>JAQNCA010000012.1:5000986-5037592 GCA_029783725.1 Acanthurus tractus
GAAAGGCAAAAATGTAATGTCCTCATATGAGTGCACAGGGTCTCAGGAGGTTAAAAAAGGTGTTTTTAAAAAATCTTTGCTTGTTATTACAATGTTATTGTAAGCAAGAGGTGTTAGAAAAGTTACCACAGGGATAACTGGTGTGGCAGTGTCACTTTTTGATCCTTCAATTTCGGCTCTTCCTATCATTTTGAAGCAGAATTCACCAAGCGTCAGATGGTCACCCACCAATAGGGAACGTGAGCTGGGTTTAGACCCTCGTGAGACAGGACATTTCTTTTTAATATAAATTTGATAAATATAAATTTTAATAATACAAATTTTATTTGACCAACTGCAACAAAAAGTATACTTAATTAAAAGAAAGTCACTGAGCAAATAAATTCTAACTTTTGCTGCTTTAATGACAATTTGCGGATACGTTTGCACTTCTTTAATTAAGATTTCAAATGCAGGACTTTTTCTTGGAGATCTGATTACATTTCCTGAAGTAAAAGATTTAAATATTTCTTCCATTCCTGGGCATTTAAGGAAAACACAGTCACATGCAACATAGAGTGATCATTTAGATCACAATTACAGTATACTTCAACCTGGGGAGGTGAACGGTTAATGTTCGCAGGCGCTCACCTAACAATCGACGCCAGAGGTCATTAGCATTCACTGCGTCGCTCAGCTTCACCTCGCCATCGGTCCCACTTCATCAGTTAAACAGTGAGCTTCTAACCCTGGCTTTGTTTGGTGGGAGAGTCCATGTCTGATAAGGGCCCCCATGATATGGCTGACATCATTAATCACCAGCACTGTGGGAGGACAAGGTGGGCAAGTTGAGAGCAGCAAGTATGGCCATCTCTCCCCGTGGATCCTTTCTAACGATGCTGTGCTCCTAATTAATAGAGCTGGCCCTCTCTCTTTGCAGATATACATCAAAATGCATGCAGGGAGAGAGGTAAATAATGGCAGGCAGTCTGGGAGTTTAGGTTTACTGTTCTCTGTCAGAGACACGGAGAGAACAAGAAATATGGAGTGAGTGGACCCGTATGCTTATACCGTATATAAAAGATAAAGCTAGAGAGACGTGAGGAGGCGAGGGAGGCGAGCCTCAATAGACGGAAAACTGATATTGCCAAGTGCTTGAAAGGTTTAACCGCAAATGTCAGCACCATCGATAACAGCACCTTGTTGGTGACCATTTCTCGTCTTCACATTAAGCGCCCTGGAGGGCAGTAAAACCAGCTGAAGTGGCGAGAGATGAGACATGGGGCCAAAGCTTTAATTTTACTGCTCATGCACGCTGTTGGAACCAACTTTTAATTGCCTGTTACAGATGATGGATAGAAAAGAGCGCAGCAGCGTGTATTTATTTATGCACAGCTTTGTCAGGCAACCTGCTTTCAACTTAAACTGTTTATGGGATTCGCATGCTGGGTGAGCGAGTCAGTCATTAGACAAGCTTATGATTCAAAGAAAAACCTAATTTGAGGAAGCAACAATATGGAGGATATTGTTATTTTCTGCTTTTTGTTGCAAACATAACTGTTTGTTTCTTGAATAAATGAATGTTTTTATCAGTGTGTTTGCAAAGTGATAAAACACAGAGGATGAGATTAAAAAAAATAATTTGAAACGCAAAGGCGATAACTTCAAATACATTGTGTGTGCAGGTGATATTATTGAAAAAGTTGTTGTTTAACCATTCTTCTCAATAAGCAAATACACAAATAAACCCTAACTAGAAAATATATGACTGTGTTCAGAATGCAGGGAGAGACTCATCAGAGTTTAGGCTTCTTTTTCTTAGTGCTTATATCCCTGCTATACTCAGAGTTGCTCTGTTATTGCTTAAATTATGGGAACTTAGCCATTTCCCACACCTGAGAAAAGTAACTGGTACAAAAACCTTGTTCTTAAGAAAAAGAGCTCCTCTCAGCAGAAAATAAATCTCCTCGTGAGTTGCTTTAAGTGGCCAGGTATGCACAGAGATTCCCACCATTTTTATCTCTGGTGTAAGGCATCTTCAAGGATTTTGAGTGCTACTGGCAACCCTAAAATTTAGATCTAATGAAATATCATTCAGCATCATTCAGACAGGAATACAGAGACCCCTTAGGCATTTGAAATTGTACACTCACAATAATCAGTGCCAGTTCAACCATTCACTGTAGCAATTTAGCAAAATTATGGCAATTTCTCTGCAGTGAAACTAGCCGACAGAAAAGCCAGAAACAGAGTGGTTGAACACACCTGTGTTAATTAGGTGCCAAGAGAAATAGCTTTGTCGCTAATGCGGCCAATCACAGCCTATTCTTGGAAATCTGACAGAACTCTTAAACGAGGTCAAACTCCAGTATAGTTCTTTCCATTTAACCTGCACTTTTGGTGATCATAGTCCAAAAAAGACAAAGACTACCCAAACATACATTATCCCAAACATTAGAGGGCACGTTGAAAAAGGAGCATACAAATTGTATTTATATTATTTTTATATTTGACGTATAATACTTGATATTTAGTTTGCTGGGTTTGTACTTTGGAAACTGTGATCAAAGCATTCTCTCTCTTTGGTTTGTGCTCACGCTTTTTTCCATTTTTATTAATAGCTGAATAAGAGGTGACTGCAATAATTAGCTCTCTCGAGAGAAACATGCACTCTTGGGGGTTAGAAAAGGTTAAGGACTGATGAGTAAAGTGGTCATGTTTGTGCATGCATTCATATATATGTGAGTGTATGTGTGTGAGGGTGAGATTAAAGGAGACACTGATGAAACGGTTCCTTTCTGTTGGTAAGCACACAGAGAAAAAAAAACAGGCAGCGGGATGCTTGACACCCGAAACCCCTGCGCTAGGCCTCGCAATGGGAGGGCCCTGCTTCAAGTGTGAGTAATTACATGTGTGAGTACTCTGCTGCCCTAAGAACCCCCGTCATAATGATCTCCACAAACTGAGTCACACACACGCACCAGAACCACATTTGTACTGTTTTAGTCAGTCTCTCAGGCATGCTAATTACGGGAATCAAAAATCGACCATCGTCTACTGTAGCATCCCTGTTGGTTGTCTCATGTTTTCATGAATGGGATGAGTTTATGTGAGTTTATTGGCTGGATTAGTCACACTATACACAGTGAAGTCATTAGACCATTAATCTGCAAAGCTAAAAAAAAAACGATCTCATATACATAAGGTGTGTACCCTATAGGGCGATCAGATTTGCTGAAACAAACATGCAGCGATAGTAGTCTATTCGTTTACAGGACAACACATTCCCAGTGAAAGCACGCCGCTCTGTTACACTTAAACAATTGAGGCGAGCTTTGCTCCTAATCCATAATGAGATTCCTGGCAGTTTTACAATTGATATTGCATGATGAACTTTAATGAGAAGCTTTTGAAAAGATGAGCCCAAATCAGCACTTTTGCTTGGATTACAGTCAGGCGGCACTGAGGAAGAAAAAAGGGGGGAAAAAAAGGATCTTTTGCAAAGCAAGGGGAAACTAGTATTGATCCATATGCATTGTCTCGTTAATTTTGCCAGAGGTGTGGATTCCTCCTGATCAATATCTAGCGACTGCATCTTTATTCTTCTGTGTAACCCATTACTGTCGGTGAAATGCGAGGCCGGCACCACAATTAGAGCTCTGGAGCAAGCAAGGCCAATCAATAGCACAGACGTATGATGTGTACAACAGGAAGCAATAACTAGTCAAAGGTACAGGGTGTGTTCTTCCAAGACTAAAGGCTAATCTGGGTGAGTGACTCTACCACAGTCAATAGCCACCATGGTTCCCCAAAGTATGGATTTAATAAGAAGAAGGGCCCTCAAGGCTTTACTCAATTGGGCTTCAGGCTCCAGGGTCACATTCATCTATTTTCGGGGGTGATGAAACTAATCATCCTCTGACTTATTTGCCTTTTGCATGATGCACCTTACTATAAGGGAGCTTATTCGAACTCTCAAGGTAAACGAGGCTTAGAAGAAATATACTGAGGCTTTAAAGGGCAAAACATGAAGCACACACCAGATTCAGAATCGCTTAAGGTCTATTGTTAGGGTTTAAGGGGGATCTCTTTGTACAACGCAGTACAAGTGAAATATAACATGGAATTTCAAGATTATTCCATCAAAGATATTTTTCATGAGTGTGTACCTTAGAATCAGCCTTTTATATCTAGAGATGGAGTGGGACATCTTCCACCATGTTGCATCACTATTTTTTCTACAGCAGGTGACTTTTTAAGCCGCTGTAGATTCTCCTGAAAGCTTGGAGGAGCTGATTGGAGGGATATTTAGTCAGATACAATCTGCAATTTAACCACTAGATGATGATAAATCCCACGCACTGGACCTTTAAAGAATAAAACACGAATTTGGAGAGCAAGAGAATAAACTTTAGAAGAAAAAAATGGAAAAACCTAATGCAAGCCAAAATTTGCAAATAAAAAAACCTCACAAAAGAAGACATATGCATAAAGAATAATTATGCAAACCAAGTACAATGAAAGTGTGGGGAGTGTAAAACTTGGGGAACAAGTTTCAAAATACTTAAGTAATGCTTAAAATGATAACTTGCTAGTATAATAACCATAAATATGATTTAAATATCGACCGCTGCTAGTATTCCTTGTTTATGGTTAAATGACTCTTTAATGTCAGTAAATCAGCATCACTACCATTATTTCATTCCCACTTAAGCAAGTTGGAGAGCTTCACAGGTCCACTAGCTCTTTGACAATCAGACCCAATCTGGAACTTATGTCAGATTTAACCAAAGTATTATTCAGTTTTCAATCATAGTTTTCAAGTATGAAGTGCTAAAAATAATGTTTCCCTATTTTTCTGACCATATCTGCTCATTATTTTTTGATGCACAACTCTGAGTTGGAGTTCACCATATTCTGGGTCTAATCATTTCCAGGTGTATTTTGTACTGGTCCTGGACTGGTTCTTACTTTTGATTTTTTTTTCACTTTATTTTTGCATTTCTTCCGGTGGGAGCTGGATGTGTGCAGACCTCTAGAATCCGCACCATCACTATTACCCGCTGTTCAAGACTTGACACAAAAAAATATGAGATGATTATGATGATCTTAATATGCATGAAAGAGCAAACTAATTAAGATCCCAGAAATGCTGATGGTAATATAAATAATGATGACATCAGAGAGGTGATTAAGCAAACAGCATCACAGTTTTTCTATGGGATGATGTTTCCATGTAATCAGCACTGCCAAGCTCAGCAGGGCTGAGGGGGGTGACAGGGCTGCAGCTGCAGCGTGAGATGACATCGCTGCATAGCTCAAAGCTTCCTCACCCAGCTGTATTTTCATATCAGCAGTACAGTGGCTGTTAGCATATTACGCTGTCCTTTTCTGTCAGTCCCTGCCATGGTTTACAAGTAAATGGAATGACTATAAATCACTGATAAATCACGCAGCAGAACTAAGATTATGTTTTGAATAATGACATAGCTATAAATCTTCCATGCTGCCGACTGGACTAGACAAAAACACAAGTATATTCAGGGGTTTGTAATATAATTTCCAATTCAGATTAGCCTGACATTGATGGATTGTATCATCGTTCTCTGAAAATGCAAACTGACTTTTTTTGTTGACAGGCTGACAATTTGACATTAGTTTATTGTGTGGGTGGTCTGCTCTGCCAATAGTTTGGGGGGGGGGTAAAAGTCAAATCAAATAGATTGTCAGATTTAGAAGTTTTTCATTAACTTGGTGAAAAAGTTTAGAGGACAAACTTTGCTGCCTGGTTGTTAAACGTGTTCGCACATAGCACCATGCTTTTCATTGCCTGTGCAGTAACAGAGAAAGCGATTACAGATATTTGTGAATGGTGTGTCTAACAGCGTCCGGGCTTTCTCTTTCTGAGTGTTGAGGCACTTACTGGAGAACAGTGATGGCTGTTGGTCATTTGTATATGGATTTCGCTGCCACGTTTGAGAAGTTGCGGCTCTCAGGTATTCACTGCAGCATGAAAAGCAATAAATAGTGGAGCTATCTCACTGTTAAAGTCCACTTACCTCCTGAGGGCCCAGTGCTCTATATGTAAATGAGAATGCCTTGTAACGAGCACGCAGACACACTCTCACTCGCACACAAACACACATAGGTATTCTTTCTACTCCACGACACACTAGGTAAGCATGCACGCACTCACATTCGCCAAGTGATTCTAACCGTGTTCTGCCTTAGATGAAAACAAAATACTCAATGAAGTCCTTTCCTCCAGCAGAGTGGACACGAGGTGACTGTGTCCTCCTCCACCATTCAAGTGTGATGTCTCTACTTTCCTCTTATTTTCTTCTCTTTTACTACACTTGACAGTGGCTCAGAAACAACTGAATTAGACTGTGTTCGCCAAACTGTTAATATCCCGAAAATTATTGGGTGGTTTGGCAGGAACAGAGACCTTCTTTGTTTCTAGATCAGAGTGCTTGCTCAAAGCAGCAGGCATTTCAGCTTTCAATCAAGATATTCGTACCGGAGATGAAAGCAAAAACTTTGTTTTGGACCCCACCCCTATGCGGTGTGGTCGACTGCCCTCAGACCTTAAAAGTCTGAAGCCAATGCCAGTTAATCACATAGATCAGTCAAACTAAAGAGAAAAGCAGTCATGACCTTGCGTATTCACCGCTCATTCTCATGGCGTCCTCATGACAGAGGGTCAGCCCAGGAGCAGCAAAGAAAAACAAACATCAAATATGGAGTGGGTTTTTAATTAACCATGAGTTCAGTTTAACAAGCATTTCTGTCCCGACTTTGGTCTGCCAACCATTCTCTGAAGCTTCTCGCAGTTGCTCAGGGAAACTCAAATCTTAGCCAGTTAGCCACAAAAATGAGTGGGACGGTTGCCAAAGCTTTGTAAACGTATACGAAGATGAAACAGCTCTGCCAACATCCTCTTGGTACACAGGGAATGGAGCTTTAACAAAGTTAATTTTAATGCTAACTATTTTAATAGAGGTCTTGGTTTCCTAAATGACAGGTTGCCAAACATGTGTGGTGCTTTCTGTTTTTTCTTGTTCCAGGCTGGTGCTCACCTCTGAAAAATGCTTTGCTTCAGGGAAAATCAAATCCAGATAGAATAATTAAATGTTGCTGTTGGGAAAGTTACTTTTTAGATTTAATGGGTTACAGATTACTGTTTAACCTGTTAAAATGTGAAAAACAATGCAACTATTTTATTTACTACATCAAAGTGATGTTACATGTGACATCTGAGATTTTTTCTGACAATGCTTAAACTGGGTTTTAAAACTTTTTTAAAGTTATTTTATTTGATTGGTTGTAATGAACATAAACTCCCTGAAGATGTTTTCTTAAAGTTTAAGATTAAACATTTAGATGTTAACAGCTTTTTTACTGCTGGTAAGCATCTTTGCATTGTACAGTCATGTCAGAGGAAAATACTGTTGAATATCCAGCTCTGAAAGGGGGTCTTGTCTATCCAAAAACATGGTAATCTACCTTGACATGGTTGGATGACAGGAGGCATGGCAGACTGGGTGCATTAGAGCAATATGCATTGCAGTGATTCACAGAAAAGCTAATTTAAACAAGAGATCCCATAAAAGCAATGCTGGAAATTTGAGGCTTTATTGGGCAATGAATGGACACAACAGCATCTACTTGTAAAACACGTTAAATTTTATGGTGTTGCACTCAAATGTGTCCAACAGCTTTGCTGCTCCCTCTGGAAATATCCCAAAAGAAACTTTTCTTCCAACAGTATAAATGTGTAAATTTAACATATGATTTCTGACGGAAATGACAGGCTTTTAGATGAAATTTATTTGTAATCCCCCACATTTTAATCAGTAACGGTCATTACCTATTATACTGGATGGATGGATGGACGGACGGACGGACGGACGGACGGACGGACGGACGGACGGACGGACAGACAGACAGACAGATAGATAGATAGATAGATAGATTTATTTTGTCAGAAACTGTGACTGATAAAACTTTAACAGGATTAATATGAACAAGAGTGGTGCAGCACATTAAATAACTGGTTATCACCTGCAAAATATACTTAAGACAACATTCAGTGCTGTTCATCATTGCTTTGCATAAATGTGCGTGTTTTATGCTGTCCTGTAGGCAATTATCCCCACATCCTTTACTCACATGTGCATATTGCACTAAATAACTATAAGTTCAAAAGTCATATTAAATATTAAATATTAATACTCAATATTAAATATACAACATTTAATGAGCAAAAAAGAAAATTTTACTCCAAAGTTAAAATCTGTGGGATCCATACAAGTTTCTTATTTACTATTTCACTTATGGCTGCGCTGTTGATTGCATTCTGGCTAACTTTGCTACAATCTACTGATTTCTGCTTGCTGAGGAATACAGAATACCTCACATACCAGGCTAACTCTCTACAGGCCAAGATTCTTCAACTTTGCTAGCTAACTACCTGTCTTTTTAATTTTAACACAAATACAGAGTGCAGAGAAGCAAACACTTTACTGTTTTCCCTGTTTTGTGCCAGGCAGTGACACTGGCACTTAAACTACAGAAAATCTGATTGTAAAATGTTTGTATTTGAGACCATCTTTACACTTTAGACTTTAAACTCCAGCTGTCATGTTTTTTAAAAACATACTGTATATTTACCGAGAGTCTGCACAAGGCTAATTGATGGAAAACTTTACTATAAAAATTTCATTGCTGAAGTAACTAAGTAGCAAAAATTTCCATTTCAGAAGCTTCATTTGAGAGTGTTTATTGCACTCCAAAAGCTAAAACTATTAGACAGTGAATACATATATATATATAGAGAGAGAGAGAGAGAGTTTTGGGGGATTTTTGTTTTTTTTTTGTTTTTTTTGTTTTACTGACAGAAATCGCTGTCATAAAGGTGAGACACACTCTGCAGTCTTTCAAGGGCAGCTGTATGGCATTGACAGTGCATGCTGTGCCTCACCTGGAGGGCAAAGAACAAAAACAGCAACTTTTTTAATCAACAGCATGAGATCATTTCCACAGCTCTCTCCCCTTCGTTTCAGAAATACCTCCTCATTTTTTTCAAAGCACAAATGATTTAAACATCTTAAAATACTTCTAATAAAAACTGCCCACAGCAAAATAAAGCAGTGACTGTGACTCATTACTAAATGCTACTTTATCTCTCTTGGCTGTAAAATGAGTATTTTTATTTCAAGTTTTTTTTTTTTTTTTCCTAGGGAAGCAATCTTGTTGAAGCCTTTCTCATAAACTGAAAGTCATTGCAGGCTGTCACTTATAAAAGAGGAGAATTTGTGCATATTGAGATTGAAGCCAGCTATCTCAACAGACAAAACAGCGCTTCACCTTTTTGTCGGGAAGAATAGGTGCTGAAATTCTCTTCATATAAGCGTAATATCCAATATGACAGGCTTTAGTGTGGGTGAGCAATTTTAGTGCAAGCTAACCATCCCTGCTTGTCTATCTCTGTACATCCCCGCATGCAATCGTAGTCCATGCACAGCTCGATCATAAATGAAAGTGACTTTGAGAGCAAACAAACAAACGGAGCTTAAGTGAATCAGTTAGGCAGAAAGAGGCATGTGGCAGGCAGGCAGGTGATGGATGGTGGCGCTTAGGAGCCGTGACTTTTGGGTAAGTGACAATGACACACATAAAGGTCCACCATTACCCATTTTAAGATGCGGTTAAAATCCTTATCGACCCGCCTGCCTCACTTGCCAATATGCCAGAGCATCACGCCAGCTGGAGCTAGATTGCAGGCAGGGAATGATTTGCATTGACGAGAAACAGCCCGTCCCGCTGCAACACTCAGTCTCTTTCTCACACACACATACACACAGACACACTTTACACACAGACAGGTTTCATTATGTGAGCAAGGTTTAACCCAAATGAGAAAAGCACCCATGGTGGCAAATCATTGGTGGATTCCAAATGCTGCACTCTGCTATTCGTCACAAACACACTTCAGAGTAAAGTGTGCTGCATGGTCAAATTAATACCTGACACCAATTTGGTCAAGGGCGCTTCCTTCCACATCTCCTCAATGTGTTGGAGACCCTCACCTGTGCTGAATAATTGCGTGAAATAACAGCTTCTACCACTCTTTCCAAATCTGCACTTATGCCAAGTTTAAACATCACTTGATCAGTGAATCAAGGGCTTGTTGACATAACCTGCATCAGTCAAATATATGCCAGTCAAAATATTGTTCTAATGTCCACAGTTGAACTATTTAACTCAGAGGTTTACCTCTGAAGAAACGCAGGGGTGAATGAAAACAGAGGAAAGAGTTATCAGGTGGAGAAACATTCCACAACCAAGGCTACATTCACTCTGTAAGCCAGATTCGGTTTTTGTTCTCGCTGGTCACATTATGTCCTTAAATGTGGCCCATTGAGATTCCATTGCCAACTCATCAAAGTCCTGAACTGACCCACATGTGCAAGATAACCAGAAACAAAGCTGCCTATATCATACCAAAGTACACTTGGGAGGCCACAGAATCCATGTTTAGGCTTTCATTAATAAGTTAATGACATCAGCCAGTCTATGTGCAGATGATAATGAGGATAAAGATGATGAGGCTTTTTTGATAAACAGACTATGCATCCACACACACAGATACAGCATCTGCTGAGGGATTCCGATTTAAATGGCTTTACAGAAAAAAAAATTCACCCAAAATTTCTTTATGTCATGGATTACCTTTAACTGTATTAATCAGTACCTCTATCTACCAAAAGTTTCATGGCAAGACGTTAAAATAGAGCCAGTGTGTGCCATCAAAGTCGCATGAATATTGAATTAACTGTATCTGATCTGTATCGGATTTAAGACCACGAATGGCACTGGCCAAAATCTGACTTGAAAAAACTGATTCCATGTGACTTGTGCTGTTCAAAATGCCAGGACAAAAACAGTGAGTCACATATGAGCATAAAAACAGATTTTTGTTTTGTTTTTGGTTTTTTTTTATGCTTTTCATGAGAAAACAGGAAGCAAGGGAGGGCTTTTGTCACTGATATTGATTGGCATTTAAAAACTGCAGCTTCAACCTAAGCAAAGAACTACTTTGAATAGAACTATGGGCAGACAAAGCTCTGATCCTTGCTTGTGAAAATAACAGATTATTCATCCATCATCTAACCTTTGCTATGCATTTAAACAATGAAAAAATGTTTTCAGGTATTTTTCATCATTAGGCAGAAGCATCAATAACAGGATGCACATCTGTAGATTTACTTCTTCTGGTGGTTGTCAACAACTTGTGCTTTTTCTTTTTTTGTCAGCTCCAAATTCAATTGCTCTGCTTTTACTCTCTCCCTTCCAAATGGTTCCTAGGACCTTATTCTCTCATGTTTCAACTTCAACTTAAGTCTTCCCTTCCTTATTTTTGCTTTTCCCCACTCCTTTTGCATAGACTACTATATGACAAAGTCCCACCAAAAAGCTCAAGAACCACTGGAGCCACTTGAGTCTAAACTTCTGAAAAAAGATTGGCAGAAACAGCTAGCCTCTTCATGATGACCCTTAGTTCAGCCTTTTTTCTGGTATCTTTTCAGTTTTTCAAAGTTCTTTTTTTGTACTACAAGATGTTCTTTTTAACAGTTTTAAAGACCAAAGTATTTTATGCTCACTATTCACATGTAACACTGTCAATTTGACACTGAAACAGGGTTAAATACATAAAGCCTTGCCAAAAGAACTAAAGAAGGCACAATAGACAGAACAGATAGACAGACTGAATGATGACAAGGTCTTGACTCTGCAAGGTCTAACTGTACCTGTGGAAGAACATGTAATGGATGTTTTTTAAAGTAAGAGCTTAAAACAAGGCATACAAAACCCAGAACAGTTACTAAGGCTGAAGTTTTACAGCATTATGCAATATATATGTATATGGAATATATGTATATGTGTATTGCCGCAAGAAAAAAGTCAAGGGGTTTTACTGATAGATGATGCCACCTGAAGCTTCAATCAATGACTATAAAGCTGGACAACATGACAGTTCCTCAAAAGTAAAAGCTGAGACATCTCTAGCCCCTCTTCTCAGTGTTAGCAAATGGGTTATTGGCCAAACTAAAACATCAAAGTACACACTGAGTAGGTGCATTTCAAATAGTTCTTATGATGTTGGTAACTATTAAGGTGTTAACACGTCTCACTAGTTTGGTTTCAATTAGTTATATAGAGCTGAAAGGGGTGTGTAATGTCATGATTGACAGCTAACCCCAACCAACAACTAAATCAGACAGCTGTGTGGGCACGACACAGATCTGCCCGTCATCTCTATGCGTTAAAATTTAATGTGACTGTGACTGTATTAGACAAAGTTGTTAATTGTCCACACGCTCATACGTTACATAAAATTAAGCATTTCATATTGAACAAACGTTCATTTTTGCCCAGCCCCTTATTCCAAACGATTTGCTCTGTCATGACTCTACAGAAATCTTCAAATCTACATCTACAGGTTAATGTCAGCTCCAGGTGAGAGTTCAAGGTTGGTAAGCACTAGTTGATACTGTAGTCCATAAGTACTCTTTTATCACAAGACAGTGACTCATTTAGCGACCTTTTTATCAATAGACAATGATAAAGACTGCGAACTACATATAGACTGAGAGTGTGTGCCACAACAAACCAGAGATAATATAGATTTAACGCTCCTATTTAGCCCCTTGTAAGATCATTGTATTTTGTTGGGGTTTTTTTATCCTGGTCTTGTTAGCAGGAAGAGGAGTAAGATTTTGTTGGAAATAAGAGAAATCTATATATTGACAACTCAGCAGCTAAAACATTAAACAGTAACCTGAATGACGACCTCTGTGTTGACCATTACATATTGAACAATTTTCTGATTTTTATTCTGAATAATGAATTTCCTGTCTTTGAGTGTTTTACACTCAATAACAAAGATTATTTTCTCACACACCATGTACGTTCTGATTTGTCAAAAAAAAGTCCTCTAAAATGAAATGCAAACATTTATGTGATCATTTTTACAATCTGCCTGTCCATTATATGGTTCTAAACTTTTTCTGTGCTGATATAGAGAAAAAGTTAAGAAGTATTTTATTCACTACCTAATTTGCAAGACATGCTGTTATATATTCTATTACATATTATATTTGATCTGTAAGTATAGTTTCATTAATATTCCACGACACATCTAAACACTATGTAGCTTCAAAATCATCCACCATTTACTGAACGAAATCTTTTAGTCTACTAATTTATATTTTCCTTTTCCTAAAGGCAGAGTTTAGAGCTGAATTTACATGTTGTTTACAATATCATGCTGTACATAAATGTTGTACACCTATTAATTAAAAATAATGTAATTAAAGGTGCATTGTTTCAAACCAAAAAAAAAGTATTTAAATGAACCGAGATTATATTCTTGAATATCTTTATCAAGTGCTGTCGATTTAGTTTCAGTGACCGATATCAATGTTTATAAAAACTTTGAAGTTCAATCAATTTTTTGCTAGCCTGGTTCCTACAAGCCAATAGGGCACCGACACCTCAATGCCCTAGATACCCGAGTGTTCACAACGAGGTCTTCAGGAACAATCAAGAGTCACTCAGAGTCAGCTGCTTAACTGCTGTAAACATAATTAATCATAACGGTCATACCATGTAAATCAGCTACTATTTTCGCATCCCCTCAAGAAAAGCAAACCATTATCTGAGTTAATGAGTTAAATCACATGCAGCATAATTCTCCCCAAAATTACGTTAATCATTATATCAAAAGCAAGCTTCAATTGGTGTAAATTTAATGCAAAACCACCTTTTGTTGGGACTGTGTCAGTGAGATGCTAATTTATCTTCATGGTAAATTTGGAGCCTGCAGTTTTGATAGTGCTGTTTTAGATTGAATTGCCACATCTTCTTGAATTCATTGTGTCTACAAAGTCATGAACAAGCGCCTCTGTGCCCTGCCCCTCCCCGACAATCCTGTCTGCCCATAGTAAATCGCTTCTATGTGAGTGGGACCGATTCCAGAGGCCCTCGGTCAAGACTGTGGTGGAGATGAAATGGATAAAGACTATGAATAGAGATCCTATTTCCCCCAAGCAAGAGCATGACAAACAGATACACAGTGCTCGAGGAAAATCCATAAATGCAAATGGTATTTTGGATGCACAGTAGCGGCTGCAGGACACAGGGAAGCTCATATTAGAGCTTAACAAGCTCATTGGTTCATCAACGATTGATCGATTTCTGGCACCGATGATGCTGATTTGCCTTTTCTGGGGCTGTTTTTGGTTGTCACGTGTTTTTGCTGATGCAAAATTTAATGCAACAACTTAGCAGGAATTAACATACAGTAGGTAAAGGAAGAGCATTATCACATGTAGCTGCTTCTATATTTTGTTATCTGAACTTGCAAATATTACATTACAAACTACCAATCTTCCAACTATCTTGTTTATAATTAAACTAATTTATCACAAAGAACCAACATTAACAGTTTCAAGAATCAATGCTCTTTGTTTATGTGAGTGACAGAGTGGAGGCACTGGATCCTACATTCTTCTTTGTCATATATGTCAAGTATCTGTTAATTATAGATGATTTACAATATAATCCTCTCAGCATGAGGCTGTAGGTTTTAGCTAAACCATGTTATGATACTGTTAGAAACACATTTAGGATCCTGAAAACCTTAATTCCTGTAAATGGCCTGCATCACGCTCTGCACTGTGGTGAAGATACACTGAGACTATGAATAAAACGTTCTTTTACCTCAAGCAAGAACATGACACACAGATACACAGTGCCAGAAAAAATCCATAAATGCAAATACTGCTGTTTATCGTGGTAGCTTCTGAACAAGGGGATTTTCATATTAAAGTACAACAAGCTAACTGGTAAATGCATGGTCCAATGGGTTTCACATTGGTTTGTGAAAAAAGTATAGAGATGCTTGTAGATGTTGATTGTCTGATTGTAAGCTGTTGTTTATTGTCCTGCTTTTCTGACTTAAAGCAAGGTACTTAATAATCCAAGCTACAGCATGATCATTTTAATAAAGAAAAATGCACTTTCATTTATTTCTGTCTAAAAAAAAATATTTGATTCTATCAGTTATGTCCAAAAACTGCAACATCAAAGTTACCACTGAATCAATCAGTCATAATAAATATACTGTATTTGATAATGTTCTTATTTCTTCTTTTTTATATAGTACTAATGTGCACAGCTTGTTTATGCTAAAATAACTTTTTAAATAACAGAATGTGTCCAAAATTGTGATCAAATTGACCTGTAATGAGAAATAATGGGTTCCATTGGTGTTGTCATCCAAATTCCCTCTTTGAAGTTATCCTTGTCTGCATTACATTAATAGATAATACCCAGCCCAGCTGACTCTAATGATCATACAGTTCCTCTATATAAAGGGATACTGTACTGAAAGTCATGCATCATTTATGCATTGGAGTGAAGAAAAAGTCTGAACTGGACAAACACTGTAAGAGTGTCGTGTTTTTGGTCCTACTTCCTACTTTTACTTACTACTTTTACTTTAAGCATTTAATTAACTTTTCCAATACATTAACATCAGGGTTAATTTAAGTATTGTATATAATTAGAAATATTGTAATCTGAAATCTTAAGGATCTTTACCAAAAATCAAATATTTCAGGATCGGATGCAGGAAATATGCCCTCTAAATAATTGTATTTAGAGGGAATAGTATAAAATGTGCATTTGTGTCCCCAACACCTATCAATAACACAATGAAAGTAGCAGAGGATTCTTGTTCTGCCAAATCTTTAGAATATGACTGAGTGACACAAAATGCCCCAGTAAAGTAGGTGGTGGCAGTATGCAGCCAAAAGCAAAGCGTGAATTCTGCTATGAAACTGTTTTTTTCTTTTTTCAGTAACTGTCAAACAGTACTTTTTAAAATGGAATTTTTCCACCATTATTCTAAAGCTATGTCAAGTGTCAGATTTAGTAGAAAGAGTTTTGAACAAGAGCAAAGGTCTTGAAGGTGAGAGTGAGCGGAAGTAAAGTGAGGGTGAATATGAGCAGTGCAGAGGAAAAGGGCAGCTACATTTTTAATCTGGCACTAAATGTACAATGCAGGTTGCAGTGTGTCGGTTAATAAATGCCGCAGCTTCTCAAGTCGAAGAAAATTCTCTTCTGCCATTTCCTAACTGCTGACAAAGGGAGATGGGTCAGCCCCTTGCCTACATTTAAGAGTACAGTCTGATGGAAACGACAAACAGATCTGGGGTTTTGGTGTATTTTTTGATAACATTTAAACATATTTTGAATTGTTCTGTGGGTCAAATTTTGTTTGTTTCTGTTTGTCTTTTTATTTACATAAAAACACTTCCTCTATACATTGATTCAAAAATCTGTGCAGTAAAATTCAGCAGAAAGCAGGTAATAAATTGTTTGATACTCCTCTGGCCTCCTCTTAATGTGTCCATACCAATGTTGAAGTGAAACCTCAGCCATTCTGGTGATGACATTTTCTTCAATGTAGAAATTTATAATTAAAATCAAAAATATGTGGACATACTGGACATAAGTAGGTAAAATAAGTCTCCTGTTTAGGATGACCGGGCTCAGCCTTATAGATATTGTAAAGAGTTCTGACATGCAGAGGAAGCTCCAGGTTGAGACACGCTGTGCTGTGTCGAAGAGAGCTGGTGGAGACGATTAGGGCATCTGATCAGGATGCCTCCCAGGCGCCTTGCTTTGAGGTTTTCCAGGCACATTCTGCTGATAGGAAAACCCTGGGTAGACCCTGAACACTCTGGAGACTTAATATATCTAATCTGGCTTGAGAACGCTTTAGGATCCCCAGGAGGAGCTGCAAAACATTCCTGGGGAGTGGGACGTCTGGACTTACTTAGTCTTCAGCCAACGGATAAGAGGCAGAACATGGACGAATGGATGGATATTAGATTAGAAAAAATAACTTATATTTTTGAAACAAAAATTAAAACAAACACATATAGGTTAAGTTAGGTTTGAAGGCCGCGTGCTCTTTGAACACCAGACAAAGATAAAAAAGTTGCAGCTGTCATAACTTTCCAAAGGTGCAAATTCCTGCTTGTGTGTATTACAAACAGTTGAACATTATATAGGCATTTCATAAATATTTTAGATGCATTGCTCTGTCACTGCAAGTGGACTTCCTGGATTGTATTTTATTGTCTCACTGACACTATAAAATAAAACAACCCTTCCAACACAGCCCTCTGTACTGTTTGAGTTCAGGACTGATTTGGGTCTGAGTCCCTCCTGACTTTGAGGTAGGAGTCATTTTTAGCACAGCGTTCACATTCAGCGCAATTCCTTTGAGTGACTCTGAGACACTTCATAAATACAAGTCCTGGTCCCAGATTGGCTTTGGTCCCTTTGCTGAATCCTATGGACATCTCTTTTTAAACAGCTCTTTTTAAAGTAACATCATCTGCTCGGCCTGAATGCACTAATGAATGTACCCTATTTATAAAATGAGGAAGCAGATGTTTTAAAAAGAAAAACCTACAGAATATAGAAAAAGTATAAACATATTCTATTCACACAAACATAATAAAAATAGTTACTTTTACATTGGCTGAGTGGAATTATTGGTGTGTAAATCCACAATGTCACCTACGTTGCAACAGAAAAATGATTAGAACTTTATATACTGATAACAAAACTAAAAATGCATCTATTACTGTCTAAAATACTTGATCAGGTATCATGAGTACATGAGAATATGCATCAATCCAACACATTGTATATTTATAAGACACAGGAACCTGCTACTCCCAAAGAGTATCCAATTCTTGTATGCAACATAGTTTTTTAACTGCACTGTGTCAAGTAGGTACTCTTTATTGGCTGATACACAAAGGTATCATAATCTGTATCCAGAAAGAAAAAAAAGTAACAAGACATTTCAAAAAATGATGAGAAAAGAGAGAGAGAAACAATGTTCTGAAAGTGTGTTAACAAATTCAACACGATTTGGTCCAGCAGTTTTGGAATATGTAATGCCCAAACACTAGTTCACAATGTTTTTACTGGGTGGATGTCAGCTCAACTACAATCATGGATTATTTATTGCCCCGGTAGACATCTTCTCCACATGCTTACACATGACTGGTGTTGATGTAAGACATGATTAGTCCGTGCCTGATGAAACGCTTTGGACAGCCTAAAACATTTACATCCGGTTGGTCGAACACATGTCATCGAAAATGTGCCAAAGTAAAGCACTTGCATAAAAGTGAAAATGTTAACTGACCTAAAACGTTCAAGCAGGCAAAACAAGTGGCACTCATCCAAAAAAGAGGATGTTATTTATTTTCTCCACCGTTTGACATGTGAAATGAGACCTAACTACCAGACTCAATTATCAGTGGCCCTGACAGCTCAAATGAAATAAACAATTATGCATCACTTTCCCTCTGAACAACTAGAGAGATGAATAATTACCACATGTGTACTGTCCCTGCAATCAAACAATTCCAGAACAAGTAAAATATTCATATTCAGAGGAGAAAATGATTAAAAAGCAGATCGAGTGTTGACCCTTCCCCAGTTAGTACATAATTAGTACAGGATGCAGGCAGAGAGGACTGCAGCACTATGTGCTGTGTATAGGATTAAATTAGTGTGATACAGACGTAATGACTGCTAAAACTGGGCTGATTCAGCAGCTAAACAGGTGTTGTTAGAATTACATCGCACAGAATCCATTTCTGTTTAATTTCCTTCAGCTGGACATGCTTTGCATAGAACAGTATAAAATCCACAGCAGCATTCTGGTGAATAACTATCCGACTCCAGCTCAGGCACTTTTCAGAAAAAAATTAAGGCATATTTTATTCATTTGAAATATCAAGACAATATTTCTCTCATACTGCTTTATTTTCTGGTTGTAGGAAGATAAATAGTTCTGAGTTTACGGCACAATCTAAGTGCTCAGCTACCAAGATTGTGCATAAGATGACTTAAAAGGAAAGTCCCACAATTCAACTTTGAACTTCATGCGTTACCTTAGTCACACAAATGTCAGTTTAAGAGTTACGTTGAGTGAACTACTGAAGGCTGCCAGTAGCATTCTCATTCACTATTTCTTGGCCACTGTTTTATGAAAATAGAGGAGTAGCTAGCTATGCATGTATATGATATCTTATCATGCATTCTAAAATCTCACTGGTTGACCGTTTACAGAGGTACTTCTACTGATGCATAATCTGACTACTGTTCGCAAAATCCACCAAGTTAAAAACACTCAACAGTAATACCTGCTGATTTAAATGTTACAGTGTTGACATGAACAATATTCAATGACACAGCAACCCTGTTAACACTGGTTAACAATCTTAAGTGACAGCTGAATCGTCAGTGCTATCATAATAATGAAAAAAGGAAATGTGACATTTTATTGATGAAAAGCATTTTAGAGTCTTAGTTTAATAAGAGCGTGTGGTTATGCTAGCAGCCTTGTTAGGTGGTGACAACACCTGTTCTTGGAGCTGAATGCGAATGTCAGCACTCACATTTGCTTACAATATAAATCTCGAAATGCTGATTTTCAGCAGGTCTAATGTTGAACCATCTTAGTTTAGCCTCCCAGCTTCATCATTTGCTAGCATTAAGCACAAATTGCAGCTGAGAGTGATGAAAGATTTCATTAGCTCAAGCTGAAATTCAAAATTTACAGCCAGATACATCCAAAATATATCTCGATATGATGAAAAGTTGCAGACGAGCCAGCCGACACTGACTTTAGGCAATTAACTGGAGAAAAAAAAAAAATCATCATTTGATTTTTTTATTCATTTATTAATTTATACTTCCAAACAAGCAACTATCTTGCCAAACAAAACAGAAAAGATTTGAGCTCATGTAGGCAGGTATAAGCGCTGTGTTAATGTTACTGTGTTTCAAAAGGACATAGTCTGGATGTTGTTAGGTTATCTGAGACAACAGCAAAGTAAAGTGATGTATAACCATGTCACATCATTTTTATCATAATTGATTAGCATAATGGCAAAACGTGAAAAAATGTTTTGAAAATAGCTGTCATTATCCTTTAGGAGGAACCCCAGCAAGTTCTGGTCAAACTGGAGGAAGATCAAGAACTTTGCCAAAACCTCGAAACCAAATAGAAACATTCCTTCACGCACCAACGGCAAGCACAAACACATCTGGCCTCGTTTCTTTGAACAAATGTGGCAAACAAACTGATGCTGGAAGGGTATCGAGTGACCCACGCACATACAGGACATCATTTTTAAACCCAAGGCAGTCTTTTTAATGTATGTGGGAAAATGTGGCTCCTGTGCAGGGAGCTGGTTCCCACACAGCTCAGGGCAGGACTGCAATAACCTGCCAGCCCAATACTACTGATGTCCCTGCTTTTGATTTATTGAGGCTTTCTGCAAGGTTAAAAAGTTGTGCCTGACTTACTACTTGTCTTCCATATTAATTACATAAACAGAATGGTGTGAGAGGTAGAGATGGATACTGATATTCCCTGAAGTTGCACGGATCAATCAATATTGATCAACAATACCTTGATGTATGGCAACATCTCAGGTCTGAGACCTTGGGCAGCTTGAGTGATGATGGCATCCAGAAATGGTGCTGTCTCTAAAACAATCCCCCCTTAAAATAGATAGAAAGGGATTGAGATCTAAAGGTGAGCCTACGCACACTCACATCGAGTCACACACAAACATTTTTGTTCCCTCATTGGTTTTCCCTTTTTCTTTCATATTTTCTTTTATTCAAACAATACTTTGTCTCACCACCACACAAAAGCACATTCTCGTGAATCTTTTTCTCTGGGGTTGGTGTGATGAATATGAAATGAAATCCATATGCTTCTGTCAATAACATATCTGCCAACACAACCATTATAAGTGGCTATTCACCTCAGGCAATACACAAGCTAATGAATAGTGCAAGCAACCAAAACGAAACATTACTTCATAGCCTCGCCATAAATGAATAAACATGAGCGAGAGTGTGCAGGAATGAAATGTTTACTCATAAAAATCCTGTTTCACTTAAACACATTTAGGATTTTCACCCTGACACTTCAATTTAACTGGGTGGCTTTTATTTAAATCAAATCAGAGGGGAGGAGGAAGGAGGAAAAATGGAAGAAAAGAGGTTGAGAGTAAACACACACACACACACCCACCCACACACACGCACACATCTATTTCTATACACTCACATGACCACAGACACATTCAAGGACAGAGGGGAATTAACAGCAGACAGAGGCAGGTCTCTTTCCCTGGATGCTTCAGGCTATTTCTGGAGCCTATTTCAGGTCTTTTGCCTTCTTCCCGTGTCTCTCCTCTCTATATCTGACTGCAACCGAGGGAGGGCAGGGGAGTATTTTTACCGCTATGTCTCAACAACACTGTTTTTCAAATGTTCCTCTGTTCACAGTTTACCAGTTTCTGAAAAGCGAGATGGTAAAAGGGCCCCTTGAAACTTTAACATTCAGCCGCAAAAAATAACACAAACATTTGACCGGAGCTGACACAAGCACAAAGCTTCTATGGTATGAGCTTTTTGTATTGGTTTGACTAGCAGGAAAAATATACATCAATTCTAATGGTTTATGGAGGTAAAGTGTTTTGTAAACTTGCAGCATTCTAGTAGCAACTCTTAAAAACTTACATTTTGAATACCATATAAGGACCGACGTAAACATATATTGCAGGACAACAGAACCTTTCGAGAGAAAATCCATGTTCATTTAAGCCTTAAACAAAGAGCTCAATCAGAAAAGAAAGACACGAAAAGTATCACACTGACTGAGCCCCACTACCACAAGTCACGTCAACCTTGCGTGTACCCACACCTCCAGAATCTAATCGATCCATTAGAAGGTTTATATAGCTCAACCTTTGCAGGCCTGTAACCCTATTGTAGTCCAGTGCTCACTGTATAATACTACAGTGTACACTTAGCTATGAAAATACAACACTGTGCAGACATTCATGCAACATGCTGCATACAGTGATATTCAAAATTCAATGCAAAACTTATATGGTCTTTGAGAAATGCGCAGAAGGTCTGCAATCATGCCAGCTGACATGTTCTTCATAACAATGCTGCTTACCTTCTCCAGCTGGTGGGGCTGCTTCACAGGGGGGGTGGGGATGAGAAGACATGGCTGCTCAACCTGAAGCTGGAGCTTCACCCTTAAACAGGCAACGTGCACCAGGAGATGTGGAACCCGCGACAGGGGCAACAGGTGCAACTGATTGAGCGTAAATAGCTTGCTAATAGTTTGTTTGTAGTCCTAAATGTCGGCTTAAAGAGGAATAAAATGTTATATTTTATGTGAAAATAACTTTTAACGTTTTAATGAATTGTATGTATTACATAATTAATGACAGGGAGGCAACAGTAGTCTATTAATGTGACCAAAACTTATTAATTTCCACCACTCATTAACTAAACCCACCTTTGTTTTTTGAAGAATTGGGGTGACATACTGTCGCCCTTTCTTTTCTCCCTTCTGTTTTTCTTTCTTTCTTTTCTTTCATACGAAAGATAATGCTGCTCTTTCACACTCTTTGCTAGTTTCATTGCTAACCGTCAAACTTCACCGCTAGCAAACGGCGTTTGCGCGTGCTTCAGAGGCAGGACTGAACCATTTCACGTGAACGGAGAGGGGTAAGTTGGCTCCCTGAAGGTTTTTAATATGTTTGTTTGTCGGAGAAAATATAAATTCCCTTTATTACAATACTGTCGAAGTTATTTAAAATTGAAAACAATATCCAAAGCTCTAGTATTTTTAGGCCCTTTACAGTCACAGGTCCTTAAATTCAATCTGACTTTTGTCCTACATACAGGGTGACCCTACTGACAATGATTGATTGATTGATTGATTGATTGATTGATTGATTGATTGATTGATTGATTGATTGACTGATTTACGACCAGGTTTTAACATTATGCTACAAATGGTTGAAATATTATTTGCAGTACAGATCTTATTAAACTGAATCTTATTAAACTTTTTTCACACATCATTTTGTTTATAAGAAAAATAAAACAAAGTATTACACATTAATCAAAAACATCAATCATTTCTGAAGATAAATAAACTAAATTAAAAAGATCAGTATCAATCTTACAAAACCAAGAAAAAGTTATGTAACATGTGGAATCTCTGAAGAGTTTATCACATGTTAGAGCAGCTTGTCTGTTCCATTTATATCAGTTTTATCTGCATTTACCTGATAAGTCAAACACTTTTCACAAGGTATGCCAATGTAAAAATGTTTGGAAAGGCTTTGTGGCAGGGAGGCATCAGATACAGACACTAAAGGGTACCATCTGTCTCAATAACAGAAGCCCGAGGGTATGATAAAAGTGTTGATATTTGACAAGCTGATATGTGAACAATTTGTCAATCATTAACTTTCTGAAGGCAAGTCACTAGAGATGGAGCTGAAAACCGCTTTGCTCCCTGGAGATTTTTTGAGAGGCTTGTCATATTTCAACAGACTGCTTGAAACAGCTCAAACAGGATAAGTAACTAAGTTTTCAATAAGAAATCACAACTTAAAATGAGCTCCACCAACTTGTGCATTTCAATAATCCACTGCATATATAAAGTCACATAATATCTGACATATTGGTACTTTGAGAAGTACAGTTAGAGGCCAGCCAGCACATGTGGGGAAGAGATTTAGATCAGGTTTACCTATAAAGGAAAAAGCCATTCAGTTCTGTTAGTTCTGGCCACTTTACTACTTGAGTCTATATTTTTCATCTGTAGACTCCATACAAACACTTTCTTTCTTTCTTTCTTTCTTTCTTTCTTTCTTTCTTTCTTTCTTTCTTTCTGTCTTTCTTTCTTTCTTTCTTTCTTTCTTTCTTTCTTTCTTTCTTTCTTTCTTTCATACATTTGTGTCAAGATTCAGTATATTAAAGCAGGGTTTAACCAGTAATTATTGTGTCATGAGACTGAAGCCTATATAAGAACAGTTCTCCCTTAGGATCCATCATGTCTTCCATTATATCTGTATGGCAGCAAACTGAAAACACTTCTCCACAGCTTATCACCAATTTGGAACAACAGTTCAGCACTGTCAGATCCACTACCCTCATATTTCCTCCATGAGGTTCTAGAGGTATTCACATGTCAAAAAGATATCTACAATGAAAATACATATTGAGTTCCTGGAAATGTATTTTCAAGATTTTCAACTCTTTTTGATTCCCTATTCAGTGGATGTGTGCTTCCAGTTTCATTTCTGTACACTGCGGCACACTACCCATTACTTTGAAACAGGCTTCTGATCTTTCTGTGGTTGTCATATCTTCTTTGTTTTAACTTAATCTTTTTCAAAAATGTTGCCTACCAGCTTATAAATTATACATTTTTACTCACATATTAGTTTGTAGATTAAGGATTAAACATTTCAGCACCTCTGCTGTGGGCACATAAATACATGTGTCTTGGTGTTGCGGTGGTGTGTATACTTCCTGTCTGTCCTGCTTTGGCTCCTCTTGGCTCCAGCTCTGCAGTTCAAAAGAAGGTTATGTTGTTTTTAGCCTCCACTGTCGCCAAAATGTTTTTTTCTGAGGTCATCTTGTCTGCTCTATTATATCTCAAGAACAGTTCTGGCATCTGCTAGACTCTATGGGTAATTCCTCTCCTCAACTGCACTTGTCTGTTCGCCAACTGGAATTTGCATATGAGTAGTCAGCCAATCAGGACCTACCTGCCAAATGTGTGTCTCGCACAGAGTAAAAGGCAACAAACCATTATCTACCATACTGTAGGGATTTCTCCCCACCGAGTTTGAATACTGATATCCTCTCTCCATAGAGAAAGAGTCCCGACTTCAAAAAGTCTGTACATGCCCGTCTTGCCCCATCCTTCTCGCCACAGCCATTCTACATACTCTCTGCTTTAAGTGCGTTGTGCAGACAGGACTCTGTGTGGATGCTGGGCATTCCCATGGCTCAGACAAAGTGGTGGCAATGCCATTTGCTTTCTCTGCTGGGATGACAAGGATACCTCCCTTCACAGAAGATGAGAAAAACATTTTGTTTGTGTCCAGGACATCAGCTTGCAGATGTCCTTAGTGGCAGAACAAGTAAGGCTTACACTGCCCCCACCACCACTCCCCCCAAGTCAGTCAGCCAACTTGGGTTTACTCTTGCTCAGCCCAGCCAGCCTTTACTGTGTCTTCCCCCCTCTCCCAGACATCCGATAATGTGTCCAAGTGTCCTAGAGTAAAACTCTGAAGATACATGAACTGGTCGCTGGATTAGTAGGTTTTTTCAAGGTGCAAGGTCACACAGAGGTCACACATCTTGCCCTGAGGTGCCACCCCGAAACAATGACCTCTCCGCTTTCCTTATCCCTCACTTAGCTGGCTGGGTCAGTGAGCGGGAAGCAAATGCTTCCGCTGATGCAAGACGAGAACACACTGAATAAAATATTCAAGCTGGACACTCAGCTGACAGCAGAAGCTAACAATCTTGTGTGTTTCAGAGCATCTGTTGTCAAATGTCAAATTTTCTTTTTCTCACAGAAACAGGAGCAAAAGGCACACTGGCCACAATATACAAACCTTTCCAGGACTGTCTTTACAAGTTCTGCATACAATCCAGGTGGCACCTAAAGGATCCATCATTGCTTGATACAGGTCAAAATAGTTTGATTCTAAAGAAAGGAGCTTATATTCCCTGGCTTTTCCAGTTAAATGTGTTCCATCCATTTTACAGTATCTGCCAGAGAAGGAGCTGCCTCATGTAATTATTAAACTGTAAGTCCTAAGTGTTTTGGTGACAAACTCACCCCCATGTGAGACCTTTCTTGCCAGGGGATAATGCTCATTGATTTGTGCATCCCCCCTGAAAAACTGCTGTTGATGTTCAAGGCTACAGTGAAGCACTCCTTTATATAATGCTCCTTTTATATAATGTTGTCATTCAAAACAGCTTGCCGCCTGCACTGACCTTACCTAAGACATGCTTCTTTCTTTATGGTGACCCCAGAATTGACCACTCTCACACTCAGCAGCTCCTCTCTTCCTAAGAATAATAAGAACTCTCGTAGACTGAGAGTAATTTAGCAACATGCTCATTGTCATCTGCTGCACACAAGGGACAGCGAGGCCACACTGCACAAGTCATGCCCAGTGGGCGCTCAGCAAGTCGTGTTGAATTCATGGCTCTCTTCAGATACACTGAACAGCTTTTTATTTGTCCATGGATAGTGCAAAATAATGTTTTAGCAAGCTTGCAAATCTGCAAGGCAAACATGTTGTTTTTAATGTTTATTATGTTCTCAACTAATTATGTGATATTCTGTCAAGTCTATTTATTTATGTTTTTGTGTGAGTGTGTGTCCAGTTTCTGTTTTATTTTGAAATGTCTTCTCCTCGTGTTTTGTGTAACTGTCTCCTGCATTTTTCCCCGCCTTTGTTGATCGCATCATGAGTTTCACCTGAGCCTCATTATCACTCACCTGTGTTTTGTTGGTAATCAGTCCCTGTGTATTTAAGCACAGTGTTTTCCCTATTAAGTTGCCACATTATCGTTGCCACCCTATTGTGTTCATACTCTCCTGCATTTTTTGTGTTCCTCTTTTGTGGCCTGGTTTTTGAGTCTGTCATGCAGAGGGTATTTCCTCGCTCCTCTTAATTAATACCCCTCTAATTTTCTGTAGCTCTCCACTGTGTTTTGTTTCTGAGAAAATTGAAATGAAATGAAATGGATCCATTTGTGATTTCAGATGAATGAGTCAGGTTTCAAATTCCTATTTCCCTCCATGTACGTGTGTCTGAAGTGCAATTGAATGACTCAGAGCTTGTTCGGATAACCTTTTAGATAGTTTAAATATAGAGTTGCTGGTAGTTGGTCCTCAGGTAAAACAGAGGAATAGTGTGTTGTTTCCTGTTTCATTCTCATTAATTTTGCAGCACCACTGAAAACATTATTCACTTATATGAATTCTGGGTCATACATTATATTCTACAAACTGCTAACCTGAGGCTTAATAAAATTGCTAGATTTAATTATTTTTACCAAAGCACCCTTTCAAGCAGAGTTTAATATGTTAAGTTAAAAGTCTCAGTGCTGTATGTATTTGTGCTGTATTTCAGAACTAACGGGAAGAGGATAAAAAAAACAAATGGCCACATCTGTAATTGTACTTAATTTTACTTATTGACTTCAGTGATCTAAGCACATACATTACTGTTCACAAAATAAAATCAATACTCATTTTATGACCAAGTTGCCTTCATTGCAGCATTACCATGAACAGTTACACTGGAGGCCTGCCCGTTTAGGAGGAAACATGAATTAAGATAACCATAATAATGAAATCTCTTGGGTTCACGTGCAGTTCAGAAAAAAATGATGCAGCAATCAGACTCACACACTGCTGACATCTGTGTTTCACAAGGACTTTTAACAATGGCAGTGTCATAGGGTTTGATGTACAAACCAAATATAATCTTACACCTCCAGCACATTTCGTTTTTCAGTTGCTGTGAAATAATTAGATCAAATGACTGGACTGGATTATTATAATGGATATTGTGTGCAATGAAATGAAGAACATGTCGCTGTGTCCCTTCTGTGATAATGCCTTGGTGTGGCGGTTGTGAAAATGTTCAGTTACTTCATGCAGAGTAATGTGCACGTAGCAGGTGCGAGTAATAACTTTTGTGAGTCAGTATTTCAAGTTTTATTGCTTTAACATCAACAGCAACTGCGTTAAATGTGCATTATGGCCACTGGTACTTGAAGGTTTGCAGTTTCCTGACTCTAGAAGCAGCACCATGTTAAAGTCTGACCAAAGTTCACGCTGAGGATCATTGCAGTGATGAGAGTTGTATCTACAACTACAAAGCAGAGACCAAACAGCCGTCAGTTGCGGTGAAGAGACCACAGTGCCTACAATGGCATGTCGGGTCAGGAGCACAGCTAACAAAACCGTGAATATGTTCTCCGGGGTCAGACTGTTAACACCAAGTACTTCTGTTAAGTTCTGAGGCATCAAACGGGGAACATTTGGCAGGAACGACCTGTACCGTGGCACTCTGGCAGCTGGGTTCTCCAGCATGACAACATGTATACTCAGAACACATTGGTAAAGTTTGAGTTTCTGCCTACAACAACACAGTCTTTGCTCCCAATCCTTCCTATACACAGTTTTTTACAGAGATTTTATTAGAATTGCTTATTATTACTTGATTTCTAACCATTTTGATAATCGTAATGAATTTTAGGAGTAAAGAAAGTTGATAATAATGAAAAATAATGAAGTATTTTTTAATATAGACACTTTTACACTCCATACAACCTAAAATCTGATCCTGATGTAGGTTTGTGTGTTATATATAAAAGTAATGTATTTCTGTGTTGCTAATGAAATTAAGGTAATATTATTACAGTTACTGTGTCCAGTAATGTCCAGTAATGTATTACAATAAAGTGCAAAATTAAGTTTTTTTTTTCAGGAGTTTACAAAAACAACAATCGACAACTTTTGCTAATATATCAGAAAAAAACAAAGAAGAATCAGTCTGAGGATGTGGCAAAATGGCTGCAGCAGAGTCAGCGGAGTGGGAAGTTTTAACATAGAATGGTACATTGAAGTGCTTTGATTATTCGCCAATGAAGAATATGACCTGTCTCCATTTTTGTAATGGCTAGACATACTTAGGCATATCTTTTGATAAAAGTAACACAAAAGTAGTGTAATCAGTCACTCATTACCCTTCACAAATAGCAGTACCATAAAGAAACTTTGTACTTTCAAATTAAAGAAATTAGTAATATCATATGAATTGTATTTTTGAAGTAACTCGACCAACACTGCGTGTGGCGCTGTCAACATGTGATCAGATCAGTCAGGCAGACTGTGAGGCTGAACTTGAACAGGAAGTGATGATTTTAAAGAAAGTTTTCTCACACTAGTCATGCATGGTTCCCTCTTACATCCCTCGCTGGCTTAAAAGCCCTCAATCACAGCTCCACAATATCAGCTTACACAAAAACAGACAATGGCAAACAATGGCTGGCAGCTGATGGGGGGGCACAGCTGTTCTATGGACCTCTGCCATTTTTCTTCACATTTCCCCAAGGCTGCGGTGACAAGCTGACCAGAAAGGAGGAGAACAGGACGTATTGATCAGTGGCTAAGAGTAGAACAGAGCCACTCAAACTATCAAACCCAAAGGGGGAGGACAGAAGAATTGGCACTTCTCCCCTGCGAGTGTGAAGGACTCCAGTGGGGTCTTTTGTCTCCTGTCTGACAGGGCCCCTCGGTACCTCATTACAGTCAGCCCTGCCTGTCCCCAGACCGACGTTTTTAGATCCAGTTTTTCACTGGACATTTCTGTCTTTCCTGCTGCTCCAAGCCAAATAAACTGTTGACTGTTTCGGGAGGAAATGTGGAGTGAGTAAATGTTCAACACCGAGCCACAAAGCAGCTCCCTCTCTGTCTGTCGGTTGGTCTGTCTGTATAATCTTCTTTATATTTCTCAATGGATTAGAAACAAAGGAAACCACATACACATTTGAAAGTTAATCAGCATATCTGTGCTCATTGTAGGCAGGGAGGGAAAAACTCATTTCATTTTATTTTCAATGCGAGCGGCTCTACAGCACCTTGCTTCAGTAATTGTTACCCTCAGAGAGCTGCCAGGAAGTTTGATGGTGTGCCAGATCAGCTGTGTGTGCTTTGTCTCTCACTCGGGCCCACCTTGTACCCGGCCTCTCGTCGGGGCCTGAGCTGGCACTGGCCCCCTCCATCTGTCAGAATCTTGGGCGGGCTTCGAACCACTCCTCCATTCCTGTGTATTAAAAATCAAATAATTCCAGCACAGATATGAATGGCAAAGTAACAGGTGAAGAGACAAAAACAGAAATTCCTGAGCGAGCACAGATCCAACCAAATTCCACTTTTCTTATCTTAACAAATCAAATTAAAGAGTCAATTATCACATATTGTTTTCAAATATATATAAATGCACAAATGTATTTGAAACAGTCAATGTTGCTGTTTGCTTCCAGATAATCCACACAAAACATGTGAAGCCTACAATTTTTATGAGGATAGGGTTTTTTTTGTTTTGGAGTAACAGGAGTAGACTGGCCATTTGGAGCACCAGAAGGTAAACACCTACACAAATGCTGCCCATCTTTTCCCGGTGCCAATTTGTTTGGTTACAAGACTGGGACCCATAACTGTGCTTGCCCTGTGGAAATATCCTTTAAAATCATGTCAACATTGACCCAGCAGTTGCCTCTTGCTGACCTGTTCTAAATGGTTGAAAAGCTCAAGGAATAAAAAGTTCAAATCCCTAGAAATAGAAGCATCTACAAGCCTCCAAACAAAAATTGGAAATAATCAATGGTGCAGTTCTGCACATAACAGCCAGAGAGGAGGACCAAAGCATCAGAGTAAAGGAATGACCATAGCTTCGTGTAGCTTAGCTTAGACTCAATATCTTAGGTTTTTTACACCCACAAATGGCAGGCACAGGTTATTTAGTTTAGCTGTTTTTCTGACTGTTGTTCATTTACTCTGGTTTCAGTAGAATTTCTAATTTCTAATCGAGCAAATATTCAGTCTTTTTTCAAGCTTCATTACAAAAGGATTAAATCATAAAAGAATAGCCATAAAAACGTAGAATACTGCTGCTGTATTGTCTTGTTTTTGGTCTCACTTTGACACTTGTAGTTACAAGACAGAGAGCTGGACATGAAATCCACTTGTACAATATATGACAAAATAAATTGAACTACAATAAATAAATATTGCCTGTCTTGGAAATGCTCTGTTTTAGTTATTTGCTTTAGTTGTTTGTGTGCTGCCTAGCTCATGTGTTTCATTTTTGAGAATGTACTTGTTGTGTTATGGATTCTTTTAGACCTCGAGGTATTTGGTCCAACTTACAACTTCACAAGCTACACTTCCAAACTCACCACAGAATCAGCTTTAATCCTTTGTAAATTACAATTATTAGATTACTTATATTATATGAATAAATCAGAATAATTACCATTAGAAAACACTGTACAAGGGATCTTATTGATCTTACAAGTGACCATAGCTTCTAGAAGAATTCAAATGCTTGTTCACTACTTAACTCTCATGAAGTGTGACATGTCTGAGGTAGAACATACAGACTGATCTTTATTCCAACTTCATCTGGGTGGGAAGCAGTTCTGCAAATGCGAATGCAAAATTCTGTGAGTCTGTGAATAATCAAGACTAAGCAGAACACAGTTTCTGCAGAGACACGTTAAATTTTTTATAACTCTCATTTTTCAATGCAGTGAGCATCTCCGACAAAACAATCAGTGGCCTCCGGTGATATTGGGGGGGCACTTTCTGCACTGTAAATAATGTGTGTCTCACTTGGTTTTCCCACAAAGTATGATGACCAAATCAAAAACTTTTAAAACACCCCCCTCCTTTTCTCATTTAAAAAAAAACTTCTAATAAGACATCATGACATTTTTTTTATTTCTCAAGTTTTACTTTGCAGCAGCATTTCATTTTTCACGTTGATTATAGTCTGTGCTTTTTTTAATTTAATATATATATAAATATTTTTTTGCCTCCTCCAAAAAATGCTTTAAATCAGTCATTCCTGTCTTCCTCCCTAAATCCTTGCAGGGTCTGATCCTGTTATATGAAAAAGGAGGAAGGAAAAGCAAAAGAGAGCTGTTCAGCATCAATGGATGCAGTTAGCAAAGATTTCTTTGTAAACCAGCTCCTTCAAAACAACAAAAACAACTGTTTTTTTAATTGAAAAGTCTGGCTGGTCATGACCCGGCTCTTTGGACAGATGTATCACAATTAGCCCCTCACTCTCCTCTGTCACCCATTAGCTTGTGGTCTTAATCAGCTTTAGTCATTCAGCAAACTTGTACTGAAAAGAAGTGAACTGAACTGAACACATGTGCAACTCATGAACAAAAAATGGGCAAAGATAATGTCTCCCTTGGCAAGAAATACATGAAGTATAATTAACTTTTTACAACACACAACATTTATATTTTTCTGTTTTATTACAGAAAACATATTTTTTCCCACCAAGTATATAATACTTATTGTGCCTATTCAAATAATATATGTATTTTAAAGTATTTTTTTTTAGTGGTCTTCCTCACTAAAGGGTCATTTTGATTCTTCTTCATGTGGGTAATGGATCTGGCAACTAAAAAAAAGCAAAAAAACTAAACTAAAAAAATAAGCAATAATTAAATAAGATTTAAAAAATGACATCAGTAGTTGGAAGACTGTGTTTTCTAATCACTTTTGCAGGAGGGTCAAAACATGGGACCTTAGTAGTTCAGTTGGCAGACGATGAGCACGCTTGAGAGACAACAGACAGTCTGATCCAAAGCACTCCAGGGAAGGGCAGAAAGTGTCAGTATTATTCTCTGTTGTGCATGCACACACCCTCACACACATATCTGTCCATAGATACCAAACTTCTTGTCCCGATCTCCCACATGACACCGAAAAAGCACCCTTCAAAAGAGGCACACCTGCTTGTCAAAGCTGTGGTTTGAAACCACCTAATCACTGGTGCAGATGGATGGTCATGGACAACCAGTGAGCCTGAGGAGAGAGAGAGAGAGAGAGAGAGAGAGAGAGAGAGAGAGACAGGAGAGAGAGAGAGAGTAGGACTGTGGTGGTGTTGGGAGACAGTGGTGAGCAAAGGAGACTGTCACTGTGAGGCACATGCCGCAGCTGTGGCTCTCAGGGGAACATGCAACAACTCTCCAGTTGACACACAAAGGCTTTGTTTGTCACTTGCACACAATTTCTCAGCTTTGTAACACCTAATTATATAGATGTAATAGCAGAGTATCTGTTCCTCCTTTTTTATTCCCTCTATGTCAAACGCAAACATCTTCCTCCTTCTTTTTCTTCTCCTTCGGTGAAGGACAGAGGATGCTAATGTTATGATTTCCTCCCACCAGAGCCCTTTAAATGAGTTGTTGTGCAGCAAATAATAAAGCAGATTCATACACAAGAAGAGCACCTGTTGATGTTACATAACCTTTTGTAAATGACTGGGAAAGAATCAACACACAATAAGACCTGAAGTTGCATCAATCAAAAGCTAGCTAATGCACAATACATTAACTGGTAGGATAGTAGGTTCATACTGCAGTTGCATATCATATAACTTACATTATACCACTAATACCAGGTGCTACTGATGCAGTGCGACTTCTTATTGACAAGATGCAAGCTTTATGTAATTAGATTTAGCATTTATATCATCTATAGCATGGTTTTATTCAGAATGAACAGTTCAGAAAAGGATCTCAAAACAGATGCAGAGCAATGGAGATATTTTAGTTTTTATAAACCCTGTCATTCTTGTTTCTTGTTAAAACTTGATGCTTTCTTCACCCACCATGCAATTCCAGTGCTTCCAGTTGGAGATTCAGGTGTGTGTTAGTGGAAACTAATGTAATATAGGCTCATTTCTGTTGGGATGCCACCCTCAGCTTTGTTCATTTTCTAAATTGTTCAGCCAGAACTCAGTCTGACACCGGTGACACAGCTTGAGGGTATCTGTATGACTTCACACAGCTCCCTGTACAGCCATAAAAAGACATCCAACACTTTTGTTTGTCAGATGTTTCCGAACAATTGGTGTGCATCAGTTGAGCAATTGTAATTTTGGTAGAGATGTAGTCCCATTAAGAACCGCCCCTGTACTGCAGATGGGCAAGCCTCAGATGCACATTTATTTTTATGAATATGAAAAAATGCTAAACTGAATTAATTAGTGTTGGATTTAACATGTACCAGAGACTCATATCAGCTGTTCCCTGAGCTGAAGCCAGAGGTTTTTCATTATTTTTTAGAAGATGTGAACAGCAGTCGTTTGCCTTTGTTTGACTCCTTTTGTATTTTATTGTGCATGGGCAGCTTATTGACTCTTGTTTTCTTTGGTATTTGAAGAATATTGATGTACTCTGTTCATGGGGGCTAAAAAACAACTTAAGATCCCCCTTTATATTTTTTGCCATCATGTTGTGTGTGTGGGTGTGTTTGTGTGTGTGCGTGTGCATGTGTGTGTGAGACTGAGAGAAAAAAGAAAGACACACTCTACACACACACAGTACAGTGTGGTATTTGCTTTCTCCTCTGTTAACAGCAGCCCATAAAAAGTTTACTGAGAGCCCTCCCTTCTGCTCTCCTCAGCATATCACTTTGAGCTCCTATTATGCAAATGAAATCACAGCTCTATAAACTATATGTAAATGGAAAATGCAAGCATGTCTGTACAAAATTACAGTCATAAATTTGTTCACAGCGCTCTAATAATCAGGGACCATATTCACAAACCATCATAGGGCTAAATGTAGCCTCACTTTTGCTGATTTAAGAGAACTCTTTTAAAAGGGGTGTGTCTGTCCTAATTTTCAGACTCCTACTTTTTGGGGGCTAAGAGTATTTCAAATAGCACTAAAGATCAGTATGAGAAGATCACAAAAAATCCTAAAATGGCTTCTTTTGTCAATCTGCCTTGAAATTGCATAAACTTTTTAGAGACCTTTGATGATGTTGAGCTTATGAAGAGGTATTGCCTTAATCAAGAGGGGGACTGTTTCCATAGCAGAACAGTTAAGGATGCAGTTACTGCACCAAGAAACAGAAACAACCCAATAACACCAGAAATCGTATTTTTTTTTATTTGCACTGCAGAGTCAGCGCGCTCCTCCAGCCCATTTAGCTGGTGTCTGAGCACCATAACACACTGTACACCACTGAAGCAAAGGTAAAGAAGCCTTAAGGGCTTGGGGCTTCTAATAATACAGGCAATTAATGCTTCCTTTAGAGAATACACGCTGATAAAATTTGTTATTACGTGTATGTTGAGGTTCATTTTTTGCTTAATGCATTCAATGATTTTTAAAACATTTAAAAATATTTGACCTAATGTCCTTTAAGTTAAGGAGTTTAACAAAAACTTTGCCAGAAGAACAGCGATTTTGTACATGAACTGTACAATCAACTAACAAGCAGTTTAATAGCCAGACGTGCCCTGTTCCATCATTTTTCCATAAGAAAATAAGCAGATAAAAGATCTGGGGTTAATTTCAAAAGTTAAATTTGCATTTGGCAGCTTTTTCTCCGAACTCTCAGCACATAGTCCAAAACAGTATCAATGCAAAAAACAAAAAACCCATCAGACAAACAGAAGAAACTTAAGTAGTGGCCAAATAAGCAATTTAGTGAATGCTTTTAAAGGAATGTACTGGCCAGCTCACCGACATTAACCGGCCTGAAAGACCTCCAAGGACATCTGAAGGGAATGATTGCCTGAAATCTGAAATCAAGGGAAGGGTTCTTCAGTCATTTGCTGCAAAGTATTTCCAAGCATTTTCAAACATCTTTTTTGACAGTTCAAAGTAGTCTTAAAATGCATTCATATCCGATAAAAAGGCAGACAGCTCAACCATGCATGTGTGAATTATTTAGCAATGTCGTTAAATCAAAATGCATCCTTGCAAAATCGTCCCTGGTGTAACTATGATGTATTGGTCAGCTGGATGCTGAATGATACTTTAAGTTGCACATAAAGCATTTATACTTAAAAGCTGTGGGAGTTAAAAAGTAGCAACACATCAAGCAAAGAACAAAATGAGATGGAGAGTCAGTTGTAAAAGGAAGGATCCCTTAAGCTTCTAACATACATCAACATGAATAAAAAATAGAGTCATGAGTGACCATTAGTGGGGTCCAAACATGTGAAGCAAGTGGTATGACAGCGGGAAGATAAAAATGATTCATCGTTTTAGATAAGTGCTCCGTCCCTGAAAATAGAAACGAGAGAAAGAGCACCTGCTCATGAATTTGTATCCACCAAATTTTATTTAAAACATTCACCAATCTTGTTTAATCTTCTCCCACCATTTATAGATTTTTCATATACAATATACATAATATACAATATCCCTGTGTACTGTAATTGTGTTCATTTTTCCAAAGATTTATGCCTTTAGTTGTTCCGTCCTCCCTTTTTACTGACTCAACAGAACAGCTTATGTAAACTCAATATGCAAACGACTCTATGACATATTTTAATGCCTCTTTTAAGAAACTTTTGGAGCTTGTGGTGATATTAGCTACTACAAGTGGGAAAGAATTGTAAACAAGGACAAATGTCAATGGATTTTAGCATGCTAATATTTAAAGCCCAAATGTTGAGCATTCAAGCATGTTGGCTTAATGTCAAATGGTAAATACTTTTCTCAGTTCTTGGTCTTTTAAATTTCTAGGGTGGACATTTTGGGTCAGTTTTCAGCAGCAGAGCAAGAAAACAAAATAATGACATTTTGTTGTCTCATAAAGCTGTCATGGCTAATATTATACACATATATTATATATTAACACATTTTCAGATATAGGATATATAAAATAAAACGGCATTTATTCTCCTTAGAGCTTTGTTCTATGAAATCCTATGGTCACTAGCTAGCGGCAAATTTTGTTTAATTTCAATTTAGAGTCCTGCTGTGATTTTTTTAATCTTTCTTTTTGATCAATTCATTACATTTGCTTTCTTTAGT
>JAQNCA010000012.1:5044708-5067176 GCA_029783725.1 Acanthurus tractus
AACAGTGCTGGCACATAGTCAGAGTTTACAGTCTCTCTCTCTCTCTCTCTCTCTCTCTCTCTCTCTCTCTCTCTCTCTCTCTCTCTCAACCCCCCACACCCCCCCGGTGCTCACTGCGACTGGCTGATTCCTGAATGCAACCCAGATATCTGCTGAGGAGGAGGGTGGGGGGGCGACACCAAACAGAGAGAGGCAGGAAAATGAGAAATACAGAGGATGAGAGAAAGTGTAAACAAGATGAAGATGAAGAGAATGTGTTAAAGAACGAGAGAGCTAGAAAGAGCAATGCAGGACACGTACTGTCTACAGGCAGAGCTCGAGGCCGGGCTCGCTCTGGAGACTGAGGAGCCCAGCCGGAGAGCAGCTCCCATAGTTTAAAAGCCTTTAAGACATTACCTTTCTATCTAGCCCCTGTGCTAACGGAATGAGAAGCACACACAGACAGGCATCCATAAGGGGGATGCTGGCTAAGGAAGAAAGGTGGACTGCAGATGATGAAGTTCCACAGAGCAATGAATCAAACTTTATACATCAGTAGTTGGTAAAAGTTACCACAGAAGCATGGGCTTAATTTAATACATGCCTTAAAAAGCAATTGTGTGTCACATATTCTAATAAAATGTTGTGCTTATGGTGTGCTTTTAGTCCTAATTACCTGTAAAATTAGATGTGTTTTTTCTTTCGACTGCTTTTCGGAATAATTCATTTCTAAAATATATCACTTATTAAGTCACCTTTCACTCTGTGGGTGTAACATATGGAACCATAATCTCACCTAACTCTATAGTGACAGTAACTAAAGGTGGACTCATTAATATGCCTGTACCAATCATCAAAAACATGTGTAACTCAGGTTTTGATGCTGAAAAATAAACAGTATATTTTAGCTCTAATTACATACGTGTTTATAAAAACACTGATAATGACTGATGACCATTAATTTACTCATTTTACTGATAATCAATTTTGAAAAAAGTTTCTCTCTTTTTTTAGCCCAACATACATTAGTTTTAAATCAATATCAAGGCAGGTAATTTTATGTTGGTATGAAATACGGAATAATTTATTGTGGAAAGAAACAAATGAAACACTGCCAAAAAAAATAAGGGTGAAACGACAAGGAACATTTATTGATACAACGCTGAGTGAAGAAAAGATTCTCTTTGGCCAACTTCCACAAGGAACAGCAGCTCCGGTTCTGTTGTTGGTGCAGGGAGGCTTCAGAAAAGAGTCAAGGAGACGACCCTCATATAATGAGTCCTTTCATTAAATGATGTCCGCCCACAGGCCTCAGTTGTGGCCAATTACTTGATTCTGCATTCCACTGCAGAACAATGAAGGTTTCTACTGTTTAGTAGTTTTATGATCAATTTTTTTTGTTAGTCTAAATCCCTTATAAGAGACACAAACACTTTACAGATCTATACCATGTAACCAATATGAGTTTAGCATAAATTATGTATAATGAATGATTATATAAACTCACAGAGATTACCGTTGCTCTTTGATGTGTAATATATGTATGTTTTAAACAGTAAGAGGTTTAATGTGCCTGCAATTTAACATAATGGGCGAGTAAAGCAGATGTTTGTCTGAAAAAAAGTATCTTGTGTGGATGATGTCCTATATACTACATGAATGTTCCTCATCAGTTACATGCTTGTTTAAGTGACTAGTTGTGCGAATTATGATTGTTTTTTGAAACATTTGCAGCATTTTTAAACACACAGCCCTGTGTATAAAATTAACACACACCCATGAGATATGCACTTTGAGTATAATTAAATGTGTGCATTTTTAAATGCAGGTGTATGTACTTTTAGGTACATTTGTGCAGTGTAAAGCAACTGTAAGTGACCAGTCATTATGCAAATATTTTTTATTGGAGGCATGGCATGTAACACGAGCACATGCTCATGCTCAAACATACACACACAAAAACATACACAACTGTAAGTGTAATACACAAGATGAGAGAGTCATATGTGCAGTTATCACATTCATTAAAGTAACTTGTCATAGGTATACAGTTGTTTTGAAGAGTGGATGACATGTTTTATAAAAATCAACACTAGGCAGCAATCATCATCATTATCCTTCTTTGGCCCCTCAAAGCATGTGGGCCCCCAACATAAGTGCATTTATCAACTAAAAATTGGTTGAATTGAAAGTATTAAAATAGTCCACTAACAGGTGAACAAGTATTAATCCAATACCATATTTTACCCATTATTCTTTGTTGATATGCAATGCATAAATATATTTAAGGATGCATACTTTAGAAGAATTCATATTTTGCAAAGGGAATGCACGTGTGTGTTTGTGTTTGCTGCATTTCCACGTGACTGACGTGTCAGGCTTTTGTTCTTATGCCCATAATTTTAATATGAATGATGTCTTATTTACTGTGATTCAAAGCCGCGTCTCTGATATTCTGTGTATTACCGTGGCTCTATTCCTCACAGGAGGCTCTTGCGGCTTGAGGCTATTGTTATTCATGGGCAAAGGTGTTTTCACTGTCTCTGCATATTTTTAGGGATTTGAATAACCATCCCCCTGTGGTTCAGAATCTGCTGACCTAATGAGCCAACCTGACTGATTGACACGGAAGACCATCAGAGCAGCCATTCATCATCCCTACGGTGAATAAACATTAGATATTTCATCCTTCCAATGTATGCTTGATAATGGATAATTTTAATCCTGTTGGCGGAAAAAGAAAAAAACCTATACAAACTGCCAACACGTGCCTGACAATACATGATCACGGTCCCACGTCTTAAATCCACATGAGAAGAGCGCGGAGGTTTCCAAGAATTTCAACGATATGAAATGATGATTGCTTTTTAGGCTCACAAAAGAGCTCATTCGACAATAAAACTGCTGGTGAATATAGAAAAAAATGTTCTTTTCTTTCAAAGAAGTACTTCAGTTAACAAGATTGAGGAGGGCGTCTTCAGGGGAGCGCTGAAATGCAGCATGAGTGACAATAGTGTGAGTAAAATGCACTGGATGTGTTTTTAATTGTTTTTGTCACTTGTGTATTCAGAGGCGTGGATCAAGCTGTCACTTAACAAGACTTCTTATTGGAAATCACTGCTGTTCTTGCTTTGCTTGGAAAGCGACCGGATTGACTAAATGTTTCTTGGAGTTTCTTTCTTTTTCCTCAATTTTCAATGCAAAACAAATCTAAAATGAATGAATGGCTGAAAAATTTGTCTCTCTAAGTCATATAAAAATTAACCTTGCTGAAGTTTCTAGGTTACAAAAGTCACAAGTTCAAGTTTATCTGAGCCTTTTTTCAGTGCAATAACTATTTAAATTGAGGAAAACGTCCTTCCCCTCCTTACATAGCTTTAATTTCTACTTTACAAGTGATGAGTGGCTCTGCATTGTGTAGCCGCTGTGTATAGAGTATATGTTGGAAGGTTGTGATATGTGGAGGTTTTTTGCTATTGTATAAACGAATGGTTCAACATTTCTCTGCAGACTTAGAAAGGTCATCCAGGCTTTTATCTCCTCCAGACTTAACTATTGTAATGCACTTTATTCTGGTATCAGCAAAGCGAAACATCCAAAGTCTGCAGTTTGTACAAAGACGCTGCTGCCAGGCTTTTAACGCCTACACAGAGAAGCGACCATATTGAACCAATTCTTGCTAACCTTTACTGGTTTACCTGTGAGTTTTAGGATTGATTTAAGATTTTACTGTTTGTTTTAAAGCCCTGAATTGTCGGGCTTTTTACCATCTTGCTGGAATGTGTTAACTCTCTTTTCCTGATTGCTGCCTGAGATCAGCAGAGCACAACTTATGGTTCCAAAATCTTAATTTGTCACTAATCAAACCCCGCCTGGAGACATCAGGCAGGCAAACTCAGTATACCCTTTTAAATCTCTTACTTTGATCCACTTTTATTGTTTTTTTAAAAATAACATTATTTTTAAGAACTATTCAAACTATTTTGTCATATTTATATTTCTGTTTAGACCTTATTTACTGATATTATCTATTTTTATTGTCAAGCACCTTGTAGTTGTTTTTTGAAAAGTGCTCAATAAAAAACTGTTATCCATATTCTAATTTCAGAAAACATTGATTTTTATCTTCATTCACAGAGTTAAACAAAGATAGTTTACACTCTAACATCTTTGTGTTAAATATTAAGAAACCACCAGCAGCCATTTAGCCTTGCTAACAGGAGGTAATTAGCCACCTTGCCTAGATAAAAAAGTGTGCACACTGGTGTTAGAAACTACTTGGTCATTTCTAAGTTTCACAGGTTTTAGTAGATAGATTTTTGGGGGTTTGGACAGAGCCAGTCTAACTATTTTATTCCTATTTTTTGCTAGGCTAAACTTGAAATATGTAACAATGTGCTCATTCTATGCTTTAAAAAAAAGTTTATTTTCCAAAAGGTCAAGCTATATCTGCGAGAGAGCAATTTGTCTGTGTGCGTCTCTGCATATTCTGAGTACCAAACATGTTAAATCTAAGTAAAAAATGCAACAAATCAAATGTTAACAGTTTTTGTGGGGGGGAGTGAATGCACATCTCCACAGTCCAGTAATCAGCTGTAAAAGGACCTGTTTTGATTGGTGCACTGCATTTCTGATTGTGCCTAAGTGTTACTGCAGGGGCTGGAGATTTCAGCAATTACATACAATAGTTGATTAACGAAGAGGACATCAACAGTCCTCTTAGCTTCCCCCTCATCATCAGCATATCCACTTGTCATGAACACCTGTCATTGGCACTATTTACTCCACAATAATGAGGGCTCATACCGAGGACTCTCTGTCATCTGTCAGCAGAGAAAACTGTGGTCTAAGGAACAGTTGCTATAATTTAAACTGAGCCAGGGCCTGTTGCAGGTTTGGAGTTTCCTATAACTTCCATGCACACTGTCAGTAGTTCCCGTCCTAACGCTGAGAGCGAGCTGAGCTCAGAGTTACTTCTGAAACTGCTTAGACTGGAAAACATACAGTAGGCCTGCCCTTTATATCTTTGGCAGTTCAATCCAAAAATCCCTTAGGGAGGCGCACACCCATTTAAAGGCCTTTAAATGATGATTGATGAGGCATCCTCAGAATGAGCGTGCCTCCTTCCACTACTTTAGAAACAATCTGTTATCCCCAAAACACCAAAAGCCGAAGCACTTTGTTGTATTTGGCCCCCTAATTTCCTTGTATCAAGGGAATGGGAGCCATTAGCAGTTAAAGTGACAGCAGAGAGCTTCGAAGGGCAAGTTGTCCAGAAATGGAAAGTCCTCGTTCTAACTGGAGGTCAGAGGGCTGCTAGTTTGTTGTTCCCCTCAGGGGCCTCACACAGCACTCACATGCTCCCTTTTAAAAATATCTAGGGAGAACATATGGCCAGGAGGAAATATCAGAGAAAAAGAAAAACAGCTAAATAACAACTTGGACAATCTTTACTTTTCAGTTCATTGAATCTATTACAGAAAGAGCGTGAAACACTTTTACAGACTATTAGTTAATCTGTTTTGTCCTGTGCTTTGCTGGTCTCTTTAAATAAAGTAAAATGTAGCTCATCACGTTTCTTAGCAAAGTCTACATAGCTGCTAAATAATATATAACCCTGGGCCCTTTTTACACATACACTGTTACCCTGAAAATATCTGGACATTATCCAGATGGGCTGTATGTGTGAACACAAATGTCCAAATCAGTTGTCCAGACAAAAAATACACTATAGCATGTAAGCCTCCAACAAAGTCAGTGTAATATATGATTGGGCCCTTGTGCGAATAGAGCAGGTCATCATCCACAGACCTCACAGCAAGCAAGTGGGCGTGTTGTGTTGAACAGAGCACAGCTGCATCACACTTCTAGTCTCCTATATATTGCTTTTAATGCTTTTTGTTAGTATTGCAAATACCTCTAAATACAGCAAATATTTATATTGACGCAGAACAGATTATGATAATAATCCTCCTCCGCCTGCATGCCCAAACTAAATGCTGCCTCTCTCTTAAACCACGCAGAGTAATGCCAGTAGGTCAGCAAAAGTAGTGTCATTTTAAGATGCATTTCACACTTTAGTAGTATGTAGACTGAAAACTCCACATATAAATAGTCTCTCTATCTACTGTGCCACCAAAAAGTTTAATTCAAAAAGCCAATGTCTAAAAAATAAATCAATGACGCCTCCCAAATTTAAACTATTAACAGTTAAGATAGTCTGTACAGCTTATGTACTTGTTTAGCCTATACCAACTATATAATAAAACAGATTTTTTTAAACAGTTTCTTAATTGTTCAAAATGGTTAAAACAGCTAATATCATCGTGTCTCTTATGCTCACTACAAGTTATATCAATGAAATCAGCTGTGCTGGGAACAGGAAGCTGGGACATGCACAGCACTTAAGTTAGAAAAGGTTGCTTTCATGTGGGTAAGATTAAGGCACATTTTCACTTACATAATGGATGATGCTTAAACTGGGGGAGGCATGGAATATCTGGAAATTATTCACTCACAGCCGATATTGATAGTTGATTCGATCACAGTTTGCAAAAACCAGAGTAACTAGATTATGATAACTAGAGTTTTCATAATTAATAGAACTTTGTTTTTTGTTTACCGATTTTTTGGCATCATATATCACATTATGTCTGTGTGTGCATATGTGCATGTGTGTGTGTAAATATAAACACCTACATACACATATTTTATATATATATAGGTAGATAGGTGTTAGAATATTGACATATTTAACTTGGATGATGCTTGTAGTCATAAAAAGTACATTACCAGAACCAGATACTCTTTTCAGGCGGTTACTGGGCTTAGTCCTTATCAATATTACCTTTGAAATATTGAACAGGGCTGTTAAAGTAAAGAGAAAGATGAGACAGAAGAAATGTGAACCATTGATTGAGAGAAGTGCAGACATTGGACTGAAAAACACACCTGCAAACAGGGGGTGAACTCAACAATGGAGATAAATTGTGATGCAGGACACAGTCTAGAAGCAAATTGATTGTCAGGTTGGTATTTTCATCCCCACACAACACCCAACTCCCTCCGCTGTAATAAATTGTCCACTCTAGACCAGTATTGATGCCCCTCAGCAAAGGTACAGTATGTGAAAATAAAGGAGAGAAATTGAAATAACCCAAAGGAGACAGTGAGAGATGGAGTACAGAGGCAGAAAGAGATAGAATTTCACAAGGAAGAAGAATTACCAGGAGAGAAACAAAGACACAGAAAACAGAATTAGAGAGGGAAACTGTCCCCGCACCCAACAGAAAATCTGTATTGACTTCAGCAGCGTGAAAACTTAAACCCTTTAAAGGATTTTTTTTCATCAATGCAACTAACACAGAACGCCCTGATTTATCAGACAAGAGCCTACTGAGCCCTTTGCCCTCAAATTACAGATTTCCTTCTGTGAACAAATAGAAAAACTCGATCCTTTGTTTCTGTTCTCCCTGGGCCTACAAATCTTTTTCTGATTACTGGATGTGTTTGGGGACTCCGGCATTATTGGGATATTGTATTTCCCTTTACCAGAATTGCTGCATGCATTTTGTCTAACAGATGCAAACAGACACAGTTTAAAGTTTGGGAATGATTCAAGAAAAAAAATAGAAAATGTTATCATAGCTGTTCAGACGCTGTGAATTCTCCATGATATCATATACAGGTTCAGTAGATAAACAGCTGTTTACCAAATGGGCCTGTCGAATTCAAGGCTGCAGCCCTGAACCTCCAGAGATCCATGAAGCTCAAAGTTAGGTTTATCACTTGGTTTGATGTAACCAAAGTAGTTTAAGGCCAATTACATAAATATGTAAAATTTAAATGTATTATTTTCTAAAATTTGGAGATTCTGTATGATGAAAGAAATCACCTCAAACACTAACTGTGAAGAGGGACCAGTGTTGTTGTTGCAATCAACTGAGCATCTTTTTCTTTTTAAAAGATGAAACCATTTTGTCGATTTCTGAATTTAGTTTTACTCTTGTGAGGGGATCAGTGGGAATAATGTGATGTTACAGATTTGTTTACCATCTGCTAACCTCCTTCAGAGTGCATTGTGGGAACATCAGGGTCCTGAGGTAGAGGGCTCCTCCTGCGTTCATGCAGCTGGGGTTACAATTTCTTTATCTCTGTTTCTTCATATCTCTCACCGGCTCTCACCCCAGTACTGAATTCTATGTGTGCAGAGGGCGGAGCCTAATAACTGTCCACCCTGCCGAGAGAGGCCATCAGATTAGTCCACTGACTGACTACTTCTTTATTTGCCAGGGCCACAGAAAACTTAGAGGTAAGGGGCCCCAATCCCACCCAAAACACTCACAAATATAGTGGGTGGAATCATGGCTCTGCCTTAAAAAACAGACACCCTGCTCACCTCACAACAAGGCACGTACCACAGTGGGAGGGACTTTACCCCAATAATGTCCCCAAAGCCACAGATTAATGTTCTATCCATATGCAGGTGTTCAGTTCAGCAAGTACAGTTGTGAGACAATTCAAGGATTCCATGTTTGGCTGGTAAAAGTCAAGCATCTGAACTCTGCTCTCTACTTGCTTGGTGGTGAAAAAGGCAACTCTCACATACTCATGATCAATTTCACAACCACCCACTCCAAACTATAAACCTCAGTGCTGTCTTTGCTCTCTCCCTCTGTCCTTTCTAGGACCTTTTACCCTCTTCCTGCCCCCAATCCCCATCCTTTTTTCTGACCTTTTACCTCCCTTGCCCTCTTCCATGCCCTCCATCTTAGCTTCACTCACATGAGAGTATTCCTTGACCTGAGATCCTTAGACGGAGCGCTGGCTGATTACGTTGGATTAGCAACTCGGTCTCTCTCTGTCTGTCAGTATCTGTGTCTGACTTCTATCTATTTGCTTTGTTAAAAGAGAGATTGCATCGGAGAGAAGGAAGTAAGGGGATAAGAGAAGAAGAGAATCAGTCCATTGTGAAGGGCTGACATGACGGCCATTATCGTTGCGTGATGGCCAATTATAATTTCTTTTTCACCATCTGTGTGGATGCAGTAGACAGTATTTCAAAGTATAGCAAAGAGCTGCCTCTTTAATGACAGTTTACAGTGAGTGTTTTCTTTTTTTTTTTTACAAAAGCTTCCATCATACAAAGCCAAAAGTGTCAATTTAGCACAGCAGCTCTCAGCCCGAGGCAGTTGGCCACTATACGCTATAATTGAGTTTCGCTGTCATTGTGGAGCTGCTTCGATCATAGTTTGAAGTAAAAGTTGGAGAAAAAAAGGAAGTGAATTTGATATAAAGTCATCAGACATCACTGCAACATTCTGGCTCAGAAGTTTTAGTAGAAACTAGTCCATCATCAACAGTTTTGGATTGTTATGTTGACAGTTTGAGTTTATTTTTAGGTTATTTTCCATATGCTTCTAAACCTGGGAGCCAATCACATCTACTGTGATATTCAAAGTTGTGAAAAGGCAAAAAAAAGTTCATTTTTGTACTGAAATTACATTATTGAACCATCACTGTTTCTTTCAAAAGAGTATCTTGACATTTAATTACAAATTGTTATCAAGGAACAAGTTGATCCACCTCTTATTCTTCTGTAATGGTTTTGCATAGAAAGTGCTCAGCTTTTGTCGGCATCGAGTCGGAGAGAGGTGCAGATTTACAGTCATGATAGTGGATTCACAGGGATTATGATAAAACTAATGGGACTGGCAAGGATCTGATTTTTTTATTTGATTTTTGCCAACAGCAAGACCTTCCACAGCATTATTAAGATTTTTTGGAGGTTCAGGTTAAAAGTTATCTTATACACCAATACTTCATGCAAGTGTTTCAATACAATAGTAATATAACAGCCATGCTAGTGACTGTGTGAGACTGTACTTATGCATTTCACAAAGCAAACTGGGAATGTCAACATGTTAACATGCACACAACGGTTTGGTTTGGTAATATTTAGCAAATAATTCATTTAGTTTGTTAAACATCTTTGCTTGGTGGCAAGCTAACATTCTGTAGACTCTGAACTGTTTCTCAAGTTCTGATCATACCTCGTACAATTCATTTTTAGGGGTGTGTGAATCTCAAGGATCTTTTTAAGACAACCAATCCAACAGTTGTAGGGTCATTTCTATATATGCCACAAATGTGAACTTGCTGGTGTCACTGAAGGAATTCGAGAGATAATGGACGTCAGTGGGACTCTGGGGATAAAAAAAAAAAATGTCATTGCAATCCATCCAAAAGTTTTTATTAAACATCTAAACCAATCTCAAAAAAATATCAAGTGGGTAAAGAGAAGGGGGAAGCAGCAGGAAGTCAGTGAAAAATGATAGGCTCTCTGGAGAGACATTGTTAGATCACTTATTACTCCAGAGATCTCTGTATTGGTCCTATGATCAAATTTAATGAGAATAGAAGACAAATGATGAGAAATGAAGCCCTGATAATGAGACAAGGTTTTATCAATGTCCCTACGAACCACAGCACACACAAAAGCCATCTTTTTTGCCTATAAATCTCACAAGGAAAGAATGAACATCAAACAAAATTAGGGGAGAAAAAGTTAAAAGGTTCTCCCCAGTTCCTGCAAACCCTCCAGACAAAATAGAGGGTAGTAATTATCATACAGTCCCTAAAATGTTGGTGATTCTGATAGAGTTGTGTGTTTGTGTGCAGCCTTGTGTGATTGTACAAATGAAGATGTGTGAAGACAGATAAAAGAAATTAGGAAAAGCTGGAAAAGCACTGTAATAGAGCCACTTTCTTCAGAGCACATTAATGACCCGAGATATTGAAAAAGCTAAATTGGAATCATTGACAAACCCTACTAAACATTTACTAATCCCCTTAATATCACAAATTAAAGCTTAGATCAATTCATGAGGACTCAATCTCTGGTAATTGTGATTGCAAAAGTGGCATCGTATAATATCACAATTGCATTTTCTGATTAATTGCCCTCCAGATGCGTGCTGTATATAGCCTAGCACTCAACTCAAGGACAGCCACCTGGCGTCTGCAGTGTGCTGTGAAGAGAGCTGCCTTCTCATCACTGTTTGATCCTGCAAGCGCCAGCAAACCGGTGTTTTATCAGGACAGCTAATTATAGGCAGAGAAGAATGTGGAAACGGCATCCTGCCTCCAGAGGAACACAGCGTGCCCACACATTCATTTGTACACAGACGTGCTGAGAGGCATCCAAGGGTTGGCAACATGCATTTGTGTGATTAAGGGAGTGCATGTGCATACACACACATGTGCGCGTACACGCAGCGACGTCAGAATTTCCTCTGAGGTTCACCACCATCCATCTATCACGCAGACAGGACATCAAAATGACACGGCTAACTGCGTCGCTGTGGTTGGTCAGTGACTGAGATATTTCTGTGGCCCCAATTTGGGGCCCTTGAACTCTTTGGTCTTTGTTGGTATCCTCCCTTAACCCTGGATTTCTCTGTTGTGGGGGGGATTTGTTGAGGTTGGGTATAGTTTGGGGAGGTAAACATCGCACTGGGCCTCAGTGGAAGCTGCTCTTGTACGCCGAGGCTACTTGAGTTCACCTGGGGCTGAGTTCACTTGCGGTGCTATTTGTTGAAAAACTCATAAGAATTGTGCCTTTAGCCATGACACTAACAAGAATGATAATGAGTGTGTTATTATTATTCATGATTCGTTCCACATAAATTAGAAAACTTCACTTTGAGTTGCCAGACAAATAAAATAATACAATTCTCATTATCAATAATTTATAATAGCCTAATTAGTTGCTCATTTTTTATTTGCTTTTATATTAAATGACAATTTTTGAGAGGGAATTTAAAAAAGTATGATTAAAAAGACAAAACAAATAGAAAAGACAACCAGATTTACATAAATCAGCACAGCAAAAAAAAAAACTGTTTCTCAGTTTCCGTGAAAAGTAGCAGTGGAAAGTAAGGCTATGATGTCACAGGAGTCTGCTGTGGTGTAATTGCAGCTGATTTATCTGCTTCATACTCAGTGCAGAGCAACGGTTCATTTAACCTGAAACGTATTTGACCTTCAAACCATCTTTGTCAGGTTCTTCTCTCTTTTTTTTGCCAAACACTCAACATAGGTTCATGAATTATGAAATCTGTATAGCATTAAATTTTGCTAATACTCAGATTTGTGTCTGTAGATCTGTGTGTAAGTCTGTGTCTATAAGTGTGTGTGTGTTGTGTTCTGCTTGCTGTTCACAAACCCTTCCAGCATCTCAAGAATGTCAGCAGATGATGCTCTTCCCTTGGATCCTGGCTTCAGGGCACAAGTTATAAAACTCCTTTCACCTGCTTCGTGCCCATTTTTCCATGTTTCCTGTACAAACACACACACACACACGGCACACTTCCAGCATGTTGCAGTTCTCCTCCTTTAAGCACAGTCACTTCATATAAATTATTAGAGGTGATTTTCACAGCCATGACTGAGCAGGGAGGGGAACTCGGCTTCTCTTTGCAGCAGAGGCCCCTCCTTAGGGCCCCTGCAGTTTGCAGAAGTTGGAAACATTGATTTGTGCCATTCATCTTTGTGTCAGAGGTGTGTGTGTGTGTGTGTGTGTGTGTTTGTATGAGTCGACCTCTGCCTCTCCGCACCCGAGTGTGTTTGTGTGTGTGTGTGTGTTGTTTTCTGCGAATACGTGTGTGTGTGTGTGTGATGTATTTTATTGACAGATGTTCTGACAGCACAGTCGTCTTCCAGCCTGTCTGAGGAAGAAGCAGCAGCTTGTTCTGATTTGTGAAAAGCTCAGAAGCTGCAGATGTCAGGAACCAGAACAGTGAGCGGTTTGCGAATCTTTTTCTCTTTGTCTCCTGCTCTTTTTCTCTTCTCCGATTTATACATGAGCATACAGACATAGAAAGATCTACTCCGGGAAAGTTTTGTATTTATGTACCCAAACAAACGTCTGCCTTATCTACAGAATAAATCAATGAATGACTTATAGAAGAGGTGTTTAAATCTAGCTGAAGTTGGAGGATAGTGCTGCAGAGCATTTGAGACTTACGAGTCTTAAACCCCCGAACTAATCAAATCAAGTTTATACAGTAAACTACAACAGAATGGCAACTGGGATGTATTTCTCAGCGGGAAAATACTTCAGGAATTAGCAAAGGTAAAAAAAAGTTACATGACAGTCAAATAAAATTTTGTTTTATGCTCCTTCAGTAAAACATCTCCACCAATCTAAACAGTCCCAGTCCCCCATTGGGGTCCTAACATAATTGTCAACAGTAAGCCGCCCCCCCTGTTGGTTCCTCCTCTAGCAGAATCTTCACAATGTGGTCCTGACCTCACCCCCTGCTGCTGGGGGGGGGGGTCAATTGAACTCATGCATTAAAGAATAGGAAAATGTCTGTGGAGAAAAATGTTTGTAAAAAGACAGAAAAACCTGAAAAAGAGTTCATATGATAAGCTGTTTAAATATGAATTCTGCATCCAGCATTAAGTATGAGGGTGTCTTGTGATACAATCCAGTCCTACTTTTAATATAGTTTAGAATATGAAAATTAGCTGAATCCCACCAGTCTCACTCATCATTGTGCACAAATCATATTCAAATTCCGTCGTATTGTCGTGGTTTTGACAAACATGGTACAACAACAAAAAAAAAGGGAATGTGCTTGTTGGCAGGAGTCACAATCTCTCTCAGCTCCTGCACTGCTAACTGCTTCATCCTCTTATTTCATGAATTCCAATACGACAAGCCTAATCCTGTTCCTGCCAGCAACACACGAGATAAATAAATCAGGAGGTCGACCTTGTGAACCGATCCGAGAATACATCTGGACACAAACAACCCATCTGGTTTAAATAAGGCTGATGCATTTGTTCATACGTTTAGCTTTGCATTCCGAAGCAGCTCAACCCTTTTAGCCAAAACAGCACCATTTAATGTAAGTTTACTTCCTGATATCCTGCACACTGCATTTATATAATCACACTGGCACTCCGAAATACTGTTCAAGTACGTCCAAAGTAGTCACATTGATTTGGATCCTTGATATCTTTGTTTTGGTAACAGTACTGCAGTTGGGTGAGCATATAGGAGCGCTGCCATTTAGGATAAAGCTGTAAGGATGAGCAAGAGGACAGAGGTGAACAGATTTATACGCTGACAACTGAGAAAATCAACCTTTATGCTCATAGTTTCCAAAAATGTTTATTTATGGCGTCTGCTCCATTCGGCCTGGCTTTACGAAAGCTGTAAGTCATTTCAGCCGACGCTTGATGTCTGTTTAAAGTATTACACCTTTCACGTATGTCAATAAATTTCTGTCTGGAACATATTGAATGTCTCAAAAAGTCATTCAGCACTGAGAGCAAAGATGAAACATATCTGAGTTTCCCCTCAATGAGTTATATCGAGTCAAGGAAGTATTTCAAGTACATAAAAATGATTCCAATTCAAATTGCACAATAACGAGTGCTGGTAGTCACAAATATGCCTCTCCCGCTCTCACTGTAGGCCTGCATGACTTTTTTTGCTTGGATGTTTGATGTCTGGAAATGATTTTTTGTGATGGGCAGCTTCCTTCAGATGTAGGATTGATAAGAGTGGATAAACACCTCGGAGAGTCCGAGGTGGTGATTGAGACTCACGGGATTATGCGCAATTTGTTTCTCTGCTTTAGACTAGGTGTTAATGAATACAAACACACATGTACTTGTTCATACACGTTCAGTATGAGAGGGGCGCTTTGCACTTCTGAGAAAAAGCACCAGATAAGCATGCACACGCATCATGCTTGGTTGTTTGTTTTTTTCCGCGTCATGATTTTGTGCAGGTTTGAATTGTTTATTTAACCATTCCAATGCATCTGCTGCAGTCACCAAACTGGAAAAGGCGTATAAACCCATGATACTCTTGTTTACTCTTCTAGCTTTCCATTCTGCTATGGTTACATTGCTTGCAAAATCCACCCAAAGGCAGGGTAAGCTATGAAAGCCTTTTATCAGCTCAGCTGGTGCCCAAATATCCCAGGAAATAGCATGTAATATTCTCTCCCTCTTTCTTTCCGAAGGGATGCCACCTCATTTCCTTTGTGTTGCTGTAATGCAGAGAGTCAGGTCCGCCTGCGCTTACCTTCAAGGCTCCTGCTGCTTGTCACATTCTGCTCTGACGTAAGGTTTAAAAGTCTCTTTTAATTTACATTCATATAATGATTTCTTTGGCAGCCAGCATGTTGACATGTTTTAATTGACAGTTAGCTAAAACCCCTCCCCCGAACAATGACTATGCACGGCCAGCCTGTCAGGCTTTATTTCTCTGCATCCAAAGCAGCATGCATGAGACTGTAATAAGAGAGATACTCAGATTTAAAGGACCAGTGTACAGGATTAAAGGACTGATTTATGACAAAAAGGGACAAAATATTCATTATAATGTTTTCAGTATTGTCTTTCATCTGTATATACTCTACTAAAAATAAAAATCCTGTTGTCATTACCCTCAGAGAGCTACAGAGGGAACAGCCCCTCTTCCATGAGGTTGCCATGTTGCACCACAAAGCCTGTACAGTAATCCAGAATAGATGATCAGTTTAGGCTAACTTTAACAGCTCTGCCTTGATCTTTGTTAAATAATATTTATGATATGAATCAAACTCATAGGTTAAACTTTATACTCAAAGCCTTTTCTCCTGAAACATGAATAAATCAACTGTTTTTTTTGTTTGTTTGTTTTATTTCAATCTTAATCTACATGGATTACCAGCTGGTGAAAGTGCTTGTTTAAAGTTTTGAGAATGCAGGCTTAGCTTCAGTCTTTTAGCACAGTACTGTGTATGTAGGCATCAGAAGCATATTTAAATGCACAATTTCAGCCACTAGAGGTCTCTCAATCAAAACAATAAAAAAGAGCCATTATTTGGATTATAGCCACCATTGCAGATGCAAATCTATCTGAGAATGAGCGCACACAAGAATGTCTCAAAGTTTGTTTCAAGCAAAAAGGTAATTTTGTTTGTCAACTTCCCTCTTTGCTATCAGAAGCTAGCATCAGAAAACAAAATGAAATGCACTGTTGCACTAAAAAAAAACAACAACTAAGAATTGAAAACACTTGAGATACTGAAAGTATACAACTTAACAATATACAGAATAAAGATAGTCATTTTTGGACAGATAAGATGCTTCTTTGTTTTGAAACAAATCTTAAACAGAAAGTCAGATAGACAGTGTTTTCTCTAACTATCAGATCCAGTGTTATCTGAGGTAGCTTGTCAGATGCAGTGGAAAATTCCACCTTTTAAAAGTTGCCATTTCAGTTAACTGCATTGCCAGGAAGAAATTAGTAAGGCTGCTTTTGTCTGCCTCTAGCTGAAATCAAATACACAAGTTTATAAAAAAACTTTAATAGTTGTAAATATGCCACTGTTAACATCACAAACTGCATAATGCAGCATGTGAGACTGAAAAGCTTGACAGACCTTGAATCTGATCATCTTAATTCTCTTAAGTCTTTAAGGGCACTGTGCTGTGATCCAACAGAGTCTTTCTTTTGATGCCTTGACTTGACACTCGTCCACAAACAACCTGAGATTTAACTCGAACCAGCAGTCAGCAGCTCTAAGCTTTCACAGGCTGGTTTATAGTGTAGTTGTATCTTCTCGATACAAGGCAAAGTAGTTCATAACTTTCACAGAAAGCTTTCTTGGTATTTATTTTTTAATATCGCATGAAAAAGCCTGCTTAAAGTAATCAAACACTAAACAACAAATCGATATTGAATGTTACAGATTAATTAGTGACAATAATGCCTTTCAAGAGTCAGAGTCATCAGGGTCTCAGTTACTGAAGGGGCACTGAGGCAACAAGATTTGGTTTTTCAGATAATAATACAGTACAGACGTGGTGATGATGATACAACAGTGATGATGGAATTCTCTTGATGAGCTCTGGTGTGTTCTAGGTAGACTCCTATTTTTTTATCAAAGTCCTGTCTAGTCCAGGCTTGTTTTATTGTTTTCTTGATTTTTCCTTGTGTTAACTGTATGTTTCCCTCCTGAGGCCTGTGCTTTGAAGCAGGATTTGCAGTTAGCGAGATAACTTCAGGTTTAACTCCGGGTGTTCAGTCTTACAGAGGTGGATTATTTCCTTCCAGGGTATACCACCACTGTAACTAATGCTGATTACAACATACCATCCAGAGCAGGTTATGTTTGCATAAGAGATCAAGGCGCATAAAAGACTCCTCCCAACAACCAATCAGTTCCCTTGGAAAATGACATCAGCATAATAAAAGATCCCGTGGAGACCGACAGACCCCACGATTTCTCACATGAAAGACATAAATTCTTGTCCGAGGGAATGACTTATCTGTGTCAGCTTACTAAACCCTATGTTGCAGAGACCAAATAAAGGAATAAAGCCTTGTGCTTATTTGAAAGTTAATCCTACTTACCGCTTCAAATTATGTTTTATATTTATTTTTTCTATTTGCTTCAAAGTCTGTCTGACCATCCCAGGGCTCCAGCTGAAAGAAGAAGTTTTAAAATTCTCACACACACCACAACAATACATCCAAGCAACACATTTAGTGAGACTCATGAGTGAATATAATAAGTAAAATGAGTGGCTTGTAACGGCGCCTTGAGAATATTACTACGACACATAGATGGTTTGGTGGAAGTGAATTGTTTGTGGCTGCTGGAGTCAATACTTTTTCAAACTGTTGAATGAAATGTAATTTATTCAGACACTTAATGATTGTGGAAATGAAATCATCTTGGTTTAATCAAAATGCAAATATTCCCAGCCATTGTTACATTTGTCTCATTGTAAGATATTATTTTGTCTTTTTTTAAACCTTGATCTTTTGTCGTGTCTTGGTGTGTCCTTTATTCTTTTTAATGTCCCATCTTTTATCTGGATCCTGAGTCTCAAATAAGTTTGAATGAATAAATTAATGAATAATGGATTATAAAAATGTAATATTAAGATCTACTTGTGCCCTAATGATGTCACAGTGATATAAGATATTGAGGCAGTCGAGAGCTATTTGACATGCTTATCTCTCTTTCTTTCAACTTCACTGCCAGGTATTTTGTGATCTAGTGCTCATCCCTTGGATGTATGTTTCTTTTCACTGTCTTTGTAATAATATTATAAACTTTATGCATTCACACAGTCTGTGAATTCTTTAAAAGCCGTCCTTTCTACATTTGGCAGCTGTAACAGTGTTGCTTTCAGCCTGAACTATGTATTTAACTTTGGCATGAAGTTGTCTAATATTGTAATTTGCCTCGTTTTAAAAATGACACTCTGCTGCCAGTAGACTTGTTAATGTGTGTAATTGGTGATATGCTTCAAACGCTGCCCCTTTTATGCGAATGCATTCATGTCTAGATTGGGAAACCCTGAGTTTATTCACTGACAACCACTTTTGTGTGACCATCTAGCTTGATCGTGTTTGCTAGGTTTATTAAAGCCGGGTAACAATAAGAAATCCAGGGTTTGTTGAACTCAGGTCAAAGTAAATGTCTCTCTTCTCCTCTTCATCCTGTTAATTCAGAAACACCTTTCCTCCACACCTGCCCCGCATTAACCTTGTTAGCCCTTTCCTACTGCCATTTTTTCCCCAGCCAATCAGCATCTCTTTTCCCTAACATGAGCTTTTCCACCTGCCTCTCATCCCCTCATCAACTTACTCTGTATTTAAGTCCAATTTTAAGTTTAGTCCTTAGTTGTCTGCTTTGCCTTTAATCCTGGAGACCATCTTCACCTGACTCTGCCTGCTCTGTTTTGCTTTCTGTGCTTGTTACAACCTTGAAAAGCTTCAGACTTGACCTGGTCTTGTTAACAAAGATTTAAGATTTGAGTTGCAGTAAAAAACAACTTGTGAGCATCTCTGTTAAGAAGTCTAACAACTTTATGTCAGTAACATCAACATTCAGCAGTTCAGCTATTCAGTGTGACTAACCTTGAGCTGAAAAACGGAGAAAGCACAACAACTGCTGGGCAAGTCAGACATTTGTGAGCGTCATACTGTAAGAGGAGTTGAAGAAAAGTTGGTGATTCATTCAATGTCTAAGTGTCTTTCATTAGTGGAGGGAACAGAGGGTTAAAGCAGGAAGGTTATTTTTTCCATTTTTTTCCCAAAAGAAGGAAGTTGTGTGTCTTCTGCGATGCCTATATGAGTCATTTTATTACCTGGAAGGAACCACTGCAAAATGGACATTTTATCCAAGTTCCTTTTGTTGATTCACCACTCAAGCTCTTCCATGTCTGTTATGGTGTTTTGCAGAGCTGTTTACAACACTCCTTCAGTCTTAGTGAAAAGCATGTGCAAGGCCATACAGGCCTATAACTATCTGGAGGCAATGGGCCATTGAGAGGGATGATTCACGTCGACAGCAGAGCTCATATCATCCGTGGGAATAAAGAGGACATTTCTGGCAGGGAATGTACCATAATATGTATAGTATCATTAAAAGCTGGGAGAACGCTCTGTTTAGAATGAGGTGGAGGAAACATGCATGTTCTGCAAAACAACTGCATATGCAAAATACAGACACATACAGAGCACAAATTACTCCTAAACACTCTATTTCCTCAATTTGCAGAGCTTAAACAGGGAACCTGAATAAAACCATCTGCCCCCATACCTCCGTTTCTAAGTCATTATATTTGAATTGATTTAATAAATATGCATTCATCTGGTCTGGGCAGTCAAATCAGCAGGTTATTGAAACACAGACAACTTTCTCTCTAAGCCTGAAAAAGAAGAACACATCCACTAACCTCTTACCACTTAAGCTGCTTTTTGCACCTTATTTGGAGCCGCAGAATCCAATCCCGGACTGTTTACCCTCTCGGTTTTGGCTCCCCTCTGGAGTGGAGAATGCTCCAATCAAATCAGATCTGCTTGAAACAACAGCTCCGCAGTTAGCCTGAAACAGGTGATTTCACGCCACTTTCAAGTGAATCCTGGAGAGGGCAATTTAAGGTGAGAATCCAGTCAGAAAAATGCACTGTCTCTTGCAAAACCCATAATAAAGTTGATTTACTGATTCTTTTTTGGCTGCTGTTATTTTCACACCTTTCCAAATGCCTCCCAGACTATCACTTTGTAGTTCAAGAGCCACCGTTAAATTAAAAGAAGCTGCCAACTATTTGTATGTCCTTGCTTCCAAAAGTCTGCTTTCTGTGGCTACAAACCTATGCTAACAGGCTTAATACCAAAAATCCATCTATTAATACAATAACAGATCTTGGGACCTGCGGCTTCTCAAAGTTCAATGACTTGCAACGTCATATGATAGCAGTAACCTTTTCCATGAGACACAACAGATGCATCGCCTTGCTTGTTATTTTACCCTTTTGAGAAATCCATAATTTTTGACAGCTCAAGATTAATAATGTTTTGTCCAATAAACAGCTGACCTCAGCAAATCGTGTGACTGATTACAAATAGCCTGCTTAAATGCCGTTGTCAGTTGTTAATGGGAAAAAGCGCAGAGCCAATGAAAAACTGCCACACAGCTTCTGCTTCAGACCAATCCAAGCAAAGGAGGCTGAGAAAATTGAAGCTGGAAATGCTGAAAGGACTCCAATTTCTTATCCACAGATATTGAGAAGGATGTATAGAGAACCTGATTAAGGTATATTCTGGAGATGAGCAAGCAAATTTTGGCTCATAATTAGCACAACTGTTTAAAAATGTAGCTGATTTCCTTTTGCACCTCAAGCAAACATTTGTGTGAAGCCACAAAATGAGGCTGACTTGCATTTTTTATAAGGAGACTCCAGTTTTACCATCTGATGACATCATAGGTTTGGAGAGTGAATTCTGTGGTTTGTGGCCTCCAGTAAATTTTTTCCCTGTTGAAGTTACTTTGCAGCTCTCCGGGGCAAGAGTGGGCAACTAAAGAGTGATAATTGATTATAGAGCAGATATAATGGATTCAGCTGGCGAATTGTGGAACTCAGGATTCAGACTCAGAGAATTTACTGCCCACACAGACACACAGCTGCTCCTGAGTTCATTTCTGCATGAGATGGAGCTCTACTGACATCTAGTGGTGTCAAAAGTAAGGTTTGGAATAATTGACAAGTTTTGGCTTTGACTCAAAGATAAGGTTGTGGAAGAAAAATTCAGTCTTTACTTCCATAAAGACATAAAGACTTTCTCTGTATAAAAACACTTTATTGCAAGTAAAAGTCCTACAGTTAAGATCTTACTTACATAGCAGAGGTACGAGATCGTAGGGAGCAGAGCACAAACACAAACTGAAAGGCCCCCACGTATATATTAAAAACACATTAAAAGGACATTAGATTAGATTTCCCTTGAGCAAATGCTCAATATTAACAAATCAACATTTCAAGTAATCTTGCCTTTCCAACTATAAATATTAGGAATAGTCTCTAACTATATATTTCATATTCTAAACTCGTAAGTTTTATAAATTTCTACTCAGTGTGTGGGAAGAATTCATAAGGTCTACTGCAAGAATATTATATACTGCAATATAGTAAAAGCAATAAAGTAAAAAAAAAACATAGAACAATACAAGAATATTTTAAATCGATGTAGAAGCCTTATTATTTAAATGTTTAAAAGTAACCCTGATTAGCAACACAGTTTTAACTGTTAATGTAACATTTTCTTTGCAGTGTCGGGGCGTTTTTCTGACTTCAAATTCAGCCATTATGCATAAACAAAGGTGCGTCACTGTGTACAAAACATCTTTTTAATTTAAACAAGCTAATGAGTGCTTAAAATTTACCCCTATATTAATACTTTAGAGCAGTATTAGAAAATAAAAAATGAAAAACATATCGTATTTCAGTGAAGTACGTAGCTACGGAGCTTTTTTTTTTTTCATAGTAGCCTGTTAGCTTAAATTTATAGCCTACGACACATTTTATCAAGGAAAGACTGCGATAAATATAGCTTTATATATGTGATTTGCATTTACCGAATCAATGATAAAAAAAAAAAAAAACAAAGTTATCATTAAACTTAAATTCAGCTTTCAATGTCTCATCAGTAGCAGAAGAGTCAGCACACTGTACCTTCTAATGTAAGTCTATGGACGTTACGTACAGTGGGGATGTACGGCACTTCCGGGTCCGGCCGTGCGGAGGAGAGGCGTAGTGGTGGGCGCAGCATCCAGAGACACAAAGAAGACGGCGACAATGGCCGATTTATCCCTGTATCTCACCAATGTGAATGTGTCGATAGGACAGACCATGAACGTGGAGCAGGTCGGTAAACAGATTTTTTCCTTCATAATCTCCATATTAACTCGCTCTCGTTTTGTTTACTGAATGTGACTGATGGTGTCGCTCAGTGCATGTGGGTTGTTGTCATTTGTCAGCTGTGTCATGTTGATGTGGTTCTTCATGATATTACACCAGAAGAGTGTTTTAATAGTCTTTAACTAGCCTTGGAGCTGCATTGACTAGATTGTTGTGTTGTTATTATTATTATTATTATTATTATTATTATTATTATTATTAT
>JAQNCA010000012.1:5067276-5112025 GCA_029783725.1 Acanthurus tractus
ATTATTATTATTATTATTATTATTATTATTATTATTATTATTTAAATAGTCCCATAATAACACACAGTGTCTTGATGTTTGCTGGTGATGTCCTCTCAGACTCAGAGTCCTAACCATGGGAAAGACTTTGAGAGTGTGGAGTTGGGGGATCTGGACAAAAGAGAGGAGCAGCAGAGGGAGAAGGTTCCTCGCAGAATCATCCATTTCTCCAGCGGGGAGACCATGGAGGAGTACAGCACCGACGAGGAGGAAGGAGAGGACAAGGAGGCAGAGAGGAAGGACCTGCTGTCCTCCTCGGTCGATGCGGTGAGGGTGAGGAACGGTGGAGGGATGGGGGAATCATGTGGTGTTATAAGGCGAATGAGGACAAGGGGGGAAGGGGGCCACGTGTAAATGTGTGAGAGGGACAAGGAATTTGTGTTATCTGTTGATTCTTCCAATAAGGAGCAGTTGGAGACAAAACATTGGTCCTTTACAAATTTGGAGTGTCCTTTTGACTGTTCATTTTTGTGTTGCAGTCAAAGCTGACCTGGGGTCCTTATTTCTGGTTCCATATGTGGAGAGCCGCCACGTCCACCATCTCAGGTTTGTTCACGAACATCATCCTCTACAAACAGTATTAAGCCTGTACAATGAAGAAGGATTATCCAGCTTTTAAGTTTCAGAAAAATGTTCAGATAACTTAAAGCCAAGATCATAACTAGGCTAGGTGACTCATGCTGCACAGCTAACATGCTCTGAAACAGGTTAACTTCAGAACATCTGCTAAAAACTGATTAATGGCCAATAATAATATTGAAATAGAGTCAATGTTCTACAGGATCCAGACATGTTCAAAATGACTGAGTTTGCAATAGAGTGACAATTTGTTCACACCAGTTTGAAATAGGGCAAACAAACAGACAGATGGTTGTTCTTAAACATTAATAGTCTCCAATGGTGATTATAGCTGTGTGGTAATTGCACATGCCACTGTGTATGCTGCTGTGTGCTAAGTATATTATAATCACAACATTTCAGTCAGGAAGACCTTCATCTCATGGTCCTACTTGAGATCTTGCTTTACTATGAACTGCAATAACTGAGTATCATTATTTTTCATTTTAGTTTGTTTTAAAATAAAAAGCACCATAAGTTGGCTTGGAAAGTAAAATTAGAGGTAAGAAGTAAAAGATTAACAGAGCCTGTTTAAGGAAAGTCATTTTTTTGAACCATTTCAAATATCTGAATTGAATTTCAACCTGTAAACCTGCCTAGTTTAAATAGCAGAGTTTCTCTGTCAGTCTTGATGTCAAACCCTCCCATTGCAGTTACAGTTGTAATTGGCCCAACATGGATACACATGGGTGAGAAACTGTCTGAATGGGAGTGGGGCCAGAGTGGATAAACCATGAGCTCACAGACCGGTCTGGTTCCCAGGCCAAAGGATTTGAACAAGAATCTGTAAAGTCTTAAATGGATTAAACAGTCTTTTATTTAATTCTTAGAAATATTGCCTAATTTATAATGAAACCTGAATTTGAAGTCAATCATTGATCTAAACTGAGTGCTAAATCACTAGTTGAAAATATTTGATTTGTATTTATAATCTGCAAACTCATTTGCTTCCTATTCTTTTGCAGCCTGTGACTACCTGGGGGAGAGGATGGCCTCTCTCTTTGGGATAACATCTGCCAAATATCAGTATGCTATCGATGAATACTACAGGATGAAGAAAGAGGTAAGTTGCACCGAGGTTCTGTGGTCACGGTAGATTGTGTATTCAGTTTACGAGCTGATGTAATTCCCTATGGTGTCTGCGTGTCAGAGGGAAGAAGAGAAAGAAGAAAACCGTCTGTCAGAGGAAGCAGAACGATCCTTTGACCAGCTCCAGTCTCCAGATGATGAAGATGAAGCCATCACCATGGCAGACCAGCCGGAGGTGTCCTCAGCTCACCCTGACGTGACTTATCAGATTGAGAATGAAAATCGGGCGCCTCCGAGCACCATCATAGTCCCTGCGATCGTCACGGCAACCTAACCACTGCCAGTAAATGGAAGTTTGTGCTTAAATGTCTGTCTGTTTGTTAAAGAAAGAACACCGTCTTGTTTCACCAAGCACCATTTGGTTTGTGTACGACACAGCTTTAGATGGGCAGTGCTGCTGTATTGTGTTTGTTTGGCAAGGACAGCGGTGGTGGAGTGACTCCTCTGACTACTAAGTGTCTTCATGCAACAGTGTAGCAACTGATGATGTAACTGCTGGACGATGGAGCAACACATTTGTCATCTATATGTCATTACATGTTTGGATACATTGAAATGAGCGAAAAGCATGTTATAAACGCATACAGTATGAGCCAGAATCATGCTAAACTTTGTGTCAGTTTATCTGCTAAAGCAAAGTTTAGTTGACATTGTAAGCTTGTGAGTTATCATGCATCCAACCACTGCATTATCAGTTGCTACAGCAGCCTCCCAAAATGTGAACATTTGCTGTGGAGTGAGGATTAAATGTTGCTCCCCTGTGCCTCAGACGGACCAGACACTGTGCCTAAATCACCAATACAGCCAAGTCAGTAACAGATCTGGACAAAGCATTTATTTAAAAAATGAATGATAGTGTCTGAAGATGCAAAATAGCTTTTTTTCTTGTTTTTTTTTTTTTTTCAAATATTCAATGAATCTATAACAGCTGGTTTTGTGCAGATCTGGTCAAACTGGTGCATTCTTGATACACCTGGCTGCACCAAAGAGCTGGCCATTTTAACACTCACTCACCTGCTAATTTGCTCTCTGTATTTTTGTATCATTAATGCTTATAAAGCTTGCTTTGCACTCAATATCTATGTACAGTTTAATTTCTGTGTACAAAGCAGATTTTTGCTTTGGTTGTTGAATCGTGTTGAGACTGACATCCTGTTAAAAAACAATGAAAACGGGTTTATATGTGTTATGTTGTTATTATCTGCCTTATCTGCTACGGTCATAAGCATAGTAAATGTGGTTTAAATGCCTTTGATAATGGCAGGGAGCATTGTTACAATGAGTCTGTATGAAGACTTGCAAACTTACATTTTTAACTGTTTTAGTACAATTTTTTGATATTTATGTGTTTATTTACTGAACTGACGAAGCACTTGATTTTAATCATTTTTTCTATTGTTTTCGTAACACTAATGAACTGTTAATAAAATCATATCTGTTGTCTGACTTTTATATTTGTCTCAACTTTATCAGCATTTCAAAATGGAGAATCTGAACTATTTTCTGAAGTCAGTGTTGGCAGTTGAGGCGTTTTGAAAGACTGTGAGTGGTGCTGCAGTGCGAGTGATGTGAGGGATCGTCTTGTCACTGCTAACAAAGAGCCCTGTGTTGTTCCGTATCTGACTGCTCTGAGGTCACAGACCTTACTCGCCCGCTGCACAATGTGTACATTCTCAGGTCAGAGTGGGTTTCTGTGGTCCAGAACGACCTCCTCTGCCGTCATGCCCTCACCAACACTCACATGCACAACAGTCAGATATGCTGTGGTCAGAGAAGGCTTGATACTGGAATTCATGTTCGAATTGCAGGCTCAGTCATTGACTTCAGTGAATGCGTTTAATTTAGTACAGCAGTGATTTACAGATTTATTCATAGCACAACACATCTCAAAACAATGTCATTATTTTATTATAATGTCTGTCATCACATAGATTGTTTCAAAGGAACATACACAAAAAATATCTAATCCTTTTTGGATGAAATTAAAATGATTTTTCTAATAAAGGAAGAATAAGTAAGTGCTGTCAGAAAATAATTCTGTTTCCAGTACTGACCAAACCTCCATTAAAACCTTGCAGCAACACCATAAATGGTCAAAAGGGCGCATTTTGTCCAAAAATGTCGAGGTGCATGGGCATGTATCCGCCTATACACCAAGAAAAATTACCATTTTTTGTACTTTAGCTGCTCAAAACTTGATAACTTCTTTAAGGCTTTAGTTTTTAAATACATGTAGACCTAAAAAAATACTGTCTGTCAGTCAAAAAATTCTAGCTTTATCTGTGTGGTGTGACTGACAGAGAAGGCAAACACTACCACTAGCAAAATGTACAGTGGGGTGAGTTATATGTTTACAAATGTCATCTGCACACAAGGTAGAAATAAAGGTGAGACAAACCGAGTTTCCTGTGGTTTTGCTGAGAGGTGTGAAAATTAGCTTGAAGTTAAAACTTTAAGCAACTTTAAATTGGTGTTTTTATAAACTTACTTTCAATCTGTTTTTATTTAGAATTATCAGATTTTCCAAACAGCTGGGATTAACATTGTTGGTCAGGGAATGTGTGATAGATCTATCAAGCTATTTATTTGTGTGTGTTTGTTTTACAGCGCGGAGAGGTGTGAGTGTGTCTCAACTAACAAGCCATGAAAATTACTCACCTTGTGGTCTCAGTAGATAAGAACCAAAGTAAATTTACTATATTCACAACAAGATGGCTGTTTCTGCCTTTACAGTTTGCACATAATATATTCCGACATAGTTTTTTTCTTTGTCTCGCTCAGTCTCCCTCTGTCTCTCGGCTGTCCTGTGTACCCAAAGTAAACACCCAAAGCATTTGCCATCAGCCAGAACTACACCAGCCAAATCTCAACCATGAACTGAAACTTAACAGCTGTTTTACGTTGATTTTCAGTCTTGTTTTAGCCCAGAAAGAATTGGAGGCATCCACAGTCAATGCAGCATAAAACATGCAGGATTAATTATTAGGACAAGAAAGCATTAGAAGTGTTATTGGCTTTGAAGTAGTATGATTAGGAATGTGGAAGGATTCTAGCGTGTTAGATGTGCTCCAAATGTAAACATATAGAGCCTATAAATACACAACTGTTCAATCTGCAGGTAGTTTCATAATTTACTATAATAACAAGCCAATGTGTTCACTTACTTGTCTTTCTCTTTGTTCTATATATTTTAAGTTAGACTCTTGTTTCAGTCTATTTGGTAAAGTCAAGATCTTTATGCAGGCAAAATTCTGCTATTCCGAATAAATCCAGCAGAGGGTAGTACTGTATTTATCAGGATTAAACTAACTGGGGTTACAATAGGCCAGTGATGCTATTTAGGTTCAACAATGAATGTAAATACACTGCATTTAAACAGTTAAGTAGTTTGAGGAAAAGTTTGAAAAACTGCACTGACTAACTCAACTCAATAACTCAAAATCTCGAGGTAGATCACATCATGTTTAAAAGTCAAGATAAAATAGTAAAATGATAAACTGAAATTATTATACAATGATGAGCATGATTTATCTTTTTCTGCTTATATTTAAATTTGTATTGTTTAAAACAGGTTTGACTGAGTGTTCTTCATTGGTTTATGTAGCCGGCAGTTATGTAGTCGTGCAGCATAGAGGAAACTGGCTTTATCTGTTTGAACAGCTTCCTTCTGGGAGAGATGAGACACACAGTGGTCATCAGGCAAACGGCGATTAAGAGGGAAAATCCAGAGTTGAGCATTCACAATGCCTTTCCTTGTGACTTACTGTTTACTGGGGCAGCTGTGAACATGTGTGTGTGCACGAACAGTTTCTGCCTGCATACAAGCTTATTTGTCCACAATCAGGCATACGGGTCTATTCCCCACTTTGACTTTCATGTGTCAGTCCCTGTCTGTCCACTCGCTGGCCTCAAGCTTTCTGCCACCTCAAACATACCTGACATTTTTTGTGTGCTGCAAGCATGGGGGTGGGGACAGAAGGTGTTTTTTTGGTGCTCTGGGGAGACCAGTTTAGCAAGCATTTTCACTTTGGTTTAACTCAACGGTGGTACACGTGTCTCACCACATGCCCTAAAAATGTATCAAACCACACCTGAATGCCATATGTTCTGTCGAATCCACTCTGTTATTCATCGGGGCACACATGCAGATTAGTCACTCCCAAATTGCTGTTACGAATACTTAAAATATGCAAGATGCCCTGCAGAACAGTCTGGTATCTGACTAGCCTATTCTACAAAAAAACCCAGACTGGTTTGTGGCAAGATGCACCCCTACAGTCTTATTTCCTCAAGATTAAGATCCTTTTTTTAATACTGGTAAAGCAGCTTCTCAGTGATAAAAGAGGCACGTATGTAAATGGAAACAGAAACAAAAGTGAGGGGGTAAAAACACAGTAGGACAGTGAGACATATAGAAAGACAGAAAGAGGGAGGATGATGAGAACAGCAGCAGCCCCTTTGATGTGGGCTTCAGCGGGGCCCTGTGTGTCTAAGACGAGGCAGGCCGAGTGAGGGAAGGGGATTTCCAGCACTGCTTGGTCTCCTGTCTCACCCCCTTAGCCTTTGCTTCCTCCTTGGGCTACAGTTTAAAAACACAGACAGCCCCCTTACACAGAGACAAAGACTGGGCCAATGCTCTGCAATGACGAGCAATGGCGTTTTAGTGATAAGACACCACTTACCTTTAGGGGTAAATTGGAGGAGACTACGTCAGACGTTAGCTTGAGAGTTGCTTTGCTGTGTGAAGCATCGAGTTCTCTTTCTTTAGGTTTGCATGCTACATGATGATAGTGTGAAATAACATGCTCATGCTTCTCCTCACTGAAACACTCTTTGTTGCATTAGAATCATATTTCATCCACATTCTGGAAGCCATGCAAGGCCACCATCTATGAGTATAAATATCGCCTTTTAATCCCTTTATTTTACCTCAGACAAAAACACTTTAACTTGTTCATTCATATATAGAAAACACCTCATATGCAGGATTTATATTTTTTTTACTTTACTGCTAAAGCTCTTTTGCATTTTTTAGCACTTTTGCAGTTCACACCACACTCCCTCTGTCTGTCTGCACACAGTGCCCTTTACACACCCAAGCGCACACACACACACACAACTATACACACACCCAAATGCAGAAACATGCACTTGACTGTCAGAGCAGTGCTAAAGACACACGCGCACATTCACACACTGGGTCGTGGAAAGTCCCTGGCACTGGCTGCCTCCTATCTCTCAGCTGCAACTTTGCTAGTACAGGTGGCTGTTACACTGACAACAATGCAAAGACAATATGACCTTTGAACCCACTGTATGCCACCTATACTGTTCAAGCTTTATGTGCACAGACTGAACAGCAGTTTGGTCGAAAAAAAAGGGAGAAAAAAGCTGAATTACATGCAGATGAAAAGGGGGCTTTCGGGGCTTGAAATTAACTCCAGATACAAGCTTCTGGCTGGCAAACCTCAAGTTCATATGCAGTTTACAAGGTTTTCAAATGTGTATTCAATCATTCTCTTCTCACACTGCGAAACAAAAGAAAAAAATACTTTGGATGAAAAAACAGACATTATTTGTTAATGCAATTTAAGAATTTTTTTGTCCATGGTCTGATTCGAATAGTTTTTCTTGCTTAGGAAGATTCTCAACCAAGCGAAATGACCCAGGAGCATCTCATGTGGAAGCCATTATATGAGCTGTTTGAGGTTTCCAAATGTTAAGAAAATGTGCCTCAGTGCTTCTCGTTTTATGTTCTTTAGCATATTATACACTGGACCATCCTTTACAAATGAAAAGTGAGTTGTAGTAGTGAACCCTCAATTCCGTGCTGCAGCAATGCAGCAACAATCAATGTGTTGCCTTCTTATCCACTGACTGTATCAGCCATTTTACCCATAAAACATGGTCAAGACAACATTTCAATGTGTCTATTGAGCTGTGCGGTGGTTCTTAGGCTAAATAGTGCAAAGGGTTACAATCGGATCATAATCATAATGTGGAAGTCTGTTCACCAAGAAAAAGGGATATGAGACTTTTCGCCAGATGATGTTTACAACATGGTTGAAACTTGAGAATGATGATATCTACACAGTAGATTTATTGGTCCAACATGTCATGTCACGTCAACATTTCTGTCCATATTCTCACACTTTTCTCTCTCACCCTTCCATATAAGCGCCATCATACTGGCTGCTGAGAGTCTGCATCGCACTTTTTTTTAATGATGATATTAAATTATGTTTTTTTTTGTATTGTCTGGTTGCATGGGGTGTTGCAGTGCCCTCAGCACACCTACTTCCAAAGTCCTTCCTGCCTTTTTTGAATCAATTCCTCCCTTATTTACACTATTACAAAGCGTGCATTAAACAACAGGGTAAGAGTGCGTGAAACAGAGCAGAACATGTAATTGGCACATCCTGAAGCAGTCCATCATCAGAACTTGGAAGTCTCAGCACCCATCAATAACTTCAGCCGAGCGTAAGTGCAATCCCATTCTGTGCCATGGCTGTTCTTTCCTGTGTTCTTGTGAATTGACCCTTAAATTTTTCCCAGTCTTCAGAATGTTTTCCTTTGAGGAAAGAATAACGTTGAAGAAGAGAAATGGATTTAAATTTTTGACTATTCGACTGAACAGTGTCTCATTTGGTTAGCATGACCCCTGTTTATCGTTGTGAATTACTCCTCCGTTTAAGATTTTAACATTTTTATGGTATTTTTTAAAGTGCAACTTCCACCATGAACATTTATTTTCTATGTAACCTGTTACTGTATGCATCTTCTGTTTTTGCTGTTTTCTTACAAAAGATGCCTCTGTGTTTTTCTCGTCTTTGCACGATTTAATCTCTCTTTGTCCACACTGTGTGGGACAGCAGGAAACCTGTGGGCCTGACTCACTTTAGGACCACAGCTGTGGTTGTTTTTCCTGCTCTAAAATAAGAAAATGAACAATAAAATAAAAATGTAACGAGTTGTTTGATAGGTGCACATTGTATATAGAATTTTTACATGAATTTTAGTAATACGTAATCATCGTGTATTTAAGAAGATTTGCAAATATTTGCAGAAGTGTCCACAAGGTGAATGGAATGTATGAGTCAATTCAGCTCCTTAATCAGCCTTAACACCTGACTGTATCTCATCCTTATCAGTGTTTTCTCTAATTGTCAAGCACTTTGTGACTCAGGCTCCCCGTCATTCAATAGCAGCGACATGTCTTGATCATTATCTTCTTCCTTCATATTTGGACACAATTGAAGTTACGATTGATGGATGCCAGCAGTTTGTGAAAAGTCCCTGTGCAGAACTGGTCTGATTTGTTTCGTTTTACATGCACTAGTTCTTGACTTATATGCTAGAGTCATGCTAGAGCGCAAGCATATTAATTTGATGTTTTTATGTACTTCCATCAGTCAAAATGAATTTAAATTCATTTAAATCAGGGGCAGGGCCTTAGGGATAGACATGCAAAACAACCACAAAGAGACATAAAAGGACCATAAAGGCATATTAAACAACTACAAAATGCAAAACTACTACAAAGACATGCGATTTTTTAAAAAATGAGACATAAAATGAAAACAAAATGATGCAATAGTAGTCCAGTGTATCTCTTTCTAGACTAGGTGTATTACTACTATCTTGCAGCAGTGTGGTCTTATATTTGCCCATGGGCCCATTGTTTGATAATCTAAGATAAATTGAGTCTGAACACATTTTCACTCTTTTTTAAAACATGATGGTGTACCATACAATATTTAATTAGATAACAGCTAAATGTTACTGTCAGAAACAGTCTACCTTTGACTCCCTGGGTGTACACTTCAATGTCATTTACACTTGAAACAAGTAGTGAGTGATTATCTTGGCCTTTGGACTTTATTTGGGAGGTCTTGACTGGTCAGTGGGTGTTTTGTTTTGCAGGGTGGAGGCCTTCTCCCTTTTTAAGAATGGCTTATGTAACTGTGGGCCTGAGGAAAACGGTAGTGAAACATCCTCTGCACAGTAATGTGTCGGCATGGGTGGAGTGTGAAGCTGACGTCCAGATGTATACTTCAGGTACTTTCCTCTGCAAAGAGCAGTCCCTCAGTGTCTAACACTCTTGTTCACAGATTTAACAAACAGCAAGTGAAGTGAACAGAGGTTTGAAACAGGCAAGCAGTTAAAATGTCAGCAACATTCTGGGTCAAAGACAAATGGGACTATGTCATATGGACTGTACTATTTTAAATAGATTTATTTTACTCATTCACAAACCAGAAAAAAGAGAAAGCATTTTTTGCTTTAAATATGGCCTTATTTAGATACCAGGGGCCTGGACTCGTTGCTTAAGCATAGAGATAGGCACAGGTATTCTATACACAGTACAGCAGGTATTAAATACATGCTAAACAAGTCTTTAACATTGTTGGACTTAATCCAAAATAAACTAGTAATATTAGGCCTAGGGTAATGATAAAACATCTAAAGGGCAGCTTTCCTGCAACAATTTTATTTTGCTGATTACCTAATTAATTACTTTTTAAAAGTAATTTTCAGTAATGCAGCAGACCACAAGTCTATCATTTAAAGCAACATTAACACATTTTTTTGGCACCCCTGGGCAGCACACAAAGCTGTAAGCACAACAGGCTAAGTGTTGTTAGCACATTAGCATTATGACCTGATGGTTGTTAATGCTACAGCATGAGCAAACAGGTACAGATTTACACTTCTTGCAGATTTAGGTCAACATTAGAATTAGTTGGAGTCTAGTTGTCTGTCAGTTGATGAAATAAGTCAATTTTAACCATCCTCTAAACTCTGGTTTTGGTTTCTATCAGATACTGAGGGTAGTGCCTAGATCTTTTGTCTTTAAATGCTTCACTAACTAGCTAGTAGCTTACTTAGCCAGCTTGCTGTTGGGCTCTGGGCAGGTAGCATTGTCTTTTTTAAGGTTTTTGGCTTAAAATGGCTGTCCACTGTGTCATTAAAACGACACTGATAAGAGTGATGATGAGAAGGACCCAAGAAAGCAAAGTTCTGGGCTAAAAAAACAAAACAATAAACCATAAGATGTTAAAACCCTTCTTAGAACTAAGAGGGAACTACAAAGTTAGCTCATAATTCTCTGTCATTTTATAGCGCAACACCTTTGACATTGCACCAGACCGTCTGGCATGTTTTTATCACAAAAATATCCATTATATGTATGTGAAGCTTTACATACAATGCAAAAATAAAACTTAGTGTGAAACCAGAAGCAAAAACATACCAATGCACCAGACACATTCTGTATAATCTGTATTTATACTGTTCGAGCAGCTGGACCTGTTCAAAAGGCACATCACACAAAAAAAAAAAGTGAAACTCAAAAACTTTCTATTTCTATAGTTTGACAGTCAGACTATTCTGTACACAAACCCCGTTTCTACAGTATGTTACACATGTTGGGGAAGCAATTTTCTCAGTTCTGTTTATTTGACTAAATGCTGTATGTGTTTATAATATAACAGGATCAAAACACCAACCTTTCTTCATGTATTAACCTAAAGTAAGCAGGTCTTTTTTATAAAAAAAAAACCCAGCTTGAGTAACCTTCATCCTACAAAAGGAGTATTAAAAGCAAAGGTCAAGTAAATAATGAGTGTGTGAGTCTTTGGGGAGTGTTAATGTCATATGAAAGCTCAAGCCAAAGGGACAATGGGAAGATATCAGTGGCATTAAAGCACATACATGTTTTAATTTAACACATAAGGCAAGTCTAGTTTGTACATGTTACTTGATGTTTTTTTAAGCTTCATATCTGAAATGCTTCTGTTATTGAAAAAGAAAGAGAATGTGAAGAATGCTTGGACTGTATCCCTGAGGAGGTCTTGCATTTAGGTGCATCTCAGCTTAGATCGATGTCAGTCAGAACATCTTGTCCCAAATCTTGAACTGTCTACGCAAGGAAATCTCCCTACAGAAAGGAAACTCCCTGCTTTTGTTGTGCTCTGGCCAACCCACGCAGCAGCAAAACAATGGATATTTTTAGCCCTTTGTTGGATTTAACCCACTCACCAGCACTGTTAAAATGAAATTGCTATTTACATTTTTGGAGGCTTCTTTGGCAAGCAAAAGCCTGTCTCCAGCTCACTGCTTTGATAAAGCACTTGTGGCTTAAGTCTTTGCATCTTTTTCCATGTCACAGTCAGCACGGTGTGGTGAGGTGCACTCAAAGCCCACGTTACCAAATAAAGCCTCATAGCTAAGTGCTTGTTATGTCTGTGCCTCTTACTCTGTGCTTTATATTTACAGAAAGATTTTGGCTCTTTTATCTTCCCTTTAAATTTCCTCAACACAAAGGATCCCACGCCTTCTCGAGTCGCTACCAGACCAGCCTGTTTGTCTGTCTGTGGGGGAAACAGTTCATGACACACAGAGGGAAATATAAGAGGAAGAACAGAGGGAGGCAGTCAACCAAGTCATTGTCCCAAGTTGAGGATTCAGTGGGACAAAATATATGGAGACATGCAGTGAGAGAGGAATTCCCCCAGTAAGTTCAAACGATTGCAGATGTGCGTCTGGCCGTGTGCTACTGCACGCATCTGGGCCAGAAAGCTTCCCCGCATGCCTCCTCGTCCATCCTCTGAGCCATGTCTCGTCTTTATAACACTGCCCTGCGCTCTATCCTGGAAAAGCAATTAGGCAGAACACACGGCTGGTAAACTACTACTCACCAGCAGCCAGTTCACCAGCTGCGGCGGATTCACAGCAGTGTGTGTATCACAGGAGGCCTGAAAAGACCATTATCTTGGCGGCTGGAAAGAGAGATTTGGCGGAGGGAAAGTTTGGGGGATTTCAGAAGAGAGAGAAGCAGCCTCTTAGTAACAGTGCTACTGGAGGTCAGCAGTAGTCCGCCACCTCTGCAAAACTGCACTTTTGACATACAGTAGTTTAGGGTTTACGCAACATTTAGGCTTAATTTTCATTTCTTGAAACCACTTCTCTAAATAAAGCAACTTTCCACCTTTTATGTGCTTTTTTTTTGAAACGCACAAATCCCCTTTTGTCAAACTAATTCCAAATTCAGCAAAGAGATGTGAGACGGGAATGAGTAAGCATGCAAGTCTGAGTGGTTTGTTGTTAATTTTGGAAGTCAGCATGTCCTTCTGAGCAGGCAACAATCCCAACCACTAATAATGAATCATAAACTGAAATAGCTCTCACACACACAAACAAGAGCCATCTTTGCCACTGTTCACCTTGCACACACTTGTTGTTTACCCCTTCACAAGGAGACGTGCACCTGAGTCAGTCAGACTTGTTTACGCTCATGTGGGGACGACAGGCGCTCCACCTAGGTCACATGCTTGCCCACTGTGCGCATGTGCAAACACACACTGGTGGGAAATTCCCAGCAAAAATTCCACTCTAGCAGTCCTCTGTGAGCACATTCCTGTGTTTTTCATAACATCTCGCTGCTGAAATGAAAGTCGAATTTACAGTTGTGGGGCAGTTTTGAAGATCCAGTTTACCCTCAAGCTAGCAATAAATCTTCCAAGACTAAGGATATTGCATGTAAGCTTATATCCCTGCTAGATTTCCTGCATGCAGTTCGCTTTGGGAATGTGGGGGAGCAAGAAAGAACAGGCAGAACAGACAGGAGGAGTAGGAAGACACCAAAGGTTTTAAAAAAGAAGTCATTCTTTTAGTACTAAAATGTTCAGCACAGTAAGATCTTGCACGTTAATTAATCACACTCAATCTCTAAATAAAGTCAGAATGCAAAATAGCATCATGACTAACTATCAGTCACATCAGTTGCTTAATATTTGGGAAAGGTTTTCTCATTCCAAATTCCCCTCGCATTCCCTAAAGTGAATGTAGTTATTTATTTCTACTCCTCTTTGATTATCTAACATACCAAAAAAGATTGATGAGAACATGTTTTCCATTTATGGACTATGTGGATTCTCAATTAATGAATACATAAGTGTTTTAAAAGAGGGGGATTTTCATAGGCGTACAGTAGTGTGCAGAAAATGAGTCATACTTTTTGGTGTTTTGGATCGGTCCTGCTCCGCAGTGCGGCACAAGCGTGTCTATCAAGCCATGGTTTTCATCCAAACTTGCTCAATATTTTGTAATACAACAGTTTTATTGTTCTTGTTGGTCTTTCACATATTGGTTTGATGTATCTCTTTCATCATCATGTATGTAATGGTCCAAAGCACAGTCGGTTTGGCCACTGCTGAATGGTACAGATGGCGTTGCTGCAATGCAGCAGGGTGTTTCCTCTCTTCTTAAGCCATCAGGAGATTACTGACTGCACTCTGTTATTACAGAGGCCACCAAGAACTACTCCTCCAAAATTGTTCTAAAGATGGGTTTTCCAGATTTTGCATCGGCCATTTCCCTGTACCTGAAAAAATCTTTTTAGTTACCAGTTTTAGGATATTAATTCAATTAGTCTTTGCGGCCAGACATCAACTGCTTCACAGTTTGCCGGGGATTATCCTAGTTTCAGACTGGGTGTCATGGCAATACAATACATTTTACAGGTTTTCAACATTAGCTCCCATATTGTCCCAGTTTTCACCACAATTCAAATAAACATCAGAAATAATATTCTTTTTTTAGTTTTCTATAAAGTTCTGTCCCACTCATTATTATCTAATTTAATATAAAACATTAATAATCCACCAGACATCGGAATTTGAAACTCTATGCATCAATAAATCAGTGGGTCACTGGCTGTTGTCAGCTTATGGGTGACAGACAGGTCACTTACCTCAATCTATCTGAATGACTCACCTAAAAAATTTAAATCACACTATTTCTTCACAGTTAGTCAGATGTTCTGACTCTCTTCTCAATCTCTGACTGGTGTTGCCATAGAAGTTAGCAACAGGCAACAAAATGAATATGATTATGGATCTCTCCAGGTTTGAACAGTGTAGTTAGCAATAATGCAACAAACGTTAGCAATAATGCAAGTACACAACTTAGCAAAATATGCAATAAAAAAGTTCAAAGACTGTTCCTGTTGTGCACTGATGAAGCGCTGCACAGTAATGTGTTTGTGTTGTAGGTGTAAGTGAAAACTTTTGCAAAATAAGTACAAGTTACATCATTTTGTCATTATTAACAGCACCTGAGTTACAGGCATTTATGTGACCGCTAGTACATGCACATGTACAATTCCACCATGGATCCATCTCCTATCACCACTGATGATCCTTGCCTTGAAGTGTGGGTCATCATGGGCCGGCTGACAGACAGGACACAGTACTGCTTCTGCTCAAGGGTCAGAAAATTGCAAATGCACACATTCCAGTGGTCTCAAAATTGTGTGTTAATCAGGCTTGAATTGTGTTCTAGTGCCTTTTGATTACTTGGTCACGGTTATTCCTTGGCTATGTCATATCCCTATGGCTGAGCAGTGCTCTGTTTCAGAACTTTTTCAATGTTTTCTCTTGTAACAAAGAGAGTCATTTTTAGATATTTCAGGGTAGGACTGTTATATGTTATACATTTAAATGGTTTGTATCCTTGCTTGTAGCATCTATGTACCAACTATGCATGTACAGACTCTAACCCCCTATAATCCACTGAACACGTGTGAACAGAATAATCTTTTTATACTTTGAAAAAAGATCCACTTTACCAAATCTGCAGGATTACTATATAAAATGTTTTGTGAATGAGACACTAATGCAAAAGATAAACTAAAAAAAATTATAGCAAATAAATTTGTTGTTTTTTTAGATGTTCTTAGCATTGTTGAGTATCTTTTTTTTTTGGTTGGAGGTCACTAAAGTGAATGATGGCTTGCAAGCCTGAGGGCAAGGAATAAAGTTGCACTTGCTGTCATCGCATGAGTAAAACCCTGCATGTCTGCTACAGTATCAAATGATGAGCATTAAAGGTATACATAATGAGATAGCTCAGCATGAGGCATAATTGACTAGGAGATGATACAGTGAGCAGGGCATGAGGCACGGCTGACAAAGCTTGCCAGTAAAACCTGATAGTTGAGGCCTGTCTGAATACGCCTGTTGGTGACTACTAGTGAGCAATCTGCAAGGTTCTCAGCCTCAAAAGAGATACAGACTTCGAAAAAGAAGAAGAGGTTTTGGGTTTCCTGCTGCCCTGTGGCACAGCGGAGTGAAACATGTTTACTTCCTCAAGCCCGTGACTTACTCAAGAAAATGTGAAGCTCAAGATGTTGTTGTTGTTTGAAGCCCCTGGTTGGATTCAAGCTAACGTCAAGTTTGACTTCAGTGTATTTATTGAATTTCTTTGCATTTAGGTCAACTTTATGAGCATTTTCCTAATTATTAAATCAACTTTACATTACAGTTTTGCGGTTATGTTTGTGAACAAGAGGAAACATTTGAAAGTATGCTGGTCTGAAAAGGCAATTGATCTCACCCACTACTCTGACTTCCAGCCCTGCAGGTTTCTTTGCATATGTATTACATGTGTGATTACATTACAGACTGTGTGCAGACAGACGGTGCATCTAATTTGAATTAAAAGAGCTAAGCATCTGTGATTATCATTTGTCTATCATGGGATTATCACTTGTCATGTTATTTAGGGCTTTTTTCATGTGACATTTATAGTGCAACATGTGGGTTAAAACCACGGATATCCCCCCCACCATTCCCACCCCCTCCATACTGGCTCTTTTGTTACCACCGACACACCTGCTGAATATAGTTCAGTCTAAAAAAGACCCCTTAGTGAGGCCCCATTCAGTTCACACAGTCAATTCATAGACTCAATTTTTCACTGAAATAAAATGAGAGATGATGGTTCCATACAGAGACCAAGAGGTCATCGTCACCCCCCCCCTCCCCAAACATTGCTGTAAAGCTCTGTTTACCATCACAATAACCTCACACCTCTGACCATGATGTGTGAATACTACACTACGCAAAAGAAACACATGGTGGGATTTTTTTTTTATTGATTTTACACCTTTGGACACTATGAGAAAATAAGCAAGTGCAAATGTGATAAAGTATACAACTTCCCATTCCATGCTACATCAGTCTCTGTCATAAAAAAAACAAGAGAAGGCACATGTCAAAGCATATGCTTCACTTGCAAAATCATCATGACTTTGGCTACAAGCAAGCTGCTTTTTTTGTTCCCTCACTTTTGGGTTTGGTTTAAATAAAGTCAGTACATGACATGCTGAATTTCCCAGCTGAAACTCATCTAAATCGAACACTGTGGTATCTATATTTCAACTGACTGCACACGCTTTATAATGCATCAACCACATTACATAAACACTTCTAAAGTGACTTCACGGTGCGGAAAATTTACAGGCTGTGTTTGCTCACGTGGCCCACAACACCAATCCTGCAAACAGTCTCTATGTACTTTAATTTATTGCACACCAGCAAAAGGTTAAACTCACTGATTTAGATGATATTGCATCATAAATGATGTGATTATCTCTGTTCAAGTCACTACATCACATAGAGTATGAAATATATTTAAGGAGTATTCCAACAATTTTGCAGACAAAGGTTAATATAGCTGCTGTGAGGACTACTACTCAATTTAGTACATTTACATGATGCCAGAAATAAATAATTTATGCGTTAGCTCAACTTTTAAAGTACATGTAAACATGTAAGTCCAACTAAAATTGCACTTAATCAAATGAGGTTAGAAAAAGTCAATTTATTGCATTAGTCCGACTAAAACTTGACTTTTAATTAAAAAGGTCAACATGTTAGTCTGACTAGTTTGACGAAGACAAAGTTGGACTAATGGATGGTTGGACTAATTCAGTTAGAGATGGATTTTTGTTTACTTCAAATGGCCCCAAACTGGCCTGGGCTTTCTGTGTATGCTCCACAGAGCCCACACCGGGCATTGACCTGTGAGCCAAACAGCATATACTCATAGAAAAAAAGAACAAGGGAAAGTGTGTGTTGCATTAGAGCATGTAGTAGTAGAGTATATACAGAATGTACAGAGCTTTAAAGCTGTTCATATTTTCACTGTTTGACACATAACTAGTTTGCTCGCAAACTTGTTTGTCAGTTGTTCGGCATGTGATGTAATAGGTCAACCAGAAAGGGTCCAACAGTAACTAGCTGAAAGAGGGCATATTGCCACCTACAGTAGGGTAGTAAAAACAGCGGTGCGATGTTACCTGTGGCTCACAAAGTTGGAAAAATGAAGTGGACATTTAGGAGATAAGGGAGAGAATAAACCGACTGACTGGGTGCATCTACCCAGTATTCCTTGTAGCAAAACCAACCACTGCCCTGCCTCTAACTGGCCATGATGCTAACCAAGACTACACAAACGGACCTGAGAGAAGACTTTTTGGTCCTGATGAGATGTACCACAAACTGGCGCAGCAGCATTAGTATTAATGCTTCTGGAGTTGCTAGCTAGCCAGCCGGCCAGTCTCATCGACAGATCCCGCTGTGAGGTGGCTAAAACTTTCTCAATAGACTGGTCAAATAGAGAAGAGGGTTTATCACTCTGATGGCTGATGGGTTTGTTTCAACATCATGTCACAGATGTCCATAAAAGATTGGTTCCCCTATGGTTATCTCCCTTGTTCTCCTGTGTAGTGTTTTGTTATTTGGTTATTATTGCTGCAACGTAACTGTGATCAGGCAAGGAAGCTAATCTCCCCCACCTCTAAAACAAATTTAGAAGCTGCACTTTGCCCAACAGGAACAAAAACTTAAAAACTGCTGCAGCTGAATTGCTCCATTGTTGTAATACTCCCTTTAAAATCTTAAATTTGCAGTTTGACTCCTGATTTGACAGTAAAATTTGAACCTTTTGTACCATGTTTAAAAATGTTCTGTGGATAATGACATCCAATTCACAGGCCTTTGCATTTTCACCTTATTTTAATTAGTAATCTAATTATCTCGAGTTAATTGTGAGTGGTGAGAGGGGTGGGGCATCATTTATTTTTAAACCACCACAAATTAAGGCTCGGTAACTCAGTCTCATCACATTTTGTGCAATACTTATAAAAACTCTACTGGATTTTTCTGCCTAAATTCAAATCTTACACCCTTATGTGACATTGAGAATGACTTCCAAAATAATGCATTTGAGTTGGAAGCATCTTTTGTAACACATCCAATATTAAGCTGAAAGAAAATCACAGTAGCATGAAGGGAATTTGGTCTTCAAGTCAAAGATATTACCTTATTAGTACATGAGTAAAGACTGGTCAACAAATGCCAAAAATGCGGGCCAACATCAAAGTTTCCTGGCAAGAAGTTTAGTAAATAAAAGGCATATTAAAGCAGACTTGACCATGCTGGCATCTGACCGTCTTACTGAAGCCCCACAAACAAAGGAGCTGGGGTAACACGAATGTAATGAAAAACAATAGCAGCCTTTGTTCTCTAGTTTATGTGCCAATATTCTTTTTTAGCAGATGAAGTAAGCAGAGTTTGTTCAATGACTCAAACCCCAAATTTTAGGACATCTGATCAAAAGGTCAGTACTTGTTAATGTAAAACAAATGTGATTTTATTTTAAAATCTTGGCATCTGTTTCATGCTTCAGAGTAAAACTTAAATACCTCACTCATTGCATCAATGTTGATCTTTGCAAAGTAACAGGGTGGTTAAGCTTTAAACTCAAACGTCACTACACCACCCAAAAGATGTGTGCACTCTGCTGTCTCACTGTTACGCAACCAACACTGAAGATTCTGTTTCATTTTAATCACATTACGGGTTTTCCATTTTTAAGTTTAATACCATAAGCATTTCTTCAAGCATTGCGTGCAACACCACTGACTGCAACTCACCTTGAGGCTACTGTGCAACCACTGGTGTTTTTGCAACATTACAAACCACCAGAATATTTCCACAGAACAACATACAAATTCTAAATAAGCTTGCAGTAAAACTCGGCGAGCAGTCAGCGTTGTTATCACACACACACTCGGCAGCCATATAGCACATACTTTTGCATCACTGTGCATTTTAGTTCACGTCAGATAAGCTGTTCCAAGAAGCTGCACAAAGCGCTCCAGTTCTTAGAAACATCCTGTAAATCCAGATTATCAATTTTTTCTTTAGAACAAAATTTAGATTGTATGCTTTATAGCTGGTTTAAGAGAAACTGTTTTGGGAAATTTGTATTGAAAATGTTTTGTACAAAATGATTCCAAACAACTATTGTTTCATTTTAAGTTATGAGGGTTTTTTAGAGAAAGGACCCGTCATACTAATGTTTCCCTTATTGCCTAACATCTAAACTTCTTTGCTTGGAAAACATTAGCCAGGTTGTGGCTTTGCAGCATTAAACAATCTTTTCATAGATGGTGGAGATCCCCTGCACTCCAGATTTTGGTCCCACGCCTCTTCACTGAGACCTGGGGGTGGGGGTCTTTCTGGTTTCAAATATGAATACAGTGTGTAAATGCTGGGCTGATACAGTAAGAGTGAGTTTTGGTTTTGTAGAGGAAGAATAAATGCGGGGGTAAAAGAGAGAGAGGGCGGAGGTGGGGAAGAGGACAGGAAAGGGCACTGGCATGGGTGGGAGGTCTTGCCAACTAGGTTAAGTGGTATCAAAACAGATCAAAGCTATTAGCCATTAATACATTTAATAGATTAATAGATTTAATGCCATCTAAACACCCTGTGCAGTGAAGGAGGGATATATCAATTTTCTAAGTGCTGTTGAAACTGCATGTTTTGAAGTTACGAAATTCATTCGAAACACTTTTATTCAGCGTGCTGGTGTTTAGTAAGAAAGAAGACTGTGGTTAGGCATGAGCAGACAAACTTTTTGCAATACTGGATTTGGCATTAATGGTTTCTATGATTGACTGTGTGTTGTTAGAATACCTTATTGCTTATGTGTTTTTTTATGGGGTCATACTGTAGCCTATTTTATAGATGTGGTTCAGTGGTTGAAATATTCCATGTATGTCATTCATGATCATGTCACAAACTATATAGTTTCTAGAATAGGAAATGACACAGCAACCAAAGAGGGGACTTTTTTTTATTGTTGTAGAACCATTTCAAAAAAAAGTTCAGAAGATAACCACTGTTGTCAATACCTGATATAAAGTTATCAGGCCTCATTGAATAGCTTTATGGGCCATTATGTGAATTTGCCAGTAACTTATAAAGAGGAAGCAAACATCCTGTATTCAGCCGCATTAGTTACCTGAGGACCAAGGGAAAATCCCTGATGACACGTGCACTTTTTTTTTTTTCAGGAACAAGGAAATGGCAACCGAGTGCTTACCAAGTAATCTCTCCGTGATTTTTTTCCATGAATTGTAAAATAAACTGGAACTTGTTTTCCATTGTGAAAGGTGGTATCGCTTTAACGAAGCTTGATATGTGATAGGTAAAAGTCAACTTGTGGTATCATATAAGAATCTGTAATACTGGCATTTGAGCTTCCCTGTGCAAGTAATACAGACATTATGTTGCAGTCTAAAGAAGCCTAAACGAAGCTACCTCATTCATGTACAGTCGTATTAGTGACATAAAAGGTAATATATCAATATATGTTGAGTCTTAAATTACATATAAGAGCGCCAGAACTGACACTTTCAGTACTAGTCACAGGTCATACATGTGTCAATTCATATCCGTAGCTAGAATCATGTTAAGTTACATTATATTGGAAAGTGTTCCTGTTCCTGTTCAAATGCAACACTGACTCACCACCTACATGACACAGTTTAAAGACAAAGGTTAAATATTAAAAGATTTACAAAAGGAGTTTGGGCATTTTCACAGTAGTCATTTTGACTTGTCATGGCAGGGAAAGCACAGGTGTTACTAATACAACTAACGATGGCTCTTTTCCATATAAGTGCTCCAGTGAGTCATGCCAATGAGTGGCTTTTTTCAAAGAATACACTCTGACAGTAGCAAAGGTGTAAATAATTAATGACTAGCTCCAGGTATTGTGTATGTTGGCTTACTGTCACTCTTACATGAGTAGTGTGATACTTAAACTGAGCCACTGATGATGATTTTGGTAACACCTGCACTTTTCTTACCAAAGTATGACAGCTCAAAAGCTGTCTGCCTATTTTTTATGCTGAATTTGGTTCGTACAATCGCTACTACTGTATCTGTTAAATAATCATAGTCACTGATGTTTTTTTCTTTCATTTTTTTTCCTTCCCTCCTTCTCTCTCTAATAAATCATTCTCTTTACTTCAAAGAGCTCTGTCACCTTGGCCTTAATTAACTTGCCCCCGAGAAGCACAAGTAACAATAATTTAAAGAGACAAACAAATGTCATATGAACAAAGTGTTCAAAAAAAATAAAAAAGCAGTTCAGAAAAAGATATTGTCCTTGCAGTTTTTTTCTTTACTACAAATGTCATTTGAACTTTTTTGTTTTAGAAACTAGGCTGTATTGTAAGTAAGAGTACAGCAGTTATTAAGGTTATTTGAGTTGAAATACAGGAACAATGTCAGCTAAATGCATAGAGACACCAAGACTATTTATCAGTCATAATGTCAAAGTCATTATGATGCTTGTCAGCCGAAAGTTAATGACGTTAAATATCATAAAACTGGATGATTTGAATTCATATATTCACGTGTAAATGGTGCTGTTTTGTTGTTGAAACTAGTCAAGTTAAAGCGACTTTATTTGCATTATTAGTTGTAAACCTATGGCCATACAGTAGCTACATAATACGATAATAGTTTATTGTGATTGTGAATTAAAAACATATCGAATAGCTCAGACTTGAAAAAAACTGTAATATATGCACTGTGGGTTAAAAACTAGCCTAAATCTCGGAGACTAGATATATAGCAACATAAACATGATATACTTCAGTACAGGTACTTCAAAAAGCTCTTAAATGTTGTATTTGAGTATAGTTCACTTTGTTATAAACAGCAAAGTCAACGCCAGGCAGATTCTGATGACACAGCGCGAGCGCGAGTGCGAGTAGTACATTACCATGGAAACAAAGCAGGCCTCTGACACCGGATGAAGTTTGGATCCCATTATTTCAACTTCCGGGTGGGAATATTGTACATGAAGTACTTGCAAATTCATTTGGACGAACTTCTCGGCCAGCTTTAGCTTGTAAAATGTCCCGAGGCTCAAGTGCAGGGTTCGATCGACACATCACTATCTTCTCTCCTGAAGGAAGACTCTATCAAGTCGGTCAGTGTGTGGATTTTTTCAGAGAAAAGCCGGCACTCAGGCTTACTTGTTTGCTAGCTAGCTAAATGCTCTGTCATGGTTCGCTTAGCTGGGCTCCTCGCTCATAAATAACACTTAGAGAAAGCGAAAGTAGTATCATATAAACCTGTTAAAGTCGTACTTGTGCTACATTAGTCATTATTTTACGTCGACTTTGCAGATGCTTCACTTAAACCAAACAGTTCGATTCAAAATAGCTAGCTGGCTAGTAGGCTAGTTAGCCTAGTTAGCAATGTACTCAAGCAAGCTGATTCATTGCTGAAAGTATTAACTTGCTATTGAGTCAAATATTAAGGTTCTGAGAAGTTTAATATTCATTTTGTTTGTCTTTTTATACTAATAACACTTTGTCGTTATGATAATATTGGTCTGAATTTATTTAATACCGCAATTGTTGGTTGAATTTAAAGGGCTGATCCCCTCAAAATAATAACCACATGCGTTGTTTATATAAAACAAAAACTTGAAATTCGCCCAGTCTCTATATAATATGAACGGGACATGGACAGAGCCGTTGTTACTATAATCTCATTAAAAACAATCAAAGCAAATCAAAAAAATCCTGAAGTTGTTTTACAAACAGTAAACAACTGAACGCAGCTTAAGGAATTTAACGTGAAAAGGGGATATTCCCTGATTTGCAGCTGTGAATTCTACAAGTAGTTGTCAGCTGGATGCAGCATTGCAAGGAGAACTTCTTTAAGCACACAGCATCAGTTTGTTGTGAAATGTCAGCTGATCAGTCATATGACACCTGATCTGTAAGTTGCTTGTTTTTGCTTCTGAGGAATACAGCTGTTTATTTTGATACAAATTGGATCCACTGTTAAAATCCCTGAATGCTGCACTTGTTTTTTTACTGTTCGGTATGTTATAAGTGTCATCAGATGAACACTAGTACCGCATGACTGAACACTTAAAGATGCTCTCTTGTCTTGCTTGTTTACAGAATATGCTTTCAAGGCCATAAACCAAGGTGGACTCACATCAGTAGCAGTCAGGGGAAAAGACTGTGCAGTGGTTGTTACACAGAAAAAAGTACCGGTGAGTTGTTGTCAAGTATCAGTTTTCATACTTCTGTGAATGGAAGCAGCACAAGCATTGTAAACTCAGTGTGTTGTAAATACAAAATGTATCCTTCACACCGATAGTGATTGCTCCGCGCAACATCCAAGTTCACTATATAGTGTATGTAATGTGGAATTATTATATTTTCCTGGCATGTCTCCTTCATTTTTTAGTGAGATATATACAAATATACATGTTGTTTCCATATTCTTTTTTTTTTGTATTAGAAAAAAACATTACAATGCCCCACAGATTCTCAACATTAGCACAAAAATGTGCATAATGTTTTTAGTTCTCAAAGTGGTATCTTAATTTTTATGTTGTCTAATCTGCACTCAAGACTCAAGTTTGTTTTCAAGAAAACCAGGTTTATTTTAAATCTAAACCAGCAAAGGTTTTGTAAAATAAATCACTTGAATCATTGCTATATTCATTTTTTTTAGCTTTGTACTAATATAGATGTAAGAGATATGTGCTCTTAAAAATTTTGCCAAATCTATCTTTGAATGCAGCCAGTTAAGGTAAAGGGATATGGAAAGGGATATTTAGGTCCTTTGTGCGCATATAGTCTTTTTGTGCATTTTCTGATTAATTTGATCATACTTGCACAAGGCACTTATTCATTCCAAGAGTTGAGTTCAGTTTCAAATGCAATATGTGACGTCAACAGAGGCCACTAATCCCTTCATGTTAAATTCATTCATTATCTATAAAAACCTTTCTTCACTGAAACAGGACAAGCTTCTGGATGCCGCCACAGTGACCCACCTCTTCAGAATAACAGATAATATTGGATGCGTAATGTCTGGAATGACAGGTAATAAAATACTTCTCTCTCAGCTTTGGTTTTAAAAATGAAAGAACCAAGTGATGAATGGAATTAAACTCTGTAGAATTCAGAGTGTAAAATGTGCAATTTCTAGCAAGAACACTCTGCAGTTGATCTCATTTTGTAAATTTTTCATACATAGGATGCATATTAAGCAGAGGGTGTTTCCTTTTTCGTAATATTTTTCTCTTCACGTTGTAATACTGGCAGCATTTTTTTAGTGAAGCCGGTGAACTTCCATCACTGGAGACAATGGTGGTTTCTTGCAATAGGAAAGTCAATCATTTGCACACTGGAACCAAAAATGTGTGTGAAGACCAAAATAGTTCCTTTGAAAATATCAGTTATGTTTTAGGTTGAATTGAAAGTGCTTATTCTCATTTGATGTCTGTATTCTCCTCAACCTCAGCTTTTACTGTAGCTGATGGTTCCCCTTTTCTGTTAAGCATCATTTTTGACACAAGAACAGCTTTCTGTGGAAACTATTTAAGCAATGCAGTAAAGATTTAAAGCTATAAACATGGCAGTTTGTTAGTTAAATGTTTCCTTTTAACAGATAAGCAATTTTTCTTCTCACTCTGATCTTTGCAGCTGACAGCAGGTCCCAAGTCCAGCGAGCTCGCTACGAGGCAGCCAACTGGCAGTACAAGTACGGTTATGAGATCCCAGTGGACATGCTGTGTAAGAGAATTGCTGACATCTCACAAGTCTACACGCAGAATGCTGAGATGCGACCACTGGGCTGCTGTAAGTATATTAATTAACTTCCAGTTGGTTTAAGGTTTCCTGCTGATGGATGAGTTGTGTTTACACATGAGACAAATCTAAAGGTGTGAAGCTAAACGTCACTGTCATGGTCGTCTCTGGTTCCTGGTGCCCGCAGGTATGATCGTGATCGGCATTGACGAAGAATTCGGCCCCCAGGTATACAAATGCGACCCAGCAGGCTACTACTGCGGCTTCAAGGCCACCGCTGCTGGAGTGAAGCAGACAGAAGCCACAAGCTTCCTGGAGAAGAAAGTGAAAAAGAAACTGGATTGGACCTTTGAACAAACTATTGAGGTAATAACACAATCAAGTTGATTGCAGGAACATAAATGTGAGTGTCATCTTCCAGGTGGTTTCCAGCCTCCGATTTTGTCACATGTATTTTAATGACATGTTTTTGTTTTTTTTAAAATATCAGCAACATTATCTTATCTCTCTAACTTTATTTGTTTCTTTCCCTCAGACGGCAATCTCCTGTCTGTCAACTGTTCTCTCTATTGACTTCAAACCCTCTGAGCTCGAGGTGGGCGTTGTCACAACGCAGGACCCCAAGTTCAGGTAAACAATAGCAAGAACTACCCTCGTAAGATCAGAGTAGTAGTTTTTTTAAAGCATTAAATTTAATTTGAAATGCATCACCTTTATCATCAGTCAGTCACTGATGCTCACATCCACTGTAATCTCTCTGATTAGCATGTATAGCATACCATATGTAGGCCCTGGTTAAAGAAGCTTATTTACAGTGTTTGATTTTATGGTTGGGGTTGCAACTGATAATTTTTTAAAATGATATTATCTGTATTAATCAATTATTTGTTTTGCCTGTGAAAATGACTGCTTTTATTCCCCACGGCTTTAAGAGATACACCTCAATTGCTTCTCAGATTTCACCACCAGCCCCCCAAAAAACCTATAATACCATATATGGAAAAGAAAGCATCGTACAACCAAGTTTAAATTTGAAGCAGTTTAAGTTTGTTTTTTTGTTTGAAAAATAACCTCTCTCCTAGGTTCCTGTGATCTCGCGAATCAGTTTATTCACAAATGGTTGTAGGTCTTGTTGGCTTTAATTTTATTTTTGGATATCAGAATCACGGTCCACCTCCCTGTCTCTTCTCTCCAGGATTCTGACAGAGACTGAAGTGGACACTCACCTGGTGTCCCTGGCAGAGCGGGACTGAGCAAGCAGAGACGTGTCGCCTGTTGGATTAAGTTAGAGCATGATGGGATTTGCAGTTCCTAGAAGGAGACTGGTGTTATCTTTGTTTGCTGTACATTTACCCCACTGTTTCATTCAACAATAAAAAAAAGTTTTTGGAGTAAAATACTCACTGTCTGTACTCCTGTTTATTGTTAAGATTGAGCCTTTTGCTGTTTGCATTTCTTTTTCAAGGTACAGTATATAAATAGATTTTTACAGTCTGCTCATGTGAACAGAAGCCTCTGTTTCATCAGCTGTGGGTTGTTAATAGTTGAATTTAGCAGCAGGGGAAAATGTTTCTGGGAACAGGAGCGGTGCAGAGCTCTACCTCTGAGCTTCCTGTTGTGGCTCTGAATGCATTAAAGTCACATGACCTACTGAGGTGCTGTGGAGAGGTTATTTTACTACACAGTGTTGGAGATCTGATATGACCTAATTTTTCTGAACGTCCCAGCATATGTAGCCTGTCAAACACTGATGACTTAAACTCACTATATACATCATACAACACGAGCAGTTTCTCTTTGCAAAGGAAAAAAATTGTTCCCCTCGATGCTTTAGAATATGAAGTTGACATATAGCCTCTGGTGTGTGAATGTATGTGTTGTGGAAACAGTGGCTAATGATTCTAGTCAATTGCTTGATCAGCTTAGTATATACAAGGGTTTCACCAGCAACATATCAGAAATTATGACATGCTGTCATTCTCAGTTTCTTTTAGACCATTTCCCATCAGTGTCGCACCGCCACTCGCTCCCCCCAACTTCTGTCTGTGTCTTTTTGCAGATCTTACAGAGACAAATCCAGTTGAAGTGTCAGGCTTTTTACATAATTTCCAATTCCCACTGTCCTTCGGACGTAACCAATGTATCCTTGGAAAATCCCCTAGCAGTCCTATTCAGGTCTGAAACTGGGTTAATGTTTACAGCCCTGAGGACAATCACAGGTTAGAGACAGTGTACACTGTTATTACACCTAATTACTCAGGGACGTCCTCAGTTAAATGTTGGCACCAGGTTTCCTCCTTACAAGGAACTTGACCAGGTTTTACCTGATATTTTAGGTCATTTATGTCTAGAAATATCCTGACTACTGTGCACAGATCAGCTAACCACAGGTGGAATGTGACCTAGAACATTTACCCAAGTCCTATGCCAATATACAAATTTGAGATGCTGTACTTTTACCTTTGTCGAGTCTTTTTTTCCTTACTCCTCTACATCAAACAGGGCTTTATTCTACTTTTGACTATAATTATCTGACAGCTTTAGTAACTAGTCTACAAATACAGATTTCTGCAAAATGTGTAAAGATCTTATATAAAATGTGGTTTGTTCTGACTTAAAAGTACCAAACTGCACCAGTATGTAGCCTAACAGTACAGGTAAAACAGTCGGTTCATTCAGTGATTAAAAGTTAGTTTCACTTCAACCAACTACAACAGTAAAAATCCTGTTTTCCATAAATGAATATGTAATGATAATCAAATGATATATAATAGTAAAATAATCACAGGGACTTTTTTCTGCTCTGAATGCTTTACTTTTTGTACTTGAAGTACATTTTGCTGATTATTCTTACATATTGGTTACATTGCTGTTGTAGGACTTGTAACAGAGTATTTTTTATCGGGTCATATCAGTACTACTACTTAAGCAAAAGATCTAAGAAGTTCATCTCGGCGGGGGAATCTTGTACATCTCAGTTTGCTGCAAAGTTTCCTGGTAACTGTGACACAGACTAATCTTACTCCCTCTGGCACATGTTCCCATCTTGGGAAAGACATTTCCTCCTTACAAAATTTGCTTGGTATTTTGAGCGAGTGCCAGTTTCCTTGCTGCAATTCAGCATGAGTACCAGGGTAGGGTGGAATATTTCGGCACATTATGTTCCTCTAATGCTGCCCAGGGACTTTTAACACGGTGACTCAGAGACCCTGTGACCTCGCCTCAACAAGGAAATCCCAGACTGTTCCAAGCGGCTGAGTGTGATCGTTTTTGTCTGTGTATTTTTTCACAAGTCTGGGTGATGACTCTCTTTCTCTCTCTCTCTCTCTCGTCACTTTGGGTAACTGAGAAATGACGCGTGTTTCACAGAGTGGAAAGGCCAAGGAAAAAAAAAACGACGGTTGTCACATGAAAGGAAATTACACTCATGCTGACCAAATCAAACACATCAGAAGTGTGTATATTCATAAACTTTTTTTTTTATTCTGAACAACTTTTGTTAATAGTGTTTAAATTCACACAATGGATGTACAAGTATAAAAATAATATCTCTGTATTTACAATATATTACATGTCTGGTATATACAAATCAATATATATATTTATACAGTATATAGTAGGACTATATGGAAGTTGTGGTCTTGCTGTCTTGCTGTTGCTGCTTTTGGTGCAGATCTTTGATTGACCCGGACCGGACTGAACCAGACTGGACGCCGTCTTCATCCATGTTTGTGATCCTAGGGCCAGCACCTCTGGACTTGGACCTGGCAGGGGACGTGGACTGACTTGTCCCCTGTTGTGGAGCTGTGGCTGGGCAACCCAGTAGCAGCTATACTGTCTTTCACACCACCAGCAGAGGGATGCTTCGGTTTACTTTCCAAACTTTATGTCATCATACAGCTGTAAGAAAGAAAACAAGAAAAGTTAGGAACCCATTCCTTAAAAACATGGTCACATGAAATCTCTTGCCAACGTCTTTAATGAAGACCTTAAATCAGAAACTCACCTCATCTTCCGATAGGTCAGCATCCTCCATATCGCTCTCATCTGATTCGCTGTCAGGCAGCTCTCTCAGCTCCTGCGGCGTCTTCTCGTACAGCTGGCAGCGGATCTCTTCATTCTGGCGCCCGTATGTGAGGTGGTATGGAGTGAAGCCGCCATAGTTAAAGCAGTTTACGTCAGCACCAAGGTCAAGAAGGCAACGGACCAGTGTGGGGTTCTGGAGGTCCACAGCCAGATGGAGTGATGTTCGGCCACTGCACTGTTCCTGAGGAAAACAAGGGGAATAATGTTAGACTTCCACTGCTTTTCCTTTACGAATCTTTTTTTGCAAAAAGTTAAACTGCCTGCCTTTAGAGTAAATGACACCTACCTGTGCATTGATGTCTGCACCCAGCTGAACAAGTCTTTCAACCAATGAGACGTAGCCATTGAGAGATGCCAAGTGGAGACAGTTGTGTCCTGTGAAGAGAAAATTGGGAAAAGCTGGGTTAACAATCAAATTCAACACTTGCTTCTGTAAAACAAGATGGTCTGTGATTTTATCAAGAGATGCTGTTTTAACTGAATATTTACCATTGTAGTTGGGGAAGGACACAATGGAGGTGAGGTGACGCTGGCAGTTCTGGGTGATGACACCGAAGCAGGCGAGGGAGCCCTTCTTGCAGGCAATGTGGAGAGCTGTGTTCCCACTGTCGTCGGACAGCCGTGGATCACAGCCGGCCTTCAGGAGCTTCTCAACCAGCTGGGGTTGTTCTGTGATCACTGCTAGATGGAGGGCAGTCTGAGGAGGAAAAAATATATATATTTTATTATTATTCATTTTTTAAAGGTAAATTGTTTAAATAAGGGGGGGAAATGAGAGGTTGCATTTAGCTGATGATTTAAATATTTGCATTTAAGTTTGATTTTTACCTGTCTTTGGTGGTTCTGTACATTGAGGAAGGGGTGATTGTGAGACAGTTTGATCATCTGGATGGCATGATCTGTTGCTTCATGAATGATGGCCAGGTGAAGAAGCCTGTATTGTGAAAAAAAAAAAAGTGAGAGACAAGGGTTAAAACGGTGCTTTTCACAGAAAAATACGCACAGAGGAAATGGTTCCAGCCAAATAAGAAAGAACAAAGCCTGAGCAGTGGAGCGTTTCGCAAGAATGGAGTTTTGTCGGGTTATTTCCACCAGTTGTGGCTTGACACATCTGATGCTTTATCAGTTCCTGGCAGCGGGCCAGGGACTTTCCTGAACTCGCAGAGCGGACTTTAGCCCCGCCCAGTGTGCGCTTTCAGCCAAAGTACACACACACACACACACGCACGTAATGCGCACACGCTTTGCTGAACACACACACACACACACACATACTGTTAAAGGTCTCTTAATTTCGTGCCAACTTGGATATTTTCATGCGCACTTTTGCATATTTTTCGTATGATTTCAATGCATTAGGTTAGAAGTTAAGGCTAGATCTTGCGCTCTTGTGCAGAACTCCTTTTAGATTTTCGCAGTAGGATGAATTTTGCAAATGCGTATTTGCATTTTTAATCTTCTACAATGAAAAAAAAATGAATAGGAACATTTCCACTTACGTATCGCCATCTTCAGTCACTGCAGTTCTCCAGGGCTCGTATTCCTGTGTCAGTTCCTCGCTTGGTTTCATAGTCATGTCCTCAAACTCGTTCGCCAGATCGTCCTCCTTCAGGGAATCCAGGCCGCTGTCAAAGCGATCCTCCTGGCAAGGCAGCATTTTCCCTTGTTTGGGCTCCATGTTGTCGAAGTTATAATCCATTTGACTGTGGTTAGATACTCTGTGGATGCTCATCTTGAATTTGCGACTGTCTGAAAGAGCAGTTCCGTCTCAATCCAGAGGTCAGGGCAGACTAGTGCGTCTGAAGGCGGCGCACTGGGTTTTTGTGCGCTCGGCTGGGCGGAGCATGTGGTGGGGAATTTTCAATTGACTTAGAAAAAGCGAAGGGAAATCACGCAGAGCTGTGCTTTTGTGAGAAAATCCCCCCCACCCCCCTCCTAAAAGATACTCAGAATGAAAACTTGTAGTTTCCTATTAGACACCTATTTTCACCTGTTATGTAGGTTAGGGGACATGCCATTATTTATTTCAGTGAATGAGACACGATGGGCATGAATGAGAGGGAGACACCCCTGGTAGACTCTTGAAGAATTCCCTTCTACACAGGGGAAATTATCTGTTTCAAGTGGCTAACCATAGTTACGAATATGTTCCATTTATTTCCCAATCTGAATTGGAAAAAAAAAAAAAAAAAAGCTTTATGTTTCCAATATGAACTTGACTTTAAATTTTTCACTGAACCATGAACTCTGGCCCACACCTACACTAATAACCACACTGTGCTATCTTTTAACTGCTTTGTGGCTGTCATAACCATGCATTAGATTAGGTAAAATTTGCTTGCAAAGCTCATTTATATTTGCTTCAACTCAAAATCGGGCACAGCCTCCTACACACATACACACCACAAAAAAATTTATACAACTAAAATACTTTGTTGCTTGCTGTACAGGAATTTGCAAAATTTGTATTGTTATCTAACTTGTATATGGGACAAAGAATAGAGGAAAAACCCATGTATGCAAGTTCTGCATTCATTCTTTTAAATTTGTTTTTTATTTAACTTAATATTTGCATTTACATTTTCAATTTTATTGTGTCAAAAGAGTTGACAGGCATCTGAATATCTTTAGTATTATCAACAGATATGTCACTTTATCCCCATGACGGTTTTCAAAATCATGTTCTTTTTTACTTACATATTAATTGGAAGTGTGTGAGTTGGTGTATGATTGTGTATGATTCAAGTGTGTATCCAGTAGTCAGACATAAGAATGTGGCAGGATTTCCACACTCATGACTGTACACAGTTACACTACAAATTGAACAGAGGCAGCAGCCTGCGTAAAAGGATGGGGAAAGATTCTTGAGTTTCCTCCTGGAGACTCCCTTATGAAAGCAACACTGCACATCCCACAAAAGGATGTTCTGGACTTACCCATCTCACATTACATTTGCTTAACACCCCTGGAGGTGAAATCCTGCACAAACTAGCTTTGATCTTGGGAAAAAATCATGTTAAGTCATGCTGAAAGTGGCCAACTAAACTATGACATTTTGGAAGAATTTGGAATATTTCCCATGTCCCCTTTCACACTAGTTGTTGTGATTTTCCTGGTCACTTTTTTTTTTTAATCTCTTGTTTTTATTTTTTGCAACTGTCCCACAGTTGCTTTGGGGTTTTAAACAGGACATTCCTTTCAGTTACACAACATGTTAGCAAAGTGCGTGATAACACTACCTGTCTGTGCACCACTGACATTTTAGATAAAATTCCCAGGATTACTTCTGTCAGTGTTGTAACAGGTAGGCTTGCTGTAAACATAGCAACAGTATCCAAGAGCAGTGTAGCTTTCACACCTCTATGGGGCGATACTCAGTCAAAATGATGCTATAAAGAAAACAAACACACACATACACACCCGGCAGGGCTGTGATGTCACTTTATCACGCAGCCCTGCTGTATCTCTGTCTGTGTCTGTGTGTGCGTCACAACATACAAACGCCACACAGACAGGCGCATGAGTGGCGACGAATTCCACACATTTTTTTCTTCTCTGCTTAGTATCATAATGAGGCATCTGAGGACAAACTGTTCTTGCAGCTCTATGTATTTTTCCTCTAATGCCAAGATTACGTGTTTGTGTGGATGATCAAATATTTAGCTAGAAATATTGGGATTTCCACATACTTCTTGAGATTTGTTTGTGTTGTGTGTGCGTGTGTGTGTGTGTGTGTGTGTGTGTGTGTGTGTGTGTGGTGGGGGGGTGTTATCATTTAAATGCTCTTGTCCTCACTTGCCTTGTGTTTACTGCTGGTTGCTATGGAAACCAACAGCTAAGAAAGCACTGACGCCAGTTCAGCGTCGAGCGCTGTACATTGCCCTCTGTCTGTGTGGTGGTAAAGCAACACTTCTCTGAGTCAGTGCGCTGCCTCAGGGGCCCTCACACCCTTTGCTCAAGTGTTTGAAGTCATGAAACTTTCCCATTTTCTTGACTGATGACTATTACCGACCTCACCCTGCATGCCTTGATTTAAAAAAAAAAAAAGGGTTGGTAACATTCTGCAGCTATATTTAGTTGTCAATACATACAGTGCAACAAAATGAAATGAATGCCAGCTATTTTCAAAATTCTGCAGTAAAGAAGGTTATGATGACTGATATTCGTTGGAACTGATTGTGTAGATTCAGCTGTAATCACTTTTAAGCCTTTTGTTTGTGTTGCTATGTGCTGCCATTTTTGTATGTTTGCATAGAGCAGCGTCCCTGCCCTTATTGATTAAAGAAAGGTGTGGACTTAATATAAGCTACACCCCTCAGCATAATGCATCGCAATTATGCAAGAGCACAAACTGCAGTAAGCAAATTTTCCATTGACTTGAAAAAACCTCTTTAATGCACAAACAAAAAGCTAAACACTATAACTTTTGTAAACTACACATTGTTTAACTACTGTATTAGGGACATTAGGTAAGTACCACCTGTCTGATGTAATGGCAACAGTTCTAACATTGCCAAACTGTGCATCAAATCAAAGCAAAAAATTGTTTATTTTATAAAGTGGATGATATAAGCATGCAGCATGACTTAAGTTTGGTAGACGGAAGTGATTGATTTTTTTTTTTTTTCACAGTCCTGGCTTTGCCAAGGGTACAAATACTGCCAATGAGTAAGCTGGGAGAAGGGGGGAAAATAAAGTCAAACTACTAGTACTGAAATTAAATCATGGCTAATCTGCGAAACCGAAATACTTGTAATTTCTAGAAAGCATTTACTATTTACACTTAGGGGAAATGTTTGACATTTTGGGAAATATTGGCTGTCTTGGCAAGATTGAAACCACTACCATATGTGGTACCGTAGGCCTATTGCCTGTACGTAAAGATGAACAACACGTCTCCGCTTCCTCCCACAAAAAAAAAAAAGCCAAAATATCTTGTGCTGGTGACGTCCTTTTGAGCCAGAGTTTGCACAGTAGTGATCCGCATATTGAGCTGTCAGCCCCAAAGGCACTACACCCACACGACATCGAAAACGGGCAGTCAATCATGACATTATACCCATTTTATTTGAACATCAAATGACTAATTAAAACCAAACTGATCAGAAAAATTGAGGTGTTATTGTGTTCTATCATGTCAAATCTTATCTCTTATCTTTCTTGTTAAACACAGGGCTGCACAATGCAATGAAAATCATTGTCCCTTATAAAACATCCACTGACGCAAAGGCCTACACAGGTGATTAAAATAATAATAGAAAGGGATACAACTATAATGTACTGTAAATTATGATTATTTAACCTTCAAAAAAAGCATGTACACCACTTGCCTTCAAAGCATTTTGTCAACAGAAATAGGATTCGCATGGTGTACTACAAACGCTTACTTTGTGTTTTACACTTACACTTAAGCTTAAGTATCTGTAAGAAAAAAACATGTGAAGATCATTGATTTCAAGTTTTGAGATAGATGTTCTGCCTCCTGTCTGGAACACACACACACAGAGTGGCATGGTAGGCAGGGGTAGCTCTGCTGAGCTTTGCAGTGAAAACCATCGACATGAACTTTGAACTTTGTCAGCTCAACTTTTGGCTGCATCATTGAATTGGTGCTGCTTTTAGCTTAGCTTATGTGAAACAAGAAAATACATCTTTCCCCATCTACATCTGGAAATTTTAAAAGATTTTGGGGGGGCTTCAATAGTGAAAGTACAGAGACGGAAAAGACAGGAAAAAGTGAAACAATAATATACAGAAAAGGACGACTCACATCCATTTATAGTAAAATCTCAGACCCTGTTTTTTTCTAACTTTTACTAAAAATAAATATGTAAGATCTAATGCTTAAATAACACAGTTTGGGGATAAAATGTGTATTTCTCTCATTTTCCATAAGGCAAGGCTGGTAGCTAAACCCTGCTGGCATATCTTTTAACTTTAACAGTTAGCATGCAGCCCATGTTTATCTTTGTCCTGAACTCACTGGGTTATAATCAGAAATAAAACAAACAACAGAGCAAATTGTAGCCATGAGAACTTACAGGCAAGTGTCGAAATGATATTGGGCTGATCACCAGATGTTGTGGAGCTCTGCCAACACTGACAACACACTTACACCGACTAACTGAGCTTGAGACAGCGGAAATTTATGAAAACTTCTATGCAAACAAAATTACTTTCACTTTTTTTTCCGCAGGAAAATGCAGTGCTTACAAGTGTAGGGAAGAGTCTCTCAAATGAACCTTAAATTAAGTGTGCCATTGTGAAAAGTCGTAGCAATATGTCACAATGTGCCCTCAAACAGTTATCTAAAATGTATCTGTATGAAAATGACAAAGCTTTTTTTATTTTAAGGAAGATCTCTTTCGTTTGCACAGTAAGTATCAAATTTTCCTCCTGAACAAGACCTGCATTTTTGCTCGTGCACATGCTGAGATTTCAACCTTTATTGCTTCTTCTTTCCCTTTTCATCAGACAATGCATAGTTTAGTACATTATTGCTTCCTATTAGTGTAATAATGCCATTGCTTCCTTTGTTAATGATTGCATGTTCTAAGTTACCTTCGCTGAAAACAATAAGTTAATTGTTTCCCCACTCTGCAATCAAATGTTACTTCATAAAGGAAGTTGATATTGTTGATAATGGCACAGTGTTAAATAATGTATATAAGTCAGGACAGCTAATAGAATTAACAGCACAGAAAATAAATTTTGGAGTAAATAGGTTTAAACATATATATAAACATAAACATGTGTACAATAAAATATTTCCATAGAACCTTTTTTTGAATTTGCATCACAGGAAATGTGAACGGCAGCAATGAGACAGTGATAAAGGCCGACATCTCCAAAATCTGCTGCTTTTATTGTTCGTTTTCAGTGCTGATGAGAGTGTTTCTCTCATAGATAAAGTACACATTTCAGTGATAAGTAACATTTAAAATATGAAAAAATATATTTCATAAAACAAAAAATGTAGCCAGTTTCAAGGAGCAACTGGCTGTTGCATCTGCATGTGCTGCCATTGCCAGGAATAATAATTGAATACTTGTGCAATGATCAGTGTGATGAGACCTGAAATGACAGAAAACATTCTTAATTGAAATTTTTTAAGTGTACTATAACGTTTGGCCCATGTCCCGCGAACACTGGCGGTGAGCGTTATGGTGAGCATTATGACCTGTACTGCAGCGAGCCACCAGTGGGTGATTGAGATATTGATTTTCAGGGGGGAGTAAATTGAACTTAAAAATGTACCTGGTCAGCCTCTAGTGTGGGGTCAGCTTCAGCCTCTGCTTGGCCTACTTTTTTTCTCCCTCTATGTCTTTCTCTTTCTCTCATGGACACACATACACATACACGCACACACACACACACACACACACACACACACACACACACACACACACACACACACACACACACACACACACAAACAGTCTACGCAATGGACCCCTCTGGGTAAAGCCCCTTGACTTTGTGAACACTCTGAAACGCTTCCTGCCTCTAGCTATTAGCATGCAAACATTTGAGTGGCTTTGATAAACTCATCTAACTCAGAGCAGAGAAAAAATGGTGAATTCCAAACCGTTGAACTACTTGCTTACATCTTTCCATACTGAGGCCCTCTTGATCTTTTTATCTGAGCACATTTTTCAGAAGTATAAGTTAATGTAAATTAAAATTTTATCAACAGAATTTCTTTAATAGTTTTTGTATAAACAGAAGGTCGCATTGTTTGAGATGAAGCAATTCAACCAACTGATTTCCTTTGGACTCTGTTGTTTATGTAAGTAGCCTGCATCAGTGATCTGCCTCCAGCTCAGCTGTCCAAAAATAGCCTCAGCTTCATGACGACTTCCCTCCTGTTTCAGTAGGAAGCCGTCACTCCATCACTCCATTATTACAGTAATCAGTCAGAGGACTCTGAACCTCAACCAATCTGTTTCTCATGTGGGCTCGGTGACACAGCACTTCTACACCCAAAGTTTAAAAAAAAACACTACAATGTTTCACATCCTATGGATTGATGTGAAAAAGGAGCATTTTAGTATGACTGGTTTGTGCATGCCTGTTTTGCGTGGTTTGTATTAAAGGATGGGTAGGCATGCTCACTGTTTAATTAAATGAGTCAGGCTGTTTCTTTGTCAGAGGGACTTCACCAACACGCAATATAAAAAGAAAAATATATACTGTAGGCGGTTGTGACCCCATGTAATTACATAACATTTTACAGGACTTAAAGAATCATTAGATAAGGCATGACTGAAGCTTATAGTGTGTGATCTTCATTTTTGTGATCTAATCCAGTGATCTCATCCAGTAATTGAAGTCTAATCCTGCGTGTCAAAACAAATTAAAAAGGTGCTCAAACAGGTTCCTGTTGCATACATGTAAAAACAACAGCTATTAGCTTTCTGTGGCATGGTAACAGTCATGAGATTTTACTGGTATGAGAGATAGAAGAAAAGTTTTTTAGCATCGTTCTCCCGCTCTTTTTTAAAAAATGACTGAAGATATGTGAGGTGCAGGCTATTGATTGAAACTTTCATACTGAGGTTAAAAAGCTTGAGATCCTCCCCTGTGTTGCCTCAGTTTCACGCTGAATGTGCAAATGCATATTTTTCGGGGAAGTGTGGGTGTTTTTCGGGGAAGGGGTAATACCTTTTTTTCCACCTAGAGGCATTCCCACAGTGTTGTGCGCATGCATGCACGCACTCACACGCACACACACACACACAAACACACACACGCACACACAAAAGGATTAATTGTATGTAATACAATCTGTTGTCCTACTGCCCTATTGCCACCAGGCATCTCTCACGGTCATAGTGTCACTATCAGGTTTATAGTTGTCAAACCTTACAGCGACATTAAAGTATGTCAAAGAGTGAGTTCACCCAAACTTATAAAAACACATTTTTCCTGACTCACCCTGGGTCATGTATAGCTGTGTAGAATTTTTTTTTTTTTTTTTTGGCACATGTTTTGAAATATTTGTCTGTGAGATTTCTAGATTTCTTAATAGTAGTTTGGCTTTTTGGGAAATACTCTTATTTCTTAAACCTTCCATTCCTGGGAAAAATTGTTAAAAAGTTTGTATACTGACAACTTCATGTTTATCTGTCCCATAATCATCTCTTTGATTGTTTATCAGTCTGGTTTAAGAGTTTCCCACAGAACAGAAACTTTGGTTAGAATTTTTAATGATCTTAAAATAAGCTGAGACAATTATAATGTTTCTATTCTACTGTTTCTTGACCTCAGTATAGCTTTGAATGTGGTTAACCAAATAATGCTTCTTCACCACCTTAAACACTGTTTAGGTCTAAGTGGTACAGTCCTTAATCCTCAAAGACATAGACAGCCACTGGTGGCACAAAAATGCTATTGTTATAAATGTTTGATAACTTTAGAACCACTAATGTTTTTCCAGATGCTTTAAAAGTCGAATAGACCAGAATTTCTAAACTTTCATTGGTATCACAAAGGTCTTGTTTTTCTATTTGTATGTACAGTAGTTTATAAAGATCATTTACAATATTTGTATTTTGCTGCATATTTGATATATGTAACATATTTGCTTTTGTGAAGATGATTTTTTCTGTTTGAACTGTTTGCTTTTGTTGTTTATCATATTTTTGAACCATTTTTAATTGTTCTTCCAGTTGCCTTTGATGCAAAGTTTTCTGTTATGGTTTATACAAGTTTCTATTTTGATTTGAACTTTTATGGACTTTTATACATCGTAAATACAGATGTTAAAAAAGTAGAATATCCTTGCAGTCACTGAAAACAACCAAGATAATGTTATAATAAATGGCTGTAACTTGCTTAAGAAAGGTGAGATACAGACGAAACTCATTTGAAGCCTACTACATCCAAGTACATCTTTCAGAATAAAATGTCTTTAAAAATGCTTCAAGTTTTATTGTGATTTTGTAAGTAAAGAAAACATTCAACTCTGGTAAATTCATCCATTCTCAGACAAAGAAAAAAAAACTTGGAAAACTTGGACCTTAGTTGGAGCAGACTAAAATTTAAGATTATCTTGCATCAAATGATGTATTAAACTTAAGACCAACTGCTATAACAAGTGAGAAAGAAACAAAATGAATTAAAAAAATCAGGTAGCCAAGGCTTGCAAAATGTGAAAATGTTAAAAGACATTTTTCTGTTAGTACTGGCAGCTTTGAATCAGATGAAATCAACATGTCATATGGAGTCCCTCCAGGGTCAATGTTTGATCCGCTGCTGTTTTTGTTGTATATGATCCAATTTGGGCCCACTTTCCTGCGGTTCAACATTTCATGTAACTCACATGCTGAAGCCATGATTTTAAATAGCTGACTCTGCCAGCTACCTCAGCCCAGTCATTGATTTTATCCAATGCATTGCTGATATCAAATGATAAATAGCCAAAAATCTCTAACAGTTCAAAGAGTACAAAGATTCTTTTAGTGAGTTTCAATACTTTACGGCACCAGATTCACTCAGTTAAAGCCTGAGAGAAAGCCAAAGCCTTGGGTGTGATATTAGATGCGGATCTCAACCTTCAGCAGCAAGTATCTAATATTTTCAAGACTTGAAATATCATATTAATAACATCGTATCAATAATGTATCTTAAACGAGATGTTTTCTGCTAAGGTCACTCTCTGAAAATTTGGCTCATGCATTTGTTTCCCGCAGACTAGATAACTGCGATGCATTTTCTGCTGGAGTGAAAAAGCAGGTACTAAACTGGTAATAAAATATGAACATAAACCAAAATGTTTAAATGCATCACTTATGTTTAGACTTCTCTTCACAAAAACAAAGAATTGATTTGAACATTGTTGTTATCGCTTTTGAAGCTATGAATGGCTCAGCTCCTTTCTGCATTGTTGACATGCCAATGAACACACACCACACAAATCTCTTTGGTTCATCAAGTAAAATTTATAAAGTGATGAATGAAATAATATATTCTAAATCAGTTAATTTCTTTAGTCATATGGTCCTACTTTTTAAACTCATAGTCTTCTTTTAAAAACATATTAACAAACTTTTAGTTGGGTTTGAAGTTTGTGGTCAACAGTTAAAACTTTTATATTTGGATCATAATTATCATAAGTACCAGTAGTAAACAAAGTAGTGGTGGTATTATAATCTTTTATATACCGTTGTAAATACCATCTTTTTATTTTTCAATTTATGTTTTTAGTATATGTGTTATAGACCTTTCTTCTTATACAACTATGTTTTGTCTTGTGTATTTGTATTTCTCATGTTTATGGTTGCCTTTTTCTTTTGTTTACTTTGAAGTACCCTGAGTATGATCCTGTAGTGTTAAATATTCTATATATATAAATTGAAGTTGTTGACTTAGAAAAGAAGATCAATAACTTTAGCTGTAGAATAAATATAAAGCTAGAGTCTGCAGATGCTTCAGATGCTTCAGGACTGAAAGCAAAGGAACCAGCTTGTATGGTTCTTTAAAAAAAAAAACAACTCAAGGATGAAGACAAAAGCTTGTGGGCTTTTTGTTGTCACCAGGAGGTTCTACAGTAATCTGTGCCTGGAAAAGAAAAAGTTCCAATACACAAGTCTCTAAAACCAGAACTTGTAGCTTTTACACTTGCTGATCAAACAAACTATGATGTGATTACGTGAGCACTGGAGCACATAGATTATTAACCTTTGGACTGAACAAGGCTGAACCATAGCTTCATATTAACGGGTATTTATTTTCCAAGCAAGAGAGCAAATAAATGTATTTTTCAACCAATCCATTGCAAAAAGTTGCTCAGCCACAGCAGAACATTGAAAACAACCACTTATGACAAGTCAGGATGCATTTAAATATAATAAGAATGAGCCACAACAGCTGGAGGATCTTAGTCTGTGCACATGTAGAATAGAACAGTGTCATGCAATGAGACTTTAACAGCTTTAAACATGATTAAGATTTTAATCTAATTTAATGGTGGTTAACAGATGAGGATCACTTATGTTTGCTGCTGCAAATAAAAAAATGAGTGAGTTCTGAAGTATAAATGGAAGGAGCTGTTTTAGTTTGAAAGAAGTAAGAAAAAAGAATCAGAGACCTAGTTCAACTTGTTTTTTGCTCTTCTTTTTCATTTTTGCTGCTGCTGTTGTTGTAGGAAGCAAGTTTTTACCTATATCTCTTTGAGTCAGTAAACTGTGCAGTAGGTTTGTTGTGAAAGATAAGTCACAAAGATTCTTAGAATATGCATTCTTTCAAATAAAGTGATAATATGAAACCATTAAAAAGGTTAAAGGATTCTTGAAACTGCAAACCTGAAATCACATCAAAAGATAAAAGGTAAAGCATGCAGCCTCTTCAAAAAACAGTGGTTTCAGGTGACATATTTACATGATAACACATTATAATCCCAGCGTTGACTGTCCTCTGAGTGCTTATGCAAAACAGCTAAATCAATGCAAATAATACTGTACCAAGACTTTTTCCATGGTGCAGTTTAGTGCAGCTCTGGGTAATAAAATTGGAATAGACTTGGAAAAAATGCCAATAACCATAAACTGTGGTTCACTGTTTGGTTGTTTTCTCATTCTTTAGTTTCTCCAACATTCCACTGGGTGCAGACAACTTCATTGACAGTCAATTGTGTCAGCTGTCTCCACTCTGGGCTTTATGAGACTATGAGAAAAAAAGTTTACTATTATGAAATAAACCACAAGGACAACTCATACTTTCTGCAATCACAATGAGCTGCCCTAAATACAAATTAGACCAGCAAAGTTTCCTGACACACTTAGAGCTGTGTGAAAATGGACCTGACTGGCGGTGTGTTACACACCACGGAAATAGTGAGGCTAAGAGACAAACCACAAAACAACTGAGCAAAATCTCTCACTGTTTAATATTCTACATGCATTTTTGCATCTTGTGAAGTTTGAGCAGTCCCTCTTTGCTCTATCAGCTAAGGGTTTGCAAAGAAAACGCCAGCTTCTTGTTTTGTCTTTTGATGACAACACAAATTGGTCTAAGCTCATGCTTGATGTTGTTTTTTTCAGATAAGGATTGCATATATAGCAATAATTATTGCTATAAAACATCATTTATAGCAAGCATTTATGCTATTTTTTAAACTGTCAATGTTTATATTTAAAGTCTTTTTTTTCCATAAACATTTTCATATATTTAATCATCTACTCTTTGAATGTGGTACTTTCATCATTTCAAGGTTGGGTAAGATTGGATATTTTATTACTCTTATGAATTCTAACAATTTTAACACAAGACTAGATCATTCAGGATAGATAACCAGGAATGGATTCAAACAGAAAAACTGGAGAGATTTTGTTCCACCACTTAGTAAAGATCTTCATCGCCCCCCTGTGCTTAAAACATGAACTGCATGTAGGATTGCAGGGCCTTCCTGTCATTTGCAGAAAATGCACTAAAACTCCTGAAAAATATATAGAAGTAGCCAGTCCTTGTGTCATCTTTATCGCAGTTAGTAATCATTTGTCTTACATTGCAATTTTTCTTACATTTATAAATAAATTAACCAAGCAGAAAATGTCTGCTTTTGACAAATATAACTAAGAACATCTGAAAAAACAAACTTCTTTAATGCACCCATGAAAAACATCACATCAAAATCCATTATGCTATCTGGTCTAATATACTCTGTAAAAAAAGAATTACCTGGCAAGACATGGCAAAATTTCTGACAATCTAAAAATAGCACTATCATATTGACCCAGCTCCACTTACAACCATGAATAAATACATTAACAATACATTACTTGACAGCAAGTAAATACAGCTCCAATAATTTCAATATATGTTTAAAGTAATTGCTCAGAACAATAATGTTTACAAATAATTCATTGAAATCTATGGTAACCCTAGATATGAGGAAATACTGGTCATTACATGCATGTGCAAGTGAAACTACAGGAAGGACTTTGTTCCAAATTTCCAAAGCAGAACAAGTTCTGCTTTACATGTCACGCATACTTTGAGTATCATATCTGATGTAGAAAAGTCCTCACATTGCATTTTTACAGAGTTTTTGTCAATATTCACTGTGGTGAGTGTAAATTACAGTGCTAGATATGCCCAGAAAGCACATTGTTTTTTTTTCCAATCCATTTATTATCAGTTCCAACTTTAACTCAGGAATGATAAAAAATGTACAAAAGATAAAATAGCAACTCAAGATTTTGTTTCATAGCTTGGTTCTAAAACTAAATGTCGGTATTTCAAAGTGAGGCATCTCAATGAGCCAATCCTGTAAACAAAGTCTATATTGTGTTTGTCTCTTTTGGCTGACTTTGCATACTTAATAACATAGCACAGTATTTTTGAAACAGGCCAAGAATCAGCATCATGAAGTAGTTATACTCTTGTCAATCACACTGTTAGACAACACCACAGCTCCAGCCTCCACCCACTCCTCAGTCTGTCCATCAACACTACCCAGGTGAGTGAGAAGAGAGTGATCCATGACAGCTTTCGCCCCAGGGTGCTTGAATCATCTGCCAGTCAGCTAGCAGAGGCTCTTGAGCAACTCGTCAGCATATCTTTGCAGCTGTACAGGGAGCCTTCACTCCAAAAACCACCTGTCTGCTTCAGTGCCAGAAAGGTTTGCAAGTTGGCTGACAGACCGTGATGATGGCACTGACAACATGTATTAAAAATCTTTGAGTCTCGATCTGCAGGAGTAACACATTCTCCCCCATGAGTCAACAGATGCTGTACATCCTCTGTGGTATGTTGCCTGTGTTTAATAAGCCACCATTTGAAAAGAAAAGTCGGATCTAATGATTTACTTTATGTTGTAAACAATCAACTAAAGCTTTTTCGTCAGCTTTAAAGCATTAGTAAATGAATTGTTAACCATTATAAAGCTTTTTTTGTGGCAATTTTATTTAGGGTTTTTAGAAAAAAATACCTAAATTCATTAGTGAATTAATATTACATAATAAGGTACTGTCCTGGTGTGCCTAAAAATGCTTAGAACAGGGATGCCAAACTCATGCCATGGAGGGCCGAGAGGCTGCATGTTTTCTTTCCAACCAAAAACTCCACCAGCTGATTTCAATGATTAGTCCCTGCTCTCTGCTTGAAGGTGAGGCAATCAGTGAAATCAGCTGGTGGAGTGTTTGG
>JAQNCA010000012.1:5112125-5133862 GCA_029783725.1 Acanthurus tractus
TCCACCAGCTGATTTCAATGATTAGTCCCTGCTCTCTGCTTGAAGGTGAGGCAATCAGTGACGTCAGCGGGTGGAGTGTTTGGTTGGAAAGGAAACCTGCAGCCTGTCAGCCCTCCATGGCATGAGTTTGACAGCCCTGGCTTAGAAAAATAATAATAACAATTATGTAAATAAAAATAAATGTATACAACAGCTGACGCTGTACTTTAAATAAAAACATTGCCATCTAGTCTCTTTCTATGCAGGGTGGTGGTGGTGGATGGTAGTCGCCAAATCCGTTTTTGACATTCACTGTTTTCTTTTGTTTTTTTGAACTATTCAAAAAACAGCAGGTAATAAAACATCCAGTGTTTGCCAATATGTATTTTGGATAATATCAACAGATTAATGGTCTCATTACCTTGTGTGTGTGTGGGTGTGGGTGTGGGTGTGGGTGTGGGTGTGGGTGTGTGTGTGTTATTTTGTTTTGATATTTTTTCCATAAATACAATTTTTAGTGGTTAAATGATCTGACATAGATGGCCTATAAACTATGCAGGTGTAAACTAGAGCAGCATCCACAGTTCAGTAAAATGTTACATTCAGGCCTTCCCAACTTCCCACTGAGTTTGCATACGATTCAGAAAGTATGTAGTTTACAGTATCTCTACCTAATACACAGGTGCTCAGAAAAAAACTACAAGTCCCTGAAATCGTTTTGTGTAATAGTCATTCGTACCAACATTTCATTGGCTAGACCCAGTAAAGCTCCGTGTGATTGGCCAACGGTGGCCATGTTTGCATCACCAGCTGTCTAGATGAAAGCTAGCTAACCGGTTAGCCCTCGGAGGTACATTTGCCTCTTTATCCGGGCTAAAATTAACGAACGGCCCCTCCACCTCGTTAACACCGGCTCTTCTGGAAGTCAAAATGCCGGTTCACTCCCGTGAGAAGAAAGAAAGCAACCACGAAGAAATGGAGGTGGATTTTCCCGAACAAGACGGCAGCAGCACAGACGAGGAGGACACAGTTAGCTCGTCCGTGTCTGAAGATGGAGACAGCTCAGGTAGGAAAAATAGGCCTTAAACACCAACCTATATTAAATTCAACAAATAAGCGAGTGTGTCAGACATAGGGCCTACATGATAGCTGGCTGTTGTTGAAAATTAGCTGTTGTTTTAACCAAAGATTGTGGATATAACGTACACTACAGGGTGGAGATGCCATGACTTTGATAAGTGTGGATGATATGGAGGCACTTGATGTGTTGGTGATGTTGAACCTAACATGTGTTTCATGTGAACAGAGATGGATGATGAGGACTGCGAGAGGAGGAGGATGGAGTGTCTGGATGAGATGACCACCCTGGAGAAACAGTTCACCGACCTGAAGGAGCAGTAAGTTCCTACCTAACAACACAAAGCCTTCATTGCTCTGCTGTGGTTTGAAGTGAGAGTGCACTTCATGTTGAAAACGAAATTTACTGAGGTCCACACCATTATTTCATCTGTCTGTTTGGATACTCTCGTAAAGTCACCCACCACATTTGTTCTTATTTTCATCAGTATGAAGAGCAGGTGTGATTTGATGCTCAGAGACACAGATTCTCAGTGTTGTGCACTAAAATGTAACCCAATGGACCAGATTTTCCCCTGACTGTCAAGGCCGTGCTCTCAATCAATGTCTTTTTGCACCAGATGGTCCCTTTTCAAAGTGGTGGTCAGTCTCTGGACCCCTGTAAAATTGGGTCAGTGTGGATCAAACATTGGCTATTTAATTGTACACTTTGGATTTCATGGGTCAGGTACAACCTCCGATCATCATTTTAAGATGAACTTGAGGCTGCTTTACACCCTTTTTTAAGAGGCAATGAAACATTTGTAAAACTTTGCAGACCAGTGAGAGTTTTTTGAAACTCTCCTCTTTTAAGCTGCTAAGCTCTCATCTTCAGTTTTATTCTGATGAACTTTTAGTTTTATTTATTTTCCTGTTATTGGATTGGTTTCAAGGATATTTAAAGAATATTTTTCAATAGATCAGGCTCAGTTTTATGCTCGGATGACGCGCTCATGAAATAATGTGCTTTGCCTCCTGGATTTTTTGCTGTTCAGGTTGTACAAGGAGCGTCTGAGTCAGGTGGACATCAAGCTGCAGGAGGTAATGGCTGGCTGTGCTCAAGAGTACCTGGAACCTTTAGCCAACCTGCAGGAGAACATGCAGATCAGGACCAAAGTTGCTGGTGGGTTTAAATAATACTGTGGGTTTTACTGTATTATATGAAAATGTTCACATTTGTCTTAATTTGTCTCAACTAACTTTGACTTTACATGAACTTTACCATGGCAAAGCAACAGACACTCTTTGATTTTTAAATTTTTTCAGGCAGTTAAAAGGCCATATTACCTCTCGGTTTGAAAAAAAAGATCATCTTTCCTGCTGGATGCTTCATAGTGATTTAACGTTAAGTGCTTGTTACAGGCATCTACAGGGAGCTGTGTTTGGAGTCGGTGAAGAACAAATATGAATGTGAGATCCAGGCTGCTTGCCAACACTGGGAGGTGAGAGGTCGACATGAGTCAGGGCTCATATGAGGGTTAGGTTTGCATTTTTCCACATCAAACCACATTTTGTTTGAATAGATATTTGCCTTAATGTTATAGAAAATTCACTAAAATGTAGGATGCATGTTTTTGCCTCCGTATCCATTACCTAAACCGACAGAATTTCACTCCAGTCTGCTCTTGATGATTTTCAGTAACGACTTTCCAACCAGCGTGTGATGTCTTTTTGTCCCTGTCTCTCAGAGTGAGAAGTTGCTGCTGTTTGACACTGTGCAGAGTGAACTGGAGGAGAAGATAAGAAGGCTGGAGGAAGACAGACACAGTATTGACATTACCTCAGGTACCAACTAGGGATGTAAACAACAAATGAATAAAATAATGTTGTTTTGAGCCAATTCTTCAATAAAATCTAGAGGAGGTTCAGTCTGTAATAGATCCTACCACCTGGCTGGCATTCCCAAAACCCAGAGTATTGAGCCTATTTTAATGTTTAATAATTGTTAAATATATTTGAAATACGGAAAAGCCTCCCTCACATTTATTTTTTGCCACAATAAGAAAATGTATAGTATTTTTGTTGAAAAACAAGGATAACAACCTGTCAGGTGAAAAAACTATCAAATGATGTTTAGTACCAGCCCTAACATAATCAAGACACAGCATACAATTACCATTGTTTATGTATAAATACATTTAGTATAATTAAATATAGTATAATAAAACTGGCGCTCAAGAATAAATTAACCAACAAGAAGCAAAGTTTGCACTTATACTCTATAGAATAGATATGTAAAATACCAAACAGATATCCCACAGCAGGAAGTTAGTCTCCTGACTCTGATCTGTCATCTTTGTTTTCCAGAGTTGTGGAATGATGGATTGCACTCACGGAAAAACAAGAAGAAAGACCCATTCTGCCCTGTCAAGAAAAAGAAGCCTGTTGTTGTTTCTGATATCCTTTTCCCTTTGTCCCGTCCTTGTCTCAATCCTCCCACTGTTAGTCTGCACATTTTGCTGCTGCGCCTCGGTGACATGCTGTTAATCAGATGTTTCCCACCACTTCACCGTCTATTTTCCCTTGACCTCTCTATTACGGCCTTATATTGTGTACATGCTGCAAGATCTTGATATTCTTGAAGACTGGACCGCTATAAGAAAGGTATTTTGGAAACAGACAGAGTAGTCTCTGAGTGAATGTATCTTTGTTGTGGTTTGACCTTTTCAGTCTGTTTCCTTTCCCCCCCACAGGCGATGGCATCACTGGGGCCACACAGGGTGAAGGTGGATGGTAAGAGTTTCTCCTCGTCGTTGGCTGCAGTCAATATCTGGCTGAGTGCTGCGATCGGTCGCATCGATCGATCAGTCACACTGAGGCGTTGATTCAATGTTCTTAGCTAAGAGCACTCAAGTTCACCGTTGAAAAGGAACCTGTCTTTGTCTATCCATCTGTTTTTATTTTGATATTTTGTGCTGTATTTCTTTGTAACATATAATTATCCTCTTCGTGATCACCCATACCATCCTCATTCCCCCCTTTTTTTCATCAAATTCTCTCCCTTCAGTTCCTGCAGTCAAGCCTGACAGGCATCACCATGTGGCGCGCTCCGAGGACGGTCGACTCTTCTATGACAACCAGTGGTACTGCAGGGGACAGGCCATCTGCATCAACAGGAAGGACGAGTACCCGACTAGGTGTGTGTGAGTGAGTGCGTGTTCGTGTGTGTGGGAGCAGAGTGAAAAAGCGCTTTGTAATTGTGACGGGGTGAAGATTTCAGTTATAGCATTTGTGAGTTATAGCACTGAATAATGTGTGTACTCATCTGTGTTTCTGAAACACTGAGAGCAGTTACATAGTGTATTTACTCGTAATGGAAATGGTCACAGTTGAATTTTAAACAAAGAGGGACAGTGTGAGTGTTCAGCGGCGTGTTTGATTCCAAATTCTGCTTTTTGTGCGTGGTGCCTGGTGTGCTGTCAGGACAGGATGCTCAGTGAATAGAGGGTATTTGGTGATGTCACTCTTTCACTGCACGCCACCCTGCCTCAGCGGTCACACAAATGCAGCAGGTGGCTGCTATGAATGAGAACAGCTGCCATACATGGGTATGAAAATCTGTACACATACCAGAGAATCTGTGGAAATAAATATGTGGCTAGAAATTTAGTTTTCTTGTCAATCTCGACCTAAGTGAACACCTGTACCATTTCAAATGAAACACTGGAGGCCAATGAACATGTTAGTTAAGAGAATAACTTCTTTTTTTACGTGTTTTAATCATGTATTGTCAGCTAAGCATAATAGTTTGTCGGTGATGAAAAAGCATCAATTTAAAACTGATGTCTCTTTATGACCTACGTCATCAATGAGATTTTTTTTGTAAGTGGAGTGGTGTTTACTTGATGGTGACTGTTTGAGTGACCAAAGTAACTTTTGCATACAAAAATATCACATGCACACTGTAAACTGTTCAGGAAATGATTGTGCACCAACATGTTTGTGTGTTTGTGTCATGCAGCGCCATCATCACCACCGTCAACAACGATGAAGTGTGGTTCAAACGACTGGATGGCACCAAGTCAAAGCTGTACATCTCCCAGCTGCAGAAAGGCAAATACACTATCAAGCACTCGTAAAAAAACCACACATGCAAACAGGCAAAAAAATCATCTCTGCTGTGTTTCTTTCTGCCCTCTTTCCATGTGGTACCATTCTACATTCTTGCCATATGTACAGTCACGCAAACATGCAAACGCACATCACTTACTCCCTCTATGTACAGGTTACAAGAGAAAAATGGTCTTAAAAACAAACAAATATCACCCGACCCTTCATCTAGTCTAAGGAGATCATCTACTCTGTAAATATGTACGTATGTTGATATTACTGACAAGGTCACAAAGTGTCATTTTCTCTGGAACGGAGATCAATGCAAAGTGCTGCTAGAAAAAAAAAAAAAAAAAAACAAAACAAAACAAAACTGAAAAAACTGAAGGGCAAAGAACCGGAGCAATAGCGAAATGTGAACTGCAGAGCTCAGTCGCGTGCCTTTCTGAGTCAAGACGATGCCTACGCTGATGAAAAAGAAAAAAAAAAAAAGTCCTGAACCCTCAATGCAGTGAAGCCTTACTCGGTACTGTGTCAGCACCAAAAGGACTGAAGCGGGTCAATGAACGAGTGAGTGAGTGGGTGAGAAAGCCTGATCCAGGTGAGGATGCTGTCAGCATTGTGTTTGATTTGCCTCGCCCGATGCTCCACGTTGATTTGAAATTTCATGCTAGATAGAGCCTAACAAATCTGTATTAGGAGCCCCAGGGATCCCCGCTTGAGATAATGTTTGATTTAGTAAAAACAATTGCACACGTGTCAATATGGAGATTAAGAATGATTAATCAATTTTAAGGAAATGATTATATTGTGAACATAATGAGATAAAACTATTCTACAAGAACACCCCGGGGTTTTGTTGAAACCCACTGGGGGAGCCTTTGTACTAAATTATTTCTTGACATCTTCATATTTTAGTTGAATATTCCCAGTGCTGGTTTTTTTTTTTTTTTTTGTAAGTTTAAACCAAGGTCAGTCTCATACACTAAAAAAAAAAATAAAGGTTTAAAGCTGTATTTCACAGCAGAAAATATGAAGAGGTGCCCTGTATATAGAGATGACTGTATGTTTGTGTTTTTTCACTGTGATTCCTCCTCTGTCTGCTGTCATGTTGCCATGTGTCTGATAGTGCCTACAACTTAACATTGAAGGCAGGTTTCAGGCTGTAGATGCCTCAGATCTGTATCTCATAGTGCCATTTTTCCAGGTCTTTTCCTCTGCCCATTTTGTGCGTGCTTCATATAATAGATGAAAGGTTTGGTGAAGTCCTGCAGTGTAACTGTTACACAAAGCAGAAGTATCTCCTGTTCCCTGTCCTGTCCACTTGTCTGTGTTCCTACCTCTTACCTGTCACTTCTCTTTCCTTATTCCCCTTTGTCTTCCATCTTGCTGTCAGTAAAAATGTTCCTCAACATTGACTTATTAAGTGTACAATGAGAAAGCAAGGTTAAGGGAATTCTGACGTGTGTGGGTCTGTGTGTGTATGTCCAATCCGTCCAATCCAACCCTCTGGGTTTTTGTATATGAAGCTCGATGCTTAGTGTTTTATTTACGATGCTTTCTATTTTCAACATTGCATATATATTTCAAAGTATTATCTACCAATAGTATTTGTAAAGAGAGGTGCTTGCAACATTAGATCCTAAAAAAAAGTGTCTGTGAAGCCTGATTTGGCTTTCACGCAGTGAAAACTTTTGATAGTTTGTTGAAAGTTTTCTTTTCTTTTCATTTTTCTGCCTTGTTTTTACCTTTTTATCAATCATGGTTCCTTTTCCACAATAGACATAAGAAAATGTGACATTGTGCCAATGCATGTACAGCTTATTAAAGATTTTGTTTGTATCATTGCAAAAGAGTCCAAACTGCACATAAATAACTTTTCATCCTTTATATGAGAAGTGGAGCAGAATCTTGAGATGAGTGTTGTTTCTTATGTACTGTGAAAAGCTCTGTGTCTGCGTTAATAGTAAAATAGTGAAGTGTTTATTTAGATTCATTTAGATGATTACAGTATCAATATGCACTGCTCAGCCTCAGAAAAATTGTTTTCTCATCTTGGAGAAGAGCTTCAGATAAAAATAATACAAGAGCTTTGCATAGAATTTAAAATATTGTATTAGATTTGGCCTAGCATGCACCAGAAAGCCCAGGTGCAATCTTATAAAATCCTTCGGTGTACAAAGGGAGAAAGCCCCCGTCAGTAATCAACCCAAAGTCACCCCTGAGGTTTGCTGAATCCTGGCTTCACTCCTCTGTGACAAAAATAGTGGCTTACTTGGGGTAAACATGCTGAGCTAGTCCCATTTGATGATGGCTTTTTGGTCCGCTGTGCCGTTCCACGTTTCAGTCACTTATTTCTGCCAGAGGAACACTCACTGGATTAACACCATATACTGGTATTGATTCGGGATCTGCCCCCCACTGCCCGTCGGCCTGGCCTCAGCCTCTGCAGACACTTCATGCGGAACCAATGCGACCTTTGATCGAATTATTGGGATTTATTGATCAGATGCAGCCATATAGCCAGAAAATCAAAGGAAGCATTTCAACGGCTAATTGGTTCAGTTTTCTTGAAAGATTGAGTTTTTTTTCACCAAAGCTAGTGTTTTTAAATTAACATTCTTAACTGTTTTCCACCACAGGGTCACAATAGGTTAGAATACTTGAAGTTTATGAATGATATGAATAAGACCACTTTTTAAAATTACACATTTTAAACCACCATGTTAGCTCTCCTTGCACTTCCCTGTTGCAATACCTGTCTCCTGGCCAGAAGGTGTCAGTAGTGCACCACAGTGGGCAGAGGCAGCCCCTGCACTAGCTAGGAGGAGGGAGGTGGTCTGTGAATCTGGGGCACCCTGCTGCTGAAGCCGTCCAGCTGATGAGAGAGAGAGAGAGAGAAGGGATGAAGGCACAGTTTGATCACAGCTCACTGGCCACGTCTGCTACTGCAACAGAGAGAGGGAGAGAGAGAGAGAAAGAGGAAAATCCCCATCACCGCGTCAAAGACAACAGCAGCAAGCAGGCAACAGGGGCTGTCTGTATCTCTGCTCACTATGCAGCATCTCTTCAGAGCTTTCCTTGCTTCACACACTCCTGTGAACGTGCACATTTACCCTTGTGTACATATAAATGTAGTGGGAATGGACACAACATGCCATGGCCCTCGCAACATGAACAAACACAAGTATAACAGCAAAGGAAATGGTTTCCTTATTTGTTTTCTGTTTAATGATGATGCTGATTAAATCTGGATACTTGTCCCTGAGTTTCTGGCCATCCTCAGCCCCTTCTATACTTAATGAGTAACCAGAACTGGAGGGTCATTGGGATGTGTTTACTGCAACACTGGGGCTAATTAGACCGTGAAAGTGTCACACTGTACTAAATTCTTTATATCCCTTCCTCTCTTGTGTGATGTATATATATATGTGTGTGCATCGCTATGCGTTTTCAAGGGAGTGTGACTGCGTATGTGAATCTCTTTGTGCATGCATGCATGCATGTTGCTGTGTGCAAGGCCTGTGCGTGGGCGTCTACCTTTGATGCTGATTGTATAAGAGAATGTTAAATGCATACATCTGTAAGTTAACATCAAAGGGATGAGGCAAGCTGCTCATTATCAGGATAGATGAGGAGAGAGACGAGGGGAAGGTGGATTCAAGTGGACAGTGCTGCAGCGTGCGGCACTACCTGTGATCTAAATGAGCTTGGTATCACCTCTCTAAGGTGTGTCAGTGGTTGTGGCCTACTGTAGATTCACCATTGTAAGTCAGAATATAGCTGTTGCTTAATCTTTTATTGACTACTGGTCTCTTGCATGAAGTCGCTGCTTCTTTAAAAATTGGCCTAAATTGTTTTCCACATTTCCGAAAATAAAGTTTATGTGTGGCCTATTGTATAATTATCATTTTAGCAATTGGTCGTGACCTAGACACCAAACATCAATGCTATAATGTATACTCAAAATTTACAAAATGATACATAAAATTCCATCCAATTTTAATTTTTGTCACCTATTTTTGTAATATAACACCCATCACCAGAAATGTCTGTTTTCCACACAATTGTTCCTTATTTAAGATAATAAACTGTTTCACTTTTATGAGACTCAAGAATAAATAGAGGACACTTTTCTTCCACAAGGTGAGGAACATCTGCTAAAGAAAAATGTCAAATTTGAATAAAACAGCTCAGTCACTTACTGAAATGGTACGTACTATAGGACGACATTTAAAATGTTCTGGAAAATGAGTCCAAAACAGTACAAACCCAACTTAAAGTAAGATACAAGTAATTTGCTTTTACAAAGTGTGTAGCCCACACGGGTACCTCAAACATAATAAACAAAAAGACCTCCATACATGTCAAACAATGTCAAAGCAAATGTGAGGACAGACCTACTTTTTAAAATTATGAAAGGTCTTATCAGGCATCGGTAGTTACAAAAAATGTTACTATTATAACCTGTGTACAATACAAAGAGTTGTGTCTCCCAGATGCTGTTTTTGAGTCTTTTAACGCCAGCATCAAGTGCTGACTTTCAAGTGTTCTTTTCATTGAGGTGCAAGCAGTGGTTTGACTATTTCCAGTGTCTTCACATGATGGAGCTCCATATTTGGTAAGGACATTGAGCCGTGTGTTGCAGTTGTTCTCAGGAATTCTCTGCTCCCGTGCGTGAAACACCATCCCTATTAAGACCCGTGTCCACATTTTTTTTTCTCACAGAAAAGTGCTGACAGGACGCGGGGGAGCACTTGATGAAACACTGGTGTGGCGAGAGGGGGAAAAAAAGCACTGCACGAGGGTTTTGATTGACATTTGCTTGGTAGTTAGCGTAACAGTTACGTCAGAAGAGGGTCAGATACACAGCTAACAACAAGCTTGCAACATGCAGAGTAATGAAGCACAACGCTGTCCAGCAACATTTGATGTCCAACTCATTTGCTCCCACAAGTCACAATTTTGTATCTGCTATGATGGTTTCTGTCTGACATACCATTAAGTTCAGGATAGACAGTCATGACCAGAACTAGCTTCCCTATGTTCTTGGTTACCAGGGTCACGGGCAACTTGGCCTAGTGCTGGTTACCAAAAAAGGAATGACAGAGACAAGCTGCGCAATTCTGAGGAGTTTCAGCTTTTCAGTTTTAAAAGAGATTTTTTGGACTGGAGGAAATATTTTGATGCACAAAAAAAAGCCAGACCACTCTGAAAAAAGACATGGCTGCAACGTAAGCTTGCTCATCATTGGGAACTCCAACCTCTTACCTGTGTCCTTGTGTTTAAAGACTCGGGATGCAACCAAAAGCTTGACAGACTGTTCCTGTTGAGCACAAAGGGAGCACTGCACAGAAATGTGCATGTGGCAGGTTAAGGCATGTCCCCTGTGAGTGAATATTCAGAGTTTCATTGCTAATTACTAATCATCCTCACACGAGTAACGGAATTTTTTCTAACCACTGGTACTTGCATTTGTAGATTTGCTGTATCACATGAGGGGTGGAGAGCAACAACTGTGTTATTGTGGGCGAGACACTTGTGGATTTCCAGCGTGCTCTGAGTGGACCGGTTGTCATGTTGGGAAGCCCAGTTGTCATGTTTGTCTTCCGCAGATAACTGAAAACATCACGGTAGCACCCGATGGTAAAGGTCTGTGCCGGGGGGATGAATTCATGGTGCACAAGCAGGCTAATGTCAAAGAAACACAAAAATATCACCCCAGATAAAATGAAGGTCTTATATTTTAGTTTGGTAACCTGAAACCAGCGTGATTGGCAATACTCTTGGGTGTGTACCTTTTCAGGAGACTGCAGGCTCATCGCTGCAAACACTGCTGTTTAGTGTTTTGGTTGTAACGAAGAGACCCTCATCACTAGAGATGCTCGCAACATGTTTGGATCATTACTGTTGACAAGTATCCTTGAAGACATAAACACTGTTGCTCCTGTTTGGGAGCCAGAAATAATAATGCACACATGTTGGGGGGGTAATAGAAAATCGGTATTGGGTGCTGATAATTATAGTACTAACCAGGAATTTTGATTGCATCGGTCAGTGCTTTCTGTTTCAAGAACAAAAGACAAGAACATAGATCAACATGTAACAATATCTTCCTTTTGACCAGGTTAGCAATTTCAGTTGAAAATAATGCAAAACTGGTCTCAAACAACTCGAAACTCTTTTTCATATGCTGCTTAAATGACTGGCTGAAATTACAGTTACAGCAACTGTTGGAGTTATTTGGATCTTTCAGAAAGTGATTTTCTTTAGGAATGGGATAGCAAGTCTTCTTGGGTGCAATGCTTTGTTCTGACAGACTATTTGCTGTCCAGTAGACCCTCTTAGTCAGGAGGATGACCAGAGTGGAGCCATTTCAAAAGAATGCAGCACAGCAGAGTAGTGACAGCTTCCTGTTATGCCTCAAGTAGAACACCTACCTACCCTCTCAAGATGATACACCCTTGACAATAGATGCGTTTGCTAGCAAGACATGGCCCAAAAGGCTGATTATCATTTTGCATCCTCTCCATCTGATTCTTTAGCTGCCAGGGAGTCAAACAGAAGGAGCTGCGACTAAGATTGACTCCAGCACTGATAGAGACAAATCCCAGAATGCAGTTGGTTATTTCTGTTACAAGGCAATGTCTGTGCTTTTAGAAGGGGTGTGAAGAGAGGGAGTGGACCCCAAGCTGCCCAATCTGTTCTGTTCTCTTTTTGCTGTCTGTCACATTCTACTATTAAGGTGTATGCATCAGTGGTCTCTTCCTGCCATGTGGGGTTTGGAGAGAGTTATTTTTAACCTTGTACCGAGTTGGACTCAGGCGGCTGGAATTGCTAGTTTATACGCATTGGACAGGGGCCTCTAAAGTCGTTATTAATCAAGACAGTGTCCCTGCATGCTCAGAAAGTAGCACAGAGGGTAAATAAGTTCTGTAGCATTTTGTACCACCAAAGCTACAAGCTTTTAGTCTATGAATACTAAATGTTTCTTTAGGTACCAGATGGTTTAGTGTCAATGTATGTTTTTTGGTCAAATCTGCAAAGGATTAAAAAAAATCCCAGTTTGATATGCACTTTCAGTACTTTAAAAAAAAAACTATTTGATCACCTGTCTTTACTCATCTGTTTTTATTGAGGTTGTTGCTAATATTTTATTTACCTGTTTAAAAATATTTTTTACCATTTTTTTTGTCTTACTGCATTTTATGCAGAGGCTGCGCGCTTCATTTCAATGTGCTTGCACATTATATTTTTTATCCTGCTCTTTTTTTCACTCTAGCTCTTTTGGTACTTATGAGTACTTCTTGCATACATGCACATTTTAAATGTTGAGATTGATGATGGTAAGTGGCCTACCTTTCGAGCCAAACTAAGAATTGTTGCAGGGATTTCATACATGTTCCTCCCATTAAGCTTGTGAGTGGGAAAATGTGCAGTGATGGAGAAAGGAAAATAACAAATGGAAAAACTGTTTGAATCTGAAACAGCAGATATTGATGACATTTAAAAAGTCCTGATAATGCGGTGATACTAGAAATCTTAAAACCTGACATTTTCCTTCTCCCAAGACTGAAAAATTATCATCTCTACCTCCCTTTTAAGATAATTTCCATCTTCTGAAAAAGTGGTGATGATTGATTTTTAGAGTTTCACCTCTTTTTGACTCAACAGCTTGAAACTGAGAAGCTCCAGCAGGCTGTTGAGCCTGCATGCATCAAGTTTATTTAGCTGACGAGACGAGGTGGCAGTATCACCTTCCAACTCCACACACACTGTCCTCAGACACCATACATTATCTCCTCATTATGTCAGGTCTGATATGCAAAGTAGTGCAGGCAACGACTGTAGCATGGCAGAGGCAGACAGGGAAGATGTTTTTGTGTACGAGTGTGTGCACAAGAAAGGATGCTTGTTTATGTCCTTCTCTGTCTGTATTTGTGTGTCTGGATTGGCTCCCCAGCCAGTGGCAGCACTGTTGCTATGATTTAACATAGAGAGGGTATCGAGTTCAACATCATCTCTCCAAACAGATAAACACACGCAACTTATCCGCCTCTTGCAGGCTCAGCCTCAGGTCCTCAGTGCAGGCTCAATATGGAAATGTAGTCAAATGGCCAACTGGCATCACTGACAGGATAAGAGACCACAGAGACTTAGTAGTCAGGGCTTCTCCTGCATCAAAATTTAGATACATGCTGCCTTTTCTATTGGGATGCTGGCCGTGTTTGTGTCATGTATAAAAATGTGTTTTAGTACATAGTGTGTGTGTGTGTGTGCATTGTCAGACTGGCCACGAGGAGAAATCCCGAAGGTTTGTCCCCTCTGTGGGCTACATGAGCTGCCAATTACACAAAAACAAGAGTGAGAGAGATGGGTTGTCGGCCCACTTTGATTATGCACCAACCCACATCCTCCCCCTCCTCCTCCTCCTCCTCCTCCTCCTCCTGCCCCACGCCCTCACCCCCCATCCCAGCTGTCAGAGTGGTGGTATTAAGGAGTGGTGTGTTTGTATGTACTTCGACTGGGCGGGGGCGATGTAGTCTCCACGGGCTGGTTGTGGTGGGCTGGTCTGGGTAAAAAAGAAAAATTCCAAGGCCATTTTTCAATCTCAGTCCATCACTATGCGTATATATGTGTGTGTGTGTGTGTGTGTGTAAGCAGAGGAACATATATAAATTTTCACTTGAATGTACACTTGAATGTGTATTGGCCCTGTTTATTGCATGTGTGTACGTGCATATCAGGCTGGGTATGTTTGTGCTGGACGTGAAATCACTGGAGTGAGCAACAGAAAGCTCACCCAGCCATTTGGCTGCAGTCCTAATTGGCTGTGCACTGTTGACAGGATGCTGACAGAGCACATCGCACAGACAGGTACTCTGTTTCTCTCCGTTTCATCTTCAGGGTGTGTAAAAAAAAAAAAAAAATTCCTCTGAGGAATTCCCCGCTCTTCTCATTTCAAGCATTAAAAAAAAACTGAAGTGGAGCCCTTTGACAAGTTACAAAGCTTGTTGTTTTTCTAGTGTTGTGGAAAAGGAAATGGGAAGGCTGGAGAGAGGCCAGCCTTAATGAGATGGTTCTCTGCTTCTTATCGGCCCTGGATGGTTTACTGTGAGGTGACCTGCTTGTGTGTGCATGTGGACAAACACATGAAACGCATGCGCTCACATTGTCATGCACATAAATTAACACTCACATTCAACATACTGGGATTCCTTTTATGTATAATGTAAGCATGTGCAACCCTATAAATATTACTGCACTAGGTGCTAATTAGCTTTGCACGTAGATTGTAGAATGACAAACATCCTGGTTGCAGATAATAAAGGGTACCACTTGTCACATGAAATACTTGACTCTAAGGTTGAACATGGATGCACACCCTCACACAGGGCTCATGACTAACAGCAAAGACCACTGGGATGCAAGTAAGAGGGGGAGGTGACATTAGCAACGTCTGAAACGAACCATGTCTAAAGATGGGAAAGGTTGCCGCCTCCGGGTGCTTTTAGCCAACACTTTGCTTTGAAGGGTCACAATGATAACACTTAATGCACTTCTTCCTCTCTCTGCTTCTCATTCATAAAGACATTTACTAAATCTGAGATCCCTTCAGGTGTCTTGTTATATTGTGCGCACATTTTTGTGAAGTTATGTTACACACTGTATGCCTTGGAGAGGTGTGGAAGTGCTAAAACCAGTCAGCCATGTTGGCAAAGAATAACACAGAAGCATCATATCCATCAGTCTAGACTCGAGGATAAAGGAGCTGTCTTCCTTCTGCCATTTGGGCTATGGGTTGTGGAAACACCTTGCCTTCTGTAGCAAGGTTTGTGAAATCAATTTATTTCTTTTTATTTTGCAGTTTTTTTTTTCTACTCTTATCATTTCTACTGTGTAGACAAAGTTTCGCTTTTCGGTAAAGCACTTATTTGCATTTTGCAGATTGATACCATTTATTTCCTTTTAAAAATAGGGTCAGCTAGCGGCTGGTTAGCTTGGCACAAGGACTGAGAAAAGGGGAAAACACCAAAGATAAGGGAATCCACCTACTATCACCTCTAAGGCTGCTTAATTAGAACCAAACTTGTTGAGTCGTGCAGTTACTGGTCCCAGCAAAAGAATACAATAAAAAGCTCCCGTTATTGCAACTGGGAACAAGTAAAAACAGATATAGGAAAACACACTGAGCTACTTAAGTAAAAAGTACAATTTTAATGTTGAATTTCATTTAAAAGAAACTACCAGTAAGTATGACTCTGCAGCAGGTGTTTTTTTTTTCACCAACTGGGAGACATTGATGTCAGGAATTTCTCATAATTTTGTTTATTTTGTCTCTTTTTTCACTTGGCTACTTGGCTGTAATTACAACCCAAGCTACTGCCGTGGTTGTGAGCACCTCTTTTAGAAAAAGAGAGAAAGACTAATGTTTGCAGCTCATGGGAGGCTCAGCATTGAGAGGAGCTGGAGTGTCTTTAATTCCCTTAAACTAAGAGGAAGAGTTTAAAAGGTGAAACTGCTGTGGGGCTCAGTGCAGGGAGGGAAGCAGATGGGAAGCTTAGACCCATCGGTTTACAGTGCAGTCTCCGAGGATGTTCATACATGCGTATTGGGTGATCTGATCACTGCTGCTCCGCAGCTGTCTACAGTTTTTAGGTATGTCGGCTCACACTTGGCATTATGGTGCATCCCCATCTGTGTCTACAGTAACCACCTGAGATTCGATTCCATTTCCCTCACTCTATATGCAAATAAACAAGTAACATTTTTCCATTTGCAAAGACCAAATGAATTGTAAAAACCAACCCCGTGAACATATTTTTGCTCCATGAACAAAATAAAAAATAGTATTTAATAAATGTGCAAGAATGTCCAGATAATTGAGAATTTTTCGGCGACAGCTGTTATGATCACAGCTTTTATTATCATAACACCTTGTAGAAAGTAGGTATGACATGGAGGCTGAATGATAGAAACTTGTGAAAAACTAATGTTTGATTGTTTTGTTTCTGATGGGATGGCTGCAGTTGAGGAAGGGGTTGCTGAGTCTCCTGTTACAGTTCTTAGAAATAGCATCAGGAAAATCAGTCATGGTTGTTGGCTATCAGTCAGCCTAAAATGGCTGCCTCAGGGACATTTGTGGGCGCCAAAGGTTTCAAAGAAGTGTGAAGTGCTGTTTCCTTATATAAAATATCTGTGAGAACAAACATTTCTTGAATATGTTCAGGTTCAAGTGGCATCTGAACTGCTAATCGAAGATACAGCCTTACTTTTATGAAATGACTTAGCGAATGACCAGGAAGTGGTGACCCCTCTCTTTGTCTGCAATTCTTTGTGAGGTCTGTGAGACTAATGTTTGAGTGGAGGAATTTGCAGAAGCTTTTTGAGTTAGTTCAGCCTCCTGTTCACAAACAAAACCCCCTAAAGACTCTACTGCTCACTGCTGTTGAGGATGATGCAGTAGCAGAAACACCGTTTATGGAGGTGTCCAGATCGGAGGACCCTCCCCCAGTTGATTTGGCAGGCACAGTTGTTGTTAAATGGTGTGTTGTAGATCAGCTGCCAGTATTGAGTCAAAGCACATCATTTGTAGAGCAGAAACAGGTCCCACTTTTCAGTAATCTTAAGGAGGGTTCTTGCATGTAAAAATGAAGTAAAAAAAAACAGGTGTATTGGGTTTTACATTAAAGGTGATGAGCTTATGAGAAAATGGAGACCCCCAAATCAACTGATGAGTAGAGTATGTATGAACAGACAGTTCTGTCGCATGATTATCAGGAAGAGGTGTTACATTTGACCTATGAGATACTGTTAGCCCACCACAACTCAGGCGAAAGTCACTAAACACTTTCACTGACCTAAACTACGTTAAAATGTGATATCTTCTCAGTGATTCTGTCACTCATGTCAGTTGGAAGAAAAATCACAGAGTCCCTGTAGCTCCACTGACCCCTGTATCTGTGGTGAAGGAGCCTTTTCCTGTAGTGGTCGAGATTATGTTGGCCTTTTGCCTTAAAGCAGGGTTGGTAATGAGTTTCTGACCCTTTTGGACTTTACTTCTTGTCTGCCTGAAGGTATTTGTATAAAAATGATCAAAGCTAGAACCATCAGACACTGTAAAGCTTCTCCTCTATGTTTGGATTTGCTAAAAGAGGGACAGCACCAGTTTTGTGTCTTCAGTCTTTCAGTATGCTGTGTGTGAGCTTGGCTTTTCACAAGTAGTTTCATCATATCATCCCTAGTCCCAGAGAGCTCTGAAATGGGCTTATCAAACATTAAAAACCTAGTTAAAGCTACAGCTTCCACTTTCCTGGCAAATGGGATGTTGCGCCACCACTTTTGCTTTTTGCAATTAGAAATTCTGAGAGGAAATCTACCATATTAATCCAATTTGAACATGTTTTTTTCAGTCATGAGTTACAAGTCCCCCAAAGCTGTTTAAAAAACAGTTGCTTTAGTTTAAGCCAGGTGACACTTTGCTGGAGTGTGTTGCTGAGTTGAAAAAAAAAAAAAGGTTGTGATGCAGATGTAAGTTTGCCAGAAGTTATCTTAATCAAACTCAGAAACATACAGTTTGAACACTCACTTTGTTGCTATGCTAAAGAGAAGCAAGTGAGAACCAGATCCTAACACTTTCACATGCTAGAATGTTTCATCTGAGTGCATCATTTTGTGATTCTTAAGACTGTTATGATGAATGATGACTGACAGATAAAAGTAGTGGACCAGCAGACCTGAGGGCAGGAAAAAAGACCAGATAGTGTTACAATAATACCCGGTAAAACAACATCCTTACATCTACATTTATACACACTCTAAACTGCAAATTATAAGGGAGAAATTATCTCATATGTTAAGCATTGAGGCAAAATGACTTCACTCTCTGCAGAAATCCCAGGAAAACATATAGAGTTTACCACATATGCATTAACATAGATTAGCACCAATGAACCTCTAAAAGAGCATTTATACCCACAGAGCGATGGTCCAAGTAGGTGTGCTCATAGTATTTACTCCATCAAAATAAAGTTCAATAATTTTATCAGTCGTCTGCAGATTTGCACAACTGCAATGAGGCAGTTCCCGCCTGGAATTGTAGTTTAACATAAACTGTCTGATGATGGGGGGCTCAGTCACCCTACGGCTTCAGGTAGGACTTAGCTGACAGCTGACGGGACAAGTCACGGCAACATCACGCTTTCTGAGGAAGACTGCAAGAAGTCAGCAGTCGAAACATGTCAAGGTATGAAAAATGTAACATACTAGTCTGTAATACGATCACCTTAAGTAATTTTTTACCTGTTTTGTTCAACCATCAGTCTGAACCCCAACTGACCATCCAATAACACAAGAACAGGCTTTAAATCCTAAAAACAAGAGTTAAATCAAGGGATTTTTAGCCATTTTTGCTTGAAACCTACTAACGCTGTTAATACAAATGGTTGCTGACATTGCTGAGAGAGACGAAAATTCAAAGGATTCCTCCCAAAAGTATTTAAAAAACTGTTAATAACAGCAGATGTGAGGGCTCGCGTCAGTTTTATATCAAAACAGTGATAGAAAGTATTGCCTAACACTTCTATCTACATTCTTATCCAGTCAATGTGTTGAGTCAGGCTTCTTGGCTGTGCAGTGGCAAATATCTTAGATAAACCAGATAGTGTAATTGAAACCTACACGGTTTGATTTTCAAAACCGACTTCCGCCTGTGCCTGTATCACCCACATTTTGCTCATAATGGCGCATCAAATGCACAGCTGCGAGCTGCACAAGGCTGCCAGAGGATCGCAGAGTACAGCAATAATATGAGGGTACTTGTCAATGTCTCGGCCCATAGGCTTGGCCTCTCCATAACTCTCAAAAGCTGACATCAGATTGGCTGTCATCTCCATTTATTATCAAGACTCTGCCTCTGTACTGTCAAAGAATGCTGTAGTAACTGCGAAGCTGAAAGGCAGGTGTTGATCACGTGGTACGGAGCCATCTGAGGACATGATGAAGAACCACTGAGTCATAAACACGAGAGAGAACACACTGTGAATTTGTCCAAGTGCTGTGATGCCTCTCCAAATCAATTCATTAGGTCCCGCAGAGGTCAAGCTCATTACAATATCAGCATGTGTGTGGTTGGTAGGCCAATATTGTGAAAGAGAAGCAGCTGTCCGGATATAGATTCATCACAAATAATCCAAACTCACTCGCTCATTTGCATATCAACCAACTCATATGCTAGACAGATGCTGTTTTATGATACAAATTATGATACAAATTATGTCCGGGATGCTGAACAAAGAACCTTAATGGAGGAGAAGTGAAGATGTGGACCACAGTATGCACCAGCCGGACCGTGTAAACATGAAAGCATGTAGGTGGATTCAAGTCTGTGCGTGCGCATGTGTTTCGACATTTGGATGTGCGTGGGTGGGCGGGATGTCAGAGGAAGACAGAGAAATAGAGAGAGACCAGCATCACCATGCATGCATACTGTACAGCCCGAGTATACGTGTGTGTTTTCGCACAATGGGGATTTCTCAGCGCTGATCTCAGCGAATTCTGTTGCGTCTCCAGCAGTGTTGGCGACATGAATATTCATGAGGTCCTCTTGTCTTTGGTAAAAGCCTCGTGTTGTTTCACAGAGGGCTGGTCAGAGGGGGGTGCATGGGTGCTTTGTGTGCACTGCTGAGGTGAATCAATGTTTTATTGCAGGTTCACCTTTTTTGGCATCCAGGGGAGCAGTGGGAGGTTGTGTCAATCAAGACAGTGTTAGAGCTTTTGCATTTTGCAAGTGTGTGTTCATGTTTCTGGCCCTGTCAAAATCAGTTTGTGACACTGAGAAGACACGAAAGCTGGTGATGATGGGATCTACGTTTCACCTATGTGTATTGTAACTTTCTGCTTCTACATTAAAGCACACACACAGAAATAAACAAACATACACATACACATAGGCATACACAGACAAACCATGTGAATGTGTTGGAAACCAGCCCTCGAGCTCCCTATTTATGAATAAGTAAATAGAATTTCCTGTCCAGCAGTGGCTCCATTTGCCTCAGCCCAGCCCACCGCTTCTAGCTGTTTTTTTCCTCACATGGTCCTCTCTGACAGCCATACACACACACACACACACACACACACACACAGAGATACACACACACACACACACACACACACACACACACACATAGATACACACACACACACACACACACACACACCTCTATCACCCCTTTGGCTTAACAGGCCTACTTTCACCTCCGGCTGCAAAAGCGCCGGAGCGGCATGCCTGCTTCTCCCATTCTTATGTAACCTTCAGAAGGAGGGCAAGCAGAGGAGCAGGCATGCTCTGTCTTTATGTGCTGGCTTCATTGAGCCTCAGTGATGCCCAGGGGTGCGTGTTAAGCTCTGCAGACTGCGCACTGGAACATACATAAAGACAGAGCGCACTCAGAGCTACCTGACCCATCCATCCATCCAGCCACATACATGTTTAAAGCGGAAATAAATAGGCTGAAGTGTCTGCATCTTCTTTATAACGAAACGTTCTGTTCCCTTTATCTGTCAGTGAACTAATGCAGGGGGTTGGGGAAGGCTGGAAAAAAGGCTTTTATTGTGAAATGGATGCATCCTTTAATAGGTTAGAGAGCGAGGCAGAGAGAGACCACATGAGCAAGAAGATGCGGAGAAAAGAGAGAGGAGGCACTAATGGAATCCACCATCATCCAATCATTTTCAAGTCAGAATAATTCCAATAGGCTTTTTATAGCTACAAATATGTGCTGCTTCGGAGGCGATTATAACTGTACTTGCTCTGATGTAACAATGCCTCATTATGTCATAATAATAATATGAGCGAGTACTTCCTAAATGGTTGAAGATCGGATGTTCTAGTGGGGTTATTAAGAGCACACCTGCCCTCATTAATGTTTTATTGGGTCAAGGCTAACAGCAGCATCACTAAAAATTTCAGCTAGTCTTTAACATTCAGATGGAAGCCTAGTTAAAAACTGTGTGAAAGGTTTGTTCTGTGGTCAGAAGGTCCCGGGCTCAAACCTGACAGGGGTCCTCTTGTGTGGATCTTGTCTACATATTTTTCTCAGTGTCTACTCAGGTTTCCTCCATGTGCCTGGTTTTCTTTATTAATGTAGACCAGCGGGTGAGGTGAAACAGAAACTAAATTTCAAGTAGGTGTGAATGTGTTTATGCAGTGCTGAGATGATAATCTCTTAGGCAAATGAACTCATTTAAAAAAAAGAAAAAAAAGTGCAAGTCCAAAAAATCAAGCAAAGGCAGCATATATTTGCTTCTTTCTGTCTGTCCAATAAAGGAATTTTAAGTATTTTTACAGTTTACTAATTACTAATTTTTGCTATTTGCTATATTTTATATCAGTCAGGAAACTTTATGAGTTTTAGAGTTTGTCGACAAAACAACTAAAAACACACTTACTAAAATTGTGTTGATTAAATGACTAAAATTCTATTAAAAAAATTAATATACCTGATTAGATACCTAGATTAAAAATTAGGGGAAGTTTTGTACACAACACTAAATATTACAAACACAGTTCCATAAAAACACAGCTAAGT
>JAQNCA010000012.1:5133965-5153044 GCA_029783725.1 Acanthurus tractus
CTAGATTAAAAATTAGGGGAAGTTTTGTACACAACACTAAATATTACAAACACAGTTCCATAAAAACACAGCTAAGTGCTTAGAATCAGTAAACAATTCTTTTGCTTTATTTTACAAGCATTTATTGCTCACTATCCAGTTGGGTCTAATTATCACTGTGTGACCCTGGTCTACTCGGTGGCTCACACTGGCCCGGGCTCTTTGCCCGCTGGCCTTTGTTTGCTCCTCTCACTTGTTGCCCCTCTCCTGTGGCTAAGTGTGAGCTGCTAAATGTTGGCCTGTCGCTTCTCCAGCCCTGAGCTGAGCTTTTACCACAGCCCAGTGCTCCTGAGTGCACCTGCCCTCACCAGGATAAAACCCCCTCTATTATTTATCAGCCATCTCAGGTGTCCTCTCATAAACACTCTGTTATCATTTAGGATCCAATGTCTCATTACGGCTCATTCAGCTTGCTCAAATATTGCTTTTGTGACTTCAGCGGTCGGCCCCTTGCTGCCCTCACTCGACCGATTGATCATTGGCTGTCTGTCATTTGCCAGCCGGCGCCGCCAAGCTTTAGTGATTGGCCCTTGTCAGAGAGGCAGACTACAGGTGCTCTGAGAAACTGAAGACGCCTCAGCCACTGGAGGCGAGTTTCAGCAGGCCAGCACCTTGGCTCAGGTTTTTATTCCCCCACAGGTTTATGCAAGTCTCATAACACAGTGACATGTTGAGGTGGATGTGAAACAAGTGAAACGTGTACAGTGCAACTCTTTATCAACCCAGGGTAATGTGCAAGGTTAGTTTTTTGGTACACACCCCATGCCTCTGTATGTTCAGCCTCTTACCCTCCTGGCCTCATTAGATGTGTGGTGTTAACATACCTGTGTGAAGAAAAGTGAGGGTGTTATTCTTTATTCTTTGTATTTGGCATCGTTTCAAAAATGGTAAAAAGTATATATTTCCATTCACAAGGAGACTCCAGAATCTCTTGATTAACTTCTAACAAATGTCAAAAGTCCTGAGGAAAGAGTCTGATGTGAAATTATTTTGATCAAGCCTATGAAACTTTTGACCTCTTCCTGCTCTGCTGCTAAGTTCCTTAGAAGGCTTCAAGTCTACCAAGAGTGTTGGGTCTAATTTTATCTTATTTCATTTATTTGCTTTGTTTTGGTTTCAGCCATTACTAGCACTAAAAAAATTATCTACTAGCCTGTGAACATATTGGAGAACTTAGTCACTAAAGAGCCTGATAGTTCCTTAAGAGTCGGTTGTGACCAAAAAAGTGCTTAAGTAGAATGGATTATTTTTTCACAATATGGACACAAAATCCAAATCCAAATGAATTCTAGAGTTGCCTTGTATGCAAACACTATAGCCATTTCATTCTTATGGGGCTGAAAGTATGTCTGATGGAGTATTTTCAACATATTCCACTGCCTAAATATTTACCAAAAATATCAATTCATGCTTCATTAAACAAACCTCTATGTTGGCCAAGGATATTTAAAAGAGTAAACAAATGAAAGCTATACATTTTTTTCTTACTAATACTGCTCTTTATTAACATCCAACACAGTTTTTTCAACACACAGTAACTTTTTAGAATAATTTTGAAACACTTGCATACAGCAGTTACTCCTCCTGAGCAATGAGGGACTGTCATCTGCATAAATTTTATCTAGAAAGACACCATTGCTCTAATTTCCAAGTTCATACTTCTATTGAAGATGTCTACTAGAATAGGTCAAGGCTAAATAAAAATGTATGTAAAAATAATTATATGATATTATAAAATACTTTTCTCATAGCGTTAGGCCCCTTCTTGTCTGAAACACCCTGTTTTAGCCCAGTCCACCTTTGGGCCTCCTCTCGAAATGGCCCAGTCTGCTCTGATTGGTCAGCACACACGGGCCTGACCGAGACACAACTCACAATATGACGACATAGCTCTGCCTGGTGTTTCTTAATTACATTCAAGGTTAAGTCCACCAAGCAAATTTATATACAGCAGAGACACACGTAGATACACATACGCAAACACACGCACACCCACACAAAAGCATACACAACCTGCAGAACCCACAGCTCAACGGACCTTAAATAAGCCTTAAAACAAAACTCAGGCTCCTTGAACTAGTGCTGCAGAGCAAACACAAAAAAGTCGTGTCTAACTTAATACTTTCATTACTTTTGGTTTTTTAATGAGGCATGCTTGACTCAACAATTTCTTTTGACATTTATGACATAATAACAACAACATTCTCCACTGGGTCATGAAATTCTCAGCCTACAGTTCAGCTACAGCTGAGCTATAAAACACAACATGTTGCCTTCACTCTCTCTAGCTTTGTTTGGGGGCGTACACAACCAGCTGCTGCATGTGCATTATGCAAATGAGTGAAGTGGTGACATGAGCGACAAATATTGTTTACAGGTTGGACTGCTGAAAGGCATTCAGGCACATAAGGGGCAGTGTTTTCCATGAGGAACTTTGTTTGGCTCAATTTAGGTTTTTTAACTTTTCCAACCTTTTACCTGCACAAAAAAATACACCAGAGCACAGGGAAAATGCATAAAAGCATGACAAGGTCCATTTAAATGACGTGTTGTTCACAGAAACACAGGTCACAGAAACTTCTTTAAGCTAGGTCCACACAAAGACTGATTTTCACTCTCTAAAAGTCTTGTTCGCTCACATTATTTAAAAAAAATCTCTGCCTCATGAAATGCAAAAAACATGCTTTTAGGCAATTTTAGAAGTACACCAGACCAACGGATGGCGATATGACCACAACCCCTTTCTTGACCGATCAGAAGCCTGAAAAAATCTAGTAATCTAGTAATTAACTGGTTTTGATTTGAACAAAGTAGAGAAACAGTCTGACATCTCAAGTTTACCCTGTTCACACAACAACACTGCAAGCAGAGTGTCTAAATGTATTCACCCTGGCAGTAGTTTTCCTAAAATTGTGAATGCAAAATTCTAAAACACCATTTGTGTGTGGACAGAAGGCCAAACAAAAAGCCACGTTTTAAAAATACTCATATACAAGTGGTCAAGGCCTTAGTTACCATGATGTTACGATGATGAAAAAAAAAATTATGGCTAAAACTCAAAAAACAAAAGAAAAGAAAAATACATTTACAATATTCTACCAGAGTTAAGGATGTTTGTGGTTACAAATGGCTCATTTTTTTAACCTAGAACAGACACAGCATTTACTTTAAACTGTCCTTCTATTTGCGATGTGATTCCCACCTTTTCCAGTGAGCGGTTTTGTCCACACTGCTTTGCCTCTAAAACAAAGGCTTACAGTATACAAACATAAACACACACATGCACTTCCAAACACATACAGTAACATCTGTATGCATCTACACCATTTTGATGTTGGCTGCCGCGGCCTTTATTTGTCTCAGTGTCAGCCAGGACTGGGCTTTTGTTAGATGCTCCGCTCTCTGCCACAGTGTTTTCAAAAAACAAGCCAGAGAGGCTGCTAATTAAGGGCCAGGCTGCTGTTTGTATTTAACGAAAGAATCCTCCTCATTAGTTTGCCAGGCAGCAATTAGAGAAAAACGGAGGGAGAGAGAGCTAGTAAAGGGATGAAGAAGTGACTGAGGCACTGTACTGTACAGCGGTTTGGGTTTAATGAAGATTGCTGGACCGGTTACTAAATCTGTTATCTATAGGGCAATTTGACCTGAAAATTGATTAATATAGCTCTCTGAGCACATTAATATCATTGTGAGAATATATTATGTTTTATCAAGTAATGAATAATCATTTTAAATGAGCATTAATAACATGGCTTATCAACAGGATATTACTTTGCAGCTTGTGTAAATTATTCAGTAATAAACCACAATTACTGTCTCACAGTTTAATGCCTCTGCGAACCAGTGAAGTTTATATCCACATCTTTCTAGACTTGTTTTATATGTTGTGAAGACCTGAAATGAGATCTAGAAAGGGAAATCAAGTGAAATTTCTGGCAAACTGAAAACTATGGCTATATTATCATGTATAGTTTCAGTGAATAGTTTCCAGTAAGGAGAAATGCTGTCTTCACGAAGAAGCTATTTTTACAAGTGAGTACAGAGGACTGACAGAAAACTTCATTGCATGAGGCAAAGACAATCACAAAGCTCGATGTCAGTAAAGCCATGAAGCTTGTGATGGACTACAGCACTTCAGATTGAGATGTTGCTGCATGGTTTGCACTCTCTATTAATATGTGACCAAGTGCGAAATCTGGTTACAATATCCTCTATTGTTCCTGTGGTATAGTGTTTAATAAAGGCCAGAAAAGTGCTATCCAGAATAGTATAATGGCAGTGAAATTGACCTTTGACCTTTGGGGAATAAAAAATCATCATTTAATCATGTCATATATTATTGTGAGATATTTTGTTGTAATAAACATAGTATTTCTTAGGTAATGGCCCCAACTGTATTTTATGAGGTCACAGTGACCTCAGCCTTTTTCCAACAAAATCTTATCGGCTCATTGTGATCCAAATTTGACAAAAAAAATGCCTCAAGGCTTTCCTGAGATATCACATTCATGATAGTAGGACAGATGGACGTTCAACCAGAAAGATATTGTCCCTGTAATGGTAAAATATAAAAGAATCTAAGAGACTGAAAGACCTGAGTTTGTTAAAAAGGTCTGACGGAGAATACTTGGCTCTCTTTTGTCAAAACACACAAACAGACAGACTGCACTGCAACCTAGCACTTCAGGACAGTAAGCTGCTCAAGCAGAAGAACACACTATACTTTAATCAATAAGAATTAGAAAATGAAAATGAAAATGAAAATAAAATGGTCACCTGCAAGAAACATAAAACTACTGAAAAAAGTACAATACAAAGCTGTGAAGAAAATGCCTTATTACACAATCATAAGCACTAGAATGCTTCTCTCATTATTAGTTTTTCACTTATGCTCTTTAAGATTTTAAAGAAGTGTTCGGGGTGATAAAAAGTCTGATTAATCAATTTCTGTCCAACCCAAGGCACTTGTTTAATATGATGTAAACCACTTAGAGGAGTGCTTTAAGTGCCTTGTCGGATTTGTTTTTAACCCCACTGACTTCCATTTACATTAACTGCGTCTGTTTTGATGTAAGAATGAGCCAAGGTCTTAACGGGTCTCCCAAGCTCATGGTGACTCACTCGCATTTCTCAAAATTCTTAACCATCACTTTAAATTCACCGCAAAGCCTCATCAAAGGAGGATGATGGCATAACTATTTATATCAAGGTAATTCTCTGTTCTGAATCAGCCCCTGCTCATCGCTGCAGCAAGGGTACGTTGGTGTGGGGAGATGAGGAGATGGAAATCATCTTCTTTTGGCTGGGAAAACCTTCCTCTCACTGTTTCCAGCGGACAGGCAGCCTCAGCTGGCCAATGAGAGTGGACTGCCAGCCGCCCACCTGGTGACTAGGCCTCTGTGTGGGTGGACATGGCGGAGAGGACACTGCTGCTTTCCAGCCTGGTCTCTGTGGTTGCATGTACAGACACACATTCGTATTCTTATGCATAATACAGTCACGTGCAATACATAGCAAATACCTTTGTTTACTGAGCTTCTTTAGATAATGCAACATGTTTACCCTTTGGCAGGTATGCTAAAATGTAATGGTTTATTTGATGAGGCATTTTAAATTGATTTTCAGAAAATATTCCCAGATTTGAGCATTTTTCATCTGTATTTATTATTTAGAATCAAATTTGGTTTCACAATCGCTAACTGCATATTCCATGTCTAACTGCACTTTTTTAATAAGTACACTCAAATTCATAGATTCTCTTTGCAATTGAAAAACTAGTGATTTAAAAAAAATAGTTCAGCACATTGTTTCTTAAATTTTTTTGAATGTCTTTAAGACACTTTTAGTTTATTTTGGGCCGCTCGAGAGCAGTGGAACAAACCGTTAATACATTATCACGTGATGATGTTCTAGTAAATATAAGCAAACAGTTGCCTATTTAAACATTCGGATGATGAAGTGAACCATTACAGTAAAGTTGCTGGAAAAATAAAGCTGTTTTGTGATAATTAGATTTTCAGTTGTCACTCCCAGCAGCAGCAGTTGTGTTTGAAGAGCCGGGCATTGGCAATCAGCAAGGAATATTTATGAGCTAAGGAGAGATTACCCATTAGCCTTAGCTTTTCTTTGTATGTAGTGCTAATTCACAAATGTAAGTATGCAAACACATCAATGTAAACCTAGGATTTCATACATTGTAAGCATAAGCTTCTACACATTAGCATGCTTGCATGCTAACATTAGCATTTAGCCTAAGGGACTACTGTATGTAAGTTCAGCATCACAGAGCAGCTTGTTTGGCTGTAGTCTCACAGCCAATGTAATTATGGATAAGAGAATCCATGATAATGATATTATCATTTTATCTTGAGAAAATTGGGGGAAATATAATTCTGCTATATTTTGTAGCAACTTTTTGCATCAGTGCTTTATACTCTTGTCTCTTTATAATTCTAAAGAGCATCATGTCTTTGCTAAATGTGATTTAGTAAAGGCTTTATACTGACTTGCACAAGCCATGTTTACCTTTATTTTCTTCTCCACCAGCTAAAACGGTGTTACTTGACCTGAATCTCTGCCTCCGTCTAACTTCTTTGATGCACCTTTAATGCTTATCAACAAATAAATAGGAGAGAAAAAAAATCCAATCTAATGCCATACCTTGCCAGGGCAACATCTGCAGGACAATGCCAGCCAAGGTGATGGTATTACTCCTTTGTGTGGCTACTGTTGCTAAGTACTTCCTGCACACTGGGGTGTATACCAACAAGCTGTCACTTTTAAAAATTCCTAAGCACTGGCGAGCCAGGGTTTTTCAACTGTGGTGTTTTGCTCTCGTTCATCTTCTCCTCTAACGTGTTTTAATGCATCAGCAGTAGCTAAGGGTAGTTACTGTGTCTTCTTCTCTTCTTTTTCATGCTTAATGGCTGGTGACAACCAGAGGGTGCATTCCTGCCATCTACTATGACAAAGCAAAAATGGAAGGATGGAAAGGAATGATTTTTATGGGCACTATGTAACTAGCATGATATATTTCTGTGTATATAAACCTGCTAATAGCCACCTCCCATTTTGCATATGACACGTGTTCGCGCAGGGTGATGCTGCTGTACAAAAAATCCTTGTGTGGTGTTGAGTGAGAATGAGGCTTTTTTTCACTTGCTGACAGAAGGCGCCCTGTCAATCATCACAGCTCTGAATTAGCCTGCGCTGATGGTTGGCTGACCGACCCATCCTGGGAACGAATGCTCTGCCCTTCGCTCCCTGACGCCTGTCAGCACCTTTCACATACAATATTATACAAATGCAGAGCCTCTCTGTTCCCATCACATTTCCCCATGCTGGCTCTTCAAACTACCCCTTGACAGCAGGTTTTTTTTTTTTTAGCCTCATAGCACAAAATGTGGCCTGCAGCTCATCACAGCAGGACACAAAAAGTCTGAGTCGGCTAGTTGCCTCAGTCGTCTTGGCACTCTGATTTACTGTCAATGCAGGAAGAAGTGACAGAAAGAGAGAGAGAGAGAGAGAGATGGAGAGGTGGTTGGGGCTGAGGGGTTACACAAACACAACAACAAGTAAAGGATCTAAGCAGAAAGCAGGCTGTCACAACACGTTGTCTGTCTAATTGAATTGTTCCTTGCAGCGCTGAGCGAGCGCAGTACATTTTAAGCTTAGCTTTATTGAATTATTAAATCAGAAAAGGAGGACGTTAACATTTAAGGGAACATTCTCCAGACTTGTTCGCTGAGGGAAGAGGGAATGGTGTGGTGACCTCCTGACTGTACGCAGTCTAACAAGACTTGAAACAAGATTACTTCTGAAAATTGTATTACGCTGAACTGCGTCAGCATAGATTGCCATGTCTACATTACCTTAACCCCAGCCTATTTGCCTTAATGACTTCTTTTGTGTCAAGGTACATTTGAGCCGTTTGTGTTTTGCTCAGACGGTGCGTATATTGGTAATGAATAATTGAACAGTTGCCTGGACTGTTATGAGAGTGTGCGTGAGTTGATGAATGTTTATGTGCAAACTAGGAGAAGGGAGGGGATGGAAGTTGAATTTTACGATGTGTCGAACAAATCTGTCGTCTGTCTGGGCTGTTGGACGGGCTTCTAGCCGGTCTCACTTTCATTTGCAGCTCCTGTTGCACATTTCCATTGCATACTAATATGTCATTTATACCATTGCATCCATCAAGGTCAAGGGTTCATTATGAGCAGCATCCCTTGTGCCCATCAGGGCCTGGAGTAACAGCCTTCCCTTGGACGTCCTTGCCCTGTCTCATCTGCAATGTCTCCCCCGGCACCACTGCATTATGTTGCATTTGCATCGTATTGCCTCTGCATTGCCTCTGCAAGACTGGCCACCTTTTCCCTCCCCTCCCCTGCCCTCCCCTCCCCCTCCCCCTCCCCATCCTCTCCCCCTTCCCCTTTCTTGTTTTGCCCTTTTATATCTCCTTCCCTTTCCACCCCGTCATCCCTCTCTCCAGTGTCAGGTTGGTGCCAATCAGCAGGGGCTTGGCAGTGAGCTGTTTTGCAGACGGGGCAGGACATGGCTCAGTGGGTCTGCAGCAGCGGCAGCGGCAGCAGCAGCAGCAGCAGCAGTAGTGTTTTTTGAAGCAAAGGTAGTGCTGGGTATTGGCAAGGAATATGCAATGAGCCCAGGAAAGATTACGTTGCGGTAAAAAAAAAAAAAGGGGGGGGGGGATGGGGGGGCATACATCAATGGGAGGAAATCCCTAGCAGGAGGATCCCAGCTCAGCGCTTTCTCTCTGACAACCCCCTGCCTTCCATCCCTCTGCCTCATTTTCTCATTTTTTTGCCTCCCTCCCCCTTTTTTTCCTCATTCCCAATCTGCATCTCATCCCTGTCTCTTCGGATTGGTCGCTCTGCATTGATCTTTCTCGCTACTTCTTTCTCTTTTTTTCAAGGCAGAGGGTTTCTTTTTTTTCCATCCCCATTGGATGTTCTGCTGATGCAATCCGTTGCCACTAAGCCCCCTCAACCCCCCCTATGCATGAACATGTGTGGCGCGCGTGTGCGAGAGGCTGTACTTGCTTTATGCGTGTGTATGCATTTGTTCGGCGTTTAATTTTGTTGTGCATGCATCAGAAGGCCAGGGATATCCACAGCAGGGGAAATATAAAACTTTACTGGCCCTCTCACAATCACTTTGACTGTGTCCCTCTTCCCTGCATTGACAATACGTATTTCAAACGAGGGTTTGCATGACCCAATTAAACTCTCCCTACAATGCTGATAATGGTGGCTGTTATGTAGAGAAGCCCTGAGGTGCAAACAGACCCCATGCAGCAAACCGTTCCATGGGTGCCGGTGGTTTCACCCAGCCATGTGTTTATGTAGGGGATCTTTTAGCCACTGACCACAGCCAACCGACTGTCTCCTAAAGCTCAATAGGGAGCAGGCTGTCCTGCCAAGCCGTTATTAAAAGGCTGTTTGTATTGCCTGCTGTTTTTTTCATTAGCAGGAATCTTATATCATCCCCTCTGAATATTGCATGAGGTTCAGGGAGGCTTGGTTGTCGTGACACCGCCGTAATATTTCACAACAATCAAAGATGGATGAGCCTATTCTTCTAGGTAAATAGAGGGAGGCCTGGCGCCAATGAGGAAAAGCCAAAAAACAGTGACAGTGACAGTGACGCACCATAAAGAGGGCAGTAGAAAGAAGAAGAAGAGGGGAAAAAACACAAGAAGAGTGATTGGAGTCCATAAAAATGAAAATGTACTGTAAGACGAATGGAGCAGGCAGAGAGGAGGGAGCAAGGTAAATGAGGGGGAAAGAGAGCGTGAGAGGACAAGAGCAGGAGACAGAGCAAGAAATCAAAACGGAGGGAATGACAGAGTGAGGGGGGGATAAAAAACGCACGAGATGGGGCTATCGGAGGTTTAGAGAAAGAGTTAGTGAGAGACCCGCGCTGCCTCCAGTAATTGAAAAGGCATCGGGACTGATTCAGAGGGGAGCTTAGCTGGGTTTGTTGGGATGGTGGTGGTGGTGGTGGTGGTGGTGGTGGTGGAGGGGTGGAGGTAGGGGGCACACTGCATTGCAGAGTGCGAGGAGCAAGAGGAGCCAAGCCCCCTGCAGTGCTTTGCTCCAGCACCTCTACAGTCGTCATTAACGCAACACGGTAAAAACGACCCTCTAAGGCCCATAATAAGCAGTGAGGCTGCAAAAACATTATGGCTAAATCCATACAAGCTAATTACTGTAGGTGTCTCTGCTTTTTTGGCAGGGAATAAAACAGTGAAATACAGAACGGGAAAGGACAGTTTGAAAGGAAAAAGCTAAAATACAGTAATGAAGAAACTGGAAAGTTCTCGTTTTGCCCAATGTGAGGTTCATGATGCAAAAAATTAACTAAATATGTCTGTACATGAAAATGCAAGTGAGAAAATGCAAAGATTTCTGTTTTTTCTATCCGGTGACACTGTCCCTTTAACTTCAGCAAGAGTTGGTCTACTCCTTTAAAATGTTGCCCCCTTTACTTCCACCAAAATAAAAAAGCACTTTTTTAGCTCAGTATAACAGCATCCAAAACATATTACACTGATGCTAATGGACTCCTTCTGTTGTGTGTGTGTGTGCATTGTTAAAAAAAAAAAGTGCCAGAAGCTTCCAAATATTGATGTCATGCCCAGCTCAGCTCACCTTATCCACTTCCTTAACTTGCTAATACAGCTGGACATTACACCAACAAACACAGCTCTGTGTCATCGTACACATGCCCCGTCTGCACTCCCCTACACACACACACACCTAAAGGATACACCCTCTCACACACAGAGACGTACACACTCCTGCTGTATGTCAAGGGCCTGTCTCACAAGTGTGTCTGTTCTTTCCAGGGGTGCCGATATGTGATACCTTTGCCCAGTCAATCCTTCTCGCATTACTGCCTCTGCAGTGTGCTGCTTCATTTACACGTGAAATATTGATGTTCTTAATTTAACCTCCTGGGTGCTCAAGTGTCCTTTCCTCCCCTGAGAGGATGGGAGGCCTTTTCCAGGGAACCCGCAGCCTCAATGCCGAAAAAAACCCCCTCCCTTTCTGTTGTGTGATTGGTTGACAGGGTGTGTTTAATTTCGCTTCATTGGTCGGTTGGCACTTGGAGCAAAAACCGGTGGAGTCATCTCGAGTGGGTTTTTCCTCTGTGGCAAACCTGTTCTGTGTGAGTGTTTGTGTTCGTATGGTTGATAGGTACTTATGCTGTATAACCCTCAAAGTTTATAACTGTGTGAGTTTATGGGAGTGTTTGGGTTGCTGCTGCTCATGTGGTAGAGCAGGGCTTATACTGATTAGGTCGGTGGTCTGAGTTCCATCTCCTCCAGTCACTTTGTTCTTGGGCAAGACATCAATGCCCAAATTGCTCATAATAGCTTTTCCATGTGTGAATGTACATATGAGTTCCTGATTAGCAGGTTGGCACTGAGTCTGTCCATGCTACCAAGCTAACTCAGCTGAGACTGGCAATGACTTTGCATTGCCGAACACCCTTTTCTTAAAGTTAACACACGCTCAAGAGACACAGAAAATTTGTTCTCACATGTAATTGAAAGTACGTATGTAGGTTGTCGAGGACATTAGACATCATCATGCGGAACATGGTAATTAATCTGCCAGCTACTTTGCCTTTGAAGCCTTGTTGTATTTTGACTCACACTGTTACCCACTCCCAGTAACACAAATTTCCCCGCTTGTCCAATCTTGTCCGACACTTAACCAATCCTGTCATAACTGCGGTATAGTATAGTTAAGTAGGAAGTTTAGTGATGGTGATGTTAATGTTATATGAGCAGGGGTAGTTTGTTTGTAGGCTAATATTAGCTTTTTGCTTCTTGTGTTTACATTTACGCTTTAGAAACTACTCTAATAGTGTTCACTTGTGAAGACTATCTTGATCAAATGTCTAAGTATCCTGTCCTTAAATTTGCATCTTATTTTCTACAGTATTTCAAAAGCTACTGCACAGTGATGCTAACTTCTAGGATGACCCAGAGAAATGTCATCTCCATGGCACTCTCTATGGGCCTGCTGAGAAAAAGAGGACATATGATTGGCTGAACTTTAAGGGGGGCAGGGCAGCCAATTTATGACACCTCATTCTTAGAAGGAAAATAAAGCACAGCATAAAATTAAACTGTAACTGGCTAAAATGACATTCAGAAAACCCATATAAAACTTAACTACACCTAAAATATTAATAAATACCTTATAATAATGAATTTAGCTTTAATAATTTACTAAAGTAATTTGTACTCTGTGTGTCCTTTTATATGTTTTACTTTTTTCATTTGTCTTTTTATTTAATAGTGTCTTTAAATGATGAGCACATTGGGGCTTCAGCAAAGAGCCCTGCTATTTTCATTCCAGTGTAAATGTCAAGGTTTGAACATTTGACTAGTTTAGGTGGCCTAGACCAGCAGGCTTCAGTCCAAGCTGTCAGTCAACTTAACGGCAATTCCTATTGGCTCAACTGGTGCTGCAGGGAGGGGCAGGGAAGGCTGAGCACATTGGCTTGCCTGGGTTTCTTCAAAATAAAACACAGTGGCTGTAACGAGGAGAACCTAGACATACTTCCCAGTTACTGACAACATTCGGGCAGGGTTTTCTCATCCTGTTTCTTGTTACCCACCCCGCCCTTCACTGAACTTCAGTTTATCTGATTATTGCCTACAATGCCCATTTCTCAGTGGCTTCGTGAAATCTGATTTTAAACAGATCTACGGAGATAATTGGTGAATGAGGAATGCTAAGAATGTTAAGCGTTGAAAACCCCACCCTTTCTGTGCATAAAGGAAAAAAAAAAGAGTGTTTAGTTCAGGAGTATGGTTATAAGGGAAGTGCTCACTTCATGCTGTAGGTGGGTGGAGGGCTGTTTGGCCTATCTTTGCTTTTTTTTCTAAACGTGGTCAAATTACAGTCCAAATATAGTAAAACAATGCAGCTCTTGCACGACTTTTTGGACATTTAGGTAGTATGGTGTCAAAGGCACGACGGAGACCTTCCTTGCTGCCTGTCCTGTCCTCTGTGTGCGAGTGTTCCGTTTAAAAAGTGCACACAGCAGTAGTGTTGTGGCCTGGTTTGCCTTACTAGGACAAGCAAACATGGAGTCATCGGCAGAAGCAGGAGGGTTTATTCAAACTCCCACTTGCCTTTTCTAAAACCCCCAACATCCCAGTTACAGCATGTTCCTGTTGCCTAGCAACCGGACGGGTCTTGAGAGAGAGGAGAGGCGTCATAGATGTGTATGTATATCCACGGCTGAGCACGAGAGCAAACACTCTCCGCTGCCTCTCCCTCCCCTGTGAGCAGCTCACTCTCTCAACAACCTCAGTGTCATGTAATGGAGCACAGTATTACACTCCGAGCCCTGCCTCCAAAGAACATCACCCAATGATAATGCACATGGAGAGAAAAATGCTTATAATCATTTATTATTGACACATTTGTCTAGTCGGTAAACAACATACAGACTTGTTATGCTGTCTTCATAGATCATTTTCACAATCAAGCATAAGAAAAATGACGTAAGACATGATAAAGTTCATGGTCTTTTATTTGAAAAAAAAAATAAAGACTAGCATGTACAACTTGGAATGAATGTAAACTGAACTCAGTTGAACAGTTGCGAAGACTGGTGCGCTGACACTCCTAACAGCATGCGCTGCAAACACAGCGCACCCCTCACTATGCTCTTGTCTGAGTCGAGAAACAGAAGAAAAAGAAAAGTGAAGGCCAGTGATTCTCTCTTGCAAGAAAAGAGGACAGACACTCCATCTCAGCAAAAATAAAAGGAAAAAAAAAATAGAAAGCTCACCGTAAGACTCTTTATGTCCCCCCTCCTTTAAAAGGGAAGGACGCACAACTACTAAGATGGCTGTCCAATAACATAACAAAAACAAAAGAACATGCCAAACATTTGAAAATGTATTTTTTGTACATTGTTTTTTTTTTTCACTTTTTATCTAGCATACAATTAAGTCCCATTCCACTTTAACGCTTGAGTTAGAACCTGGTATATTCGCTCGTCTCAACAGTACAGGGTTCCTCTCCAAATACAAAAAAACTGTACCAAACCAACAAGAGGACAGCTTATAGTGGAATCAGCACGCTCTGGTAGCCCGGAGGAGGGATTAAGGGGGCGGAAGGGTTAGTGCTCCGGTCTCAAGCTGCATGCATGAAGAACAGAAAACAGAGAGAGAGAAAGAAGAGATGGCCAGCCCAGACATTTACCACTAGCAAATGGAACTTGAAGGAGTTCACCAAATGCTTTTGCTTTAGTCTGAAGGTAGTAGTTACAGGGTTTGTTGTTATTATTTTTACTTGTTAAGTACTGATGCTAAACTGATCTCCGGGGGAGGGGACAGGATCACTAACCATCATTTTCATGCAGATATTTTTTGTATATTTTTATATTTTTCCTGTGTGGACAGAAGGATATTTTATTTCAACATTCAATTATTTTCTATACAGAAACAGTATGAATAAATGAACATTTTTTTTCCAAGAGGTAAGTAAAACATTTTAGATTTTTTTTTCTTTTTTTGTCTTTTTTCTTCTAAGAGGGGACAGGACGGGGTGGGCAAGCTTCACTTTGCAGTCATCATCTGTACAAACTCTGCAGAGAGAGAGAGAGAGAGAGAGAGAGGACAAAAGACAATAAGGACATCAGGTTTAAGGTGTTTGCACAGCCTGTGGCCGGTAAGAGCAGTCACCTGCTAAATTGTTCAGTGCTTTATTCATTTTTCTAATCAAGTTGAGCAGGCTCAGAACGCACATCCTAATTAGTGTCCCCTTTCCAAATGGCTTTCATATTCATCTCATTAAATTCATTTGATTAAAAAGCTCTCTCACGGTGCTTACAGTTGCGGATGGCAACATGCGCGTGCACGTCCCAAATAAATACAAAAATAAATACACGTGAAGGCTTTTATTGTCTGTAGAGTACATGTTCTGTCTGCGGCACAATGGGAGTGTAGAAGTAGGGCACTTTTCAGCCAAGACTTATGGACTGTTCATAATATATCAACAGCCCTCTAGAAAATGAGCGCAGTCTCTCGTGTAATGTGCCAAGGGACTAATCGTAAGGGGGAGGGAAGAAGAGGGAGAGAGGCAGCCAGAAAGAAAAAGTGAAAAGGCTCCTGGCACACTGATGATGATTCAGAAGGATGGCTTTCTCCCATCTCTGTTTCAGCAGGCTCCATCTATAGCCCCTATCTAATAACTAATATTATGTGTGGCTGGCTTGTCTTACAGTCGCCCTCAGAGAAATACACAGCTTGGAAAATCAAGTGCTCTGGTCCCCTGTTTAATAAAAGCTTACAGCATGGCCTAGAAACTAAAGCTATTTGTGCACCATGACATTTCAGTATCTGCTTCCATTACGACCATCTGATTTAATTTACCTTCGTAGTTGACCTGTCCGTCTCCGTCAATGTCTGCTTCTCTGATCATCTCGTCCACCTCCTCGTCCGTTAGCTTCTCTCCAAGGTTCGTCATGACGTGACGGAGCTCTGCAGCGCTGATGTAGCCATTTCCATCCTGGAAACATGCAGCATGGGATCAAATGTGTGAAACGTAGAAAATCCCACAGGCTAACAAGTGGTGGGGCATGGGAATATTCCCACCGGAACCATTTAAGTGTTTCACAGCTGTGAAGATGGTCTTTCACTACAACAGGGCTGTCAGTAAATTTATGGAAATACTCATAAAATCGATGATACATGACAAGAAATAGAAGAGAAAATAGCTGTGGTATCTCCCCTTTGCTCAAGAGGTAGTAAACCTACAACAACCAGAATGCACTGTGCTGCACTGGACTAATAAACACTCCTGCTATGGGGTGACAAACTGTTCAGGGGTTCTTGATTTCTGCTTGTCCATTTTTGAAACAGGGTACAAAACTGACAACTTCTTTACTGTTTTTGTCAGTGGAAGCTGGAATACAAAAATGTCTGAGTGCATTCTGTACATATGTCGGCCCTACAGCTAGCAGAAGTTGACTAATTCAGTCAAAATGTGTCATCTGGGGTACTTTTGGTGACAAATTAGGGGAGCTCTGTGTGCAGGAAAATGGAGGGCAGTTTATCATTAATCATTTGCATTAACTCCCCACAATGTATTGATAAAAATCCGTTTGAAAAGTCAGAAATGAGCACGATATGGCAGCAGGTGCTAAGTGAGCTAGAAATGAAAACTAATGACTTTTTAATTTCATCAGGTTAATTTTACTCACTACTAGACTGGTTTGGCAGGACTCATTTTAGTTATCTCACCTGTGAGTCATCAGAGCTATTTAAAAAGACTCTCAGGTGACCTCTTGCTCCACATTGCAGAAGTTTGACAGTAAAAACTGAAACTACAAGCTTGCCAAGCAGACCTCGGCCTTATTTACCTTGTCAAATACCCGGAAAGCCTCGCGGATCTCCTCCTCACTGTCTGTGTCCTTCATTTTTCTGGCCATCATGGTCAGGAACTCCGGGAAGTCGATGGTTCCATTACCTGGAATTGGTGATCAATAAGGCACATTAATCAGCAAAAAATTGTAATTACTTAAAAGCAAAATCAGATCAGCAGAGATAATGGAGCCCAGCATTTAGCTGATGAAAAGCACCCGACTGAAAATATTAATTGAGTCCTCCAGTCCTCTTTTTTTTCCTTTCCCTTGTGTATGATATTATCATATGGGCCATAACTTCTCTCCAGAGGCATTCCTGGCAGTGACAGTGCAACTTGAGACATTAAGTAATCTCAGGGAGGGGAGCAGCCCTGCAATCATTTTAGTATATATCTTCCTTCCTGTGATAAACACAGCTACTGCAGGCGGGGAGGATGTATGTGTATGTGATGTATGTATGTATGTGTGTCACTCTGTGTGTGTGTGTGTCTTTGCTTGTGTGTGTTTTCCTTTCTTCCTCAGGGAAGCCCGGGAAGGATGCTGTGTATGTTATGCATGGCACAGCAGGAATGCGAGGAGGGGAGGGGGGCATAGCCAGTCATCCATAATGTAGACATACAGTACACTGTGCAGCCTGGCCTTGGAGGAGCCTGGATAAATCAAAGGCTCTCTCCCTGTCAGATCCTTAGCTGAAGGGGATGGGGGTGGGAAGTTTGAATCCAGATGCTCAAGCCTCCATTATCCATCTTTTACTCCCCCCTAAGTTTTTTTTCCCCCCCTTATTCCTTACAGCACTCTTTTTTATTGTATTCTTACGTCATCCAGAAGAGTAACAATCAGTGGTTTGGTTCTGGTGGTGCCAATGGCAACTGCTGTGATGGTGGCTCATCTTTGCATGCAACAGGATCAATATCCATGTTGCAGTTGTCAAGACAGGATTATCAGGGGATCAGACCCCCTTGACAGAGGGACGGATCTATGAGAGGCTCACCAGCTCACTGACTACAACCACAGGAGGGAGGACGGGAGGGCTGCTCGGGAGTCTCATGGTGGTTGTAGGACTCGCTTTCATGTAGACCTCGAGATGTACATGTGGTGTATTGTAGTAAAAAAAAAAAAAACTGACAAAAAAACAAAAATGTCATGGGATTGAAGTTAAGGTCAGGGACACTGAGGGCAAAGTACCCAGGGGGATTAGCCCTGGGGTGGGACGGATGGGGAGGGGGGGGATTGCACGCAGATTAACCAATCACTGAGCACGCCTCAGAGAGCGAAACGGAGAGGGAACGAGTGAGAATGGATGTGTGTGGGGAAGGAAAAGGGATGCGGTAATGTGATGGGGCAGATGGTGATCTCATGGCCCGGGGTAACAATCTAAGGACCTGTTATCTAACACACAGAGACAGCCAGCAGCACCGAGGGAACACATGCTGCCACTGGGGGTTGGGAGTGGCAGCTGGGTTGTCCCAGTCTTAAAGAAGGGCAGGGCTGCAACTGGAAAACCATTATCTTAAGGGGGCAATGACAAGAGAAGCAAGGCAGCCCTCCAGTTATATCTGCTTAACTGCACCTCAAGCCAGCTGCTGCTGCAAAGAGAGGGACAGAAAGGAAGCAAGGAGGGATGAAGATAGGGAGGAAGGCAGGCGGGAAGAGAGAAAACGGTGGGAGGGAAAGAGAGAGAAAGTAGAGAGGGAGGGAGGGAGGGAGGGAGTGAGTGGGCAGTGGAGAGGGAGATGGAGATGAGGGAGATGTGAAGAGGAGAGAATATAAGGAGTGAACCGAGTGGGAGATGGTGCGATTACACATAAGAGGTGCTGACGCAAACTATAGAAGGCTGAGGCATCTCCGCGCACTTGTGTGTGTGTGGTCATCGTTTTTTTTTTTGTTTTGTTTTTTTTTTTCCTGCATCATAAAGCCAACTTCCATCTCTGAGTTAAAAAAGAAAGAAAGAAAGAAAGAAAGAAAGGGTTATGTAATGATGATGAGTGATGTGCTGGGACTAAAGCTAATGTTTTTGTCATACTGTTCTTTAATCTATAATTAGTTTTATCTCGTGTCATAACGGATGTGATTTTCTATTACAGTGTAGCTCAGTGTGGTCGTCTCTTACATGCCAGGGACACCGAAGATCCTGTATCATTTCAAGCAGGTGTGGTTATGTTGTTCTTAGATCTGTGTGGCTGTAAATTTAACAGCAGCTCCTCCTGCTACTGTAATCCACGCTGTTGGTAAATTGCAGCTTGGCTTTTACAATCAAATAGCCAAAAGGCTGTTTCTTTCTAATAGCTCTCTGTCTCGCTAAAGCCTTCCATCCTCTCTTCCATTCATTGTAATTCTTTGCCACAGCCTCCTTGTTTGGTAAATAAAGCTGATTTTCAATGGGCCAGCTGACATCCCATGGCTGCCGATGTGGGTACTGGATGTGCAAAGCGCAGAGAGGCCTTATGTAACCACTTTTATTTTCCATTACTAGCTTCATTGCTGTCTGACCTAGATTGCATCAGCCAAGGGAGGCAGAGGCAGAACAAGGGGATGTTAGTGATGGTGTGTGTGTGTGTGTGCTTGCTTGCTCTTGGGCGTAACTGAGGGGGAGGGCGCTGAGATGGTGGGAGGATGTTTCA
>JAQNCA010000012.1:5158474-5184890 GCA_029783725.1 Acanthurus tractus
TCATACCAGGCTTAATTTGATAGGGGATGCAAAATGGTGTCAGAGAATGCCAGCGATTATCTTCTTCTTCTTCTTCTCCCAACGCTGCAGGGACACTTTTGGAAGTGCTTTCTGTCATTGTGAGATGCTTAAACAATTCCTGAAGTGAAGTCTCTGTATTCACCGGGTGAAAGGTGCACAACCAGCTGTCACTCTGACAGATGGGCATGACACACATACACAAATACTCATACACACACTTCCATTCACTCTAACACGAGCACAAACACAAAGAGTCAGTGTGACACACACACTGTCTTTCTATAGGAGCACTGAGCTCCACAGATCGCTGAACGCCTCCTCTCTTTGAGGCCTGACAAAAGACAGTGAGGCCTCAGGGCCGGGCTGTGTTTGGAAGGGAGGAGGAGGGAGAGAGGGTGGGTGTAAACAACACCAGCCTCCCTACACCCTGCGGACAAGGCCAGTCCACCATATGGCCTGGTAGTGGTAGGTGGCCGGGTACTCCTCCACACCACAAAGAGCACTTTATCGCTCCTAGACACCCGGAACATGGAACATGGCTAGGTGTTGCCGCCAAGCATATAAATTATGCATAACAGCAGATCAGATGTCCTTTAAGTTACTAAACATGCATCAGCAAACAACAGCGTAACAGGAACAGGATAGGGCATTAGTATGGCCCAACTACTTATTCGATACTTCCACCTCAATGGGGGAGGCTGTTTCCACTTCAATAGGCGTATTGATGCAGACAACGGGCTTAGGCTGTGGATTTAACTTTTCAGAGATGCTGATATGCAGCCCAACTCCATAACAATTCACCTTTACACTCCAATTACTGCGCCATGTTGCAATGTGAAACTGCATTGCAGCTCGATACCATATATGGGATATTTGATCACAGCAGGGGGGGAGAGAGGTCTACAGCTTCTTGACTTCCTCAGGCCATTAATGATCTATCAAGCTTGATAATCAATGGATCAGCTTGAAGGCCTCTTTCCTACATGGGGGATCATTTCCACTTGGTAACTTCTCCCTGTGTGACGTAGCCCGTGGAAGGGGCTCTGATTCATTAGCCGGTGCAGATGTCAGCATGCGTGTGAATGTGTGTCTCCAACATCTGGTCAGATTGGCTACGACGTTGTAATGTGCATGTCCATATATATATATATATATTTCGCAAGTCACTGAGGTCTACTGACACACTGGGGGGGTTTCTCAAAATTTCAGCTGCTACAGGATGATGCACACCCTTTGGAAAACACACAAGCTGCAGTGTAGCATGATAGTCCTGTAATATTCATATTTCGAAACATTGGGCTTTCTGTTGGTTTGGGGAAGAAAAAAAAAAAATCAAGAAAACTTCCCAGCTGTTGATGTTTTGTAGTGGCCAGACAGATCTTCTTGGACAACTCACATGGGTACCCACATTTGCATAACATCGAAAATTTGCAAGGAGGCAACCAAATCAGCCAACATAACACAAATAGATAACACTGCCTAAGATAAACCCTCAGGGCCTGCAGTAAAGGCGGAACTGCGTCTCATATCTTTCCTTTTTTTTGCGGCATTTACAAGCAAGGCGATACAATGTAAGCTATAACCTTGTAACTACAGAATATGGTCAGTTTCCGTTGCGGAACACTGACGAGATACAATAGTTGCCATTCAGCCCATCATGGCATGGCGCGGCTCGAGCTGCGAGATGGTGCAATGGAGAAAAAGGGAAGGCGAGCGCAGACGGCTCGTTTTTCTGTCGCGGGATCACCGTTTACAATCCGTGTGTACGGCGGTTTCAGAAAATTAAACGTGATTATGTATCTCGTATGAATCGAACGTAAAACGGTACGTAGGCTTCTCAACACGCTCGCGCTACCGAGGCGGATGGTAAAATCTAACGTTACCATAACGCATTTCTGGCTGCGAAATTATGCCGTAATGTCTCAGAATAGCATTTGAAGTATTCCGATATCACTAATCCTAAATTAGTAACGTTACAAAAAAATTAATTTGATCTGCACTGAGCAGCCGCGAAGCAGCTACTTCACCCTGAATATCCAAAGAGCCGATAACGCTGTGTGAATTGCGCAGTTATTGCAAAATACGGCCCCATTTTGAAGATGAACATAATTTCAGACAGAGAGAAACCGCAAAGACTTGTAAAGACTGTCCACAACGGGGCTTCACATTATCCGGTGCACTAGCAAGAACATATCAAATGCGCTTTGCGGGCGTTTTCCGTCTCCTCTAGGCATACGAAGAGCTCGTAAGAGTAATCAATGAGTAAATAACAAAAAGCAGGGGAAAAAACGGAAAAGCAGAAAGCTACACCACGTTTACACATGTAGTAAACAAGCTTCCCTATAATTAAAACGCATTTCCCCGACTACACAGAATGAATGACAGTACATACCATGTCGGATGGGTTGTGTGCTTGTTGGTCTGTAGAGGCAGACTAGGAGTGTGGTCGTTCCTTAGATGGAGTTCCACTGGCGGGATAGGAGTGTGTATATTGGCCGTGGCCAGACTGGGGATTGCCTGTGTATCCCTCCGCCACACTAGCACTGATCACTCACTTCCTTATTTCAATTCAGGGCTGCTGCAGCAGTACGGGCCTCCAACAGTACACATGCCAATCACTGGAGCTAAAACGCCTGCAGTGCAAGGAGGGCATCCTTACACTCATGTTCATGTACATGACTAGGGATGCAGTGGATTTTCAGTTTCATATTGTATTTGTAGACTTTTGCGCAACGTTGTTTTCAAGATGTAGGCCTACATGGAGAGTGTTGCCAAAGTAACATCACTATATTACTGAATACATAAATAACTTAATACACATGGAGATCGAAGCTTCAGCAGTTAAAATTTTGTTGCCATGCTTAGCTAACTAAGCCTTCAGTCATCATCACAGGAAACCAGGTATAAGTCATGTGAGGATAAGGTCCTGAGGGAAGAGCCTGAATAGATGTTTATTAGATGCTATTTCTTTTACTCATATGCATGTTTGCTCAGTATAATCATCAGCTAGAGACCACATTTTGTTTCAGTTTCCTTGTTTTGTGTTGGGGACTAACAAAACTGTCAAGAAGCAGTACTTAACAGAGATATATCGTAAGGCCTTGGGAGGCTTGAGTCCAAGTAAGACAGAGTAGTCACAAAGCAAATGAAAGTTAAGGCCAAATAGCTTTTAGCCTTTATAATTTACATAAATACCCAAATTACATTTAGTTGCTAAAAAATACAACTGAAATGAACCGTCTCAACCTTTATAATTGTTATTTACTTACCATGAAGTGCATAGTTCTGTATACGGATGGACTGAGTCCACTGACTTGTTTTTTGACTTTTAGTATTGTTATCAACACAGAAAAGACTCAGAAGACTTGACTGATCTAAAATGGCCTCCCCTTTTTTTGCTGCCTAACAAACATCAAATCATTATAATATGAGGATAGTCTCTAATATGGCAAAAGAAATTAACATTAGAAAGACAGGTGATTTAGGAGGGTGGGCTTTGGATGAAAATGACAAAAAAAAGACCAAAAAAAAGACAAAACAAGGAAATGGCTCAAAACCTTGGCTACATGTAGTATTTAATTACATTTAATTTGCTAAATACCCAATTATCCATTTATTTGTGGCAGTATGACCAAATGATGCAATTTTCAACACCATAAACAAACTCATGGGCTTGAAAAATGCAGACTGTGCCTTTAAATTGAAGCAGATCTTCATAAAGTCTCTTCACTAAATGTATTCTAATAAACTTTACAGAAAAAAAATAATCTCAATAGTACATGGTCAGTCTACAATGTATCAATTTGTCCTTTCATCATTTCTGAAAGAGAGTTAGAGTCCTCCTAACAGTGAACTAGTTTGCAGCCGCGGAAGGATACCTCTAGTATAGGAAGCGGCCTGGTTGACACTGGAGAATTTGCTGTGCCGGTGTGTGATGTCGTTTCTGATTGGCCGCTGCAGACCCGCAATATTATACTCCATGTGTCGGCGGCATCGATTGGCTACACGGGACCTGCATTGCACCAGGCAGTGGCACTTGATGGAAATATAATAAATATAAATACAGCAAACTTCAAATCCTGCACGCATTTTAGCGCCGTCTTTTCTCTGCGTTAGCGCTGTCTGTGATTGTTGTGATTTTTTCGGTCGAGACGGAGGGGAAATGCGACAGGTTTTCATTGGTGCGGGCTAAATGTTTGATAGGCTAGATATGGGAAGTGCGCAGATTTACTATTGGCTACTACAAAGTCTGGTAGGCCTACGTGAAATTAACAATGAAGCATGGCAGGACTTCTGCCTACTTACTTAAACAGAACAGGACTGAAGTACGCTGCATTTATAGTGACCTGAATGGTCTTGTGACATGTAATCATGCTAACACACACACGGCTGCCCCTCGAATACGGCGCAGTGAGCTTAAGGAAGAATGACGATGCAGATTTGGCAAAGCTGACAGTATCGCTGTGTTGTCGTAATATACACACATAATAAGTTCTCCAGCCTGTGAAGTGTACCTGACGGAGGCACCACCCAGTGGACGAAGTGTAGAGATCATGAGCAGTTGAGAGGATAGATGCTACACTTGTTAAAGATATAGATGGTGTCTTTTACTAAAATGAGCCAAACACAAATGGACAGTCATATATTGTCTACAAATCAAGCAGTGAGTTGCTAAAATGTGCCCTCACTCACAGTTCTTTTTCTGTTTTAATTCAAACACAGGAGACCTTTTAACTTCTGAATACTGTGTAAGATGTTACAGTCTGGTTTACATGCATATTAAAGGTTGTAAAAAAGACTGATAGCATTCTTGTCCTTAACACAAACAAGGCAGGAGACAGTGAATGCATCAAACATAACTGTTCAGTACATGGCTGCTATTATGTCATCATTTCATAGAAAGTCCCTGAATAACAATTACAAGTACACAAGTATCTTTACTGTATTTTGTGCCGTGCCCATGCATGTGTATTTATGTCGGCCTAGACTATATATAGTTTTATATGCATGTCATCAATCATATTTTCCCAGTGGAACCCAGGAAGAACAGCTGTTTCACTGCTCGCAGCTATTGTTGATCCAAATAAACACAAAAACAACTAACTTCTCGATTTTTCTATGCGAACTTGTTGAAGATCCCAAACATTTTCGCACAGAGCAAATCTCTGCAGTCCAGGCCGAGTCCGGGCTGTTTGCAGTCCTCCCATCAGGTCAAGTGACTCTAACTCAAGTTGAGCTATTTCATGTGTTAATCTGCTGGAACTAATCGGGACTTTCTTACTGAATTTGTTCAGCGTCTTGCCCTGTTTAACAGGAGAAGCTATTACATAAGCAGATATACATTTTTCTCGCCGCTTTGCCTTTCCAACAGTCTCAACTTTTCTCGCACAAGCACATATTTCTGCACTCTTTATAGTCACATTCACATTTTGGATTTCTGAGTTTACCAGTCACCAACAAGCCAAGGGTAGGTCCCTACTTGTTAATTTTTCCATAACTGCATTTTCAAGGCACTGGAGATAGCAATAGTTCGATTTATTTCTCTACTCTAACTCCTCGTTGCCCTTAAAAAAAGCTGAGTAAAATATAGCCCTTGGTAGGCTATTTGATAAGAATAGTCAGCACCAAGGCAAGAGTTTGAACCTATCCGAATATAGTATGATAGTGATTGTTGTTGGATTTCCAAGGAAAATGAAAAGGCTTTTATCCTAGGAGGATCTTTGACATATTTGTATCAAATACAAAAAAATCAACTTAAGCCAACTGCATAAAGGCTATCTAAAAATGCTGCGTGGCAGTAATATTTTAGCCAATCTGTGGTCTATTGAGGGCTTTCTTTAGAAAGGCCTTTTTCCCATGATGTGATTTGGAACTTACCTTGAAAGCAAAGCTTTTATGCAGATCACTATTATCTAGAGCACAATCTGTTCACATTGTGAACAAACAACAATGTGGATGTGACATTTCAGTGAATGCCAACACCATGATCAGCCCTGCCATATCAACCCCCCCCCCCCTTCCAAATCAGTATCTGTGCACTCGCGGGGGTGGTTTTGAAATACCAACCCGGAGTTTGCTTTGAGCTGACAGGGCAAATGCCTCATTAGAACACACACCCCTCCTCTTGTAACTCTCCCAGCATCTCTGGCCCAACATGCCACGCTTGATTTAAATATTTTTTAATTTTTCTTCCATTTGCTGAATGTGCTGCGATGTTTGAGCTGTGGTCAAAATGCGTGACTGATTTAATAAGGAGAGAGTGCTTCCGAGGAGGGGGCTGCAGCAGTAGCTGCGTTCTCACTCGAGCCCAGAGATGGCCCTGTAAAGTGGTTCGATGCCTGCTGCAAGGGGCCACTTTCTGCTGAGCAGTGAGTTACACATGGCTCCACATCAAGAGGAATTAAATCAACGCTGCTGTTCTCTGCATGTCAAGACTGCAGCAAGGGGCAGCTTAGCTGGATTTACTTAACTGCGCTGTAATAACGTAAAGGCTGGGTTGAAGGAAGACAGCTAAATCAAAGCCGTCCCCGTCACATATTATATCATGCTTAAACCGAAACATGCACCATAATTCACTTGAATTTCTCTCTATTGCCATGGAACAGTCCCTTTAATACTTCAGTGTGAAGGAAGATGCTACAGTCGGGGTGTTTTAAACAAGGTGTGCGTCTGTATTATCGAGTGTGTGGGAGTCATACAGAATATTTTTGTCATTAGTAAAGAATGTGTCCTTTTAAAGAAGTGGATAGCTGATCCAGTTAGGCCTCCTTCATGTTTCTGGCTCTTGAAAACAGGTATATCATCGTCACGAAGTACGCAAGGGAGATGATTAAAAAAAAGCATGACTTTGCATGTTGATACATTTGATTTCATTTATGACACCGAAGGCGACAACAGAGAGACTGAACTAATTGAATAATTCATGTGATTAATCATCTAAAGATATCACAGCACTGCAATGAACTCAATACACAGGAATCTAATAAGAGGCAGATGTCTACAGATTCTGCCTCTGCACAAACGAGCTTTGAGAGGGTGCAAGTAAAACACATGAGTAACACACTAGGACCTTTTTTTTTTTTACCTTTAATTCATTATTTTTTACACATAACGGTAACAAGAGAGTGGGATAAGCCAGACAAGACATGCACAAAATATATCAAAACTCTCTCTGGGGAGACAGACAAGTCAACTGCTGCCTCCTCTCTTTCACACAGCGATAGATAAAGAGGGGGTGAGGTTGAGGGTGGGAGTGAGAGGGTGAAAGTTTGAAGGTTAGAGGTAAAGCCCCTCCGGTGTGCCCTCCTGCTTCTTGTAAAGGACATTTTCCTTGGACTTCTTGAAGTCTTCATTGGTGACTTTCATGCGGCGCTCCCGTAAAGCCATGAGGCCTGCTTCTGTGCAGATGGCCTAGAGGACACAGAGACAGGAGGAAAGGAAAGGAAGAAAAGGGGACAGAAATAAGAGTCAAGCTTTGTTTCAGTTTTAATAAGTGTTTCTTTGGAAAAAAGAGGCAAATTTTGTGAGGAAACAGACAAAAATGGGTCTGGATGCTCTATCTAGCACAATGAGAACCAAAAACAAAAGTATCACTGCTTTGCTTCGTGTTGTTATTTACTCTAACTGTGTTTTTAGCTTTCAGGCTAGGTAAACTATTTTTTGTGCAAGGGAACAGCAACAGAAAGAGAAACTAGTATCATGTGGAATTTGAATTGTGTTTGCAGGAATGACCAGATGAACTATTATGTTTTTTGTTTTGATAATGCTGTGCTGTATAAACCATCAAATTAGTACTATGTTAAACTAGAGATGTTGTTTTTTCTACTTAACTGCCAAAGACAAGTTGAACTCATCTAAGAGATGTTGAAAATGACTACATGATGAGCTTAAGCTGCAATTCAGTCAGATCCCACATGAGGGCAGCAGAGCCGAGTCACTGAGAGGTCAAGTTTAAAATGTGCTGTTACCACTCAGGATGGGAAGATTTTGAATATGGGACGTAGCACAATTAAATTACTGTTGATGCTACAATAATTTAGAAAATCAGCCTTTGTGGCTACCCTTCAAACAGCTTTCCCCTCTCTGCTGCCCACAGTGTGAACTGGCCTGCTGCCAAGAACTCAAACAATCAATAAATGGCTGAAGTCAGAGCACCAGGAGCAAATTAAGAAAACAGACAGAATACACCCCCCCTGTGCCAGGATGCCGTCTGATTGGACACAACATCTACCCTGCAGCTTAACCCACTCTAACGCTAAGACATTGTTTCCCCCAAAGATACTATTACATCTGTTGAGTGAGGACAATATGCAAAACATGCACCAATGCCATTAGCCTGAGCCTTAACATGCATGGAAAATTTAGCTGTGGTTACAAAATGTCATGCTTTGTTGTAAGATCCTTTCTGTTAGTAAAAACAATGTGCTTGGTCAAAGCTGATGGGAAGATTTTGGATTCAGCTCCTGTGACCATTGAGAAAATCAGTGTGAAGCTGTGAATGGCCACTCTCACTCCTTACCTTAATGTCTGCTCCTGATAGGTCATCCTTAGCCAGGATGAGGTCATCAAGGGTGACATCATCTGCTACTGTCATGCGGCTGGTGTGGATCTGGAAAATCCTCCTTTTGGTCTTCTCGTCAGGAAGAGGAAACTCGATCTTACGGTCGATTCTCCCTGGGGAGAAGACAAACAGAAACATGCTGTTGTATTAAACTTTTTAAGATTCTGGCAATTTAAAATGTAATCACATTTTATCCAGCAAACAACTGCCAGTAACTTAAAACCAATCTGAACAGTTTTAATTTACGTAGCAGTGCTCCAAAAAATCGTACACTAACTGTATACTCTACTGTTTACTTAATTTTGTACTGTTAGATGCAAAAAATAGCTTATTAGAACATAAGTAATCCACTGTTTGTCATGGACTGAAAAGTGATAGCTAAAAAACAGACATAATTTGTGTTTCCTGCAGTGACTCAGCAGAATATAACCATTTCCTTAATGTCTAAAAGATAAACTGTAGATATGGGAGCAAACAGAAAGTCAGTGACAACTTAAGGCAGAATCACATCCATTTAGACTCCTACTGACCGGGTCTGATAAGGGCTGGATCCAAAGTTTCTATCCGATTGGTGGCCATGATAACTTTAACGTCTCCGCGTGAGTCAAAACCATCCAGCTGGTTAAGCAGCTCCAACATGGTCCTCTGGATCTCCCTCTCACCGCCAGAGTTAGAGTCATACCTACACAACATAGACAGGAAACATTTATCTTAAGAATTTATAGAGCCCACTGGACTGGCCTATATCCTCAGTCTCCAAGGACTTCCAGCTCGTCCGTGGTGCAGTCTTGTTTTCACTGACCCATTTAACTGAGTTGTTTGCTGTCTTTTCTAAGTGAGGTAAAAAGCCTGGCTGCATCTACAGCACAAGCTCATTTATTATTTACACGAGTCAAAAAGCTACAGCTACGTGTGCTACATTACATCATGTTTATGTAAAAAACAAACTTGCTAAGCGTGATGTATATACAGAAAAATGAATAAATAAACTTTGTATGTTGTACAGTTTGACACAGTTGATACAGATTTTAAGACTTTCCATACAGAAACACACTTTCAGCTTGAGAAAGAAAGTTACTAAGTTTGAACTGTTAATATTCTGTAAAGTACAAAATAAAAATAAAACAGTAATATATTACGACATAGCCAGTTATCACACTTACTAATTTAACACCTTGTCAACCACCTCTGACTCACTGACTCAACACCATATGCAGTCAATTATCACATCTCTGATGCTCTCAGTCTCTCACTTGTCTAAAATTGTTATAATGGGGGTGATAAGTTCATGGCCTTACAAAGGAGTCAATTTGAGAAACCTAGCACATTTTTCAGCAGAATACCCTTTAACATTTACACCCTATAAACGTTGAAGGGTACATCCATCTGTCAAGACGCACAGCAATCTAATCTTTGTGGAAATCAGTGTCTTGTACTCCTAGAAAGTGGTCCACAGGAATGACAATTTCATCACACTGTCAAAATGGCCCCTACTGAGCTCGTCTTTCACCTTGGACAGTCTAACTCTAGCCAAAATTAGCTGAATAGGGCAGGTGTTAAACAAACTCTGATCTGCATTTTTGGAAGAGAGCACAAAGGCCTTTTGTTTTCGTGGACAGTGCTAATTAGAAATTTTACCCAAGAAGAAATATTGCAAAAGTTAGGTGTTTCCATAACCACTCTAAGACCTAACCTGCACCTGTGTGTAACAAGAGCTGTATAATTGATCTCTTCTGCCTTAGGCCAAGAAGTTTGTCGACCCCCCTGCCATAAGTAGACATCTGTGTACCTCTTAGTGCCGATGGCATCAATCTCATCAATGAAGACGATGGAGGGGGCGTGCTCCTCTGCCACCCTGAACAGCTCTCGGACAAGCTTGGGCCCATCTCCCAGGTACTTCTGGATCAGCTCTGAGCCCACAACACGCAGGAAGGTGGCTGAGGTCTGATTGGCCACAGCCTTGGCAAGCAGTGTCTTACCTAGTACATGCAGAACAGTTTCAGTTAGTTAAGAGGCTCCTAACATCAACCATTAAAACAATGTTTGCACCTTTTTTTCCTGCCAATTATTGGTAGGAAAGAGCAGAAAGACTTAATGTTTGAGGTATTTTAATTGATCTGTGATGTGAGGCTGTTCAAAATGCCTTGTGTTTTTATTTATTACAATCCAGGCTTACGTCTGTTGTCATAATTTTTTTTTGACAAATTCACAAACAAAATTTCAATCTGAGTTAAGTGATTCATCAGATTTTTATCAAATCACTTTCTTTATGCAATGCAACTAATTAGTTCCATTGACATAACATGACTATACCTGTATTTATGTATTTAGAGTACTGATACAGCTCCCTCTGTCTGACTGTAGTCTCACTCAGTGTCCACTCACAGCACTGTCTGTTTGATTTCATGTCACGTGTAACAATCTATAACCACTGAAGCTGCTCAGATGCAGAGCTGTGTTTCGAAGGAAAGACAGCAGAGACTGCAATAGACATTAGTTCTCCACACTGAAGTAGCAAAAACAACACATCTTATTATCTACCAAGTGTTGATTTAGAACTTGAATGTCAACATTATGAATGAAGCTTCAAAGCTTTGAACTAATCAGTACAGGCTTACAGCGGTGTATTCATTTGGAGACATTCTCAGTGAAAGGGAGAGATAAAAAGCTTGTGAACAAAATGTCACTTCCAGTGACTTTTCAGAGGAAGTATTTTCAAAGGTTCTTACAGTTTCTCATGACATTTTCTTTTCCATATCTTATTTAGATGTCTTATTACATTTGGTACCTAATGTTTTTTTCATATTGATACACTGTGTATTTTCTGTGGTTGGAATATCTTGTTTGAATTTAAAAAAGAGTTTGGGAAATCAAAAAAAAACATGCTGCCCAAACAAAATTAATGTGATTATATGTGATTTTAGGGCCGGCTGATACAGCAACATTTTAAGATGCTAATTTAAACGCAATATTTTTTTCCCTTATTGATTGATTTAGATGTAAAATGTAAATGCATAAATGTTTCAAATGTGGCTGTTTTCAAATTATTCAAACTATTATTTAAAGAGATTCTTTCGGTCTAATAGCCTGTTGTGACCTGATGCCCTATGGGAATGTGTTTGTGCAGTGTATTACAAAAAGGTTTTAGATGTTTCTTAATTTATTTATGAAAACAGTGCACCGAAGTTACCCAAAAAAAAAGTATGGCATGATCATTGGGTAAAATGCAGCATTGTTCCCAAGCAAGAGGATTTTGTCTGTCGTGACATTTAAGCTATTATAGTGTGTTCAAAATTAAACCTATCATTATCCGTTTTTTTTTTTTATGTACCAAACTCACACCGAACCACGACTCCTAAAGGCTGACTTGACTGCTTCCAACAGCTCAGAAGGTTTGTAGCCTTCTTAAGTTGTCTATTCTCTATTAGAGATAATATCAAATTGGACACATTTCTGATGTTAAAATGTTTTAATTAAAAAATGTACCTGTGCCAGGTGGTCCATATAAGATGACCCCTTTAGGGGGCTTAATGCCCATCTCTTCATAATACTCTGGATGTGTGAGAGGCAACTCCACTGACTCCTGTATATTTAAAAAAAAAAAAAAGAGAGAAGAAAGAAACAGATGATCCACCTCAGTGCCAAAGAAGCAGATGATTAACCAATACAAACAAACATTATAACCATTTAACCTTACAATTACAATTCTTACAATTCTTTTTAACTATTGACAATAAGTCAGGATTCCATCAAGTGCTGAATGAGCAGCTACTCTCTTGATTATATGTATGTACCCCTCTACGTTTTTTCTTTTTTGTTTAGTTCTCTTAGTCGACTATATTAACAAATACATACCTCTAAAGACAAATGTCTTGGGTCTGTTTTTTGCATCGCAGTTCTATGCACATCAGTGATTTACCTTGATCTCTTGGATCTGATTGTCCAGGCCTCCAATGTCAGCATAGGTTTCCTGTGGGGCCTTCTCCACTTTCATCACTGTCACCAAGGGATCAGTGTCATCCATCAGCACCCCAATCACAGCATGAACCTATAATTTATGCACAAACCAGGACAAAAAGTAAAACTTTTATTAATAATTAAGAGAGTTGTTTTGAGGTATTGTCAAAAACTTGCTAATTTTAGATCTGTAAAGGACCACAAGTGACAGGGTTGAGTAGAAATGTTTAATCGTTTGGAATATGACTCTTTAAAACTAAGGTATCTTGATGAGTATGTTTGTTGTGGTTAGTGTGTATGTTTGAAATGGTTAGCTGAAAATTCGAAGGCTTAAAAATGGATTCTCACAGAACAATACCTTGTGGTTGAGCAGGACAGAGCAGCCGGGCTCCAGTAGATCCTTATCCACAAAGGACAGGATGCTGACGTAGTGCTCTGATCCCACTGAGGTGGAAACGATGGCATGGTTGTCATCAATGATTTCCTCTAAGGTGCCAACAGACATGGGAGTCCCACGCAGGTCGTCCACCTTTGACCTCTCCTCCTGTAAAAGAAAAAAAAAAGAAAAAGGATAACAGGATTACTGTATTTACATTAAAAGCACAATATACAGCACAAATGAGTGAGGGGCATATGTAGCCAGAGCTGACCTCCTGTTTCTCTTCCAAAGGCTTCATCTGTTCCTGGTTCCTGATAAACTCCTCCTCCATCAGAAGATAATCTTTGATCCGCTCCTGCTTCAGCAACTTCAGGCGGCATTGAGTGTGAGGGGTGACTGAAAGGAAAACACACATGTAAAGTCTAAAAAATGTTTTTTTTCCTCCAATTTTTTAATTTAAGTTTATAACACCATCTTAGTTGAGGCACAAACAGACTTGGCTATCCCTCTTACACGCGAAACTTCAATAATTTGTTTATATCTTCAACACTATTTAAATCAGCTTGTACTACTTTCTGTTGAATTCTTTATTACTTTCTAATGCATTATCAGGGATCTTTATATTATTTCGATATCTCTGCCTAAGGGATATCCAAGGAACCCAAATAGAGAAGGAAAATGACCAAAGAATTGAGCACTATATTACATAATTTAAAAAAAGGAAAAAGAGGCATGTTATTAAACAGTTAAAGCCCCTTTTCTCATTTCTCTGCTCTCTCAGCTACTTACCTAATGGCAGTTTGCTAGCAGCATCTGGTCCCTTAGTCTTCTTCTTTTTCTTTCCAACTCTGGTGGGAATTGGAGGTTCATACTTCTTTTTCTTATCCTTAAGTAGGCACAAGGGGTGGTGACACGTGTCAGAAAAGGTACAGTAAGAGAAACAAGTTTTGTGTTTACCAAACAAGTGTGGCTTATTGGTAATATACTGAGAACACAGGAGATGAAGCTCATCAAATCTTACAATACTATAAGACATACTATAAAGAGTAAATTTACTTTATGTAAATAAAATATTAATCACAAACTGCAGACATTACTGTCATGCGAAACCATCCAAAAAATAGCATTTGGCTACCGAAGCAAGCAATATCAGGCATAAACGTTTGCTGTGTCACTCTTACCTTGTCATCCTTTTTGCCTCCCCCAGGACCGTGGCCTCCACTCTGGCTTTGACCCTAGAGGAAGAATACCAAGCAAATTATAATAAAGCTGAGAATAACAGTGGACCTTAGAGCATTCTGACCGTTGCAGGTATTAATTTCTTTTAATAAGCAGCTAGTTAGCCTTTAACAGTGCTTTTAGCTTACGTCTCCATCAACTGCCAGGATAGAAAAATTCAACGATAGCTTCTATTAACGGAAAGATCAACTCTGCGACGTTAATGCCGTACATGAAGAAACATATAAAGCGCTAACGTCAACTTATCTGAAACGAGGGAAAAGTTAACGCTAACGTTATTTGAATGACTCTGCTTTTTAGAGCTAAGATGCCGACTACTTCATACCAAGAAAAAAGCTAATGTAGCTAGCCTTCAGCTGGGAAGCGTTTGCCTACGTTTCATTATCTTGTTACTTCTCTAACCAGACATAAACTGCCTATAGCTTCATAGTAGTACATATAGTAACATTTTAAGTACCATAGTTGATTTTTTGTTGACTTATGTTAGGTTTGAGTTTATGAACTATACGAGCCGCACAGAAAATTGCTTGCTCACTTACCATTGTTGCTTGTCGCTCTGAAGTGACGTCAGAAGGTACGGCAGCTCTGTAGGACCAAAATAAGTCTAAAATTAGACTAGTCGTTGAAGCAGTCCACAACATTTTTGTAATGCCGTCCAGTTAATGTTTAATTTGTGCCAGTAAGCTCCTGTTCAAAAGTATAATGACTACTTATTGTTTCTCTTTTTTATGTTTCCAATAACTTTTTAGACACAATGACAGGAACCAGTGAGAATTTACAGAGACCTTTCCATACAGGTAACATTTATGCATGTGGACAGTGTCCCTCTTTGAATCTGATTGTTTTTGTTGGAGTATGTTAAACTGTTATTTAATGTGCCTCAAATCATTTGACCCAATCTGAGTGGATGGGGCAAAATATATAGGCAATAAAATGTCTATAATGCACTGGTCTGATATGGACTAGGAATCCAATTAGGAATCTTGGTTTTCACCACGTCTGTCAGTCAGCATTAATTATACTGCTTCAGCTTAAACTAGACATAAACCCTGCATAAAACTCACAGTTTAATTTGGACTAAATGTAGGAACATACTGTATCTGGTGCTAAAATGTCAACTATATTACCATAAAACATATATTTAGCTTGGATATTTCAAACACAAAATCTTTATACAATGCCATTAGACTAATTATAATTATAAAAACCTATAATTTGTTGGCATCATACCTTATTTCCAGTTTGCTTCCTCAGTTGTCTACTGTGTGTGTGTGGTCTGCATGCAGCACTGTTAGTTGTTTAAATGAAAGTTTTCCTTTTAAAATTATGAAATTAATGTAAATTAACATCTTGTAATACATCATGGCTACATCATTACACATTTAGGAGTTTTAGTATTTTGGCAATTATTACAGCAGGTAAAGAAGAAAAGTTTTAGCTGATTTCTGTATTTCAAACAAGACAATGGAGAGTTTATTAATTAGTGTAAGGATGAACCAAAGCATTTAATCATGTGGTCAAAGACACAAATTTAAAAGAAAAAGGAAGACTTTCATATATAACTTGAAAAACAGCATCCTCATTACTGGATGAGGTCTTGATCTTGATGTCCAACAGCAAAGATGATGGCATAAGGCTTTAGTGATAACATTTCTTTAATTTAGTTGGTGGACAGAAGCATTCTCCACTCTGTATATTTTTGACTAGCCCCACATGACACTTGAAAGTCATGGCCTTGGTTTATACACAAAAACTTTTTAATTGGCTTGCTTGCTTTTAACCTCCTCTGTCACATTCATGAATATGATTAATCAAGAATTGTGCTCACAATATTGACAACACATCTCATTAACCCAATTTAGTTACTCAGGTACGTATATTATTGTTCTGGGTTATCAATATATTTGTGTAGCTAACCCCCCCGTCTAACATGTCTGTTGAAGTGCAAAGCCATTAAACTAAGTTTCAGTGTTAGTGTCCTTACAGTCCTGTGTCCTTACCATATCAGCCTTCAGAGATGCTGGTAATACTTAAGCATCAGTTACAGTACAATTTGTCATTTAAACACTAATTCCTGTGAATGTGGCCCAAACATGTGGTCAAGTTTACATCTACCATGTTACCCAATCTTAACTGATGGATCACAATATAAAGTACAGTTTTTATGATGTACAAGTCCCTTTCTGTTCAGCAGTCAGGATTCCTGGTTTCCAGTTACATGATCTGAGTTCACTCCCAGTATAATAACAGTTTCATGTCTTTTGCAACGTTCATTATGCTTAAAACATTACGCTGTTTAACCACATAAACTGTGTATATACAATTTGCACTGCTAATTGGACTACTGTATAGAAATTGTATCATAATAGGTGCAAAAATGTTCCAGTTTTTTCCAATTGCTAAAACACAATTTTGCAAACTAGGCTGGTTTTATGAAAATACTAACACAATTCACAAAACCACACACCCAATCTGCAAAATACCTCATATATCCTGCAAAATGAAGCAAATGAAGGTGTTTGGCCAGGTGGTACATGTATTGGCCAATTAGCTCATGTAGTGTCATTTTAAATGGCAGTGTTTCGAAATGGCAAACGTGTGGCTTTATGTCAGATTGTTGTGTCTCATGCAGAGAACTGTGTTCAGTGCATTTAAAAAGTGCCATTTTAAATTGCAAGATGTGTGCAAAGCAGAAAATGTCTTTAGAGTTATGGAGACTCGAGAAGAGGTTTTGCTCTCTGTGTGTCAGTTTGAATAATTGTGCTATGCATGTCATTTTAGTGTGTTTGCAATTGGAAAATACTGTAAACATTGCACTGTCAAATATAATACACTAATACTTTGCATAAATTTAACATTTTATTATATCCAGAATATACTAATCATTGCCTGTTCAAAATAAATGTCATAACCATAACAAGGAAAGAATATCCACTTTCATTTATCCTCAGAATTGGCAGTGTGTATGGGCACATCTATTATTGTCTTGCTCATACTCAGCTACCAAGTTTAACACTTTTTGTGGACATTGTAGAAAAATCAACACCTATTAAGTTTATTTCCACTGAACCATAACAGACACGGCCACCTCTGCAGCATGACTGGATCAGTATTTGTTTCAAATGGCCTCCAACACAGTGGATATGACAGCAATGTCAGTAACTCTCTAGGAGGTTTTGTGACTCAGAAAAGAGCTCTAACAAAGACTCTTTGTATGTCTGCATCTGTCCAAGTCTCTTCTGTAGTACACACTACACACACATGCATTTGTGCTCGTGCACGCACAGAAACTGACAGGGACACAGGCATTTGTTTAAAGCTATTATTATCTGTGTAGGCACAGCTTCTCTGACATATTCACTAACTCTCCAGTTGACTGTTTTGTGTGTGAACTTTCAGCGTGATTTGTGGTACATTTGGTAACGGCAAAGCAATATGTTTACAGTTTCTTTATTAGTTTAATCAGTCTTCTCTCAGTTGTAATGCCTCCATAATAAAAAGAAGAGGCTATTCAATTCAAGTAATTTTTGTCAGTAAAATTAATCTGTATAATAGGTATTTGCTTATGTCATATTTTATCTCCCTATCTTTTCTTAATGTCTCGATAAACTGAGTTGCCGAATATAAAGGCAATACCTTAAGATAAAAGCAAAGTGTGGATATGAAGCTTGACGAAAAGACAAGTTAACTTTGACTCACGTTTTTCATTAAACTTGGAAGAATAACCCAACCGAATATACTTAGGGATTCGAAAATTTGTTTAGAATAAATTACAGCTGTGTTCACTAACTGGTAACTGAGACGCCTTTAGCATGTATCCAGTTTACAGTGATAATGTAGTCAGACTTATACTGCCACTAAAACTTACATATCTCCTTGATTTCATGCACAGTTAGGCAAAAGCAGATTTCTCATCGCAAGCCAGTGTCTGTTGAATTAGATTAAAATGCCAACATGGATTTTAATATTCAGCTGCTGTAGCTGGAATGATAATTAAGCTAACATTAGCTCCATGAGTTCTTTAAAAACACTCAAAACACACAGCTGACCTTTTTAATGTTTCCAAAGGACTACTTAAAACGATAACCTTGTATAAGATTTAGCCTAGTGGCTACAAGCATACTGAATTGTGAAAGACTGAGGCTAAAGCTGAGTATGTGTCAAGGGTCACTGGAGTGTAAACTTCTCTAAATCCAGTAAAAAGCAAGGCAGATGCACTCGGGTGAGCAGCACAAAGTTCTGGACCTTGTACACATGCAGTCTCTATGGAACCCTCCCCACATCCATGGCTTTTTTTCTTTGTTGGCTCTCCTCACAAGAGCCCTGTATGCTCGCTTACAATACAGTATACACAGAGAATGTTTACTCTGCATATGTCTCGTTGGCGTCGTGTGCCAACTGGATTTCATCTTCATCAATCCGGTTTGTGCAGTGAATCAAATAGGATTTTTCAACAGAACAACAGCAGTATAGTTTTCCTACAGTCCTTGGAAATCATCCTTAGAAATCATCCTTAAAAATCATGATGACCCTTTATTGAAGTATTACAGCTTCTTAATTTTCTTTCTTTTCTTCTTTGCACATTTAGTCAGCACTGTAGCTTAGCTGGTGTTTCTGAAGTGAATCCTAGAGGGTTTTCCCCCTGTAATTTGCATTATAAAGAGAATAAAGATGCAATATAAAAATCAAGATTAATATAGTATCCACATGTTGTTTCCCTCCTGGCTGCTTGCTTGTAGGTTTCACTGCAGTAAAGGCATGTAACAAATACTGTCCTCTGTTTTGTTTAATGCACTCACTGTAAAATTAAGACTACATAAAAATCAAACCTAACACTATTGAGCTAAAAACAAATAATAAGCTCTCAAATGACTTTTTTCACTGAGTTTATATCAATTCCATCCACCTACAGGCCTGAATAACATGAGGGTGTGAAAACATTTGCATCTGTGCTTGGATAATGTGCAGCAAACCATAAAGTAAACAGCAGTTTCACATTATCAGCTCAATTTCAGACTCAGAACACCGCACATTCAGCTTGAAACACATCGGTAAAAAGCTTCATTTTAGCTGGCTTTTCTTCAGTTGTCTTAATAAGATAAGATAAGATAAGATAAGAAAAGATAAGATATTCCTTTATTAGTCCCACAATGTAGTATATGAAAGCAGTGCCAAAGATTGAGGATATTAAGCATATAATAATGTTGCTGCTCATTTCCTGTAATAACCACTGTTAGACACAAAACCAAGAAACATCCATTTTATTAAAGCTATTTTTGTCATTAACGTCATTAACAGTGACAGATACAGTAGCATGGATGTTAATAGAGTCATAGTGAGTACTCTGACACACTGTGGGCAAATGGAAGTTGCAGTTAGGTGTAAAGTAGCATGTAGTGCATCAAGTCTTTAAGGCTCGTGTACAAGGGCTCTAGGCAGGCTTTTTTGTCACCATGGAAACTGAATGCCTCGGGGGGAGCATTCCAGCACTTTGCACGGTCCAGATGTGAGACTGTAGCAAACTATCATGCATCATTCATGTTTTTGACAGGAAAGTGGGCTGAGACGATTGGTTCTAAGTTGTAGCTTCTGGGGGTCAGCTAGCCTTTCAATGGAAAAGATGTTTTATAAATTTAGTGTTGGACACGAACCAAATCTTATTTTTCTCCGTCCATAGGGGCAATTTGTACTCATCTCATCCTGTTAGCCTTTTGTATCCTTTCATAAGGCTTCATGCTGTTTCCCCTATCTGTCCACGCTAGTCTCTGCCAGTCGGTTATTCATGATGCCGAGGGCACCCACCCCTCCAGAGAATCCATTTTGACGTGAACTGGAACTGCACTGGCGCGGGTGTCCGATGGCCATTTCTGAAAGCTGCTTCTGCATAATAGCCAGATTCACCTGCAGGAAGGCAAAGAAGAAATCAGCAGATGAGGGGAAACTTGCTGTCTTAGTTACAAGTGCTAAGTGCAACCAGTGGAGCCTTGTGAGGCAAGCATCAATATAACGTGTCGGTGGCAGGCACATCTGATTTCACAGGTGTAATACAAGGCTAGCAGATGGTGCTTTCTCCTCACCTTAGGTTTGTCGATTAAAGTGAACAAAGACAACAAATATTGAACAAGTGTGGCTCGACAGAAAGCAGATATTTCCTCTCCCACACACAAACCATTCCCTTTCATTTTCACTCTACATAGCAGCGAGCAGTGATTGTACACGACTGATGTATACTGTTGTTTAACTGACATTAGGTCAATGTTAAATCAAATGGAATTGAGCTGTCTACCACCATGATCCCAAGTGATTTTAACTCACCGTCTGCACAGACATTCATGGCCTCCAGTGGGAAAAACTTACTTTACAAGCTGACCTGCTGACTTTTAGCTGATAGGAAACTTAACTTATACACTTTTTTGTGAAATGTCCAACATTTATTCAATGGATTTCCATTACATTTGTTAGACCTTTATTTTTGCCTTAGAATAAATTCTTATAACTAAAATTTTGACATCAACATCAAGTGAAAATTTCAATTCACCCCATACTTACTAACAACCAAAGCACAAAAAGAAAGGCATCTCTTGTGGCCTCAGCTGTTCTTAATATTTGTCTAATTAGCAAATATTGGCGCATTCACATGCTGGACTAAGATAGTGAACACGATCGACAGTACATCAGCAACAGCTCGTTAGCAGTTTCATCCTGAACATGTTAGCATGCTAAATTTAGCATCTTAAAACACAGCTGTGCCTAATAACTGCCCAGAGATTCATTAGTGTGACTGTAGATTCTTCTTCTTGATGTCATTAAAAATCTAAATCTCTCAAGTTAAATCACACCACTCAGCAGCCACCTTGGCAACCATTATTGCCCCTCTGCTCCTGCAGTCAAAGTGTCTTTGAGCCAAAAAGTAAATTGCTTTGCTTTTGTTGGCCATTCGATTGGTGTGTTAAGAGTGTGTGTGGGTGTCTGTGTCACGATCAGCAGGTGAAGTGGGATTTGGTTGTGTTGGGTTTTTGGTATGTGTCCTTGTCTCGTGGACTTTTATTTTGATAGTTTTGTCTTCCCTTGTGTTGTTGCTATGTTTACTTCCCGCCTTTTGTGTTTACCCTAATGTGTTTCACCTGTGTTGATTGCCCCATCTGTGTCTTATTGTCCTTGTGTGTATATAGTCTTTGTATTTTCCTTTGTCTTTGTCTGATCGTCCTGTTGAGTTCCTGTTCTGTCCGGTTGTGTTCGGTAGTGTACTTAAATTTATTGAGATTATGTGCTTCTGTGTCGTGTGTGGTTCCATCCTGCCCAAGGCCTGGATTGTAGTTCTTTTATACCAGCTTGTCTTTTTCAATAAAGCTCGCTTTTCGTTTGAACCTTTTTGGACTTTGTCTGCATTTGGGTCCATCGTTTGCATAATCCATGACAGTCTGTGTTTCTGATGTGCAGGTTGGCATTTAGTATGGTAGCCCAGCTTTTAGTGTATGAATATGTGTGCAGTTGGATAAATGTAACATGCAGGGTGAAGCGCTTTGAGTGGTTATTGACTAAAAGAGTGTTATATGAATGCAGTCCATTTGCCAACTATCTTCACTCACAGCTGACACAAAAACTGCAAGCAGACTTTCCCCACCTAAAGTTGAATTACATTGTTCTCTCACAATTAAAAAAGCATGATTACTCTGCTTGAAAACAGCGTTTTAAATGTCATGCAATGTTTTTTTCTTTTATAATGGCTTTGCTAGATGAGCCTACTCAGAAAATATGTGTCTACAGAATTTGATCATCCATCATCTTCAAATAATGTTACCTGTACACAGTGTAAGGGGAATTAATTTTGACTACTGAATAGTTCTTTCAAAGTACTGGAAATTGACATATTTACACTTTAGTTGCAGTGTTAGAAAAGCTACCTAATGGTCTCTTAAAACCATGCCATAAGTTATAGAATGAGAGAGTTACATATTTAATCATTAACCAGGACATGTAACTTTACAAATTTGGGCCTCAGGAGATGTAAGAGTGGCACTTAGTCATGGAGTAATAAATATTTCTCAGTTCTTGAATGTGAAATAACCAAAGGAGTTTAACTTGAATAAAATGTGTCCATTGTTGCCTCACAGCAGCATAAATATGCTTAAAATGTTGGTTTTTTTTTCAGCAAAGGAACCTGTCTATGGGCAACCCTGACCTCATCTTGACTGGCTTGAACAATGAGCAAGAATATAATATCATAAAAATGACTCACTGTTTGGAGAGAGGTGACTGGAGTAAAATCAATACTTCATTGTGTATTACTAACCAAAGTCTACAGACTGTAACAAATTTTGAGTTCATGTTCTCACAGAAGTGACCGACAGATCATCGATGTTCAGCTGAAAATGAAAAAGTCTGTCTGTTACCTGGGGATACTGTCTAACCTGTTAAAATATGTGACTATCCTGACTTCATCCCTCTCACATCACCCCTCCCTGTCTGATCTCTCGACTATTCCTCCCTGCAGAAGTACAGAATGTACTGACAAAGCCAGTCTCTTCAATCTGACAGATGTCTTTTTGGAGTGAATGTCTCAAGGGGCTCAGCCCATTGTCAAACTGAATAATTTATTCTATTTAATATAAATCACTTTACAAATCACAAGGCAAGCTGTTCAGGGGTCTTAGACCAGGCTACGCGTCACCAGCAAGACACTGTTGTCTCAAATGTAAGATAAATTTCTATTCCAGGCATCTTGCTGGTGAGCAGTCATGTAGGGCCTAATGTTGATGAGTCAAACTTCTGACAAGTCCTTCTTTCATTTGACAGGGTGACAGCCACTTTGTGTTGGCTTTTGTAAAATTGTAAGCAGTGAATATCTTAATCAGCATTTTGTATTTGTACATTGCACAAAAACAAGACTACAACATGCTATCTGCTGTCGGGCTACTAGGGCACAGCTGTGCTTTGAGCTAAATGCTAATGACAGCAAGCTAACATGCTCAAAAGTAAAATACAAATAGATGCAGATACTTAGTAGGTCATGTTGTTTACTGTGTTTTACCTCTTGTTTTACATAGTAGCATTTGCTAGTTTGCAAAAATTACAAATCACAGCTGAAGCTGATGGGAATATCTATAGTTTTGCTCGTATTAAGTCCAAACCATATTTATACAGAAGTTAACGCTTCAACCAGATATGACTTGGAAAATTAGGAGATCAGAGAAGTTAATGGATTTCATTCAGCTGATGTAACAGTTCACTTTAACCCGTAAATGTCAACTAAGTTGGTGTTGCTAAGGAAAAATTTGATAATCTCTAAAGTCATAATAAATTATGGTTTTGTCAATAATCAAAGTCTTTAAATAGTTTTGTTCCATATCATAAAGTAGATGTTGAGATTTTTCAATGAAAACCTGTTCATGGCACCACATGAAAAATCAAGCAACCACCAAAAGCTTCCTCAATACTGAAAAGGGTGGGGAACTTAAAATAACCATTACCTTAATTATTGTATGAAACTGAATTTGTGATATTAAAATTTGGTAATAAATACACATTACTGCTTTAGGTATGACCATGCAAACTTATACCCAGATGATAAAGTGTCTTAGTCGACATGTGTTATGTTAACATTTACTCTATGTTCAGGTTATGAGGAAGTGGTTTTATGTTAGTTTGATGGTATCCTTATTAATGTCATATCCATAAGTCTAATAACTGTTTTATTTGAACTTCTCAGTCTGTTTAATAGGGTGGATCAATCAGGTGTGACTGGCTGAGTGAATTTACCTCACGGCAGCTCACACTTCTTGTTCCTCTGGTCTGAATAATACGGTAGTACTTAAAAGAAATGTATGGATTCCATTTATTTGGAGGTTATCTTGAGCTTTATTTTGATTTGTTTTCTCATTTGAATTGCTCTGCCTCTCGTTTGCTCATCAAATTAGTGTGTGTTGCTCCAAGCAACCGAAGTCTGCCATGCCTGTGACCAGATGACAACTCAAAGGAAGGTGGTCATGTCATTAGAGAGGCAAGAACACCTTCCAGCACTGAAAATTCAACATTACTTTCACTGTTAAATTAGCAAAAGCCTCTAACATGATTTTTACTAGCTGACACAGGTTAATAATGAGTTTCTGTGTTCAGAATTGTGCAGGAAAATTGCAGCAAGATTTAAGATACAATATGTTTGTGAGGAGGAAGACTGCAATAAACAGTACAGGGACCCTAGGGAATTAAGAATATTGATTGATTTCTGCTACTCACATGAAAAGTCTGGTCAAAATTAGTCACGAGAGTAAGGGGATATCTTGCATCTAATAACACATAGATTGGTGGAATAGCACACAAGCAGTGAGCCACAGCCAGCTCCAGCCCTGAAGTTCTCACCTTGTTGGCTGCTAGAAAGTCCCTCATGGAGATCATCTCCCCAGACATCCTGCGCCCAGTATCAGTCTCACTCTCGTTCACGGCGTCCGTCTCAATGGAGGGGTCTCTGCGGGTGCGCAGGTGACCTGGGGCCACTACGTTCCGTCGGGGATGGCGGTGGGGGTGGTGACCCCTCCTGGGGAAACAGCAGCGACAGGGGGCCTCCAGCCTTCTCAGCAGCCAGTTCAGGACTTGCTTGATGACGATGGAGATGACATTGAAGAGGGAGTAGATGCAGCAGACACCAGTCAGGATAAAGAAGAAATTGCCCAGCCGGTATGCAGCTGTGGCATGGCCCTCGTAGACGACCCGCTGGCTGCTCACCATATCTCCAAAACCTATGGTGCTGAAGGCCACAAAGCAGAAGTAGAGCGAGTCAAGGTAGCCCCAGCCCTCGGCTGCCGAGTACATGAGCGAGGCACAGCAGGAGACCAAGATGGCTGCCGCTCCTAGAATGAGCATGACACAGTAGACTGAAGGCTTCCAGCCAGCCAGATCTTCTCCTTTTCCTCCTCCACCTGCCCCAGCTCCACCTGCTCTGTTTCCCTCTGAGACTCGTCGGCCATTTTGTGGGAGCACAACTTTGTTATGTCGCCGCTCGTAACAGGACTTGAGGACAACGGCAATAACAGTGATGACCCGCTCCAGAAAAAGGTTGAAGAAGAGGATTGTGGCAGCACAGCCGAGGAGGCCGTAGAACATCAGGAAGACTTTTCCTCCAATGGTGGCGGGAGTGGTCATCCCAAACCCTGAAATACACATAAAAACAACATGCACAAAGCAGAAATAAGAAATACTGATCTAATGAAGAGATAAAATAAGGTGAATGCTAAGAGAAGTAGATGACCTTAAAGTCTTGTCCTCAGCATGTGTGAGTGTCACTAAACTAAAAGATAGAATAAAAGCACCACCTTCACTTGGAAAGTGCTTAGTCGTACTCAGTGCTACCATTTTCATCCAAAGACACACACAGACAAATAAAACACAGTGCTCTGAGCGAATGGATTATCTGTGAAGAAGATAAGTGTTGCCATTTCCTCCTGCTTGTGTCCCCACCGAAACTCAAAACCTCACAGTCATAAACAAAGATGGCTAATTCCTGACATCTTGTTCGACAGTGGAAATTATTTTCACACAAACTGCCTCGATCCACTGGGTTGCCATTGGTGACACGCTTTCTCTCTCTATCTGCCACTCATTTACTTTAAGAGCTGAGGCGTTTTGTGTCCAAGCACATCGTTGCAATCAACCCCAAAGTGTTTGTTTGTCTAACATACATTATTGTATACCCTGCAGTTATTTGGCGACTCGGCAACCTACCGGAGTCCCTTCACATTCCAATTTGATGATTTGCTTTCACTTTTAAAGGTTTGAACCCATTTAACTGGTTGAACCAAAAGGGAAACTGGGATGCTATTTGTATGTTACCTCTCCCTTGTGTCTTTGAACTGGCAGATGAACACAGTAAGTGAGAAATCTCTATTGTCTCTTTCTCCTCCCTCGTTTAAAACTGATAGCTTGATGAAGCACTGTCCTGCAGTCTGTTCTCTTTTTCTAGTTTTTAACATTCATGATATTCTAAAACAGTAGAACACCTGTTGTGGGTCTCATGGAGAATCATGGAGAGTGCACAGTTGCATGCACATGTGTTTTTTTTTTTTTTGGAGAGATAAATTGACTGCATACAGTCTGCAGCAAGGCTAATTGCCACTGTGGCAGAGACAGGCTCCTTGCGGAGTATCTGATTGCCTCCACATTCAGATTTGTTCTCAAGGTGCTAATTGGGTGGGATTTTTCTTCCAAACGCGAAGATAAAGCCAAATGGGCTGGATTTTATAACTATATTTTTCTTCTATTCTTGT
>JAQNCA010000012.1:5191544-5217977 GCA_029783725.1 Acanthurus tractus
AACTTTATGTGGGTTGCACAGTGTTGATATAGCAGTTTATCATTGTAACATTGTAACATAAATGCACCATTGTTTATAAGCTTGAATTTATTAGATTAGAAAATTACAATGTGAGATATTTGCTAACAGCAAGGTAAAAGATGAACTTACTGTGAATGGTAATTATTATCATTAGCAAAGTTTCCACACAGTATTAACAACTTAGTCATACAATTGAATTTTTCACTGAGGGTTTTGTTTGATGAACATTAGTTTATGAGTCAACACCAGGTAATTTTCAGTGCCCTTCTTTTGAAATTACAGTTGCACAACATAACAATCACCTGCCTTTGAATAGCAGTTCATCAGTTTGGACTGTTATTTGTGATTTTCTCTGCTTTGGGCCACAACAAAAGAGCAGAGACATCATTCAAAATAAAAACATATGGTCTAAATAAACAGATTTTTTATGTGGAAGCAGGGCATTTTTGGGGGGCATACAAGTAATTAAAAGTTGCTTTGTAAAAATTCTACATAAGCAGTAAATGAAAAAGGCAAAAATCAACAAAGTAGACAAAAACAAAAGTGTAAACAGTCTGGTAATGTTTTTCTATTCTGAGGAACTGAGAGCGTGAAGGCTGGTGGTACGGTACATACATAGCATTCATTTTGATGCTTGTATTCAAAGTCATTTGCGATATGTACTTTTAAGAAACAACACAATGATTTCAAGAATAACAGAAATGCCTCAGACTCCATCAATTGATCAGAATTTTTACAGGCATTATTCAAAACATCTAGAAATTGCTATTTCTGGAGAAACAACAGTTGGAATGTTAAATGTTGAATAACTGTTGCTAAACTGCAACGCTGGCTTAAAGGTTTATAACGCATGAAAAGTTGTGGAATATTTGTTGAGAAGCTTTACGTAAACTGCATTGCTGGCTTTAAGTTGATCCATAAAATAAACTATGAAAGATTTGGAATATTTTAATGTTTGCTGAAAAGCTGAAGTTTTCCAAGAAGCAGCTGAAAAGTGACAATAGTTACAAAAGTAATCATGATTGAGACTGAGAAGCTGAATAAATCTCAGGGTTAAACGTGGAAATTTTAGGGTTTCAGCAAAGTTTCAGTCTGACACCATGAATTTGAGAATAAGACTTGAAAGTAGCTTGAAAGTGAGTCTGAGTCCTGCCCGGTTTGTGAGTGTGCCGCTGTCAATCTGCCCTCATTAACTAATCTCCTTCAGCCGTGCTCCCAACTGTAATCAGATGTTGCCATGGTGATTCCAACTGCTGTTTCACTTGCTAGCCGGGAGAGTTCATTTCAAAGAGATTTTAGCTGAGCTGCACCTCTCAAACTTCTGCGTCTCAATCAAAGACAGTAAATCCCACTGCCTAAAAGACAATATAATATGAGTAAGGACAACCTGCGGCACACTTGGTGTGATATTTGTGTGTATACTGTCAAAAATGTGATCACAGGAGAAGTTTAAAAAAGTGGCAGAGCCTGCTTTATTTCTAAAGTTTGTCTTCTCATTTTGTTGGAGTGAAAGTGCCGCCCAGATGGGGCTCCAGTCACTTCAAAGCTCAGGCATTCAAACAGTGAGTCAACTTTCTTCCACAATTGCATAAAAAACGACCAGAACAATTTATCCTAAGTTTTGATGCATAAGTTAGGAGTGTGCAGTAAAACGTATGAGAGAGAGTAAAAGTTAAAGAGACAGTTAAAGATGAATTTAAAGCTCCTTTAGGCTTGTCTCCCACTTTAGCTTTGAACGTTCTGTCACATAATACACATTGATGTTAAAAAAAACATTGAAAAGAGCTAAAAATTGCAGTTAACTTTAACTTCAACTTGTGAAAAAGAACAAATTACATGAAAAAGTTGAATACATGTGACAAAGTCCTAAGTGTGTTGAATGTTTTTAAGTTTGGATGGAGTTTCAATTCGAATGGATAAATAAATGGGAAAAGGTTGAAGATGGGTCTTCTAATTGACTTGTATTTAAATGAAGCTCGGAGAGGTGAATATATTAAAATGTTTTATTAAAATTTAAAATATTCAAAATACCCCTAATGTGGACAAGATGTGAAACATTTTAAAGTAATAAATGAAGTTCCTAGGGGAAAGTATGATTGAGTAAGTAAAAGTTTTTTAAAAAAAGTGTGAATTTTCAATGTTCCTCTCACAAGTTTAAATGATAAAAATTGGACAACCTTGAACAATTTGGAAAGTGTGAAACTTATTAAAAATATGAATAGAGGCAATAATGTCCTAATTGAGGCAATAATTTTTGGTGCTGGAATAAAGTTTGCAAAATGTTGGAGGAGAAATGTGCAAAAAAATGAGACGGAAATTCGTTTGTAAAAGAATATGTACTGTACATGCTGCCTCAGCGTTCATTTATCCATTCCTACCAACAGACAATGAGAGAAAAAGCAAAAAATGTTTGGTTACAGTACAGGCTGACACAAAGTATTTTGTCAAAGAGAAACCAGCACCAGTCTGCAAACGGCAAAGTGTTGATCCTTCCTGGCAATTCCTTGGAGATCAGTTTTGATTAGAGTGTGCGGTAGTTTCTCCTTTCCTAGTAAATGCTTTATACTTAAAGTGGCTGTAGCAGCAATTAACCAATAAACTCATGTAACATGGTCACTGAGATGAACTGAAACAGTGTTGATTTTTAAACGGAGAGTTAAACAGCAGATAACTGTGCTGTATTTTGCATGCACAAGTAACCCAGTAAATCAGAAAATCTCATGGGTGAGCATAAATATTTATAATGCATCATAATATGCTGAACCACCATATACTGTATTATACTTTACATTACATTACATTACTATTCTATTTCACACAATGCTGCAGTAGAGTATTGGTGCTATGCTCTACTCAAAGATGTCATGTTACCATTCATTGCAATAGTATTCTGTAGCATCCTATGCTATGCCATATTACATTTGAAATCTCTTTCAGACATCTTACTGACAAGGTGGAAGAGAAGAAATTTAAAACCTTTCAATTTGCCAGTTCGAACATCATTTGCATCTTGACATCGCTAAATATGACACACTACATGAAAGCATTAGCAGATTATTAGGTCCCTTGAACGAGTGAAATGAGATACCTCTAAAGATTTGTAACTTATTCCTCACTGTGGAAATTGTAAGCAAATGATCTCCAACTGGCAGCCCATGGGCCACATCTCGTTAGCCAAAGCATACTTTCTGACCTACAGAACATCAATGAATTTATAAAGTTTCTCCAACTTCATTCTCTCTACTCACTTTATTGAACATTGGCAACTCGGCTCCCATGCTGGCCATTTCCCTGGAGCTGACAGCAGTGCACAGGCAGGACTACAGGAGGTAATTTTGGAGTTGTTGCAGATTCACTGAGCTTTTCCATTAGATACTTGGCTTTTTTTCTTGACTAACCACTATTTTGATCCCCTGCTGAGTTTTTTTTTCACTGAGATATTGAAGATCAGTAGTTTCTGAGATGAACAGTCATTGATTTTATTTTATTTTATTTTGTAAAATTAAGTGCTGAGCTCATCTGTAGTGGAGGTCTGTAAGACTCTGCTAGTTAAGCATTCTTTTCTCATTCCGCATGTTTTGTCATGGTCTCTTCTCATTAATGTAGGCTGATATATTATATCAAAGTGTCTGCTGGGAAAAATTCCGGCCCTTTGATAAATGAGGGTCCCTGCTGTAGGCAGCCTGAGTGTGTAAAAGTTGCTGCAACTCCTGTAGAGATGGACAGTCAAGCTGACTGGTACCCGCAGGGCCTTCTTGTCAATTATCACAGTTGGTGATGTGGTGTAACTTCCCAGAAACTGCTAACAAATGTATATTAAAAAAAAAATTTTTTATCGACTCTACTGCATGCACCACTAACTGTGGACATTCTCTTACATTGGATCTTAATTTCTTTTTTAACACTTTACTTTCCACCTTTCACTAGCTGTGTGCTACATTAGTTTGGTTAAGCGTTATCTTCTTATTTCACTGGCATGAAGATTATTGGACCGTGATGGCTTTTAAAAATAATATAAATAACAGAAAACAGATGAATATTGAGTCAATAACCGTTACATTTCTAAAGCTTCCCACTAGGTTCAGTTCATTTTCAGCATTGACATTGACATTAGTTGTCAATGAGTTATTTCAATAGGCTGCACATTTCCTCACTCAGAGAGACCCAAGTCCCTGCTTTCATCAGACTGATATAAGTGATGGAAGCTTGATCAACTGGCATAAAAATGTCACCATGTTCACACTGTGATTGCCAACAGGACTCAGCTTACATACACTGTGCGTACTCTCGTTTGTGCATGCATGGAATTTATCATAGGTTATTAATTACAATGACATTCAGAAGCATGCATGTAGGTGTAAACACATCACTTGTTCATTTATGGAAACAGAGACAACAACATTTTAATAAATCTTCTCTGTATATGAGGCTTTTCGTGCTTAAGCTTCTCTTTTTTTGCACATCTTTCAACTTACATGGCCTCATTTTGTCCACAACTTTCTATTTCACATCATAGTGTTCTTCAGTAAATTGTCACTTTTAAAGAGAAATTAGAGAAAGTTGTACTTATTCCTCTGTTGTGATAAAGCTCAGTGTATTGTGTGTTAAGGAAGTAGCTTATTTTTCTGGGCTGGTTTCTTTTTTTGGTTAATTTGGTTGTTCCCTTTCATGCCATGTCATGTGCAGACTGATAGCCTGTGGCTTTTATGTCTGTGCATTGAGCAACAGCAGGTTCAGCTTAGTTTAGCACTGAAACAGGAGGACACTGCTAACTTTGTAAGTTATGGGCAAAAAACCCCCAAAAACAAATAAGTTCTCTTAAAAAAACTCAAACTAATCACGCATATTTTAAGCCTGAGTCAAAATTTGATGGAGAAATTTTAGCGCAAGTCAAATACAACTCCTACTTGTAATTTAATGTTTACAAGTAGGAGTTGCTAAAGCATTTGTCCTGCAAGTTGGTGAAAACTGGTAATAACAAGCAGTGTGAGCGTTTCGACCCATCTCTTTTTTCAGTGCAATTTTAGTGTGCACGTAGAAAAAGCCATGCACAAATACTGAGAATTTTAAAAAAGGAAAAAAATGCAATAAACCTTAACAAAGGTGTTTATGCTCAAAAGAGAAAAAGTTGTAACAAAGTGTAATGGAAAAGTACACATACATATACATGAATATGTGACTATCTTCACATAGGTTTCCACTGAGGAGAATGACAAATATATCAGTTCTAAAACAGCAGTGAATGAAAACTCACATTTATTGGTGTTTTACTTTTGATTTAGAGTTACATTTGAATAGAAACCTGGCTAATGAATATTTAAAATTCAGAAGGAAGCCAAAGGGTGATGCAATCTCTCTCATCATTCCAATTTTTCTTACGTATCCTGTGAATATATTACTCTTTCTAGGAAGTGAGACTCTGAATAAGCTATACATCTCAAACAGTCTAACTTGAGAAAATTAAACCTATTTGAGGGTTTTATATCTTACTTTATATAGATATACTTTCAGACCAAAAGTTTACAAAGAGCTAAATATATGAGAAACACTCTGTGGGATTCATTAATTTAAAAAGGATACTGAAGCATGATATCACTTTATGTAATTTACTGTTGTTTTTATGGTGGACTGAGATCTGTTTCCATGGAAATACATTGAGAATAATAAATGCAGGTTATTCATGAGCTGACGATCATGACATTTTGAAAGGACAGTAACAGATCTGCTTTGACCCAACAATCTTCTTTTTTTTGTTTCGTTAATAATGCATGTGTGTAATATCTGGATGTGTTTGATCCTGGGCTTTTTTCCCGGATAAAGTGATGACACTGTTGCAGCTTAAGTACTGGTGACTGTGACTCAACCATTATCATGAAGTCAGCCAAGGTCAAAGCCATTTTTCATAAGCCTCTAATCCATAAGTGGGCACTTCACCTCATTTTGCCCAGGTTTACATAAGCAGCCTCATTAGGCTAGTGCTCTAATGATTTGCACACAAACACGTGCACAACATGCACATAAACATATACCAGCTTTTAGGCAAGATGCTTGAGTTGGACAGATCCTGCAGCTCCGGGGTAATTGTTCTGTAGCTGAGCTTGATTTTTGAATACCCTGTGGAGGATTGCAAAAATAAACAGATATGCTTTTTGGAATTATTCAGCACAAAAAATCATGAAGAAAAATTCCTGCTTTGCAGCTGAGAAACTTAATTCTAGTTTACACTTGATAAATCCAGATTAAGTAACCTAATTGCACCTATTTATAAGAGTTCGGTAAATACTTTGTTATTAACCTAAATGTAAAAATGGACTGTAAAAAAATTCAAATCTGCATTTTATTAAATTTTGTCAGCACAATAATAAAATGAGCTAACAACATGGCCATGTTCCTGCATTTTCAGGCTGGAGTGTAGCCCGTCCTGAAGACATAACAGTCCCTTGTCTGTGCCTAGAAATGATGAATTAAGATCACTTCAGTATTGATCAATATTTGCTTCCATCTTGTGTCATTACAACACTGTCTGTTTGCTTTGTTTCAGGACTTTTGACCCTATCTTCCTACATCAGTACACAACCTGTGTGATAATGGATGATGTGGAACCTAAGTGATCCTAAACAAAAGGTTTGTGTGCAGACAGACTAACAATAACTACAGTTGGGGGGTTCAGTTCACAGTTTGTCTTGCATTTACTTTTGCTCCTTTGATTGGCCCTTTTTATCGCCTCTTTGTGGCGAGCATTGATAAAAGCTTTTACCCCATCACTTGAATCAGATAATGACATGCTGTCTCTGTCTAGCAAATCTAAGTAAACAACCAATGTGTCATTGTTCATATGGATTTTAGCATGCTAGCAGCGTAGCTCTACGGGCGGTGATGGCTGTCTGTTTGCTATAGGATGGTTAGCAGTGAAATTTGGCACAGATGTTGTTGGTCCACAAAGGATTAAACCCACTGTCCTTAGTAATCCTCTGATTTTTCCTTTGTTGTGCCGTGAGGCCAACATTTAATGTTTTGTGTGAAATATGAATAACCACTTTTTGGCTCTGACATTCGTGTCGTCTTCAGAATGAATTTTAATATGTACTTTTATATCATTTCACTGTCCATCTAGCCCAGTCAAGTCAAAAACTTTATTGTTATGATGAAATTGCTGCAAAGCTAATAACATTCCCATCAACCTTAACTGCACACTGACATGCTAAATTAAGATGCCAAACATGGTAAGCATTAAAGCGAATAAACAAGTACATGTTCTAACCTTTTTTGAAGGCAAAGTCACCTGTTGTTAGCGTGTATTTTGAAGCACGGCTATGACTTTGTATAGTCTTACAGAGATTTCAGCATGGCTACACACACTCCTACTGAATTTAAATGGGTCATACTGTAATAGTGGCTCTGTGCTTCATTCAAGGTTACACACGGACTGTGCTATAGTTGACATAATAACACCTTAAATATGCAACAAAGGAGACTACAGCTGGGACAGATACCAAATTAGCTGTGATTGGTCAGTATGTTTTGCTCTCATTTGCCTTCTAAAAATTTATGGATGACAATGCTAAGGAAGTAAACAAAAGAAAACATTCAGCCATGAATCATCAACTCTGCTAGTTACTTTCATATTAAACACAGTGTTTCTCACAGTTTTAACAAAGATGTGTGAAAATTTTTGTTCTGCGTTTTTGTTTTTTTCTTTTTTAAAAAGACAACAAATGAAAATCTTATTCCATTTATTTCATCTCAATTGAGTTTTGATGATTTTATTCATAGTGCACATTTCTCTCTTTCTCTCTCTCTCTCATTGGGAGACAGCTATGCACTGAGCATGGGTAACCATAGTAACTAGAAACTAGGTGATAAAGTACTGTATATAAGGAGTAAAGTGCAGAGAGCGTACAGTGCATGAGATGATGCACCATCTCTGACTGTCATTATTCCATCAACAAGATGTTCCAGAGAAACATATCATTGAATATCAAATATGCAATATGGAAACATTTGATTGGTCAGGTATGTGTCTGTGTCTTCCCCCATCTCTTGCATTATGTATCTCACTCTTCACCCTCACCTATAACACACAATCTCTCAGTTCAAAGTAAACAAAGATTCAACCGCATTGAATAAAAAAACTGCCAATCCTTTACTGTTCAGTGTGTATTGATACAGAAAAGTCTGAGCCAGACAAAGTGTGCATGTGGTCTGAATTAGATTCTGCAGATAGTTACTGTGGAGACTGTGTCCACCTCTTGCACTTCAAACCAGTACAACCCCCAGTGCTCCAGTGGATTCTTTCCCAAGCACTGAGATGAAATGTGCAGGAGCATTAAAATATTAAATGTAATAAAGCAGAGTCCAGTGGTAATTTCAGGCATATGGGAGGCAGATTTTACAGCTCACTAAATCAAGGCAACAGAGAGAGATATAGTCCACTTCATGTATTATATAAGTTGTGGGTCTCTGAGTTGAAAACATATGTACTATATTTGGTTTAAATGTTCATTTGAAAATGTTAAAAGGCAGCAATAAATATCACATTTATAAACATTCATTTGTTTAATTATACATATATTGATGACTCTGATTGACAAATTGGTGATACAAACCCTGTAAAAACCAACAAAAGAACATGTGCTGTTAACAGGTTGTGCCTGTGCAGAAAAAACCTGGATGTGTAGTTCTCTTATATGGATTTTCAAAAAACATGAATAGATAATAACAGAACAAGATGATTTTTCTACAATCAGTCAATTTTTATTTCACAATGTGTTTTTTCCCCCACACGCCATTTTATTTTATGATCAAACTTTCCATTACAAAAAAAAGACAGAAACAAAATTCAATCAGAGAGCAGTCATGTGATTAAATGTTGTTTTGTTCTTGGTAAGCAACCTGCCAATCACATTTCTGGCTGTGTGATGTTTGTATTGATTGACAGAGAATGAATTACTGTTTTAACTTTGAAGATTTTTGGTCGCCATAATGGAACAAATTCTGTCCAAATCCAGTCCTGTCCAAAAACTATTAAAAACAAAACACTTTGCCACATTTCTGCACCAGCAGACATTTTTCTTCATTCCCACAAAGTTTAGCAGTGGAGTTTATTTTATGTCAATCACACATACACTGTCTTGTTGTGAAAAATCACTAGGGCACAAAGTTTGTAATATTCCACAGCTGAAAATAGTTCCCAGATTGCAGTATTTGTTCTTCTGTGACTGCTGTTTACAAAACCTGCAGGGCCCAGCTTCTTCAGAGTACTACACAGCTGTTTGACAAAAATGAGTGTGGAGGCAGTTTGTGATGTATTTTCCAGCATAATGACACCAGGAACAATAGAGCTCACATACACAGTCACGAAAGTAGTAAAGAAATCACTGTGAGACTGAATTGTGTTGACTTTGGAATTGTGGTGTGATTTGTCAACAATAAGAAAAATAAAACCAGACTTATCCTTAAAAAGCTCAGTGTGGTTTGTCTGTTCTGGGCTCCTGTAGAAACATGGTGGTGCATCATGGGCGACTTCAAGTAAGAGGACCTGCTCCCTTTGTAAGTCTAAAAGGCTCATTCTAAGCTAATGAAAACATAATGATTCTTATTTTAAGGCGATTAAACACTAATGAAAACATACTTGGGAGTTTTATATTCCATTTCTCCAAATAGATTGTTCTAAATCTTACACAGTAGAGCTTTCAGCAGATCTTCTTAATGGTTTTCTGCAAAATTAATTCAACTAATAAGTGAGAGTTATAATCCAGGTTAAAACATACAGCATTCATAACTACTTCACCTTATTTTGCATAACGGACAAGTTCGTATTTAAATTCATGAACATAATTTTTTTAAGAGCACAACTACTGGTCATAAGCAGCTCACTGAAGCTAAGGAATGAAAAAAATCTCCCCCTTTTATTATTTGCCGTGGCTTTTGGTTTTTGGGATCTGTCTCAGCAAATACACGAGGCTGAAAGCAGTTTTCAGCCAATTAACTGCTTTAGGTGCCCTAGCCACAGTCTATATGTGTGCTCCCATGGGGAAAAGCACATTTGGTTCAGTTTGTGGCTTAACATACGTGTGTTTTATATCCATGGGCTTCTTTTTAATGGAGCCTATGCATATGTGTGTGTCTGGCTGTTGGCAAGTGTGTGAAAGGCCTTCATCTGCTGTGTCTGTGATGCTGATAGCTTTTTTTGTCCCATGTGAAACACAGGCTAGCACTATGGCACTTAACTGTCAAAAGCCAGTAGAGACCCAGCCTTTTGAGACTTTGTAATTGGTCAGGGAGGAATAATGAGCTTGTTTCACTTGAGGAGAGGTGATCAGACACAGAAATAGAGGAGCTGTGGTAAGAAAGCTGAATTACAAAGACCTCTCTGGACTCATGTTATCTATAATATCAAATAAATTATTCAATATAGTGGTCAACACTTTGATCTGTGTTCATTTATTGTGTCTTGGCATGTGTGCTGTGTGGATTGTGCCTGAGTGCCCTTTTTATTAGTCATGTTATCAGTGTGGTTTGCCAGTTCTTCAGTCTGTGGATAAGGAGGTCCTTTACTTTGGTAAGGACTAAAATAGCTCAATGACTGTTCGATGGATTCCAAACAATTATATTAGATATTGATGTTTGCCAGAGGATGAATCCTAATGGCTTTGGTGATCCCTTGAACTTTCCTCTACAAGAAAATCAACATTTGTAGGTTGAGTAATAGAGCTAATAGAACATTCAAAATGACTAATAGAACATAGAAGCTAATAGAACATTCAAAATGACTATAAAATTAAGAAAAGGACCAAATAACTTTGGTAATCCCATAATGTTTTCTCCAGTGTCATTTTACATCAAATATATAAAAATAAGACTTGCAAACTTGTTAATGCTGGTCCTTGAGTGTCGGAGTTGGAGTTAAAATTTTAGTTAGTTAAATTAATCTTTCCTAGGTGAATGTAATCTTACCTAGCTAGAGAAGCTAGCATATGGATAACTGACTGTTTAGCCAGATCACTGACTTGTTTTCTCACAACCAGCTAAAAAGCCATGACAAGCCTTTTCAAATCCTCTATCTGTCTAAAAAACCCTACTTTGACACAGTGACAATATTGTTAACCTCTTGCACTTAAAAATAAATCCAGGTTCTATCGGGTTCTCTCATGTTGGAAACAGCAAGGACTGATGTTTTGATGTTTAACTGTTCTTCTGTCCTAAAACAACCCAATTGCATGTATATCTGTGACAAATCAAAGACAACTCCTGGGGTCTTTTCCCTCCAAGCTATGGAGAAAGACTAAACTTTTTATCTCTCATACAATTTTTTAGACATTTAGAGCATGTTCAGAGAGAAGTCATCTTTTTATTCTTTTCAATATCCTCCTAAAAATTGGCTCTGAATTGTTCCTTCTGCCAGGTTGGATTACTTTTCCCTTAAGGGCTTTTTTACAGTAGGTGGCTCTGTTGGATCCCAACACATCTTAGATTTGTGATCAACATGTGGCATTATTAACACGCTCTCCTTTAACATGTACACTAACACAACAAGAACTTGAACAACTCGTTACGAGCTGATAAGCATAAAATGATGCAATTACATTATGCAAATCATTCAGTCAGTGATTGCCGCAGTGGGGGGGAGGTCTGCACAGACTTTGTAAGATGTTTTACATTAGGCTAATGAATTTTTTCACACATGCTTATCGAGAGCAACTGTAAGTACTGCTCAGTATTCATGCCTCAGGATCCCAGTTTGTAGCTTGACTGTTTTTGTCTAAAAAAAAACACAGAAACAAAACAAAACAAACAAACAACATCAACAAAAAAACAATTAAGTTCAGAAGTTTTCTTTAATAATTTCTTACATTTACATTATTTTCATGAGGTCAACTTTTCTTTGGTTTGCAGTGGACAAATGGACATTTTTTTGCTGCAAATAAGGACCCACTCTGCGTTTCTTGAGGTCCACTTTTCCTTCTTATGTATTGTGCATCTGAATTTCAATAACACCTGACCCTCAAGTATGTGATAGCTGAGTGTCCTTGAATAGCAACTTTGCTTGAGTGGTCAATGTTGCAAAATAGGTGCAATTCTTATTAACATAAAAAAAAAGAATTGTGAGCGTCATACTCACATTTTCTTGTAACTTGTTTAAAGCATAACAAGCACGACAGCTTTACCTTGACCGCCATTGTTATGCTGCTCCCCTCTCAGGGCCAGAGAGCATGTTGCACAAACTGTTCCATCCTTGCACTTATGCATGGCAGGTGCTCGCACAGGGAGGAGAACAGTTTCTAGTATTTAAAAGGTTGCTCCCCTTTTTTAGAAGATGGTTTATTCTCTAATATGGATTCTCAAAGTAAGTTCTTAGATAGAAGTAATGACTAAATGGACTGTCTTCCTCATGTAGCAGTCCAGTGTCAAGTACTAGTATTTGCTGTTATCACTATGATTGTCTGTCTAAGGTGTGTCACATACGGCAACAGAAAAAAAGTGTCTTCACAGACGACCAAATTTCTAGCCTTGGTGCTCTTCTTCTTTTATGAAATGAATAACATTTGAACAGGGTTTTGATACATTTAACATGCTCTTTTAACACACATTTTCGCAGTTAATTAAAAAAGTCTTAGGTTCAGAGGTTTTAGGGTGCACACCGTCTTCTTTTTCTCATCATTTCTGTGTTCTAGTGGGTCATATCATGAAACATCCTAAAAGACCACACACAGCCTTTTTGCCCTCTGTGGTAATGCCCCGGTGAGGCAGGCTGGTTGCCATGGCTATTCCCAGTGGCTTGCCCTTTGATGTGTCCTTGCAGCCTTTCCTGCCCATGTTGTACCAGACGGCCCATTTTGGTCGACCAATCAGATCCTGCATTGGTCCTCTAATATTTCATCCAGCCGTGGCATCCTGTTGGGAATCGAGTCATTAATATGGAACCGATGCAATCTTTTCAATCACTTTTATGCAAATTATGTTTGGTTGAGCAAATTTGAAGATACGCTCTTGGTGACTGTCATCTTGGCAAGTTATCTCTCCAGGGAATAATCATACAAGAGCTCTGTGAGATTTGTCAAGCTTCTATTGACAAACATAAGCCCTATCATTGTCATAGCTACATTGTTACTTGCTTGTTTTTGATGGACAAAAATCAATTAAAAAAGTGTATTATTAGCCAGATTCCACTTGTTAAGCTTTGAATCTGTGTAGATAGGAATCTTTGAAACTGTGACAGACATTTTTACCCACCTTTGACAGGTGATCTGCAGGTAAAAATGGCTGTCACAGTGCATCATGGGGGATAGTAGGCAGAGAGAGGTAAAATGACTCTCAGTGTGGATCAATAACAAGCTGAGAGGATGAATAGATGGTAATCAAAAGACGACAGAGCAATTGTTTGTTAAAGAAGACAACAAACATCACTTTTGGATCCTAGAAATATCAGCATCAGTTATGCTACCGGCAATATTATGTTTGACACAACATCCTGAAAATAAATACTATCACCATGGTTTCAGCATGAAGTTCATACACATTGGGAGGTGTTGAAAAGTTGCTGTTTTACAGAGGAAGTGTTGAAAACTGATGCTGTTTGTTTTCTAATGATCTGGTGATAGCAGATGGTTCAGTTTTTCAAAGAACAGTGTGAAAGGCAGTGCAATATGGGCATTTTTGGAGCAGCCACCACAGTTGTGTGCTGGTGTGTTAATGTGTGCATATCCTCTGATTTTGTGCGCATTTATATGCATGTGTGAATAACATGTATTAGTGCACTTATGATTCTTGTGCATATTTTGGATGTATTCTTAAGTGTGGGTCTGCTTCTGTGTATCAAAGATTTGCATTGCTAGTTATGTCAGTATAACAAGAGACAACAATGCAGTCTTACAAATCGCTTTGAGACATTTCCTTTAACACCAACAAGATCAGAGCCTTGCTGCTGTGCTGATGTAGTTCCTGTAGTGTTGATTGCAGTGACTGCTTGTGTTTGTCGATTTTGTCCATGCAAAAAAACTCAACTACACTAGAAGCTGTGCAAAAAAATTTGTATTTTTATGCAAATATAGCAATAAAATTCATTCAAACACATGGCATGGCAATGATGGCATTGCTGGTAAGTGACCGCTTTTGGATTATTGAATAAATTGCCTTGAAATTTTGTTAAGATATTCAGGAAATTCTAGTGACTTTCCACTGACACTAAAAATAACTGAAGTTAAAACTGACCCTGACCACGTCTATATGTATCAGTTCTTCAACTTTTAATGGCATGGGCCTCAGTTTGAGAAGCACTGCAACGCTGGGTTAATTTGGGGTTGTTGTGAACCAGTAACCCAACAGTAATATATAAATAACATCAACACCAGGTCAATATGCCCCATTTCTACTGAGTAAAGTTAACTTAATATGCTTCTGTGCTATATTGACACAGACAGTAATCTCAGTCTTTGAGGCCTACACAAAGCATATAAATCCTCTTTATCCAGCTGGAGAGAAAACAAACTCTTCTTGTTTGTTATCAAACTAGAAAAATAAAAATGTTTTTCAGTCTTCGGTTGTTAGCATTTTCCACAGTGATGCATCCATGTATGAAAGCAAGGCTGTGCAGTAATCTGGTGTAGGTCAACAACAAGCCTCGCAGCACCCTCCTACAGACTGGATGAAGTGAAAGAAAGAGAAGTCCCAGAAGATCCCATTTGATGTCACACAAATAAGCTTATTGTAAGAACAGAGGCCTGGAGGGACAACTGCTAAACAAATATTGTTTAGCTTAAATTATGAACATGGTGTGTGAATATTAAGTGGTTATATTTACTATGAAGAAAAAATATGGGGTCTAGTAATGCACACAGTGTGCTAAAAAACTGAATTCAGGCTTATCGTGCAGCAGACCAGAAATGCATTATGCATATTCTGTAAGACAGGTAGCCTGTAAAACATGCCATTAACAAGCAACATTTTGTTGGTTTATTGTTGCTGTTTGTTTGAAAGAGAACATCTATGAATTTTATCTCATATTAAAAATACTTGGCCTGGAAACATTGCATTCAAAAAAGATGTATCAATCAACCAGCAGCTTGGCTTTGCCTCTAGCAGGCAATTTCTTGAATGATAAACAACTAAACACTAACAAATCAATTACAGCGCCAAGCTGTGTTATTAGCTTTACACATGCTAACTAACCAACTAGGCATTATCATCATCATCATCTCGCAACCACAGTGATTGTGCTGTCACTGCAACAGCTGCAAATTAACACTTCTCTGTTCCTCATCCAGCCTCTCAGCAGAAAGTCACCAACACAGAGCTGTAATAGACTTTCTCTGGGACTCAGGGATCTAAAGCTTTTAGACTGATATTGCAAAACGACAGCGAGCTCACAAGCTGCGTACTCATGATAGCATGAGTTTCTTATCTGTGCTGCTCCTGTGCCCTAAATACATGTTGTATGTATGTGCAAAGGATGTGATTTGAGGTTTTTAGAAAAGCATATTGCTCTGCATGCATGCTGTTGGAGGCTATGACAACCAAGTTTTCTCTCACATATAATAAAAGTACAGAATTTTAACAGATGTTCATACGTTCAGTGAGGCTTTAAAGAAATAGTTTCATTGTTTTCAGTAATTTGTTTTCCTGCTTAAAGTTTGATGAAAATGACTAATGTTTGTGCTCGTTTAAGCCAGAGCCAGCAAACAGTTAGCTTAGCACAAAGCCCGAAGCAGAGACAGCCAGCCTTGCATGGTGCATCTCTATATTTTGCCTTCTAAACATTTTACATTGTATTCGTTTAAGCTGTAAACAAACAGTAATGTAACATAGTCTTGGTTTCAGGGGAGGTTATGTGCTGAAACCACAGTGTGTTGCAGCCAGGCATAGTGGCTTCCTGGAGGCTGGAAGCCTGGCAACCAGCAGAGACTTTGGTCTGTGTACTGATTAAACAAAGAAGAGGCAACATGTTAATTAGAGAGCTTCAGAGATGCTTGTAGGCAGATTTTTTTTTTACTTTGGACAGAGCTAGTCTAGCCTTTTTATCCTGTTTCCAGTCTTTATGGCAAGATATGATAATAGCCTGCTGTCTGCAGTTTAATATAGTGCATGGACTGTGGTACCGTGGTGATTGATCTTATTGGCAAGAGGGCAAGTTAGCATGTTTTCTAATATATGCTTTATGAACTAGGTCAACAATTTGATGTTACTGACAGAGAGCATTGGTCACAACAGCATCCTAACCAATGAATAAAACAGGTGAAAACTGCCCAAGTGCAACAACAAACCCTCACTAAGAATATCTGTTACAATACCTTCTACTCAGCTTTGACTCAGGTCAAACCATGTCATTAATCAGTTCAGTGCTTAACTATTGATTAGTCTTTTGACAGCAAGCTGCACCAGATGGTTTATCAGGGAAGCTTTGCTCAAACAGATTGAAATGAAAAGTTCATCCAAGAATGTTAAAAGGCTGATAGCAATGACCTTAAAACTTTATTAATTGGTTTTCTTGACCACTTGGGGGCAGCACAGCAATATAAATACAAGAAAGACATATAAGTAAAGACAAAAATAACATATCAGCAAACAGTTACCTACTTACCTATCCAGGATACTCAGAACAACTTCAGTATCCATCTGAAGATGAGTCTCTAGCTACCTGACAAATGAAAGTCCAATTTTTATTTTTACTTTTGGTGTCTGTTTTGGTCTCCACCAACTGCTAAGGAAAATATCTCGCCAATTAGCTGCTAAATGCTTCACTATGTTCACCAATTGCTAAATTTGCCATCTGTTGTCTAATGCTCAGCATGTTGTGTGTGTTGTGTACAAACGATTTTCTGAGATGTTTCAACAAAATCAGCCGCCTGCTACAGCCATAAAAGTCACTGATTGTCAATGAGAGTGAACCAAAACAATGTTGCAGATTTTGAAAAATCAAAAACAAGCTGCAAGATGTGAAAGTACTTAATAAAGCTGTGGATTTATCACTACCAGCAATTACTCTGGGGTTACATCAAGTAATTGGATATATGGGTTATTTTAAAATAAACTGATTTCAGCATCTTTAATTATAAGCTTGGTAAACATCTAATGTTCAAGTATATTAATCTCACACTATTTATATTCAGAAGACTTCTAAACTTCTGAAAGTGCTGCAGTTTATAACACTGCAAGCATTTAGGTTACCATGCAACTGGTATAAGTTGTGCTGTGGCACAAATGTTAATGGAAATACTTAACTGTTCACGGTGTCTGACAGTTTAAGTACCTATAATTTTTGCAAAGTTGGACCAGTGGGGAATATGCTTTTCACACTGTCACTGCTGGTGGTTAATAACTCCTTTACATTAACAGAACTACTTGGTTGTATATTGTAAAACAAAGATACACCTTTTTATAGTAACTGACTCATTAGCTAGATTCTGAACTCCCCAAGGCAGCAAGAATATGTACAAAGACATCCTGCATCACCACATAAACACAAAGCATGTACAAAGACATCAGTTCCTGTGATGTGAGGAATATCCCCAGTCTAATTGGTCTCACACAGTGTCTGACTGCCAACAGGGCCTGCAAGAAGATTAAAAGAAGATACAAGTAAGGAGTGGAGACATCATACCTTGCTCTGATGTCTCCAATCATTTTTTCACTTGTCCACTGTTTTGTCTATACAACTTCAAAGAGTCACTGCTCCCTGCAACTGTGCAGCAGGAGGTGAGTCAGCAATGGAGGCCCAAAGGTGATGACAGCTCTATGTTAGGGAAGACAGGAGGGGAAGGGGGGGTCAGGAGCTTTGTCTGGGGCCTCTGAAGATGAATTCAAGCACTGATTAAGCTTTTCAAGGACATCAATGAGCCATAATGTGATATAAAAGATTTCTCCTATCATAAATTCACATTTAGGTAATACCAGATATCCAGTAAAATAGAAAGAAAGAATCACTCCCGCTGCCTTCCGTTTAGCTGGCTGAAACATAAATTGCCTCTTTGGCAATCAGCATCAGTTGGCTTGTTACTCAAACACTTCAGGTCTGGGAGGAGGATGTGCGAAGGTAGGACACTGCCAATGGAAATATAGCTAAGAGCTGAAAAGAAACAAGGAAGATGAAAGATGATCAGAAACTGGATTGAACACCATAACAAGTGGTTATGATGAGAAAGAGCTCACAGGCGGACATAAATGACTCTTGTCCCAGAGAAATGAGTCTGCTGCTGAAGGACCAAAAACTGCTCTTATTGCTGATAGAAATGTGTATATGTGTGTATGTGTGTGTGTTTGAGTGTGATTGCACTATTGAAGGCAATTCACATTACAGCCTGTTGAGTGCTATTTTGATCTTCTTATACCCCCAAGCTTCTATTCCTGAAGGAGCCCAGATGCAGGCCCAGCAGTTTTGGCAACGGTGTTACCGTGTCAACGCTATATTTAGGTATCCACCTCGACTGCCTGCCTAATTAACATCTTCTTATGACATCGGGAGAGACAACAAAGCTCCTGATTGGCTTAGGAAGCCTAGAGGGTCATAACAGAGCTTTTGAGCTTCTGAATTAATGGGCAGTGGGACTGATTGAATACTGATGTAACATCCTTGCTTTAGAGCGTGCGCACAACTGTGTGGCCCAGTCTGTAGATTAAGTAAGACTATAAAGTTTGCCAGTTTATATCCCCCAACATGGCCATGAATAGATATGGAAAGTAAATAAAAAGAAGCTACATCTTAATAATGTTACTATGAAGCCATCAGCAGAACAGCGTGTGTGTGTTATGGTATTTCCTGTTCTGATTTTGTGGCTGTGTTAAATATGCTATGCAAGAAAGGGGAAGCTGGAGAAAAATGAAGAGGGTCAGGTATAAAGCAAAGGGAACCATCTCAAGGTTACACAAAATGATGTAAGGACAAAAATGAAAGAAAAAAATTTAGAAATGTGAGTGTAGACAGAGAGATCATTCATTGCTGAAGTGCCTCAGTAAATATACTCTAGAAGTAAAAAAGGCTGCCTAATATAAACTGGGCTCAAAAATAACCAAATGAAAAATGTAACAGAAAGGTCCAGGTACACTGATAGACAATTTTAGTTCAACATAATGCAAATAAAACTATACATTCCTCATTTAAAGTGTCCCGTTTGATAGACATTGGGTGTCATGCAGGAATCACCCCTACAAACTGATTTGGTCTTAAGTGATCTAGACCTGCTGTAGGACTCACGTGAAATTAGTTGTCTTTCAAATCAAGTTTTATACTAATGGACTGTGTATTTCATAACTTTGAAGAAATAATGAATAAATATTGAAATTACACCGTATAATTATGTTGACATTATTCAGTTTGACTCTGCAGTTTGATAGGAATATAAATTTTAATTTATTCATGTGGCTTTAAAGAAATTAAAAATAAAGCACTAGTTGAAGGTTGATTTGTCTCTGAAAATGAAACTGGAAACTGGGAACCAACTGGCTGACCTCCCTCTACTTCTTTTTGTGTGCGTGAGACCCTTCATTTTTCTAGTTGTTCTCATTTTCATGAATGAACACTTCCTGGCATAAGGGATAGGAGGCGTGGCCTTACGGCATTATTGAGGCGTTACTTATGCTAATTTGATATCTCCGTGCACGTGTAAAATAGGCACAGGTGGCATTCATCATGTTTCTGCGGGTCATTTACGCACTTTTGCAAAGTTAGAGGCGTTTGCTAACGCCGACCTGGCGTTCTCACAGGACTCCACCTTCAAAAAGGTAAGAGAAAGTTAAGATAAGAAAACGATAATGTTGTTGAATGAGGCCCATGTCAAGACCTGTTCTCACTTCCACGTCGTAAAATATTTACGATATTTTGTTACGAAGCTCTGCGTCACATACAGACAAACGGGACCTTTTAGCGCCTGTTTGAAATGCTAGGAATAAAGCCTTTAAGAAACAGTCACAGTTGGTTTTGGTTTAAGCACTATAACCACTTTTAGGTTGAGGTTAATCTAATGGTTTGGATTGGTTAAGTACATTTAAATATGATATCTGTGTAGATAAAACCCAACCATCCACCTCAACCTCTTTTGTACGCAGACTTTTTCACTCTTCATTCCATGGCACTTTGTTCTGAGTACACAATATCACTAATATCTGATCTACAGTGGAATTTGTAAAAAGCCCAGAGCTTATTAAACAGAACTAAAACTGTCTGTAAGAGACAGGTAACAAAATGTTAATATTTGAGGATCTAGTGGTGAGATTGCTATTGAGATCTGGTTGCTGATGCATCTTTTTGGAGTTAGGCATTTTAGCGGTAGAATAGGAGAACTTGGGAAAATGCCATTTTAATAAGTGTGAATATCCTGGGCTGCTTGTGTGTCTTTGGGCTTTTTTAAACTCAAGAGAGAGGCTCTGGGCTCTTTCCAACAATAAGAGACCGTGTTTTGTGCAAAATGTACCAGCCAGAAATGATACTGGTACAGCAGGGACAAACATGCTTGCCTAAATTTAATGATGAAAAACAATTTGGGGAAATATGGTTATAAGTTGCTCGTAGAGTCAAAGAAATATATTACTAGATACAGAGCTTGAGTCAAGAAGTAATTAGCCTAGCAAACTGGACTCATGGGGACCAACACTTCTAAACTTCATAAGAAACAGCTTGTTTATGAGCAATCTGTAATAAAAAACAGTAAGCATGTAAGTTTTGGATTTAAAGGAAACTTTCCTGGAACTTTTTCTTGGTGAGCTATAGTTTATGCATCAATTTAGCAATAGCACTATAACTCTCCCTTACACCACTGTTGTTATATTCAGATTGTGTACCGTTGAAGAAAATGCAATCCAATGTGTTGACTGGTTTTTAAAGGATATTTTTTTTAATATGGAGGGAGCCAGGCTAACTTCTTCCCCTTCAAGTTTATGCTAAATCAAGCTCATTGCCTCCACCACCAGGTTCACAGACATGCAGAGAGAATTTTGCCAAAGCTCTGAACTACTCCTCAAAGGAAAAAATCACGCATAATTGTTAAATTGGCTCAAATAGATTTTCATTTTAAGTTGGAGTCATCAAGTTGGGCATCATGCTGGTTTCTGAAATTAAAAGAAAAAAGGAACAAATTGAAAGCTGTGAGCACGGACTAAACATGTGACTAATGTCTTTTGTACTCTCCCGCCATCAAAATAAATTGCAATGGCAAGACAAGGTGTTTGAAACTCAGAGGGAATGCAAAGTGCTTTACGTAATGGAAAAAAAAAAAAAAACTGGGAAAAGACAGCATGAAACAACACAAACTGAAAGGTTGGAAACCACTTTAAAAAGAAATGAAAGGTTAAAACAAAAAAATATATAAGTAAAGATTGTTGAGTGCAAAGATGAGAGGGTTCTTTAAAAGGCAGGTGCGAACATTAAAGTTTTTAAACTGTATGTAATGCCATCAACATCAGAGCATGTCTTGCACACCTAAGTTTGCTCCCATTCTGTGGTGCATGGTAGTTACATTCTGCTTCTCCATGTTTGGTTTGGTAAACAGTTCAGTAAACAGCGAACAACAGGAGTGGATGAAACACAGGAACCTTCAGTTTCATTTGAATTCATCTCAACACTATATCAATACTAATTGGTAAGGCTGGCCCCATCTCCACTGATATTGGAGAAAAAGCTGTTCAGGTTAGGTGTGAGTTTGGGAGGTAAGTTTTGGGAGGCAAGATCATTCACCAGTCAGGGTCAGAGGTTAGCAGAGCAGTGTGATGTCAGTCTTTGCTGAGGACCCATTGACAACATCTTGATGTGCCCTCTTAAGACTCTGGGTAAATTACATTCACACAATGTGATGTATTCACACAGGTATCTGGAGATGGAGCAAAAGCTGCAGACTTTTTTTAAGAGCTTCTTCACAGATATGAGTTCAGGCTGCATTAGAGGAATGTGCAGTGTGAAGAGTAAAGGACAATATCTTGCTGACTGTCAGCATCCAGATGACAGTGATGGCACTGACACTCTTCAGGCTCTTATACAGTCTTCCCAATGCCTCTAATGCAGAGGGAGACAACAGATGTGATATTTTTTGACATGATTGCCCCATTTTAAGTCAGGATTATCCCACACTGTGTTCCAATGTACCTGCACACAACAAAACCTGGAAATTTCTATATTTCTAGAGAACTAGCATCTAGCACCACACATTTCTAATGATGGCTGTACAATTAAAGGTCAGAATTAACTGTGTAAATGTTGATTTCTTCTGTTCCGATTCTAATGAAGCCTGATAGGATGATGCGCTTTGGCCACATCTCAACTCTGAAAGACCATATTTGCTTTGTAAAAGATTGAACTGGGATTAAAACTGGAGGGATGGTGTTTTATTCGTCCACGTGATATCTTTGTCATATATGAATAGTTTTTTATTATCATTATTTTTATTTTACTGTCATATCTGTTTCACAAGCCAGTCTTCAGTTTTAGTCTTGATTGAAATTAACAATGAGGGAATACTGATATGCTTATCAGTTCAGCAACAGTGTCCACTTCCACCAGCAGCTTGCTTTAGGTTCTTGAACTGAAATAACAATAAAAAGCACCTCTCCTGCTATGTAACTAGCAATCCCGTATTAGTCAGATAATCAGTCATTGTCAGTGACAAAGAAAACTGTTAGTGTAGTGCAGCTAAGTGGTACAAACACTCTCACTGATCATCATCTACTTTGTTCTCACTGCTGAAAGGAGCCATGTAGAGTGCCACTAATGGTCCCATATCTCTTTTATCGAATACAAGACAACGGCTGATTTCACACTGATGTTTTGTGCGGACTGATTGTTTAATGTTATGCTTCATCGCATTTTTGGACCAGGCTGATGAGTGCTGAGCATTGGGGGAGAAATCCTCCTTGTATTAATATCGAAGTAACAAAAAGCTTCTCTTTAATTTGTAAATTCTACAAAATAGTTCTACAATAAGTTCTTCTCTTTAAAACTGCTCCGATCAATATTTTTTTGTTTTAAAATGAAGTGTATTATGTAATGTTAACAAGGATAACCTAGTAATGAACTTGCAGAGCATTGTAGCCCAACTGAAGTTTCCCTCAACTCTACGCAGCATTTAAGCTGGACTCAGATTGTTTTGTTTATGGCCCACAACTTAATGGATTGGTTCAGTCTTTCATCAGGGTTATTCCACTCCCCAGCAGGCAGCTGTTTTCAGCAAAAAAAAACTGATAAACTCACTGTCCGCCTCTTGTCCAGCAGCAAAGTGCAAACAGACAACATTTAGCAAATAGCTGGCAAATCAGAACATTCAATGGCCAAAAATCCATACATTTATAGAACTAGAAGACAGTGTTAAAAGGGGACAGTTCTCAAGTTCTCGAGTTTGGTGGCCTGTCACCTGCGTAAACACTCCCTGGAAAAGTCCACATTTTCAGCTGTGCAATAAAAACTTACCACAGACCATAATGCTGTTTTAAATAACTAGAAAGACTGGTCAGCAAATCCTACTGGTTGATGTTTCAGTCTCACTGTGCTTAGTTTCAGTCTCTGGATGCTGACTAAATGTCTGCAGATGGATTGCACTTTTTTTGATGTTCTTCTTTTTCTGTGTTGCTGCATCCTGCCTTTGCACTGCACGAGGAAACTGTGATTTGTTGAAAGAAATACAAACAAGCCAGGGTGTTGGTCACTAATAGCTAAATGTTAATGTGTGCGGCCGGACCTTCTTCAGCACAGACACAGCACTGAGGAGATAGGGCTTACTACACAAGACTGTGTCGAGAGGATGGACAGAATTAGTGAGCATCTAATGAGTGTATTGGAAAATTAGGCTCCTTAAGTCTGAGATGTTTCCCCTCTGAGCTGATTGTGACAACAGATTTCAAATTGAATGAGTGAATGCTGCACTTTGACTAGGTCAGAAACACAACAAAGTAAAAGGGTTTGTGCAAATACGTTTGCTAACAAGTGCACTATCGCAACTGAAAAGTGATAATATGTCAGTGTTATGGTTACAACTTTTTTTCTGCTGCTCTCAACTGGCCAAAGATCAACAAATGCAGGTTTCAACAACCATTTGCTAGAATATAGTTATAGACAAAGGCTGCATGGTATGTTACAGCACTTTGAGTCCCAGCTGTTGCCTTAGCATTTAAACATTTCACATGTAATCAGATGCAATAACTACAACATGTTGAAATACAAATTTTTCAGATTGCATTGTTTTCAATGGTGATTCAAATACTATTAAGATAAGAATGAAATTTTGTGGCTTTAAAAACTGATCAGGTTGCTTTTATACAAGCATTCCGCCTGTGATATTAGGGGGTCTAGATTAGATTACTGTTGCCATCTAGTGGTTAAAAGTATGCAGTACATCTTAAAAATCATTGAAGTACTTTTTCTAAAATCATGTTTTTTGCCATCCCTAAAATCACATGTAGCTTCACTTTTATCATTCAGACAACTAATTTAATTTAGGTTTTTTTTGGTGGGTAGCCTTCTTGTTTAAATTCTTCGTGAATATATCTTAAAGTAGGTTTAACTCTGAAATGATGAACCAAATGCAGTTAAACTCTGTTGAATCTTCTGTGCTACACATACTAAAACCATTTTGTTAACTGGCAGCAAACACAGGGAATATGGTACAAGTTGTTGAAAAAAATTTAGCACCGCTGTTAAAATAAATAGAATCAAGACTCGCATAACTTGTAAAACATGCATATGTTCCCTAAAAGTCATTGGTTTGCCACCTTTTTTTTTGGATAGGGGAAAGTTTGAAAGTAACCCTTTAAAAAACATTTTATAAAATTATTATTACAAAACAAGAATAGAAAGAATAGAAATAGAATAGAAAGTGTTTGATTCTTCATTTATTTTTATTATATTCCTGCTCTGAATCTTTGCATGGCCTCAGTTGAAACCATGCATAAAATACTGAACATTTGCTGTGTTTAAATAATTTCAATCTCAATTGTCAACAATTTTAGCTGACAGTGTCGACTACATAGTTTGACAGCTGGTCCAGCGAAGAGGATGAAGGGTCATAAGCTGTGTTCAATGACACTTAATCACACACACACATACACGCTGAGTCCACACTCATGCCCTTGTCTGTCAGGTGAAATGACTCTTTTCTTCTCTATTGTGGCTCCCCCGCTAGCCTCTTGACCTATGGCTGGAAGAGTCGCAGCCACTTTGCTGTGACAGCCCGAACGGATTGACTCGAGTCAACGACCTTGTCCATCCCCTCTGGACATCTGCACACTCACTCTCAGTGTAGACAATCAATCCTGATTTTTAAGTGCATGGTGTGCACTCAGTCACCATAAGAGGGTGCTGAGATACTCTTGAATCTCTTTGAATAAGCTGCAGTTTGCTCCTGTTCGTCTGTGCTTCGCTATTTCTCTGAGGGAGTCTTTCTTTTTCTGATTTTCTGTCTCTTTCTTAGTCTCTTCCATCTCTCTCAAGTGACCATCTCTCTGTCTGTGTGTGTGAGTGTGTATGTGCGAGTTTGTCTCCATGCTTGCGTTTGTGTGTGTGTGTGTGTGTGTGTGTGAGAGAGACTGTCTGTCAACTGTGTGTACTGTATGTGTGTGCACACGTGCCTGTTCCGCTCTCTGTTGTGGAACAAATTACACAGCGGCTGGGGAGCCAAATGACTAATCAGTGGTACACAGATTAAAATCCAATTGCTGCAATTTGAAGCCACACAGGAGTAGTATGGGAAATTAACTACTACAGTGTCTGCGCTGCTGTCTCCACCAGGCATACCTGTTAGATGTTGATCTTTTAATTAGTGAGGCCCATAGAAACTTTAGATCAAAGATTCTAAAATTGAAAAAACACTAGAGGAGGAATTTGCAAAAAAAAAAAAAAAATTACAACAAAGCCGATAAGTGACACTCCCAAGTTTTTGACATCCAAATTAAAAAGAGTAAGGCGTGTTTCCGTCCTGTCTGTGCAGAGTGCACTGCAACTGAGGGGTTAAATTGCAGATTGTCTGAGATGTCAGCTGTGCATGAAAGACAATAAAAATGTTGAACAAAGTTAGAGCGAACCAGTCAGTGGTTAATTTGTTCATATTCACCAAGAGGGACGTTAAGAAGATGAAGTGTTGTTTTTATGATGTGGCTGGGAGGATGGGATGTTGCCTGCAGCCATTTATTCGCCACCACTGTATCATCCCCTTCCTACAATAACCACTTATCAACCACAGGCTAAAGTGGCCATTGCCAGGGTTTACCATCTCCGACTCAGAAATGGATTGAAAGCACCGCTTGTTTATTTTAAACTACAGTCGGCAGACAATTAATTTCTCCTTGCATAAAAACACATTCAGTGAAAGAAAGAATAATGTGAATAATGAGTGAGCCCTCAGCCCTGTAGGTGAAAGCAGGCAACTGACTCCTGTTTTTATTATAATTTGATTTTTTTTTTTTTTTTTTTTTGTTGGTTGTAAAGAATTTCAATATTCGCATGTG
>JAQNCA010000012.1:5218077-5270333 GCA_029783725.1 Acanthurus tractus
TTTTTTTAATAAATATAATATTAAAAACTTAAATAATTTTTTATTATATAAAAAAAATATATTATAATTTGTTTTTTTTTTTTTTTTTTTTTTCTTGGATGTACAGAAGTGCAATATGCGCTTGAGCAGGGCTGAGACACAACATGAACGCCTGCCTGGAATAATTTCAATGGCAAAAATAATCTCATTTTGTCTGGGAGTGTAAAAATCCTGTTTGCATGGCTGTGGCGTGTGTCTTTGTGCCTGAGTGTCTTATGGCAGGCAAGGAGATGTGCGTGCAGGCTGTCGCTGAAACCATAACAATCGTGCTGGAACATTTCACTGGGAATGAATTGAAACATGCCACGTTTACCTTTTTCACAGATGTGACATATTTCAGTTTTGGATCACGCATACAAAGGAGAGCCTTGTTTTGTTCGAATTTTAAACTGTGTATAAGATGCTTAGAATGCCAAAATTGCACTTTTTAAATCTTCATTGACCTGCAAAAGGTTGACGAAATACACCTGCAATTTTTACAGCTAGCCTGCTCCTGTTCATGTGAACATGGCAATTCTGATAAAGAAGATCCTGTAGCACACATGCCTTATTCATCTTTGTGTGCTCGCTGCACAGGAGAGAATCTATAGTCATTTTTACAGTCAAGTTGTTCTCCTTATAAGCACTCTTCCCCAAAGTTTTGGCTACTTTGTGCAGATAAAGGAGTTTCTAGCTAATCCAAGACCAACAACACCTGTGTCTGTGGTCCTTGATAACTAACTCTTGGAACTTTGTCATTTCAGTCACTTATTATTTTTTTAGGAAATTTGTCACCAGAAAAATGCTAAAATTGCAAGCTTGTCGAACAGACAGATCTCAGTAAACACCAACATTGTGACACACCTCTCAAAGTCCTGCACAGATGCAAGCTATCCTAGAGCATCTGAATGAAACACATCAGCTTTTAAATTTGTGTACACAAGCTAACTAAAATATTTAAGTTAAATTACGTTTGTAGACTGCTTATGTTGAGGGCTCCTCCTACTCCTTACATTTTCACAGAGTGCAAATTTAATTAACACAGTCAATATTATGATGTGCACTCTCCCTAATTGTTTTTTTTTTTTTTCTGGAAATATTCAAATTGTTGGACTGTGAGAACCTCCTGCCTCATACAGACTGCAGGGTTATACTTTACAGAGCAGATAATGCAAGGAGCTGGTTTCTGCTGAGATCAGTCAGGTTGAGCTAAATTAAACAAATGCGCATGATGTTTGTTTGTATTTGCTTGATATTTCTCACGCCACCTTAAGAAGATTGTATTTTTGACATTGTTCCAGTTAAGAATTTCATGAGCTATCAAAACTGAAATGTCATAGAGAATAGAAATTGTCATCCTGGACTATAATACATATTAAGTATAGCTCGGTCTTGGATCAGGACTGTTTTCAAGGCACATTGTCTTGCAAACTGCTACATGTGCATGAGATAATGATTTCAGAATGGCATGATTATAAGCTTTTATTTAGTTGCATAGCCATAAGGCATGCTACTGTCAATAAATCATTAAGTCACTGTAGCTCAGGGCTTGGTCAAAGGACCACCCAAAAGCCATTACTCCAGATGGTGCATTAGGATGAATATCATTTTGATGATATTGTCCCCCATAGGTCCTTTCTTTCTCCTGTCATTTTCATCATATTTTATAGCTAACCATACCGCTACCATTTTGCCATGCAGTCTTTAACTTATGGCAGGTATTGTTCTCACATGACAACGGAGGACAAAGTGTTGAGGGAAAAGTGTGTATTATATGTTCTCGATGAGGTTGTTTAGGTTGTGGGCAGGTTGTTCTTTTTAAACTCCTTTTCAACGTATTAAGGAAAGCTCTTTACAATCCTCAACTGAAAAAGAAGAAAAGACGAAGATTCCTCAGGCTGGAACATTTTCCTCCCCTCCTCGCTCCTCTCCTTTGACTATATTTCTAAATTTACCCATCCATTAGCGGGAGACACAGAAGAAGACAGAGTTGCTTGTGCTTTTAACAAGGCTACTTCTTCCCTTCAGTGTCATGCTCTACTGGGCTTCAAAACACGCAGCCCTCTTTTGTGTCTTTATTATAGCGGGTGCTGAAAGAGATGAGTTTCGAGCACTTTTATGTGTGTGTGTATGTGTGTGTGTTGGTGAGAGGGGCGGCTGGTATCAATAAAATCTTTCTGCAGTAGGTGGTATTTGGCGTGGGAAGGGGATAGTAGGTGCTAGTGTGTGTGTGTGCGCAGAGTTACATCTCAGTATTCTACCACAGATAATTGATGCCGACAAGCTCGACTGGTATCTCTGTGACATCAATAGGCACGCAGCACACTCGCTGTTGATGGATGCCCATGTCAATCTTTCTGACCCCCCCACCCCCGCCCCCGCCACTCACACATACACACACACACATACACACACACAACCACACTTTGCTTACAAGCTATGAGTCTTTTCCAGCAGGGCACAAAAGGAGCAGTCTACTAGCACGCTGTCGCCAGCTGAGATGAAACAGAACAGCGCTCAGAGGGCAGGGAGGGAGGACGACAAGAGAGGAGGATGCGGATGGAGGACGGGGGAGGATGGGGGAGTAGGTGGAGGCTGGAAAATATAGGCAAGGAGGGGGGATTTGAGGTGATTTTTATGGGGTAACAGAGATGGGATATGAGGAGGAGGGCAGAGGATTGATGGAGAAATATAAAAGTTGGTGAGATGAAGAGGTGGTTCATTGAAGAATATAAAGGGACATAAAGGAAGATGGGAAAAGGAGGAGTGTTTTGTTAACTGGGCTGAGCTTTCCTCGTGATGCTAAGAGTTGGGAAGCTGCTTAGCATTCTTTCTCTCCCTCACACTCACTGCAACTTTAGAGCTGGCTCAGCAGAGAGCACATAGATGGTAAAGTGGCGTGATTAATTTAGGATGCAGGAAGCTTTTTTGGCCGGCGCGTGCACACACATACACACTCTTACGGAAACTCACGCATCAGCATCTGAATGGAGGTTGTGGTTGTGGAGAAATGGCCTTTTAAAGTGGAAGTTATCCTTATTCAATATCCATCAGGTCTTACAGGTTGGTATCAGTGTGATATAATAAAAACCTCAGTTCAGTCTTATCAAAAGGGCACAGCTGTACCCGCAAGTAGAGATGCTATTTATATCAAAATAAAACAGTTCAACATTTGAGAAGTGCACTTATTTGCTTGTTGACCAGAGTTAGATGAGAAAGTCGATACCACTCTTATAAAGTGTCTTTTTATTAAATTTAATGCTACAGCATGAGGATGGTTTCACTGAGGAAAAAGACAAACTGGAAACAGATAATCTCTCCAAAGTCAGAGCAAGTCTAAGAGCATAGTAGCTGCTTTGTGATGTGTGTCTGCGTCTGATACACACCTCCTGCTGTACTGCACAGTGCAGCAGGAGGTGCTGACTGGGTCGTGGCAAGGCTGTAATTAGGCATAGTGGTGTTTATTAGCAAAAATTTAACATTCGAAAGCATGCTAACATGCTTAAATGATATTGCTAACACGCTGATCTTCACATTGCTAGCCAACCTAGGCTCCTGATTAGCTTTAAGGGTGAACCTAAATGATAAATAAATGAGAGCTGAAGGGAATGTGCTCACTTTTGCTGTTATTTGCTCATTAACCAAAGTTTCGGGTAAAAATACACCATTGACCTGCTGGTGGCAATAGATTAAAGGATAAGTGATCACCAACATTAGTATTATTTATCCTGGTGAGGACATGAACAACTGTACTAATTTTTTATTTTATTTTGTTATATATCCCAGAAAACTTTTGTTCATTAAACATCATCAAAAATTGTAATGGTTTCTCAAGCAAACCATTTTCTCAGGTATTTTCATTTTGATTAAACTAGCTGGAAATCGGAGATGATTTATTGAATAACATAACTTTATTTTATTTTATTTTAAACTAAAAAAACTGAATGGCAAACATCCTTAAAGGTGACTATCCGTAGCCTTCTCTGATGCATCTTTTTTTCACTCTTTATGTCTCTTAATTTCCTTGTTATCATCTTCCTTATGGTGTTAGTAAAGACAGATTGGGGCTTAACTGATTGTGCAAACCCAAGAGGACTGATGAATTAAGCAGCACTTAAGACATATACCTGCTTTCATATAATATTAACTGCCTCCTTTCCTTTCCTGTCTCTTGGTTTCCTGCCCATTTCTATATTATGCAGCCAGATTGTTGCCCACCTGACACTGCAGCCCCACACATCACACCTTCAGCCCGTCTGAGTTTCACTGACCACAACACATTCAAAAAACACACATGTACTAAAGCCTCAGCCCAGAGGAGCACAGGAAGTAAAACAAACGCCCACTGGTATTTCCGGAAAGAAACCCGTACCGGCGCACTGGCGTGTGCGGTGGCAGCAGCAGCAATGGTGGGCACTGCAGTGAGAATTGGACCACTCTCCTGGCGTGGGTAGCTTTCGTATTTTCACTGCCATGAGTGCCCGCGGTGCAGTGCGGGGCTGGCTGGCAGGCTTCGGGAAAAAGACCCATCTGTTGTATGAGATTATTTCAAACCAGTTACAGCACAGGATGTCACCTGTTTGGAGAGACTCATGGGAGGTGGGATTATGGGAAGGAGGTTATGCATGTGTGCGTGGAAGAAGGGTATGGAGGTGAATTCCTCAAGAGAGCGATGTTCTCTCATCTTATCATCACAGTGCTATTCATGCATGTGGGTTTAATGTGATTCTATAGGTTTGTCTGTACAAGTGCCAATAAACGTATGAATATGTCTTTTTACAGTGAGCAAAAAAAGAAGCAGCCTCCCTTTAATAATTGTATCGTGTGTGCATGTGTTCAGTTAACATGTGGCTTCTTTGACAGCTTCCAAAAATTTGAGATGCAGTGTTTTTTCTTGTTGTTCAATGCATAGATTGACGTTGTGAATCAATCAAGCCACCTTAAATGTCAATGATGACCTACCTTGGTGTTTGTTTTTATTACCTCTCTCGCATGACACAGCCAACACTTAAGTGATTATCAGACCTTAAAACACTCAAAAAAGTCTTTATAAATTTTAACCAGATTACGCAAACTTGAAATAGGCCCATTCTGTTTCCTCCCTTAAAGAAAAAAGTCCTGGAGCGCCAGCAGCACTATGCTTCCTTTTAAAAGCGGTACTTTCATCCCTGCTGTATACTAATGCCCTGTGCAATGGTTACTAGCGTCTCTCATCATGAATTTTCAGGCTGTTATTTTGATTTTGTTCAGGATCTATTGCTCGAGATACAAAGACAAGATGACAAAATTGATGTGGCTAACATTTGACATTTTAAGAAGCTCCCTGGTGTCACGGACTTGCTTGGAGGTATGTCATGCTTGCTTCGGCCTCAGTCCAGGGAAAAAACCCCTTTGGGTGGAGTTCTGTGTAGCTCGGTGCGCTAAAAATAATTGTGGAAATGCAAACCAGCGTGGCTCGGTGCTGCTTAGTGTGGCCAAAAGTGCCAGTTGAAAAGTCCCCTAATATGTTTTTGTTGCAGTAAATAAACATATGTATTGACATTACCAAAACATTCATGAAGCAAGTACCCACAATATTTATAGTGTCATCCTTAAATCAATTTGTCAGCTTTACAGTAGGCTGTAGGTTAAAGTATAGACTGTTTATTAAATAGTAAATGGAGCCACAATGATGCTACTCATTTGGTTTTTGGAGACACACGTGACCAAAGGTGGATGCAAAGGGGGAGCAATGACTGTGTTTGACACCTAACTGACAGCCAGGAGCTGTTGTCACTCATAACAGCCATCCACTTAATTATGCATAAATCGAAGCCTTAATAAAATTTTCAAAAATTATTTAAATGCAAAAATATCTCCCTATAAAGTTTTCATAAACGCAGAAACCAACTATTGACTTAACACTTACGATCTACTGAGCTATGAACATGTTTAACATCTCCTGTGAAGTCGAGCTTTTTAAAATTGGACTCTATGAGGATTAACGTTCTTTTGGACAAAGCCTCAAGTGGCCAACTGAAGAACTACAGTTTAAAGTATTTTTGCGTCAGCTTTTTTTTCAGCCTCAGAAGTTGCTGCTTTGTTTGAAGCTGCTGTACTTCAGCACTAGTATACTTAATCCAGTCCAGTATCATACATTTTAGGAACTACATCCATAACAGAAAACTCCTCACCTCACAATTTACATTTAATACCAGTGTTCAGTGCAGGTCAAGTCAGCTAGTATGTCAGAATGTTAACCCTTCTTGTTGCAAGGTGGAAAATAATAAAGGAATAGGGTTAAGGTAGTTTTTTTTTTGTTTTAGCTCTCACAAGCCTGCTATGAGCGCCTTTATTTTTTTATCATAACCGTGATCTTTCCCAAACCTCAGCCACATCACAGTGTGTTGAGCAGACCTTGTAGAAAGTGAGAATAGATTGGCATTGGACATTATCCTGTTTTTTGCACAATGGTTCAATATTGACCGTCTTGTCTGGTGACAGGACCAACTAAATATTTTAGAAGAGCATATTTTGTTCATGACCATATCAAACTGTTCTGCTTGCTCTCCCGTTCCTCTAAAAGAAAACTCCAGTTTCCGGCAGCTTTGATCAAACTACAGTAGCCTGACCTGTAATGATAGTACTGTACACATCTGATTACCAGTCCAGATCTGGAAACATGGTGGCAATCCCTATGCAGAATGCAGACAAGTGAAAAAGCAAAGCATTGTCTTAGGAAAGGAGCTTAAATTACATGAGAAATTATTGTTATTGTCTTTATTATTTTAGATGCTCTAAATTAGATTTAAACTTAAAATGGTTCAGACGCGTACAGATAATCAACAGGGTCCTTGACACAAAAAAGTAAAGACCCCCACTCCACTGCAAGTCCACTCCATCTCATAGAAAAGCTGTTATGTCCATAACTGTGGAGCAAAGAAACTAAGAACTTCTACTTAAGTACTGCACTTAGTATAGTTCTTCAAGGCTACTTGAACTTAAATCGAGAACTTCCATTTGTTGCTTCTCTATACTTCCACTCCACTACATCTAAGTATAGCATTTAATCCTCCACCCCACTCAGGGAACAGTGTTAGTTATGAGATAAATGTTCAGAATACTGTTATTAATACCTTTCCTGTCCAGTAGAAACCATGGATCTGCAAATTTGATAAACTGAAATTTTAATTTGGCACAGAAATGTAAAGGCCTTCCTGAAAACTGAAGGATTTAGTACATTATGAGCCAAAAAAAATCTCTTACTTCTTAAATAACTAATTTAAAAAACCCTCTTTGGGTTACCTGGAAAATGCCTTGTCACAAAACAGAAAAAAGGCCAGTTTGTTTGAGCTCAGGAAAAGTTATATTTTCAGAGAGAGGTGATTCTCACAGGGACGGAGGTGCTACAAACACACGATTTGATAGAGTATGATGATGCATCGCTGTAGATTTAACTACTTCGTAAACAAACACAGTAAGCAAAACTGTTGAAAATAACTTTTTAAACATTTTCAGTGATAAAGTGGTTTTCAATGCAAGATTTTGTATTGTACTTGAGTAATCACAAAATATGGTGTAAGTACTCAGTGAAGGCAAAGGATGTGAATTATTCCTCCACTACAAATTCAGGGAATAGGTTAGATTTCTATTCTCCTTATTAAATTTTTTAATTGTTTGAATTGCTTGTCTTTCATGTGCTCATATTAGCCAAATTTTAGCACAAAGTCTGATCAGGATATCCCTGTACTGAACACTTTAAACAGAAGCCCATGGTCAGATAACTCACTTGGCCTCTGGGCCTGTGCCAGCTATGCCCGTGCTGTAATCGATCTGTGGGCTTAAGTAATCTGGCTAAACTGTTGGCTTGTTTTCAACCTGTCTGTTCATACAACTACTCATTTTTCTTACCCTGACTGACTCTGTCGGAGCAACTTGCATGTCCACAGCACTCAAAAATTAACTTAATGAGCTCAAAGTTATCACAATTTTTTGAAATTGTCATCAAACTATGAATCCAAGCCCTGAATTTTAGTAAAACTGTAACTTTGTTTAAAATATTTTCCTCTCTTGGCCTTAACAAAAGTCCAAAACAGCTAAAGATGGCGGTGCAAAGTTCTCTCACTGCCACATCAGAACTTCAGAGACGACAGAGAGCCAATGAAGGAGTCGAACCCTCGGCCAAGGTTAGAGTGATGCACCACCTGCATCCTAATGGCTGTAAAGCAGAATCCCTGCCTGCAGGTGATGAATGAGTGTCATGTCAGGAGGGAGGGAGAATGAGAAGAGGAGATGAAGAGGATGAAGAGGAGGAAGATGAGATTTGGCTCTAGAGATGTTGCCCACAGGATGCTCAGGCACAGACCTCAGGAAGCCCTAACCCCTTCACTCAACCATCTGTGGCTCAGAGGTGTGCAAGTGTGAGAGAGAGAGAGAGAGTGTGTGTGTGTGTGTGTGTGTGTGTGTGTGCGCGCGCGCTTGTGTATAGGAATGTGTGTATTTGTGTGTATACAGGAGACAGTTTTAATGGGTTTTTGAAAAAGTATTTGAGTTTTCATGTGTGTGTGTGTGTAGAGTGAAATTGTTTTCAGTGTGTGTGCATACACCTGTGTGCATTATATACAACAGTACCTTATGCATATGGGTATATGAGTATTTAGCTGTGTATATATGTTTGCATGTGTGTATCTCTCTCTTTTTCTACATACCTGTATACTCCCATCTCTATAAGTCCCCTGAACAAACACACACACACAGTGCACACACATACACACACACACAGTGCACCTCACCTCTTGCACCTCCACCAAGAAGAACAGATGGGAGAACAGGAGAGAGGGTTCCCACGTCCGCTCTTCCACCTCGTCCAAACTCAACCCATCACAGCCCAGCCCGCCGCGCGACCCTGCCAGAACCACCGTGACTCAGCCAAAACACACACACACGCACGAGCACACACACCTCTGCTGGAACCCGCAAACTCCAAAAATAACGAGCCAAGCTCATGCACAGAATCACTGCTCAATACACATTTAGGTTCATAGACACAAATTCAAATGAAAACACACACACACACACACACATTGAGTACTTTGGCTCTCTGAGTGTCCAGAGTGACACCAGTGAGCCAAATTATGATGAGGTAATCAAACTGCAGTTAGTACTGAATTATCTCACATCTATCTCCAAGTTATAAGAACCCTGCTAATAACATGCTGCTCGAAAAATCACAGTCGGGGTCAGCATTTGGTGCTGATTAATATACTTTTAAAGTTATTTGACAATTACAAGATAATGATACAATGAGTTTCCTTTCAATTCCCAAGATTCTTTTGAGTCAGTTTTAAAGACATAATCATTAGCCAACCTGAAGTGGAGCTACAAGCTGAAGCAAAAAACTTGTTTCTGAGAAATTAGGTGTTCAGGTTTCTTTTTTGGCAAAACCTCCGAAGTGTGTGTGTGTGTTGCTTGAAGGATAGTAACATTGTACGTCACATAATAGCCGTGATCAGTGATTGACAAGGCTAACACTGGTGCTAACAAACTCTACCACAGGCACTGATTACATTATTACAATTTTACATTCAAAGCAATGGTAACCTTTAGTTAGCAAGCCCACCAAAAAGTAGCATTTGGAAATCTTTGGATGTCTCCATCCACAGCTTTTGCAGTTATTGTTTGAGGGCAGGACAAGTCTCACCCACAAATGGCCCCCTGATGATTGTGTGAGGCTCTGAAATAAATAGAAAAAAATCAGCCATGTTAATTTATTGTTGGTGATTATCTTTGCCAAATTCACGTCTATATTTCATGATTTTTGAGTATGTATGTTTCCTTTTAGGTTATTTCAAGGATACAAGGATACAGGGATACACGGATAGTTTATTTGTTATTAGTTTATTTGGAATTAAAATGTGGTTCTTTCTCGAGTGATTAATTGATTGTATAAAAAAGATAAAATTATTTAACATGAAGGAGTGCAGATGGTGCATGAAGCAGTCTCTCAGCCTGAGGGAAAAAGCTGCTCTGTAGTCTGGTGGTACAACAGTGGATACTTCTGTATCTTTTGCCTTACAGCAGCAGGGTGACAGGCTGTGGCTGGGGTGGGTGATGGCCTTTAGGATCTTCTTCACTCTACGCAGGCACCTCACATCCCCAATATCACTGATACTAGGTGGATGGGTACCAATGATGTTTTGGGCAGTTTTAATCACTCGTTGCAGAGACATCCTGTCCTGGGCCGTGCATATCCCATGCCAGTTTGTGATGTTTACAGTCAGGATGCTTTCAGTCGCCCTTTTGTAAATAACATTTGCAATTTTTACTACCTTTAAATATGTATTCTTGACCAAAAAAAGCATATGTCAGGGTCAAGCTCTGATGTTATCCTGCTAGCTTGATGGATTTGCTTACACACACTCCTCAAAAGTATTACTCTCATGAATTCAAGACTGATTGTTTTCATGAAAGGAGACAGATGGTTGTTATATTGATACCTTTTGTCATAAAATGTTTATCAGTAGGAGTGCAATGTGTGTTAACGTGTGTGTATAAACACCTGTTTTTCCCCACTAACATTTTCAGTGCTTTCCACATCTGTTTTTCATCTTATCTCTGTTTTGGCTAACATTAGCCGAAGTTAGCGACCGAAAACTACCAGTCAAACAAGAACCTTGGCAGAGAGCATTCTGTCCCTTTACTTAGATAAGTCTTTATTTTGTGATTTAGCCAATTGTAGCAGAACCACAAAGTAAAAGTTATAATAACGATGTATCAAGTGAAAATAAAGGTGAAAGGGTCACTTTAAACACTTCTATAGCTTTGTTTTACAACCCCAGTAGGCAACTGATTGTAGTTAAAAAGCTCCAGAAATCGTCTTTACGCTGCTTGCTCAGCACCAGACAGCAGACAGAGAGACCAACTTGTGAACACAGAGGATAACAGAAGGATCATTTTGATGAATAATTAAATGCATTAAATAAAAAAATATAAAACACTGAAACCAAGTTCCACCAAATCACCCACAAAGGTTTTTCTTTTTTAATAAGAATACAACATAAAAGATCATGAAGAAGTTTCCAAAATCAATTAAAATCAAAATAGTAAAAAAATATAGTTTGGATAAACAGTTAATTTAGCTATGAGGTTATTTGCAATCACAAAGGTCTTTACCACACAGTAATAAAATTGTGTTTAGTAAATACTCCATCTGTCGTACACTACATCATCTGTTGATCTCAAAGGAGTCATGTTTTAATGTATATAAAAATGCTGCCCATGTGCAACCTTTAAAGTAAAAGCTGTGAACTCCGTGTCACAAGGTGTTGCTACGCACCCTGTGGCCTGACCTCAATGAGGACAGTCATGGCTGCCATTGAGAAAAATGCTGCCATGTCCTTGGTTGCACTTCTCAGCATTATTTTTGTCAGCTGAATCAAGCCAGATCAAGTCAGACCCTGAGCCCATTCAAACATAAATGTCAAGTTCAGCCTCAGGTGAAAACGCTGGTGTCTGCCCTCGTGCCATCCGGCAGCCGCAACACATGCGACTAGCTCACTGGCCAAATCCATTGATTTTTCCCGAGACCAATTACCCCGGCGTCAGAGATCTCACTCACAAGTTCTGGACGGCAGGGGGATTCTCTGACTTTAATCACACATCAATGCTAGTCCCTCAGAGCAATCTCTACTGTTTATCCCCAGCCCCAGCCTTTTGCCAACTCCGTATCGATTGCTACCCAGCTTCAGCCCTGTACCGCGATCCGTCGCTATCTGTGTCCATCCGCCAGCCGTCCCCCTCTCTCTCCCTCGCCTCATGGCGGGAAAAAAACAGCCAGAGGGAGCTTAGGCAGCAGAGAACAGAGCGCAAGAGTGATGATTTCCTCATAAAACTGCCATTGATTTTGTGACATGCTGATGCCGTCTCTTTTTCTGTGAAGAGAGAGAGTGAACCAATTATCTGGTCTTGACAGAGCAGCATTGGTGTATGTAAAATCATGCTTGTGGTGAGTGGGGTCCAGCCCGGGTGGTTCATTAACAGCCAGGCAGATGAACTGTGAGATGATATGTTGATTTACTCACTTAATGTTGTTTAGTTTGAATATTTAATTCAGTCTGGGGGTATGGATTTGTATTTTTAATGGTAAAAAAGGCTTTGTCAATATAGGAAAAGCACTTCTGTAACAAGATAAGTGTTTTCAGTAGAGTGGAATTTTCTCAGTTCTTGATTAGTGTTTTTTATAGTATAGTTTCAGTTTTCTGTAAGATGCATGGAATTGTGTAGCTGCATAGTTACCATATATCCTTAGTTGGTATACCTGTAAGAACTTAGTAAGGAAACAATAAACGGATCAATTAGGTCCAGACCTCTCAGTTTAAATGTTGTCTTTATTCAGAACATTTTATTGTAACACACAAAAAACACAAAATAAAAGCACCACAAACTTCTCTACTGATGCCAGTTTTAGAGACACAACAAGGACTAAAACCTGGCCTGCCACGGACTAGGTATGCGTCGTCTTTAGCCTAGCTGTTTCACCTAAAGTGTTCATGCCAGGTTGTCCCCACCAGAGACAAGATGTCAAACAGAAACAGTCGCAGCTCCTGGCAGCTCCAGGGTCAGCATGGCAGGGTACTGGCAGTGTCCAGTACAGATACATAACTTTTACAGTTTTCACTAGGTATCATCAAGTTAAAATGTGTCAGTATCAGCACTCGTGATGAAGGAAAATACTCATCATGTGACTGTGTCCACATCATTCTGTATTATACACACACTACAGCATTAGTAAACAGTGCATTTTATTTGGTGAGAAGTAAGTAAAAAAAAGTACTACCCTCACCAGAAAACACAGAAAAGTTATCATGTGAAATATGAGTTATTTAAAAACAAGCCCTGAAATCACACAGATACTTTGCACTGTTAAGTAGTTTTAAAAATTAAATAAATTATTTTGACCTTGAATACCACACTTTGTGTAATTTTTACTTGATATTCATGTATATTCATTTCTTTACTAAAGTTTATACACTCAAATGACTTTTTCTGCATATTGTCATCTTACTCATGCGACCAAAAAACACTGATCGATGGCTCCGTTCAGTAAAAACTGAGATCAACATGACATATGTTAGGATAACTGAACTTGGCAAATATTCATACAGTTTCCATGTCAACTGAAACAACCTTGGTTAAACAGATAACACATCTCCTTTATTTCTCATCAAAGCCCAGTTTAAACTTCAAAGATAACCAGTCTCATCATCCTTAAGAAGGTGTATAAATGCATATAAACAGCCAATTAAATGCACTTTAGTACATATTTTGAGTTATTGTGCCAGGCAGGAATGCCTGTACTTCTTTCTGACCTCTTTTAATAAGGAGCTGATTTGCAATGGAAAATAAATTGTGACAGTGGAATCAGGTTGGTAACTTGATTCCTGTAACCCCACTGTCATCTCTTGCTCTGTTCAACATGACAGCTTTCTGTAGCACAGGGCCATCATTTTCAAAAAGGTCATTGATGATGCAGGGACACATCAGCATAAATCTGATCCAGTGACAGCTGTGCCTGCGAGCCATCGCTCTCGCAGCACAGACCAATTAGAGAGGGTCTTGTATCAATCAGAAATCAAATAACATCTCATCAAAACGCACGTCTGTTTTTGATTACCCCCTCTCCCCAAAGAGAACCACGGTTCTCCCTAGATCCCACCTTCATCAGCCCACACCTCTTTAGGCTTATGCCAATATCTTTCAATTTTTTATTTTTTTTTCCCAACACCCACCCACATTTTACCAGCACGTACACCTAACAGATATGCAGTCACATCTTCACACATCAGTGACGCACAGGAGCACAAACTGCCCAGGGCTGTGAGGGACAGTGCAGGTAACCAATCCAATTAACACCTTAATGAGGAGGTCCCCAGCCACAGACCGGCTTACTCTGCACACACTGAACACACAGTTCTCATCGTCGGGACACAATGTACCGGCATACTTTTGATCAGCTGGTGAAGCTTGATCCTGTAGTTTGGATTGTCTTAGAGAGGAGCAGATAATGTTTCTAACTGAACAAGTAAAGTTTCTATTGTTAGAACATAATCTAAATGGTAGTACTAAAATACACATACAAACACTGTATTTTTTTTTTATCAAGGCTAAAGGGCCAAAGCACAATCATTGGCTATTATTAGCTAATGTTAGCATGTTTTCACATTTAACTTGCTTCCTGATGTAAACAGCTGGTTGTTTTAGATGGGCTTAAAAAATGTAATCAGTAACCTGTTATCAACTTTGTAGCCATCAAAAAGGTTTAATTTAAAAATACCTCTTAAGCAGTAAAATTATTGTAATTCATGATTTTAAGGTGTGTGCGAGGTAACATGTAACTTTTACCTCATTATGTCAGCAGTGTTATTGTTAATTCCATTAGAAAGCATTTATGTGAGCAGATGTTAAAACACACCAATCATTTGATGGTTCAGCTTCACGACAAACTCCGACTTTCACCTGATAAATGTAAATTAGTCCAAGCTGATGCGTTTCCAACTGACATTAATGTATTTTCGCCTTATTGTGTGCTGCTTTTTATAAGCTTCTGACAGCTTCTACATGCATCTGTGCATTAACTTCATATGCATTCATGCTTTTTCTTTCATTTTAATGAAAACCCACTAAAAGGGTTCACCGTAATGGATACGACAACAACCACACAAGCTGTTGAATAGCACGCTCTAAAGCAGACATTGTGCAAACAACCATATGACTTTCTCCAAAAATGTCTGAACCACTTTATATTTGTCAGTTTTAGGGTAAATCAATAAAGCATAAAAAGAATAAAGTGAAACATTTTCAACTTTTAAACCCTTCTTTTATTATTACGATGTATAGCCCTGCTTTTCGTACTATGATTTAAGAGGCAATTCACATGGATCCCTTGGAAAATTAGAGCTTAACTTCTGACTTAACATGCTGCTTTCGTGGGTCTTCACTGTAAAACCTCTGATGACCCAGAGCAGTGTTTGTGTTGATCTGCTAACAATGTTTATTGCAAATTTCTAACACTTTACAACCTATAAAATTGTGTGTGTAAAGATTTGGACAACAAAATACTCTCTTATGTAAAATAACCATATGTACTTGGTAGGACTTGTATTAAAACACATTAGCTCCGATCATTGTCATTAGGAAAAGCATTATTAATAAAAAAGAAGTGTTATCTATTCATGCATCATGTAGGAAGTGTTGAATCCAGCAGCAGTTATTTGCATATCACACAGATGTGGACAAACAGCGCTGGAGTACATTAAAATTTCTTAAGTGCATTGCAAATCACAGAAGTGTGTAATGGAGTGAGCTGCAATGCGCCTTGAGAGTTTTCTCAAATATCAAGCAAAGATTAAGTAAAGCAATTTTGAGCAAAGACACATTCACTGCATGGAGCCATGATTAAATTTCATTTTAATTGATTTTGTGCCAGTTTAAAACCCCTCGCAGAACCACCGATGCAATGACATAAATAAATAGAGGGTGCTGTTAGCATTAGTTTTATTAGTAGTGGTAATATAAGTGATGGAACTGTAATAATTGCAGTATCAGATGCATGAGCAGGGATTGACAAGCTGATGATTTTTACATCTCTCATTACATGCACATACGGTTCACGTCTGTCAGAGATTACAGGGAAAGTTTTATGCTAATAACTTAGTGATGTTTCTTTTTCAAGTGTCTGAAATTTCAAATCCACACTTCCTGAGAAAATTTGAGATGACTCTTTGTGTGGTGATTCAGTTGAAGGTGAAAAGAAGCTCAGTGGTCATTTTTTTGACGCTGATGACGATTCCATCACTGTTGAGGACAACTTTTTGGAGTTCAAAGATGCAAAAGAAGAAATCTGTTTGCTCCACGACTGCTTTACAAAGTGTGTATGAGCTGTGATGAAAAAATTTAAAAGACTGTCCAACCACAGCTCAACACAATAGTGTGAATGTAACAGATGCAAACAGTGACTTTCTAGAATGTGACAAGTTACTTTACTTGATCAGTATTAGCACCTGAGTTGCATGCTTTCACCACTGGTATTTGAACATTGGCATTTTCATAATGGATCTGAAACTCTGGTTTTGGCTTTCTTCCCAGGGCCCAAACTTAATTTTGGGGAATAGAAAGAAGTCACATAGAGTTAAATCCGGTGAGTAGTGTGGAAAGCAATGATTCTGTTGTTGCTAATGAGAATGTTGTGGGTGTCCAGTGTTTATGTGCAGGCACATTGTCATGTTTATGAGCCTGGTTGTACGCTATAGTTCAAGTTGTTTGTACCAAAAGTTCTTTCTCAGACACTGCAGAAGTCTCAGCAGTACTCAGCACTGATAATCAGAAACCTGTTTGGTCTCTGGGTCGCAGCATTAGGCACAGCTCTTGATAATGGTGATGATCCTTAACACAAAGTTTGGCTCATCCCTGGCCTGTTGATGGAGATGCTCACAGACTCCACCTCAGACTCTGCTTCAGCTCATGTGTCAAGAAATTACAAATGTGAACTGAACCTGTGGCCACAAAAATGCATGTGACTCAGACTACTAATGATGATCGAGTGATGTAACTTGAACTTCTAACTCACAGAGGTATTGCATGTACCTGCTACATGCAAATTATGGTGCAGCACTCCAGTCATGTCCGGCAGGAACAGTTTCAGAAAGTTTTGATCTCTCTCCTTAAATGAAAGAGGGGGATTATTAAAAATAAATGTGCTAGATTTCCTAAAACTGACTTATCAATCACCTCTCGTAGTTAAAAGAAGTTGAAGCAGAAGAGAAGAAAGCAGGAGAAGAAGAATCTGGGACTGAAGTTAAAGACATTGGAGGAACTTTGAATCTCTTGCTTGTGATCAAAGCGGCAGAGTGATTCAACCTGAGCTTTGGTTTAGCCAGTTGTTCTCTCCTCAGACTTGGAATACAAGTTTGCCTGGAATAATAAAAGCACCTTGATGAGGCTGTGTGACGCACACAGCAGCGTTAGGTTGGGCAGTTTGATTCATGACTCTGACAAAAATGCTCTTGTTTATGATCACACAACATCTGTTGACGGTGAATCACTCCTTGTAATCAGCACTCTGCTGCCATTTGATCATTTAATCTGTCACAACATTGTGTGACTGTGTTTTTGGGTATGTGTCTGTGTGTGTGTGTGTGTGTGTGTGTGTGTGTGTGTGTGTGTGTAGGTGTGTGTGTGTGTGTGTGCGTGTGTGGAGGCACTTTGCCACACATCACAGTAAAGGAGGTTGTGTATCTCTGCAGTTAATTTACTTGGGTGTACAATTGCTCTATTAGACCCTATGGGGTTGTGTGAGTGTGTTTATGTGCTCAGATCAATTCCGCTAAAACAGTAATCACTGTACCTGTTTAACCAACAACTAAAAGACAAAAGACAACTAAATTGTCTCTTGCTTTTCGTACTTGTAGGGGATGAGGCTTAAATCAAAAGTAGGTGGTGCTTTAACATAGAGTTGGAGCGGCTTATCCCAAATTGTTAGCTTAAATCAAAAATTTGTTTGGATTCATTATAAATGGTTGTTTGTTATTTATTGGAAATCTATTTACAAAACAGCCTCAAAACTAAGCTTTGTTTCTGATAACAGAAGAAGAATTATTAAGAGAATATTATTAATATTTTTGACTCTTTTAATTTGAACAGCTTGATGTACAATCGCAGCCTTGTTGTTTTTGTAGTATTTAAGTTTAGCAAGAGCAGTATTTTTTAAATTCTTCACATAGTGAAACACAATTAATTATTTTGTTTGTGTGTGTGTGTGTGTGTGTGTGTGTGTGTGTGTGTGTGTGTGTGTGTGTGTGTGTGTGTGTGTGTGTGTTTGTGTGAATAATAGAAAGATGTGGACACAACTACCAATATATATAATCACACATATTACTCGGATAATACATGTAGGAGTTAAAAGTATAATATTAACTGTTTTAACTGTTCTCAGTACTCATCTCAGCACTTGGTTCAGCCCCTAATTTCCAGCATGGATTCAGTGTTGATGAATACAGCCATAATCGGCGTGTGAACATGCACACACTCGCTGCTGAGGGCCGATGATGGTGGCAGTTTTCTCTCATCAAAGCCGAGAAACATCAATGAGCAGCTCAAACATCCTCCACTGCCATTAATTAGAACGTACCAAAAACCAAAGACGATGATGTAGCAGCTCGAGCAAATAAAGCTGGAGTCTGACCCTGAAAATCGGAACCTGACTGTTATCCATTTGTTTTTGAAGTCAGCGCTCATGCTGCTGCCACTTCTAATTCTAAACACTAATTCAAAGAGGATTTGTAGGCATTTTTTCTAGGTCAAACATCACAACTTTGAAAATCCTTTTTTCTCCCCCTCCTTCCCTTGCTGTTGTCTGTTTTTTGGTTGTTTTTTTTTTTTGTTTTGGTGGTGTTTCTCAACAGCATTCCTGTTGGAAATGACAGCGGGCAAAAAAAAAGAATAAATAAAGAAAGGGGAGGTGGTTCTGCATATGACGCACAAAACTCCCGCAGGTTGGCACTTTTGATGCCTGAGTGTTTATTACAAAGAGAGGCACTGCCTTTCTTATGTCTGTTTGTTTTTTTGTGTTCAGCCACCATCGTGTTTCACACTAAATCTTCTTCCCGTTCCCGGTGGAGCGATGAAACAAAAACCAGAATGCCCAGTGAGGCTATGAGACCAAATACACAAGACCTTGATCCAGAGGAGCTTAGCCATCAGCGGACTTGAAGGGTGTTGAACTTCAATAACTGCCGTGTGCTGAAGTGATAATCTATGTACTTTTGTCTGATTTTAGCAACATGTTGGTGTTAAATGATCACCTCTGCCTTGTTACTCGGTGCTCAGCCCAGCAATCATTTCAGACCGTTAGTTTAACATTGCTGGACTGTCAGCAGCTGCCACAGCATAAGCTCTTGTACTGAAATGACCAAAGAGACTAAATAATAGACTGAGATATATGTGCAGAGACATTTATGTCTACAATGTATAAATATGTACCAAATGTGGATTGAGCAACAGTATATTAGTGAGAAATTTGGTAGCAAACAAATGCAGCTCATGCGTATTCCCTGACTCCAGAAATAATATGTGGCGAACTGAAATTAAAATAAAATATGTTTATATTTAGAATCTTACTTACTTGTATTTGTTTGGTCATAATTAAACCCCTACTCCTGAGGAAAAATAGGCTTTTATTAATAATTTGCAGCAATTGTCCCTCCTTTATCAGTGCTTTCCACTGGATGGGAATTTAGGCTCAGATAGTACTGATATTGGGAAACTAATTGGTGCAGACTGTAAAAATAATTTTGATCCCATTAATTCCAATCCAGCCAGATGAGAGACAACAGTGTTCACTTCCGCCAACAACTATTTGTGACATTATGCAACTCTTTGACATCTCTTGTTACCTCATGTTCTAATCAATTTAAGAAGAGACAACTGATGTTTCATTACAGGAGTAATTTTTGCAGTGAGTTTTGAACAACCTGCTCTCTCTCTCAACTCCTTACATAAAGTGCATTTGCTTGCTTTTGGGTAAAGTACTGCATCATTGCAGTGAAAAATTGTCTTTCCTTTAAAAATACTTAACTACATTCTGACTAAATTGTTGTGTCTGAACTGAACAACAAATCAGTAAAATGATTTGTGATTTTCACCTCACATTGCAGCTGAAGTATGATAATCTGGGGAAAATGGTGGTTATGGAAAATACACAATGGTGGAGACATTGTTATACATTTGAAGTACTTGTTAGGTTTGTAAATATCACATTTCAAACTGACAGCAACAACCACGCTGCCAAGTTAGGCAATATTTTTGAAATAAAACTCATATGGTACCATTCCAAAAATCTAAAAAAAATAACAGAAACACAATGGCTCTTTTCTCTTGGGCCTTTTTTATCCTGAAAAGGCAGCACTGATGTTCACTCAACATTTGGCATTGAGACACTTCTCTTCAACCTACAAAATAGCTTTTCCCTTGACTTTATCTGTTAGTACACTTGGAGTTTCACAAGGGTTGTGGAACTGGGAATAATAATGATTTATCAACAAGATTTTATTGAACACATGAAATTGAATCAATTTAACAGTCAATTACATTCAATATGTTTAATATGTCAAGCCCTCTAAATTTTTATACATATTTAACAGACCACGCCATGCTATCAGAAAATATGCAATATGTTGCCGAGAAGATGTGGCTTTGATTTGGAGAGGGAAACACATTTGACTTTGTTTTCAAAGCAAAATATTATTTTTGTTCATTTACCATTAATATATTAACTGATTGATAATGTCGCTCATGATTGATTAAGCAGAATGCTTGCAAATGCAGCCCTGGGTACAGATTGTTTATCCGTGTGTTTAGCCGGGGTAGTTTGATGCTGCACAGTATTGCTGTTTATTCCAAACAAACCACAGTTGCTGCTTCCAGAGCAACATCAAATTCATTACTGCCTGCACACCCCTGGGTTTTTCTGAGGAAACAGCGACCCACTTATCAGTGTTTACAACGGCAAATAGAAAAGAAAAAGTGAAAAAGGCTTTTTATTTATATTAAAATGTCACACTTTATTGCTCGGATTCTTGCTTGTATGCATAGGCGGGCTGGCACACAGACACTAAATTTACAGTAAGGCATTACTGCAACTAAAGCACTACCTTGGGAGCTCTGCAGTTGATCAGAATGATCCTCTGAGGTCTATGTTTAGACATGAGAAACCCCTGAGGCTGAGAGGTTTGTTTTGTTCAACAGGGAATACAGTTAAACTACACCATGATGAAAGTGTGTCACACACACAGCATGGCACCTGCGGTGATAAAAGATCATAACCGACTATTCAGCCTCTGAAGAAAAGCAGCATGCTGACAACATTGGCACTATAATACAAATAGAAAACACTGAAATACAACAGTTGACATTTTCTTTTAACGTCTTTGCCAGGTATTATTCTACAGCTGAGCTATAAACTGTGTCCTTGTTAAACAAGTTCTTTGATCAACCCCAAGTTCATTCTTGTGTAGCCACAGTAAACTTTGTGAAGGTAAAAATGGTCCAGTGAAAAACTCTTGTGGTACAATTTGGACATTTCATATAAACAGACACAAAACAAAACCGGATTCCACATGAAAAACCACTCATTGTACATTTCCTTGTGTTTCTGTTCTGTGTTATTGTTGTTTAAGGATTTTGTGGAAGTCGTTCCAAAATAAGCTGTAACTACTACTTGCTGTGAAGATGCCCACAGTATTTAACTGAGAGGAAAAGCAAACTTTCACCGCCGCAAATTGCGTGTTTACTCTTTGAAGGCACTTGTATGTTCATTAAAGGGTTGGTAAAATGTCATTTCGTCAGGACTCTGTTCACCACAAAAAAAAATTCAAGCCCCCCACTGGGACAGAAAGCTAAGGTCAAGCCTGGAATGCAAGTGGGATGAAAAGGTGACCGGCTCTGACATAAAGCCCCTGAAGAGACATGCACTCTGCTGAACTGACTATAAATTTAAGAGAAGAGGAACATCTTATTCAGTTTTTTTTTTCTTCATTTGTGTAATTTAAGGTCCAGTGTGTAGGATTTAGTGGCATCTAGTGGTGAGGTTGCACATTGCTCCAAACTGAATATCGCTCCATTTACCCTCCCTTTCTTAAGCCAGCAGGGAAATATGACGATGTGATACATGAAAGTTCTACTTTAGAGCCAGTGTTTTCGGTTTCTCCTCTCTGGATGACTGCAGAAACAAGTCGGTGTGGAAGAGAACCTGCTTCCTTGCAGATAAATTAATGGGAGTTAATTCTAATCCATTTCTATTACATTTCTGCCGTATTTCACAAATAAATCTCCCTGAATTCTACAAACTGGACTGTAATAGCTGTGTGATATGTGTCAGCCCTGATGATGCACATCAAAACACGTCGCACTGGCTGGTCCTTTTCCCTACAGACTCAGATTACATTGCTTCTGTCTACTGCCCGTATTAGCTCATTCTTATTAGCTCACTTTAATGTTCACTTGATTAGGACAAGGTAAAGCTGCTGTGCCTATAGCTGTAGAGCAACATTTAAGTAGGAGAAGCCAAAAGCAAAAATTCACTCAGACAGCCTAAATGGATATTTACTGGATTACAGACTATTGGCTTTTTCTTGTTACTCTCAGGATGAAAGAACCTAACTCAGTACAGCAGTCAGGACAGGGTGGCAATAAATGAGGAGTGCCCTTTAGTTCTCGGACTCAAATCCTACAAGTGGTAAAATTTTTCAAAGCAGTCGTGGTGACGGCATAACTTTCAGGTGATCTGTGTGGCAGCAGGAACCAAACAGCAGCTTCAGACTGTTGCTATGAAAGTATGAGGCAAAATTATGGCATGAGCGTAGAGGCAGGAGTTACTGCTTAGCTAAGTTTTACGAGTATATAATTGTTTTTTTTCTCTTTTTTTTCTCATCGCACAATAAGTAAGGCGATCAACCCACCACGACACATTTTGTTGTTTTCTTTATTTGCGAGCACCAAATGAAGGCAGAGGGACTCCATCCCAAGGGCAGCGCGGTGATGAAACAGTTCCAATGTTGTGATTAAGTAAAAACTACAAAGTTTCCTTGACCCTATTCACATGCCACTGGCTTAATGGCTTTATGTGCCTATTTATGACCATTTCCTGGGTGCAGCTGAGAGGAGGGGTGGCAGCACAGGGTGCCACTGTGGCTCTATCACTTTATTAACAAAGGGAGGACACACAGGAGAGCAGCACATTCATCATCTAGCCAGCAGCTGGCCCTGTGGAAAAGACAATACACATTGCTTTGAGCTCACATTTGCTTGTAGTGACGCATATGTGTGTATGTGTGTGCGTGCGTTCATGTTTGTGTGTGTAGCTGATGGTGTTAGATCCCTGTGTAGTTGAGGTAAGTGATGGCGACATCTCACAGATCCTCTCTAGACAGCTGGGAAAACTCTAATGAGCCTGTGAACCTGCTGAGAAGAGTGAGTGTGTGTGTGTGTGTGTATATGTGTGCTAGTGGATGTGTGAAGGTGTGTGTGCGTGTGCGTGTGCCGGTGGATGTGTGATGGTGTGTGTGTGTGTGTGTGTGTATACCTGGATGAGTACGCATACCTGCGTTTTAAAATCTTTAATTCTTATCCCAAGACTGAATAAAAGAACATTTTTAGAGCGATGCATCTCTTATGGTTTGAAAACGCAGCTCTTCATTTCCCTAAATATAAATACGGAATGAAATCAACTTCGTCTGAAGCACAACATCGGCGGTCTCCCTTGGTAACGCTGAGTCCTTCCTGCTTCCCACTAATCCATAAAAAAAAAAACAGTTGGTGACGAACACCGGTCTGTACGGTGGTTTATTGTTCATACAGATTGAATTTGTGTGTGTGTCCGTGGCTTCAGTTGTGTGTCACTCATAACAGTTGCCCAGCAGGAGGGGAACACACTCCATCTTGTGACCTTCGCGGGTGCTAACGTCGTTGCCATGGCAGCACGGCTTGATGCTTTCTGACAGGTCTGATTTGCCCTTGACAGAAAAAAAACGGCTGCAGGCCTCGCATCTCTCCTTGTCCTTGTCTCATATACAGTGCACAGCATATAGTGTCATGTTCACACACACACACACACACACACACGCACACACACACTTTTACACACATCTATATGCCCACACACATGCTTTCATGGAGTCAAATTACACTTTAAATGTACAAGCTCATGGCGAGATTCCCGGCTGCGAGGCCCCCTGCTGGTCCGATACAGCTCAAGACTAAAGTGAGACGAAGCCGTTTGAAGAACAGAGACTTTGCACAGACGCAGACAGAACACACTCCATCTATCCTCCCTCCTTCTCGCTCTCTTCACTTGACTTCCCGTGTGACTTTTTATCTCAGGCTGGTTCACAGGCTAAAGGTTCAATAAGGGTTGGATGGAATCACAGGAAGGCGGTGTGCGACTTCACATCCCAGCCTTCTAGTGAGTAGTGAGTCATGAGGAGATATTTCACTGTATAATAGATGGTATTGTAGTGAGATAACCTGATATATCTGATGATGGTGCAAGTGCGCACACACACAAACACGCAAACACACACACACATACCACTTCCACTATTCTCCCTGCTCTTAATCTCTGTCTGGGCTGCGTGGGGACCCTGAGTGCACCTCCCTGACGTTGACAAAGCGCTATGGGTGTTTTTGGCAGTCGCGCTCCCCCCCCTCAGCTACCTGCTCGCCACTTCATCAAACCACGGGCACCAAAATGGCGAGGGATCCATCAACTTCCCACGCTGAGAGATGATGTCATCAACGAGGGACGTCTCGTGGGGGATTGTTGCTGATGGCTGACATGGATCAGAACCACAGCGAGGGGAAAGTAGCCTGCAGCACTGCAGTGGAACATGAGAATAACACTGCATCTGCTGCACCGACATGCTCAAATATCCAGGCTTATTTTACCTTTATTTTCAAGTAATAAGAGAAAATATTTGCTCTCAGGGGAGGTGAAAGCTACGAATGTTGACTCTTAATTCTTGACTCATCCTTCTTAGCTGGAGTTGTAATTAATGGTATAAACATGCACGTATTCCACTTTGGAACCAAGAACGAGAGTAACAAGCTTTTGTTTGTTTTTATTTTTTACAGTTGATTAGTGTACGTTTTTTAAAAGTAAGTTTTTCACACAATATGGAGCAAAACAAAAAGAGCCTTAAAAATAAATATCATCTTTTCACTTCAATAGAACAAGCACAAAAGATACTTTTCCACAAGTGTAACTTAACTGTTGCCCCCAAGGACAAAACAAATATAGATGGCAAAGCCTAAATATTAAAAGAAAAACATTAAAACATACAACGGTGAAAAAACTGACAAGGGACAGATGAGGGAAATGTACTCCAAATCCAGAAATTCTACACATAACAAGACAAAGAAATCATTTCAAAAGGCCAAAAACAGAAATGCCTCCCAACAGATGGCACAAGAGGCTACTGCATGCATCCCCCGAAGTCTTAAAAAATCTGATACAAGAGACAATGATAAGTGAGACGGCAATAAAAAATACATTCTAGACAGAGCAGAAGCAGCACCATGGCGGAGTCTGTAAAGATCTCTGTTAACAAGCCTGAAACAACCCAAAGTTCATGTTGAGGTTTTTCGGTGATTAGAGTTTTGTCTGCAGCTACAACCCAGAGACCGAACAGCTGCGTTCACAGTGGAAGAGCCTGCAGTCTCTGAGACCAGAGAAGATTATTAAGGACACAATTGCAACCATGCAGGTGGTTTTCTTAAACATTTGCAGAAATGTGCACCACTAAATACGTCCCACAGGGTTTGAAGCATCTGAGGGACAAATTCATGGCGCAGACAACAAAAACAGCGACTCAGCGGAAACCGGGCTCTCCAACATGACAACTTTCCTGTTCAAAGTGCATTTAAAACACAGGAGTTTCTAGCCTGCAACAACAACACAGCTTCCCCTCCACCCCCCCACCCCCCCCCTTCGGCTTCTTTCTGTTCCCTTAACATGAAGTTCAGTGTCTTGGTCGTAGCCACAGACCCAAGTTTCAGGTCCACTCATGCTTAAATGTGCACACAAGAGTGATCGCAAATACATGTGTCACCCAGGGGCTGATGGATAGCTTGAAATACTCAACGGAAAGTTACTGCCTGCACCTGCTACATGCACGCTGCTATGCTGCTCTCAGGTCCTGCACAACAGGAACAATTTTAGAACCGTTTCAATCGCAGCATAAACACAAATTAGAAACAATTATTAACTTTATGTTCCATTTTTGCCAACGGAAGTGCTTAAATCACACACAGTCGCGTTGTGTGGTTTCTTGACCGACGCTCGGCTCCGTCTCTGGCTGCTCCAGCGTGTTTCAATGAGTACTTGACCCTTTTTGTGTTTGATCTGGTCCAACAAACACACCGCCTGTAAAACAAGAATCCGACAGTGGTCCTCCGCAGGACTTTGACATGTACATGATTAGAACATGACTGTGTACTCTGTGTTATTGTGTAATCTCTCTTTATAGCTGCTGTAAATCCTATTTGAGGTAATGTACAACACTTTAAGGCTCCCTAAGTCCTCCTGCCTGACACTCATCCCGAATTTGCATTTTGCTCTTCTTGTCATTATTCCGGCTGTATCTGGTTTTCTTTCAGCTCTCAGTAATGCAGTTAACAATGATTGGACATTGTTTAACCAATTAAAAATCTTTAACTCATTAGGACTCCATTAACTGAGCATAGATCCAGCATTGTGCAGTGTGCTTTGTCACCTATTAGTGCGTCTCAGCGTACCTGTGCAGCCCGTACCTGTGTATGTCATTTTCCTTTCCCCTCTTTACAAGAAGAATTTAGATTTCGCACTCAGCCCCCTAATTGACATAATTATGGGATTACAGTGTAAAGCTGCCACTCTGTCAGTCCCGGGCTGTAACCGGCGAGGTGACAGTGCCGAGGCGGGATCCACACACCCCCTCTCGGTTTGACACCGACATCCAGGAGGACAACAAAGATAAGGACGGCTAGAGGGAAAGCCCTCGTTCTGACAAGAGCAAATTAACCTGCTGTGCCCAACAGAGAGCTGCCGCTATCTCCTACCATTGCCCCCATTCATACTCCTTCCTCCTTCCTCCCTCGTTTCCTCCTCTCCCCTGGGCCTCCTTTTGAATTTTTGCTTTATTTTTTCCTGTCTGCTTCAAATCATTATAACTTATGAGCTGGCGTTTTGTCATCAACTGCAGGCGTGCAGCTTTTGTTCCTCATTTAATCCTCTGAAACTTCTTGTTTCTGCTTCCACCGTGTCCCTCCCACTCTTACTTAGCCCCATTTACCAAATTAGTCCTTTTATTCTTGTCTCCTTTAAGGATGCATTTAATTTACCTACAGGATGACCACTCACTCTTTCCCGCACTCTCTCCCTATCTTTCTCCCTCTCTCCATCCATCTCTCATAATTGGCGTAGCAGTCCAGTAGCCTCCGGCGTCTCACCTGCTGCGGGTTGTTGCTAATCATATCCTGGAGCTAAATTGACTAAAATGGCCCCTTTATCAGGCCTTTGTTGTCCATAATACCTCTGCAGCACCCCAGGCGTGGATTAAATCCTTACATATCTGAAGTCATCTGCTGCTGCCAAAGCATGTGTGTTATGTCTATTTGTGTGTGTGTTTGGTCCTCTTGACCTCGGGGGAGCCTTTGCGAGTGGTTACCTACAGGAGCAGGTTGGCTGGGTAACTTATGGCTGCTCATACATACATTTATTCATGTATATAGGTGTTTCTGCGTGCGTGCGTGCGTGCGTGCGTGCGTGCGTGCGTGCGTGCGTGCGTGCGTGCGTGCGTGCGTGCGTGCGTGCGTGTGCGTGTGCGTGCGTGTGGGTGTGCGTGCGTGCGTGTGCGTGGGTGTGTGTGTGTGCATCTGCTTGCCGGTGTGCACAGGGACAACCCACAGTCTCATGTCTAATTAAGAATAGCAGATTGGTTAATAGTATTGTTGTGTGCTGTGCGTGTGTGTGTGGGTTGTGCATTAACATGTTACATGACCTCCCTTAACATCCCATCTTAGCCTCCAAAGGCCTTTTATTGCCCCCCCCCAACCCCATCCCCACCTCGTGTAGAAGCTACAGGTAGACTCAATCTCTCAGCGTGACCTCTGCTGTCAATGCAGAGTCAACCCGAGTGACGAGCTGTTCATTTGTCTCTCCCTCCCTCCGCCTCTGTAACGTCCGCCCTTCCTTTGTTGTCATCCTCCATAGCTAAAGCTCTCACTCAGCTCCTGCTAATCACAAAGTTACACACCAGTCGAATGTGTGTGTTGCATTCAGGCGTACCGTATGTGTACACTGACCACACACTTAATAATTAGGGACTGATGAAAATCTACAGGTGAAGACTGGTGTGTGTGTATGTGTGTGACCAAACAATGCCTGTATGTGTGTGTGTGGACAGAATAGAAAACATGGAGATTAGCTCAGAAAATAAAATAAGCTGTGATTTTCATTTAATTGGAATAATGGTAACCTTAGATCTATAGGTTACTGTGCAGCGATGTAACGATCCTCCCAGATCTCTTCACCTCTTTATTACCTGTCCATCTCATGCTCTCAGTAATCCCATCATGCCTCATTGCATCTCATAGAAACTGTGTATGTACATTATTCTCAAGTGAAAATCAATTTGACATCGCTTATTAAGAGGCAGCTAATCCGATTTGATAAGAAAGGTTGTTCAGGAAAGTGTGATGGGTTTCATTGATGTAGATTTTTTTTTTTTGGCCCACTTAGCAAAATGAAGTTACCATTGAACATTTCACACAATATGGTAAAACTGTTAAGCAACAATGTACTGTATGTACTGTACTGTATGTTGCCACTTTTGTCTCTGTACAGCAGTGTTTTACTGTGGCAGTTAGTTGAGTGGAAATAAATACACATGCTCTGATAGACCTCAATAAAAATCAAAGTCGAAGCAAAGTGATTGTTAATAGATGACAAACAGATTACATTCTATTTAAAACATGTCTCACCTTCTTCCAAAATTTATAAATTTAGTTTCTGGCAAAAGTATGATCAGCTGTTTTTTGTTTTGTTTTTTTAATATATACATTTATTCTTGTCTCACCTTAATTGTGATAACACTGCACACATCCAAACAAGAAATGTGAACTAGAGTCACATGACTTGGATTTAAAAAACAGACTCATATCTGTTACCTTCAGACTTGACTTGATAAAATCAACAAAGACTTGCAACAAGACCTTTAATCGAGTTTACTTTGCATGTAGGGTTCAATTCAATTCAAATTAAAGAAATGTATTCAATTGGTTGGAATTTCAATTTGTAGAGGCATTAGTGAATGCAGAAAATCCACATACAAACCACTAACAACAACTCACACATGCATATCACATATAATGTTCAAATCGCACCCATGCACCCAGAAACAGCGTCCTTCACATCACATGCATCATTTGTAGAACAACAGAAAGCTCAATGAAGCCTATAAAAGAAAGCATAATAAATAGCAGCACAATATCCATCTGGCTAAAGAGGGGTGTTAGAGATGATCAGCTATTCAAAAGTCTAACGAATGTGAGCACAACATTTATCTCTGACCTGAGGGTAAGGGACTGTACTGACTGTGTAGTGTGTGTGTGTGTGTGTGTGTGTGTGTGTGTGTGTGTGGTGTCAGAAGCTTTTTGTGTTCTTTTTAATTTAGTCCCTCTGCTGTAAATACTGATTAGTGGTTCCTGCTGCGGTCCGATTATTTTACTCCTCATTGATATGATCTCATTTAGTGGGTTGTGCTGGATGTTAGATAAGGATCCAAACAAAGCTGTAATACTGAAGGTTATGATGGATTCAATGAAGCATTTACGAAAGGCTGACAGACTTGAGGTCTGCTACTTTACTTTACATCAGTTCCCTGATTCCTGTAACTATTGTAACTGTTATTAAAAGTGTGCCAAAGTAAATCAACTTTTTACTGAACAAAATTATTTCTTAAAAATCAATCTGACAGCTGCCAATAGACCTTTTCACAGCATGGCTCTGTCTCATTTAGTGTCCCACTGTAAACATACAAATTGCAGCAATCATTAATACGGTGATGAGAAGGATGCTCTGGCTGTCGACATGGCAGACAAACAGCAGATGAGACCTTGAGGCTGCGTGTTGGCAACATGCAAAACGCACGTCTCAAAAAATCTGTGCTGGAGATGCAACAACTTTCAACTACAAAGTGCGATCAGAAAGTTCAGCGTGGCTTCAACCAGAAGCGAAACCCATACCTGATTTAAATCTGGCTGTCATACCCTTCAAAGAGGTCCCTTTGTGCAGCGGTACACAGCTCCCGGTGCTCCTGCCAAGCTTGGGAGACCTGTTGTATGTGCCCATCAAGCACCATCTGCGATTCACGCTCAATCTCCTCCACAGAGTCAAAAAGGTGACCCTTCAGCTTCAACTTCATTTTGGGGAGCAGAAGGAAGTAGCAAGCACTCAAATCTGGCAAATATGCTGGCTGAGAAAGTGACAACTGTGCAGTTGCAGGCAGGAAAGTTGCAGTTTTTACAAAGTGAGCAGACACGTTGTCACATCGGACAGCCCGGCCGCTGTCGCACCACAGTTCAGTTTAGTTCAGGTCATCGCACCAAATGTTCTCACTCAAACGCCTCAAAACATCACAACAGTACGAAGCATTTAAGATGTGACCTTGGGGAACGACCCTGAAGGAATGCTGGAGAAAACCACCAGCATGCTCTTGGTTGAGCTCTTGACCAACCCCTCTTTAGTCTTGGAGACTGCAGGCTCACCTCTGCAGAGGCTGCTGTTTGGTCTCCGTGTCCTAACTGTAGACTAAACTCTTATCCTTCACATGGAGCTGGGTCTCCCAGAGCCTGTCGACTTCTTTAGAAAACACCAACTTTGCCTTGACTTGAGACTTGTTTTGACTTACAAAACAATGACCAAGGTTTGGTTATAAATTGCGATACACCTGCGTTTTTCCAAACAGCCCATCTCTGCATTTCACTGGCTCTTTAAACTGTGGATTGGACAGAAATTTAGCATCTTTACTGGCACCAGAAAATCTTGAATTAGCTTCTGAAACAATCATGTTATGGACTATAGGGAAAATGAATGACGGTATTAAGGGGTTTTTGCCTCAAAATATGTCAGAGCCACTGACTGTTTGCTCAAGCTTTTTGGATTGAATGCGGATTTCTCGCTGAAGATCCTTGGATTAATATGGATTTCTGCGTTCCTAATATCTACATGTTCAAGTCTCTCGTCTCGTCTCGTCGAATATTCCAGCGCCTGTGTGAGATATCAAAACCACTGCATCCATCTGGTTCATTTCTCAGCGGAACACCTATTTTTAGAGTTTTCTTAATCGTAAAAGCAAAATAATGGAGGAGCACATGAAGACACAAGCAGTTATGAAAAAAATGACCAAAAAGCTCTGATTGTTTGAAAGCACTGTTGGCTTCAACATGTTAAAAAAAGAAAAAAAAGAAAAAGAAAAATGTTGGTTTGAGGCTACTGGCGACTTGGCAAAAACAGGTTGTGAGTTCCTCCTCCCTTTTTCTTTTTTTCCTCTCAGTGCTGGTTTGAGTCCAGTTCTACGAACACACAGCAAATGTTCATAAAACTTATTCTCCCCCTCTGAAAGCCAACAAATGCTCCTTTGTGTGAGACACACGAGAACTATACTTAATCACACTTAACAAGGGGTCATAATCCCATCGACACAGTCACTTTGGAATGAAGCAGCGTCAGAATTTCTTTATTGTAATATGAAAGAGTTTATTTGTTAGAAACTCAGTTTAAACAGACAAACTGAAAACAGCAAATCCAGTGCAGGTATCTTGTTTACAGCAGATGCTAATTTGCAAAACCTGTCCCTTGAAGGGCTTTTATAAAAATTAGAAATTAAAACAATGAGCTAAAAAGAATGTAAATGACGTAGTTTCTGTCAGAGTTTGTGCCTTTTTGCTTCTTTTGTTAAAGCTCTCATTATTTTGACTCTCTCTGCTCTCTCATCTCCTTCATCCCACTTTCTCTCTCCACTTTAACTCTGCATAGCAGACCCAGATACCACAGCCTGCTATTACTGATCTGTGTCAACCATTTCAGTCCAACCATCTACTCGTTTGACCTTCATGTACATTTGATTGACAGCCGTGAACTCAAGCTTGAGCAGCATAGATATATATGCATGCCTGTGTGTTTATGTCACGTGCTACAATGCATTTATCTTTATGTCGACAGCCAGGAATAGCTCACATGACCCCGTTGCGCTTGCATGTGGAAGCTGCCGTTAAAAGTTAACATGATACTACATCATTTTATTATATATGGGCGTCTCAGCTGAGAGGTGTTACAAATGACACTATTTTAAGGCTGCGATCATCCGACTGGCCGCTGTTGTTGGCTCTCATCTTTGCATTTTTTGTCTCATTTGATCCGGTGCCCTTGTTTCTAAGCGGACTTCCAACCCCCCCCCCCCATGCTAAACACTCATCATTATTCTTCCATTCTCTCTCCGCGTGTGTCCTCTGTCTGCGCGAGTCATCCCAACATGGGAGGACGAAGGTTCAAAGGGACGGAGTGCACCAGAGGTCAGAGCAGATTGTGTCAACAGTGACGAATCGTCATGTTTGATGACGAAAATAAAGTCAAACAAAAGCATGAGGGAGGCAGAGAGAGAGAGAGAGACACAGAGAGAGAGGACGAAAAAAGCAGATGGGCAAAAAAAAGAAATGAAAGAGACAAAAAAAAGAGAGACAGTCGGAGAAAGTGAATCAGAGAGAGAGAGAGACAGAAACAGGCAGATAGGCATTAGCAGGATGCATGCAGGGACTTGTTCTCTGCCCGGACAGAGGCTGGCAGTGTAAGTGAGTCCATCCTGCTTGGAGAAATGAAAGCATCTGTGTCAGCCCACAGGCATCTGGTTGACATTGCAAAAAGCTGCATGACCACTAGGGACCTGTCTTTACAGTGCTGGCCTCTTTTTCCTTGTTGTTTTCAATGTTAAGAACATGTTTTTGCACATTCCCTGCAGTATGGGAGTGAACATATCCTTTAGTGTTCAGTATGCCACGGGCTGAAGAGTTGAAAACATTTCAGCTTTTCCAAAAAAGAACAAAACACAAAGCTTTAATGCACGGTTACAGTCTTCACCAGCACCGTCACATGCCAAATGTACCTAGCCAAAAAGGTCGACGAGGCTAGTGATACGCTGCGTCTAGACGCTCTGAGATTATCAGCCTGGGATGAAATTTCTCCTCCTCTCTGTATTGATTTAATGAATGAACGATCATGTGATTGTTTGATATATGCAGCTCAAATTACAACCAGTGCAGACAGTTTCTTGTTTCTTCATTTTTTCCCCCCCCTTCTTCAGCTGGCCAGTTCAGCAGAGGAAAAAAATGATGCATGACAAGTTGATGGATGGTGATAATAAAAGGTTTGCATAGGGCACTGCGGCATTCAAATGATCTCCAGTAGCCTACATAGTGTGCCATATAAATATATGTCTCAGCTTTGCTTTGTCTGCATAGTTTCACAGCCATGTGGATAGAGGTGATGCGCATGTGGTTGCACATGTTTCATGCTGAAAAATATCAGGTTTGATCAAAAGGGGTATTATGAACCTAAAAAGCTGATGGTTTGATAATTAATTACTAAGATATTTGACTATTTGGACATGTTTTTTATGAAATTTTGGAATTTTAAGTATATCAGGGCTCTGTTTTAATCTGTTTTATTTTCTTGTCATGTAGCTTTGCTCTGAGATGAAAGCCTCTCTTAACTCACCAGGCTAAATGTGGACAGTGTCAGTCACTAACACCTGAATCTTTGCAGTTTTACCTCGCTGCAAACAGACACTGCAGAGCAGTTCCACATGTTGACACTGTCAGTAATTATTCTTCCTGTTGCTTTAATCAATTGCATTAGCTCATGAACACTGACCTCAGATGTCTTCCAGTCTTTAAGCCTTTGGATACAGCATTTCTGGATACTAGACTGTCCACCTTTAAATCTGGTATCGGGAGTCAATTTACTAATTCAATATACAAATGTTTAAACTCCAAATTAACTGCAACATCTGGTGGAAACAAGAGCTTGTAGAGTCAATTAGCATGTTAGAGATGTTCCTTGCCATGTGTATTCTATTCTATATATATATATAACATTGACCCAATTTCCTTTAGCAACCTTATTGATCGCTACCGAACACCGAGTTCATCTTCGACACTGCCTTTTGTTCCTCGAGGTATTTGTTATCTGATCAGTGTGATTTATACGTCTCCTTTCTAGAAAAACTGTTATTCATTACAGTAAGCAAATTCTTTGCAGTCCAATTACGATATTCTTTTCACTTGTGAAGCTTTTTCTTTCCAAGCCCGGATCTTGGCTGTACAAGTAAGGAAATCTCTGCATGCAGAGAGTGCTAAAAACCTGAGTGTGGTGATGAAGGCCATTGGAAAAGGGATAAGTGATTCAGCGGGCGGATCAATAGAGAAAGATCCATGCCTCCCAGCCAGCTCAATCAGACCCCCTGGGGGGTGAGAGAAACATTAGGAGACGGAAAGATGGACAGAGAGTGTGTGTGTGTGTGTGTGTGTCTATGTGCATGTGTGTGTATGTGTGTGAGAGAGAGAGAGTATGCTTTCATTTAAGACTTGATTAGACCAGCAGAGAGAGAGAGAGAGAGAAAGAGAAAGTGAAAGAGAGAAAATGTGGATCTTTTGTCTTGGTTCTTTGGCATTTCATTCTCAACAGCCATGCCAATAAACCACATTGTGCTGAAATGAATTATAATAACTTGAACCGAACTGAAAAGAATTGAGAAATAGAGAATAAGTGCATTGGCACATTTTTTTTTTTTCTCCATGATTTGATTTTGAATTTTATTTTTCAGAGCTATTTTGCGAAAGAAAACAGGAAAAAAAAAATCAGATGCTTGACTCATCCGCTGAGTCAAAGCAATGACACTGTGCCCTTGACACAAGGCTGAACTTTACCGCTGGCTTGCACCCGCTCTCATTGAAGCCTGGTCTTAATGCCCCAAAATTGCTCCATTCCCCTCCGCAAGATGATTCCCTATCCACAGCAGTTCATCCTCTAACCATCTGATGTGTGATTGATTAAAATAGAAGCCGGTGCAGCGCCGGGTAGGAAGCCTCATCACGCTGCTGCATTGATGTTAACATCTCTCGCAGCTGGTGTGGATTTCAGCATTGACCTCTGCTGAGACGTGTAAGTCAACCCCATTGTCCTTGTATGACCGTCACACCATTGCCCCCGAGACAATTCAGCTTAGCCCCGACAAGTGAGCACGCGCCGCAGCCCACCTCCCCTCTCACCAGCGCTCACTCTGAGATGTTTTCCTTACTTGAATAATGTATCAATTTCTACAGAAACGGCAATGTTTGCATTTCTCTCTCCTCTCCCGCTCTCTCTCTTTTCCCCTCTCTCTCTTCTCCTCTCTCTCTCCCTCTCTTTTCCTCTCTTTCCCTCTCTTTTCCTCTCTCTCCCCCCTTTCTCTCTCTCCCTCTCTTTTCCTCTCTCTCTCTCTCTCTTCCCCCCCTCTCTCCCTCTCTTTCCCCCCTTTCTCTCACTCTCTCTCTCTCTGTCTCTCTCTCTCTCTCTCTCTCTCTCTCTCTCTCTCTCTCTGGATGGTTCTCCCTTTTCAGTCTGAAAATAGAGTGCAGAAGAAGGCTGTTGCTATGGTGATACATCCACTGGCGTTGCCCGGGACATTTTTAGCCACGCGATGCGCGGGGGGATTTAGCTCGCCTGTAACTTTCTGTAATTTCCATTCTAATTATATCACTCCTGCCTGCGCTGTGTGCCACCGCATGGGGTAAAACAGCAGAGCGCGGCTGGGTGAGGATCCTAGTCACTGCTCTCTCCGCTGCCCTCACACCACATTATGCGATAGTATCGTATAATATCACCATTGAAAGGCAGAGGAAAGACAGGCAGAGGGAATTTGTGCGTGCATGCTCACTGCGCCGGTATGTGACTGAGAAACAGAGAGAGAGAGAGGAGCGAAAAAAAGAGTAATGCTGCTGCTCTACTGTACATGATGGAAGTGGTGTTTTTTACAATGTCATGTAAGGCAGCAGTCTGTTACCACTCAGTGGACAAATCAGATTAAATTCCAATGAAATGAGCCGAGATTAGTTGAGAGCTCTGTTGATGCTTGCTGGACTTAGTTTTGAGGACCAGCAGGGGGTCCCAGCTATCACTAATCACCAGGCATATCTACTGTGCACATAATATTACACCCTTCTAATACATGATGCTGAACACACCAGTAAGAACTGATGAGAGATGCATTTTTTTTCACCTTTTCTGCTTATTGGTTTTCTATAAGTACTAATGTTATAGTTGTAATTGAAAAATAACTGTGTGTTCTAATGTCTTCAATTGCTTAAAAATGCCAAATCATCAGTGTACATGGTGTTTACATACTGTTGATCCAAACATATGGGGTAGGAAAAGTGCCAAGTCATTTTAAAGAGGCAAAATAACTCAGATACAGTACATGAAAAAGTGCTGTAAAGCAATGTCCTTGCTCCTATTCTGCTTGTAAAGTTGTATATAAGCACGCATATATGACTGATTATATGTGATCATAAAAAATAATAAATGTCAAAGCAATTTATAAGTGATTGATTGTACCAATAACTGATATTTTATCCTTAAAGATAATGGATGAACTGTGTAGGGGTGGGCAAAACAGCATCTATCAAACATTTTAAGCCTCCATAACATCTGCTTTATATTTTATTTTTATCTTTATCTTTATCTCGTGATTTTTAAAACTTCTTATAAATGTTGGACACATTTTATATTCTTTTTGCTTGAATTTTATGTAAATCCTTAGCTTACTGAACTGTTACAAAATACTATTTTAAATATATCCTCTGCTGTTAGCATTGAAACTATTGATCACATAACATTTTCATTCTTTTGATTTACACCAGATTTGGGGTTTTCCACCAAATTAGCTCTGGTTATAAATATAACTGGTTCTGTTCAGGATTCTTGGTGCTTTTTGAAGAACCGGCCCATGTTTCCACCAGTTTTAAACTGTGCCATTTTAATCAAAGATAAGTCATTGATAGAGGATGTTACATAACTGACAACAACCTGCAAAAATTGTCACACATAGTCAGTTTCCATATCAGGTCAAAGAAAATCTGAAAGTTTTTTTCCAACCGTGATTTAATTTATTATGATTCAAATGCTCCAACTGTTGAAAATTTGACATGCAAACTGAAATGTAGTCATGTTCATGATGGTATAAAAGGCCTAAGTGTGCTTCCAACTCACTACTGATCAGGTTTTCAAGTAGCCTCAGAAACCCTCACGACACGCTTTTCCAAACCCCAATTTTTCTAACTTCCTGAGAACCAACACACAGACATTCACACCCATGTCACACAGTGATTTTCCAGCTGTCTGGAGGTCAGAGAGGAGACGTGTTTTCAAAACTTATCTCTTTTTTCACACAGCTACTTCTGTCAATTCTGTACGTACAACAAGTTCAGTGCTTTGAGTGTCTTCAAGACAAGAGTTTTGCAAAGTGAGTGTCATTATTTTGGGCACTTATGTCACCTTCAAGTGTAGCTATTTTAATACCTATGAACACTTTTGTCTGAAGATGCATTCATACCATAAAGCAAACATACTTGCAAGCCCCACATTTATTGTATTTTACCTAAGCAGTTGTATCAACCCACTGTGATGAGAAGACTTTTGTTCCAAGATGAGGTTCCATAGTTAGCATTTACAAATAAAAAGAGCCTGCCATTGTGAAGCAATGTATTACTTCAAACCAAAGCTTTTAGAGTTTTGAACATATTTTTGAATCCCTTTAACTGAAGTCTACATTCTTGCCTTTCAAACAAATGCATAAAATACAGCAACACGACCTTAGTCATTATCAGCGGTTGACACCATTTTTGTCCTTTTTCACTTTTGTTTTTCAAATTTTCTGGCTGGATTCATCCAATTAATCACCACAGCGGTAATGACTTGGTGTGGCAGTGCTAGGAAATATTTACCAAAGTGAGGATGTATTCAAAAAAAAAAGTGTTGACTTTAAATAATTCACACACATCAAAGGCCTTCCTCATTGGACTTCATGAATAAACCAAAGCCTCGGTCAAGCTCAGTGTTTCACAGCGAAAGCTCTCAACAGAGGAACCTGGGGAAAATATTTAAAGCTATCAAAATAAAGGAGAAGTAGACAGCGGGAGGAGAGAAAACAGAACGGAGCAGAATAAATAGGACATCTCAGATCTCAGCAGATCTTACTGAAGTAGACAGATCAAGTTGTTGAAGCTGTGTAAGAGTCCAGAAAAATTAAATGTAGCATGTACATAAGTTTAAATGCAGAAAATGTACTTTGCTGCATAGATAGAAAAGTGCTGGTAGACAGAGAAACCCAGAGAGAGAGCATCATCCTCATTGAGTCGTCTTTCTTAACTGAAGCATATGTAAGGGAATGAAGGGCCTGACTGATGTAGCCATTCCCTTGTTGACCACGACATCTTGTATTTCCTAGTGTCATTTTACGCTCCATTAGGGCTACTGATGTTCATTAAAGATGACTGCCCTTCAGCAGACGTGGCATCACAAACTAATTACAACTTTCCTCAGACGACGCCCCAAACCGTCATTCACTGTCATGGTGTATAGAAAGAGAAAAAAACAAAAAGTGGTGCGCCGGGTTTGACTTGGATGGGTAGTTACATTGTTTCTAAGTTTAGAAAGAGTCTGAGCACAAGAACTCTGTAAAAAGTGAGGATTGTTATTAAGGTTCAACAAGTGTGCAGGCAGGAAACACTTAAGTTAAGCAACTATCTGCAGTCCTGCTGAATGGTTTATGCCAACATATCCTGCAGGTAAAATGGCCAGTTATTAATTATTCATTATTAATTGCAGTAAAGTTATAGGGTTGCAGGGAAGCTTTTCTGCCATAGCCACTCTTAACAATCCATTATCTTATTTCCTGCATTATCTTAATCCCCCTCATGGATGCTCATTTACTCACTTGGGATGCAAAACAATTAGCTTATTGGAAAGTAAACTGCTTGTGTTATCCTTCCTGGAAAAAGTTCTTGGTTGTTATTTTTGGCCATTTTATGTCCTTATTTGGCAGTCTTAGTGGAATGATGGCAGAAAATGAGGAAAAGAGGGATGCAGCGTGACAAAAGACAAAGACAAGAAGAGGGAATGTAAGTGGCCAGCGCCTGAACCCATACTCCACCTGGGCACCCCTGTTGGTTTTCTTTTGTTATTTTTGTGTCCTCATATTTATTTTATTTTCGAGGGGAATGTCACACCAGCTGGAAAACAATGAGCACAGTGACCTTGTTTTTGTAGCTTGTTTGTTTATGACAGACAATGTTATCACAGTTTCCTGCTAAGCTAGCACTTTGAGCTAAAGGCTATCCTGAATATGATCACAATGTCAGCTCTAACATTCAACATGTTTAGCACCATGGCTTAGTGTATTAGCATGCTAACATTTGCTTGTTAACAAAAACAGAAGGTCAACATAAGGCTAACGGCTAACATGCTATTTTTGTAGGTGGTTAATCATAAATAATGGATACTAAAACTTCAGCCATTGTCTTGATGGAGCCTTTGATACATTTTAAAGCAAATAATCCAGTAGTTGCTTTAGGGAAGAGACAGGGGATTACCGGATTACTCAGAATTTGTCTTGAGAAAACCATGAATGTATGTCCAAAAAATTGTGTCAATCCACCTGCTAGATGTTAAGGTATGTCTCTGGGTCAGTGAAAACCTTACCATGTTGGAGGTAGTGGAAAACAAGTCAGGGGATCACCAAAATCTCTTGACTCTATCTGTATAAAGTTTTAATGGCAAGTTGATGATATGTTTGTGCCTGACCCAAATTGGTCAGACTTCTCAAGAGCCGTGCATGGCTAAAATGGTGCAAACAACAAAATTGATGAGTCACTGGGAAATTCACAACTCAAGCAAGCCTCGTCGCTCTGTTTTGAACCAAATTCAGGTTTAAACATCCTCGTTTGGAAACTTTTTCTTTTCCAGACGCACACATGCTGCATCTCTTCTGGCACTAATCATATGCTGTAACCACACGCTACATACCATTTTTTAAGAGGGAATAACTTTCCTTTGTGGGTCAGAATTGTATGAATCCTTCTCCCTCTGTCTCTCTTGCTCTCCGTTGTTATCCCTGCGCACATTTGCTGTTGTGCGTCTGACCCACTTTTTCCAGCCAGTACAAAAGATGGTTAACATGTGTCAGCTTGTGCAAACAAGTTCCCTGTTTCTTTAAATACTTCTTTTTTTCATTTCTAGCATGACCTTTGTAGAATGCTGCTTTTTGCTTTTGGCAAAGTCTGATTTTGAATTGGCCTCTGACGAACATACAATATTAATTGAAATAGTTGGCCTTCTTCTGTGAAGCTGCCACATAAATTAGGTGTTAGTATTTTGTTTTCCCGCTTTTAGCTTCAGCGTCAGGATTTTATTTTTGGAGTTTATCTATTTGTGGAGTTTGGCAAAAGTCTTGTGGCTTCCTCTGTGAGTTAACATTAGCAATGCTTAATAAGGACTAGCCAAGTCTTATTATTGGTGCCACTGAAATACTCCCAGTGCAGCAGTTAAATTATGTTTTTAACTTGTTTATCAGCATAGAAATTTTATAGTATTTAAACATATGCTTTAATTAGTCTGCTCAATAAATAGAGAGGTGAGTTTATATATATTTATTAAGCATTTTTAACATGCTCCACTGATCATCATCCTCACTTGGCCTCTTGCAGTGTTAAAATGAATATTGCATATACAAATGTGCTTTGTAAGAGGTTGCGCACACGAGCAAATATAGAACACTGCAGTATTTGGATTTAGCACAAGAGTGAAAAATCAATAGGATTCTGGACCCCCTACCCCCTCTCTCCGAGTCTTTTTGTGTGTGTCTTACACTCTCTCCCTCTTTCTCTTTCTCCATCTTCCTCAATCCCCCCCTACTTCACTCTCCCAACCCCCTGATTGGAAGCAAAGCAGGCAGACTCAGTTCCATGGGAGGGCCTCTCTATAGCAGATAATGGTCCATTCCACTCATTTTGGCTTCCTTTTATTTGTTCACATCAACATCAAAGCCTGTCCATTTCCTCCAGTGGGGAGCTGGGCTTTAAGTCTTTGACTGATCTGCCTGCTTCACTTGTAGCGCTGCCCTGGTGATGTCCATCCCTCATTGCATGTGCAGTGAAAACACGCATTCAAAGGCGTTTGCACAAGCATAGACGCTAATACACATGCACACAAACACACACACACACACACACACTCCCACACGGGATGAATAGCTGCATAGACACACACAGCACACGCAAAGGAAGTCTCACATAAAAAAAACGACATATGCTCTCTAACACTCTGTAAATGAGGTTTTTTCTCGCATTCATCATGGCTGAGGCATGGACTTACTGTGCAGCAGTGCATTTACAGCGGAGGTCCCCAAACTTTTTTAACCATGGCACATCCGCCTGGTGTCATAAAGGTGATTTGAAATGACTTGTACATAAAGAAGTCAGCAGTTTTGTTTCTTTTGTTATTGAAGTGTTTTGATGAATTGTTGTCAAGCAAAGAAATAAAGGATCCTATGAACATTATCGTGGAAGACCTTATCGTGTTGAGGCTGTAACTCATTTAAGCAGCCGGTAAGCTTCACCTGGGGAAGGATGGGGTGGAAAAGTAAACAACAACACTGAAATGCGGCTGGCCAAATGGACAGAGGAATGTAGTTCCTGAAGAAAGCGCACCAGCTGTCTCTAACCAGGCGAGCTCTGTCGGCTGTTACGTTTGGTCCATGAGACATCACTGCCAGGCCACTTAGGCATCAATGCTAGGGAAACCCAATCAAAAGGTCCCTGTAGCTCCTCTGACTCCTCTTCCTGCGGTGGGAGAGCTTTTGTCTTAAGTGGTTGCAGATTGTGTTTGCCCTTTGACTAAAACTGAGACAGAAATGGGTTTTGTTGACTGCAAAAGATGCCACTGTTCATTTCCTGAGGCTACATTTTTGCTGCTTGCAATAAGAGATCCTGTTACTGAATCGAAAGGATTCACCTCTTTTGAACTGGTTTTCTGTCATGCAGTTAAGGGTCTACTGACACTGTTCGAGGAACAGTTGTTAACAGAGTTCTCCTCCCGTTTCAGGATCTCCCTGTAACTGTTCATGCTGTGGATGTGGGTGGAGCAGCTCCAATCAAACAACATCCATAGTTAACTCTAACTCTGCATATAGGCAAGAGTTGTCCTACATGCTGAATTTTGGTGCAAATGAACACTGGCAAAGTGACTAGTGTTCTCCAGCTGTGCTTCCCCCGAAACCAGAGAACATGTCTTGACTACAGGAAAGTAAATCAGGAGACTCAGTCTGTCGCTTTCCGAATTCTCAGAATGGAAGACTGCATAGATGAGATCAGGACAGCTGCGGCAAAGATTGATTGACTGAAGATGTACTGGTAGGTGCTTTTGACCCCTAATGGCAGATATATGTGCAGTATTCCCGTACTTACTGCTTTTTGGTGGCAAATAAATATCATCCTTAAGGGTTTTAGCTCTGTGGTTACCTATATTGACGAAGTGGTCAAGTATAGTAGCTCATGGCACCATATATATCTGTGGCAGCTCTTTCAGAACCTACAAGTGGTAGGTCTTGTTGGGAATCTACCTCAGTATGAATTTGGGAAAAGGGAAAGTTCCCATCTTTGAGCATCAGGAGGGTCAAGAACAGGTTGTCATTGAAAACCATCTTAGATCTTTTCACAAAAAACGAGCCAACAGTAACTTATAAGAGAGTAGAAAAAGTGTGTTTTCCGACCAGCAGCCACTTCTTTTAATAATTACCCTGTTAAGAATCTCATATCGATCAAGAACGTGCAGTATTGTTGATCCATTACTGTAATAAACCACAACTTAAGAAACAGCTTACAAAATCACCTCTTCTGTCTCGAGCGAATATCTTGAGTCTGGGTATTTAATCAGAAAACACATAAATTCCCTCGAGACTGTCAGCAAAGCAAAATAATTTGACTTATATTTCAAAGTGAGCTTGATAAGCCTGAATACCAGATAAAAAACATGGTCTCCACTTATTGATATCCATTTTAAGTTCGCTCACAGAAAGTGCTGCAAACTGCAACCTACTGCCGCCCCTCCCATGCACACACACACACACACACACAAACTTACATACTTATCTGGATGCAGAAGGCACAATGGCACAAGACCAATGAGTGATCAGATGATTGGATCTCCTTCTCTTGGCTTTCAACTTCTTTGCTCTCTCTTAATTGGCCCCTAATCTCTTCTTTTCAGTATTCTGTTTCTTCCTCTCTCAAACACTGGCTTTATTCTGTCTGTCTGGATATCTGTCCTCTTTCTGTTTTCCTTTCCCTCATAGCCTGTTTCTCTTTGCCCGTCCCCTGACCTCCCTCATTTCTTCCCCCTGCGTCTCTTGACACTGCTCCTAATTAGAAAACACACAGGGGCCATTAGCGCGGACCTCCAGCCGACGCCTGTCCCTTTATCCATTCATCCCCTCCTCTCCGTAGCTATCTCTCCATCTCTGCCCTCTTTCTCTCTCTGTTGTTGGTCAAAAGTCGCTTTGTGCGGGGCCCGTTTGGCGAACAAAGGCAGCAGGCTGCAGCGGTGCTCAGAAAGGTCACAGTGATGTACGGCCCTCGGCGCTGCCATCAGGGTCAGGCCTGTCTCAATGGGGACGCACTTAACGCTCACACAGCCAAAAGCATTACGGCAATTTGAAGGAAATGCGTGTTGTCATGGCTCTGCTTAAAGGAGACTTGAAAGGTTTTTTTTTTTTCTATTGTCAAGTATATTTCATTAGTAATCAGAAGCGCTGAGTCTGAACCCTGTTTTAAGCTGCTGAATTTGCTTTGAAGGAAACATCATGGTTGCTTGAAATAATTCCACTGAGGATAATGTTTACCAGTTCAGGAAGAGTCATAATGAGGAGGTGGGTGGTGGGCATATAAAGCAAAAGACTTTGACACCCAAGGCAGAAGTTTAAAACATTACAAATGATAGTGCTTAAAATGTCAGCCTCCAAAGACAAGGTGTTGTTAGTTTTACACACATAAACATATACATTTGCTAAAAAGAGCCTTTGTGGTCTCTTCTAAAAAAGATGAGATTCAAATGTTGACTGTTGTCAGAAAACAAAATGTTTCTAGCGGTCGTCCATTTCAAAGTTACAAGCTTCTTTAATTCTAATAAAACCACTGTAAACTGTAGAGGGTTTTGGCATTGACTAAGGTTTGGAACAAAGTTTTGGTTAAATAAACAAAAGTGTCATAAAAAAAAGTGCCAAACACAACCTGTGTCATACAATGAGTTGGTGTTTATACTTAAAATATATAAGATCTGTCCCTACTTAGGAGTTAATTTGTCTTGAAATTATCAAATCAATCAAATTAAAACTAGATTTGATTCAGGACCCCTCAGTGAGGCAGGATCTCAAGATAAGGCAAGATTGTGAGAGTCAACTTTAGACCCCTGAAATTTGCAACCAGTTGCCAAACAGTACACTGTGAGGCTTAACACGCATCTTGGGTGGTCCAATCACGAGTGGACAGTCCCAAGTGTCACACTCGGTGTGATGCTGTACCACCACATGCGTCTCAAGTGACGACTCAAGATCAGATCTCATTCCTCCGGTCTTAATGCAAATAAACACTTTCCCCTTTCCATTTGCAAAGACAAACTTGTCTTTACTGTTTTAAGCCAGCAGACTAACAGCATCAGCCAACACACTGAGACAAATGGACAGGGATCAGCAGACCTCTCTCTCCAGAGCACTGTATCCACCCAGCTGAAAGACTGGTGCAGCAACAAACTGATGCATTGTATTTAATGCTTGCTTTCAGCTTTTTGTGTCTTGTGCAAAGATGTTCACATGCAAATTAATCTTTTAATTCTCCAGCAGTAGGATTGTTCAGTTTGTGTTTTTTTGATTTATACAACTCTCCTATTCATCGGAACCTTTCAAAATTAATGGGGAATTCTTCTTTTTCGGTGCAGAGTTTTGGTCTGAATATGTTGGCAGGAAAAAGAGCCAAAACATGTCATTTACATTACAGTGAACCAAATGGACGTCACTGTTATTCATGTAGCCTACTTATGCAGTCTGTTGAGTAGGCGGTCCCTCAGTGTGGCCCAGGACACATTCTGCATTCTCTCCTAAAAGAATGTGGCCATTTTCATCGTAGACCACCTCAATGCAGTTTCAGAGATCAGACCTCAGCATTTCCTCGATGCATCTTGTCTTTATTCACACCTGTTATTAAAAGTGTCCACTTTTGATTGGATCATCCAAGACTCATGTCAGTGCCAGACATGAGGAGGAGCGGTGCTTCCCTCTGGACTGATGATTCTGCTTTGTTTGTGCACAGATCAGCAGTTGGTGCATACTGTGGAGTCAACATGTAAGCAGACTGGTTGTACTCGATGAACGCACCTTTAAGGAAACAGGGGTATGAGTTATAACAGATCAAATGCAGCTTTAATTAGGCAGCCTCCCATTCCCTCCTTATGAAAGTAAACTGTTCCTCAAAAGGTTTACATAACATAAAATCATCAAAACAAAACGTACAGCACTTAGTATATGTATCTGAAGCCACTTACTTAAAAATGCAAGTTTCCAAAGTCCTTCACTTCAAAGGTTTAGCATTGGGGGCACTGCCAAAGCCCAACAGAGCTTTTGTTTCTATGAAATTGTGGAGCATGTAGGCAGACGAGCTGTTTAAAGTAGCCGCATTTATTTTCCTTTCTCGTATGAATGCTTCTCTGTGTTGTGTACTCTGTGAGTGATGTTTGTGTTAGGCTGAACGGCTTGTATCAGAGCTTCGGAGGACCAAGAAAATTGAATCCCATTAGTGTTCTATTGAGCCTATGTGTCTCTGGATGTGCATAAAGTGCTATCTGAGCTGTGAGATTTGCCCCTGCGTGAGCCTGCATATGAGTAGCATGTCAAACTAGCCGGCTCTGTTGAAGCGGGTTCAGTTGCATTACTGTACACTGAGCGTGCGGCTGCGTGGCACTGGATACTGCATGCGACAGGCAGCCTTGACCCCGCTGGTGTTGTGCGAGTCGTACATCTGTCGGGGGCTCCTGCTTCGATGCCGCGGCTCGTGGTCATTACAGCAATCACATGTTAGATTTATGCTGCCGCCTGATGTTTCATGGCTTTATAAAATGAGATGAAAGTGGATCTCAATGGCTGGAAAGAGGCGGGGGTCGAGGTGGAGTGAGGGGGGTGGGGGGTGGGGGGGGGGGGATTGAGTGATAGAGGAAAGAACCGAAAATAAAAGAGAATGAAAGAGAGGGAGAATCCAGTGATGTTCTCAACGAGATGCCATATGATTAAATGAAAGATTTTTTTATGAGCCTGCGATGAAAAATTGGAAGATTACTTTCTAAATAAGGAGAAGAGAAGAAGAAGGAAACATCGGCAGACACATTATGAAAATTGGCATGGGTGACTTTAGGAGCAGTTAGGCTAAACCAGGATTGACCCCCCCCCCGACCATGTAACACACGCACACCAGCCCCACTCCACTTTACACAAGCTCCAAACGGCAGATGGAAGGCATCATTACCGCTGCCACTGTGGGAATGACAGACAAACACACACACACATACACACACAAAGATGCCACTAAAACATATAAAACCCCTGGTCAGGCCTTGCTCAGTGTTCCCACAATAAAACATACCTGTACACAGGATGGAAATATAAAAGCTGTGACTCATAAATGTAACGCTCATATGTAATTCTCCCCTGCACACAGACACACGCGCACACACGCACAAACACACACACATGTAACTCTTGCAAGACAGCCATCACGCCATGTCTCTGCAACACCATAAGCTCATTGGTTTTGTTTATTGTTTGTCTCCGGGCACTGGGAGGCCCTTTTACACACATACACACACACACACACACACACACACACACACACACACAGGGATACACAAACACGCGCACACACATACGCAGGCGCTCCAAATTGTTCGATTAAGTGGGTCATCCTCTCCTACAGTCTCTTGAAAGAGAAAAGAGCTTTTTTGTGCGTTTCTAGCCGAGAGGCAATCGCACCCTTCCATGGTTTTGGCTGCACCTTTTAAGAGTATTTATGGAAATGACAGTACAGCACTCTGGAGGGCTGCACGCTGCTTGGTTGCTTAATGTGTGTTTGTGCGTGTGTTGTATGTGTAGCCATGTGTGCACGTGTGTGTAAGCACAGGGAGGATTTGAAAGCTCACTTGTGTAAATATCAGCCAGCGTCTGTGGCCATGCACAAGAAATTGTGTGTATGTGTGAGTGTGTGGCTCGTTACGAGGGGTGCTTTATTTTATTTTTTTTTTTAATATTTGGGCGAAGAACCTGGCTTGTGTGACTTGAACTAGACTGAGCAGCGACTGCGCTGCACATTTGGCAAGAGTGCGGGGAGGCCGACCTGTCACTGCAAATGAAAGCCAAATATCTTACAGCCGATCCACTCTGGCTGTCTGAGAGAGAAAGAGAGAGAGACTGGGAGGGAAGCAGAAAGAGGGAGAGAGAGCTGAAGTGTCCGTCTCTTTTTCCCTCCATCTATCCGTCTGTCTGTCTGTCTGTCTCTCTGGACAGCTCTGTGGCAGTTCAGACTCCTTATCATCCAGATTTTGGACTGATTCGCCTCCAGCAGCCACAGCTGCACAGGAAATGTAGATGCTGCGTGAAACAAACAGGTTTCGGATGAAATGAGGGTTGATGATGAATGTTATATTTCTCATTTTTTGGTAAGTGGTTGAGGCTTCTGAGAAAGTCTGGGTAAACAGCTTTCAGCCATTAGAAGACGGCGATGACAGAAAGCTCTGACACTGTCGGTGTCACCCGCTGAAAGAAATGTTAGAAAATGTGATGATCAAAATGTAAAAATTTCACTCTTTATCTGAAAAATCATCACATTGTTACAATATTATGCATTTACTATTTAGCAGGATCTGTAATAAAAGATATGACTTGATAACAATGTTGTGTAATACACATGAATATTCAGAGTTATCACTGTATCATCTGTTCAAATATTTCAAGCAGTTCTGAAGTGGTAGTTGCTGGGTAATATAACAGTGTAAAAACAATTTCAGAGTCATTTTATCTACATTTAAAAACTGAATATTTGAGAAGCCACATAACAAACTGTAACAGATGTTAAAAGATCCCTGGTGCTTAAAAAGTGACGCCAAGTACTGATGTCAGTATTTATTGACTTGTTAGTGTGAAAGTGTTTTGTAAAAACAATGCAGGATTTAAAATGTATTTAAAACAGGATTTGCAGATGTTTTAAGAGGCAGTAAATGTGTTCAACACATTAAACAGGCTGGGTACATATATGTAGAAAGAATTTTAATTGTGATCACTAAATTTAAATACATTTTAGGTACCATTTAACATGACTTTGGTCAAGTGTGGCTAAAAAGGAGGTCGAATCAGCCTCAAGATGTAAATTGCTTATGAGATACAGGTCATATATAGTCTAACAGCAAGGACTCCTGGTTTTTCATATATGTGGCCCAGTTTAAATTGTTTCATTTGACAATTATTATGCTGCTATACACTTTTGTACTTCTGTTGCACAGCTAAAACAAGAGATCTCCCCTGTGCCTACAGGACACAGAGGTAATTTAATCTATACATAGAAACTGAACCGAAAAAAGTACTAAAATGTCACATATAGAACCTTTAAAGATGAATGTAAACTCTACAGAATGGGAGCTTGGAAGTAAGTGTTCACTTCAAATAAAACAGACATGAAATAATCTCACATTTAAGAATTTTTGTATTCGGAAAGAAGTGAAGAAGTTGAAAGAGGCACTCATGGTGTATCGTGTCTGTTTGTTAGGGATAGCAACTGTAAAACCCTCGTGGGTGACTTCATTGTTTATAAGGAACAAATGTAGGTGGTCACAATGTAGGTGGTTTCGTTCAGTCATATGAAAAATATTTACACATTGGAAAGGTTTAAATCAATGCAATCACCTGCCTCTTTGAACAAAAGACAGCTTTTATCCAGATGGAGACTCTAACTTATGTTACGGCATATAGAGATATCAAAGTAAAGTTTGCATTGTGCATGTGTACCTTTGCTGCATATGTCTGCACTCTAGCAGCAAGGTTGACATGAAGCTGAGAAGGAGTGTGAAGGGCACAGCACCTCAGGAGGAATGACACAACACATGCGTGCACGCACTCACGCACACACACACACACACAAATACACCTCCTCTCCTTCCTTTTCTTCTCTCTCCTCGATGACTCATCCCACCCAGGGACAGCGAGCGAGGGAGAGTGAGGGAGGAGAGAGAGGAGACGGATGGGAGAGTGTGCGGCGCGTCACTACGGTGGAGAGGAAAAAAGCTAGATTCACGGAGAAGACATATGGCACGGAGTTTTTTTCTTACTGACCTTTTATTTCAATGCTATGCTAATCCGGTTGTGCGTGTTATTGTAAAAAGTTATTCCCAGCAAACATGCATTATGATTATCACCGGTCCCACATGGAGTCTCACAGTAGATTCCCTCGTCATTTGTTTTTCTTGTTTGAAAATGCTTCTCCCTCTTTGCATTCTTCAGCTACGAACAACAGACACCCTCAGCAACACACTGAGCTTTGCTCCAGTCTGCCCTGCCCCTCTGCTCTGCTCGTCTGATTGTATCTGTTAGAGAGATCTCAAACTTCCTATGTGTTTCAGGTCTGTATCAACTGTGCATCACAGACCGTAGACCCAATTCTTAACTCGCTCCAAATCCCATAGTCTCTAATGTCTTTATCTTATGGTGTGAGGGTATTTGAGGAGGTAGATAGACTCCTGAGGAGCAAGGGATGTTGTCACAAGAGGTGATTATACTGCACTGAAGGAGGTACACTACTGAGCTGGCTGTATTGCTGAGGATAAGAGTGTGTTGCTGAGGATATGTCTGTATTGCTGAGTGAGCAAAGCTCAGAGATAGTTGAGTGGTCAGGTCCCATGTGCCTGTAGAGCAACATACAGCAAAAGCCCCTACTGCACCATTATTCTATCCTTTACTGAACCTTTTAAGGGCACTAAGGTTGCTCAGTGGTTAAATATATCATCTGATAATAGAAAGTCCCCATATCTGACTAGAGTTTAAAGGGACTTTAACTTGACCATTAAAATTGGATATCAGCTAGACTGTCTTGTAATGCCTGTGTAATGAAACATTGGCATTTTGTTGCAGTATGGCATAGTAGTAGCTAAAATCCCATCCAAGGAGGGCCTCAACTGAAACTCAGATCTCTTAATTCATTGTTAAAACAATAACTAAAAGGATTTATGTTAGCAAAGATCGATTTCCTCCTCAGTATTTGCTGCAGCATGTCGTTCCATACCATGCAATTTCGTGTTGAAAATGACCGTTTTTGTTTTTTTTTTTTTTAGCTTTATGCTCCTTTCTCTGCTTTTGGTCATTTTTACTGCTCTCACTTTTTGCCCCACAGAAATGGCAGCAGGATTGGAAGTGCTGCTAGATTGCCTCAGATAATTCAATGCTTTCAGGCGAAGCACAGGTGTGTGTGTGGGGGTGTGTGTGTGTGTGTGTGTGTGTGTGTGTGTGTGTGTGTGGTTTGGGCTCGGCTGGCTGCCTCCAAGGGGAACGCTTCTGCCCAGAGATCCAAACTGATCCCCAAAAAAGTCCAACAGCAAGCCCAGACAAGCCCTCACAGCATGCTGCCAAACAAACCCTCCAGAGGTTTCTGCTGTGAGTACTGGACCTCAGTATGAACCGAACACAGCGTCCTGTCTAACAATTCAAAAGCTTATTTGCAGCCATCTCTTAAATTATGTGCAGGAAATTGGTGTTAATTAGTATGAGTGCTAATGGAGCAACATGATAAAAAATAAAATTAGGATGTTTTTAATAACTTGGCACGGCTGAGATTGAGATCTTTAAACATACAGCAGAAAATAACACAACAAAGCTGATCTTCATGAAGGAGGCAGTGCTAAAGACTTACTGAGGACTTTTTGGTCAACCATTGTAACTGGCAGATTAACAGCTAACACGAGTGTTTCTCTTTGATGTGTATATTCGTTTAACTTTTCTTGTCTTTTTGTCTCCAGAAATTTACATGCGAAATATGTCATTTCTATCACAAGAGGTCTTTTCATCAAAATTCTATTCTATTATTCTCATTGCGTTTAGTCTCGTTGACTGGTGTTAGCAACTGACAAAAACATATAACAAATCAATTAAAAAAATAAAATGACTGATTTCTCTGAGTTTTACTTTCTTAGAATCAGGTGGGATAGTAAAATAAACAGCTCAACAAAAACAGTTATGTGTGAATGTAACATGTTGTAAGTTTAACTGCTCTTTAAGAGAAGAAGAAGAAAACCTTTCTAAGTTAGCTTACTATCTGTCTTTAGTAAATGTTGTAAGCTTGGCTGCTATCCAACAACAAGGTAACACAACTTAGTCATGAGATGTTTTTGTAAGCTACCATCAATGTCTGTCTCCTAAATGTCTAATTAAAATATTTCCGTTGTTGCAGAGGAGGGTTACCTAAAAAGTGGATGATGCATCACGGCTAATAAGCCTCCACAGCTTATTATAGCTCAGCTTCTCACAAAGGTCAGCACTGCTTGAGAGACTTTGCTATTGATCAACAATAGAAATTTGTGTTTCCGTCAAATTTATTTCAGCCCCCACTTTGAAACCACTGAATGCACAAACTCCATTGACGTGAACTGATTTTGCCGTGAAGTTTTTCTTAATTTAGATGCTGATGCAACTGGACTTCTTTAAAGCAAATCACCGAAACTGTCTGATGATTCAAAAAATGAATCCCTTCTTTTATTGGTTAAAAAAAAAAAAAAAAAAAGTTCCCTCCTTGTAGAATTATATATTCCTGGCAGGACTGAGCAGCCAGCGGCTTGGAGTCAGCATACAGAGAACTCCAGCCTAGCCAGCTGCTGAGAGCTGCCATCCCTAGAAACAGAGACCTTGGCAGGGGACGGTGTTGAGACACACTGGGTCCCCTCCTCCAGCCTGGAGCCCTGTGAGTTCTGCTCAGTGGAGGAGAGAAGAGAGCCCAGCCCAACAGGAGGCTTTGCTTGTCAGGCCCTGAGCGTGTTGAGTGTGTACTTGTCGGTGTGCGTGAGTTTGTGTGTCAGTTTGTCTGCGCCAGTGCGTGCGGCGTCGTGCTCATGTGTGCGAGTGCAGCGCCGTCTCCAGCTGCAGCGAGATTTATAATGTTGCACACATGTGTGAGTGTGAATGTGGATTCTGTCACCCACTGGGCCTCACACACATTCCAAAATAAACGGCTCCCACCGAGGATTACTATCGATCCGTGTGGAGCACTCAGCTGCATTTGGAAAGAGAGAGAGAGGGAGAGAGACAGCACACACAACTTCCTCTCTCTCTCTCTCTCTCTCTCTCTCTCTCTCTCCCTTTCTTTCTCTCGGCCTGTCTTCTGAGGAATGTTATGTGTCTGCCTGTCTGCAGAAAAAGTGTAAGGGATGATTTGGAAACACAGTCCACTAAACTGTTACAATGACAAACCACTGCTAGCTGTCTTTCAGACATGTGAGACAAAGAGTGTGTGTG
>JAQNCA010000012.1:5287811-5298895 GCA_029783725.1 Acanthurus tractus
ACGGAGCAGTCATTTCCCTGAAGATCCATTCATGTAAAATACTGTTATTCAAACCTCCCTCCCCCTTATTCAATAGTCTTATTCATCTCTCTCTTGACTGCAAAACCAAACACGCCTTGTCTTCTGCTTCCCAGCAAGAGCCTTTGTGCCTGTACACACACTAGCGCTCATGTGCGTGTATATGTGTGTGTTTTTCTCTGCTCTTCTCCATGAGAGGAATGTCCTTGGCCTGTCCGACCTGCGTACTCCCACTGAGCCCTCCGTCAAACACCTGGGGCGGGCTTTCCCGCGTCACCGCAGCCAATCAGGAGCCTTGGCAGTTAATGACATCAGTTAGCGGAGGATCTTTAGGACCGGCCCCTCGAGGTGATTCGTCTGAGAGAGAGTGCTCTTATTGTTATGATGATTAAGTGTTATATGAAGGGCTATCAGAGGAGAGCCCCTTAATGAAAGTGGAGCACAGAGAGCAAAGGCAGCAGCGGCAGTGCCGTAGAGAGCTACAGAGGGAGGCAGAGAGAAATTGAGCTAGGAGCAGTCTAAGAATGGAAAGAGAGAGAGGGGGGGGGGATCAGGAGAGTTTAAGGTGTGAGAGGACAGAAATGGTGAGAGAAAGGGAAGAACAGGAGGCAGCGCAGGGCTGAATATTCAGCAGCTGTGTCCAGACTTGCTGACTCTGGATGTTCATGCTCTGAATGTAGCATGAGAGGTAGACAGTGTGTGCAGGAAAGTGCTGTGAAAGAACAAAAGAGAAAGAGCAGTGAGAACAAGTGGGGAAGAGAGAACACGTGCATGTCTACGGGAAAAATGCATAGGTTTTTGTGCAGGGTTTTTTTTTTTTGTCAGCGCGCGTTTCGCTCTTAATGTGTGTTTCTGTGCAGGAATGCAACAAGAGTGTGTTTGTGTGCAAGTGCGAACACTGGAGTTTCCCTCGCTGTTTGGTGAAAGAATGAAACGCCCTGCCTCAGAGGAAAATTCCATCTTCAGCTGCTCCTACACTGTTGTAAATCATCAGGCTGAGATGTCCAATGGATTCACTTGTGTTGTGAATAAGCAGGTTTATCTCTGGTCTTTTTGGTGTATCCGCTTTCCACTCAGCCACTCTCGTCATCTTTAATTAGTATCTTAATATCTTTCCTAGAATGCCTGTCAGTATCCCATCTTCCAACACACTCCCCCACCTGAGAGCGTGCCTCTACTAAAGACTGTTTAAAACATTGACACAGTCTCCATGAAGTCACTCACAAGTTTCTGAAGAGCCATTGTGAAGCTCGATGTGGTTCGCTCCGACCGTTGCCATCCTGGCAGTGTCTGACTCTGCTTAACTCCCAGTTAATCCAAAAATGGGCAAAGATGTGGAGTGTGGGTGGAGGACAGACTTCTTGGACAGTCTGTTAGTAAATTAACTGCGCAGCAAACCATATTATTTGTCTGATATTAGAATGAAAAATTCTCCAAAAGGCATCAACACCACAAACACTGGGGGTGTAAATCTTTAGTAATCTTGCAGTTCGCTTCATTTTAAATTCTTGGGGTTAAGACTAAATTTAAAATGAGTTTTTTATTAAAACAATAAATTTAAAACCTATCCTTGATTGAACTGATAAAAGAGGGGCGTTATTATCAGTCAGTATCTTTCAGGTCAAACCAGTCACTGGTGTCCTTAGATCCCATGAAACATAATTAGCAATTAAAATAAATGATCAGAGGCCTTTTAATTTGAAAAAGTTAACAGCATTAATTAATTAGGAAGCATCTAACAGTGTCCTGCCTGTATATTAATAACAAAATGAGACTGAATACTCTGCTGAGTTATTTACGGTGAGCCTCTCTGCTGCACTTTTAGATCAGTGGAGAACCATCATTGAACTGAGCAGGCGTCCTTTTTTTGACAGGAAACAGACTAAGTGCATAGTTATTTTCTTTATTTTTTTATTGAGTTGTGTTGATCTGTGGCTCATATTTGTTACTGCTGATCACTGTTCCTCCAGTCTGAGTCTCCGAGTGACGGCTGAGAAAATTTAGGTAGCTAGTCATTTAAACGCCATCACTGCTGCCTTTTAAATCTAGATCTAAAGATCAAAAAAAGTTTTGAGATGAGAATGTTGTGTGTTTGGACTGTGGACTAAGCATATGTTCAGCTAATCTCGCAGCTGTGCTTTTTTTGTCAACAGCATGTTATTAGCTGTCATTCAGAAAATATATATTTTTTTTTGCATTTGTGAAATTTCTTAATCATAAAAAATCAGAACGCAGATTCTAATGTGATCAGTTGTTTACATTCACCAGTAACAAACATCTTGAATAAGCTGGAATAATTCCTGGGAGACAGTCAGCGGTTAGCAGCTAGCTTTCTGCAAGCAGCCGCATCCTTTTTGTGCATTTCAGTGAGCCTCAATATATATCACACAAAAAAGTTATAAGTATAAAAAGTAGCTCCCTCTATTTGTCATGAACTAAAAAAACGTTGCAGATAAAAAAAAACCTTGTTTGTACCGGACTTGAAGTATGTTTCTATCTGCTATGAGTTCAGATAATCTAGAAAAGTGTCCATGGTGATTGACTCATGTTTTGAGCCTGCCTCAAGTGGCCATATGAGGAACTGCAGGTTTTGGCACTTTTGCTCTGGATTGATTTTTTTAGTCCTTGAAATTGTTACTTTAGCAGGATTTCCTCTTCAGTTTTGATATTTTGTTGCCATCCTTGGACACATTATGTTTTGTGGTTGCATTGCATTATGCTCCATACCATCAATACTGTTAATGGTGTAATGTAAAATCCTCTATGAAGAATTTCTCCCAGCACAAACACATTTCATTGCTTTCTGGAGGCTCAAGGAAAAAACTCTCTTCCTCGGATCCTAAAAAACAGGATAAAACCTCATTCTGTAACTGTTCATTCATCTGCTGACAAGCAGTCGAGTTACACAGGTTGTCCAATATCCATCACTTAACAACAAAATAGGACCAGACTTCCTTTAGGTTTTTGTGCTCTAAAGTGGAATTTCATTTGAGTAGCTTCCAGCACACCTAAAAATATTTCATTAGTAAGGCTTCCACTTCCACAGAGCTGCGGTGTCAGATTGTGTTTCACAGGCTTTTGCTCCCTTACAAGAACACAATTATGGAAACACTGGAGAACTTAGTTTTATTTGCCTGTCTAGCTGATGCTTTGCCTTCATGCTATGGCTCACATTTCTCAGTTCTGACTGAAACTAACTTTTTACTTCACCTGCCAAAGGCCGTTAAACAAAAAAGAGATCCTGCCAGTAATCAAACTGCAACTAGTGCCTGAGTAACACGCATATATATGATATATAGTATATGTACAAGAGTTGTTAAATTCATGCTAAAGAAATTAAACCCCAACTTTTCACTGTAAAATAGCGTTCAGCGTACGGCCTCAGCCCTGCTTTAGAAAAGCACAGCTCATTATTAGAATGAGACTTGTCCATACATGTCATGGTGGAGCGAACAAGGGGGCTTTTTGTAGCGGGTCAACTAGTAGATAGATTTTAGTTGAGTAAATTGTAGCTGCAATGTAAAACTGCATAAGACGACAGGGAGCTGTGATGGTGAATCAAACAGAAGTGCTTATGCTTGGCAGATTATATATTATACATATATTTAAAAAGAAACTGATAGGGGTAAAAATTCTGTGTATTGCATCAAATAATGTGTAAGAGACCTTCGGCTCTGTTTAGATCACCACTGCATTGATGCATTGGAGCTGCCAAAACAGAGAGCTTTTTTTAAAAAAAAAAACAGTCTTCAGGCAAAAAAGTTTCCACTTTTCCTTCAAAACAACATGCAACACGCTGCACTGGCAATGAAAGGCAGCAGCTCGAGCCCAGTTCTACCGTCTACCTCATGACTGTCGACCAAGGATATGATCCTTCAGAATTCTTTGAGGTTTATGACATCTAGCCATTGAACTAAAGGCACTGCTCTTTGGTTGCATTTCCTTGACTTTGTGGCCCCCACTGCATCATGCCCACAACTATGCAGATCCTTTTTTTCGAGGTCTACTTATGGGCTGTCCTGTCTTTGAGTGGGCATGTTGGTTGTGTTCAGGGTTACTGTTAAATAGGGTGTGCCTTTAAGTGAGTCTGCAGCCAACAGATGGATCCTTCTCAGTTTATCCAACAAGCACTACTATCACTGGCATTCGTTTGGCACCGGGCAGATGGAAACTTCAGACTCTGCTCCTGAGTGGATGTCAGGCAGGAGTGAGAGAAGATGCTGTAAGATGAACTAAAAGTACACAACAGGAGGTTTGAAATAAGCTTTCATAAGTAATGCAGAGACAGCTCGGAGGATACAATTGTTGCATCAGAACTCAAGCGGAGCTAGATCATGTTCTGGTATAATAAAAGACAGAAGAAGCGGAGACAGATAAAGCATCAGTTGTTGACTTCCACTTTCCTTCAGAAATACTCAACTAAGAGGAAAGTTCAACCACATATTTTGCGCTGGAAGAGAGGATGCCAGCCAACCCCCCCAACACACACACACACACACAATTCACCCCTGGCTAAAGGAATGTAGCGGAAAACGAAGGACTCGAGATAGAAGATCAGAGGCCTTAATACAAACCACATTGTGTGTTCTCCTGTTTCCCATCTCCTGTGTTCTCCGCATCAGGAGTGAAGCAGCCTTTGATGAATATCTACAAAGAGATTTGAGACTTATAAAGAGCGGCAATTTAGCCAGGTATGTTATCTTAAGCCTTGTAATTTGGGAATTCAGTTCAGTCATAGGGGGGAGTCGGAGGAGCCCGTGGTGTTTATCAGGCCGACTAGCATCAGGTCTGCACATTGAAACAGAGCTAATCGATGACCACATCTTAAGACCGGGGTTATCATCATCTCTTATCCCCCCTCTCTTTTATTCTAGATCCTTTTATTTCTACCGCGTGCATCTTTGTGAGTGTGAATGGACTGTAACCATGGATCAGACCCGTCTTTCCCCTGAGTTACACATCATCTAATCACGGCAGCATCATTCCTCATCTCTAATTCTGTTGGCAGGACCTGTCAAACAGCATACGCTGAAAGACGGGGTGACTTTGAAATGCTGCTAATGACCCTAGGATATAACTACCCTCTCTCTCCTTTACTCCCCCTCACTCTTTCTCTCTTGTCCACTCCTGTCACTTACACTCACAGCCATCCTCTCTCTTGTTCCCCGCTACACTCCGGATCTGCTGATTAGAAAATGCAAAGGAGTGGGTGTGAGAGGAAACAAGGAATCATACCTTTTTTTTCTTTCTTTCATATGCAAGATGAATCAAAGCGGATAAGGACAGGCAGTGGAGCGAAGTCGTCAAGGGTTAATGTGAAGACGTGCTTCTGTCCAATTGTTATTTAACCTGTATTTAAACTGGGCAGCCCCACAGATTAAAAATCTCCTCCATCAAGGGAGGCCAGCCAAGACGCAGCATCCAGACAAACATAAAAGCCTCAGACAGAAAAACACACAAAAGCAAAATACAATCAAAGCCACATAGCCTAGAGACTACTTTATAAGCTGTCCAATAGGCAACACTTCAGCATCAACCCAGCAGGCTCATTGCCAAACCCATTTAAATCTTGACTAAACAAAGCAAAGACAGCTCCTTATTGAGTCTGCCACAAGAACCTTCATTATCCGTGTAAACTCACCGAGAGAGCTTTCAGCTTTAAATAAGTTTGCAGCCAGTTCCATGAAGAGCGAGCAGAGTACATAAAGGCTCTTTTGCCTAATTCAGCTCTGACCTCGGGGACAGATAACATCAACAAATTCTGGGACCACAAGCAGTTATTTTCCTCCTACTTACTTTTAGAGATGTAAGAAAACAGTGAATTGGTACACATCTGAATATAAAACTATAGAGGGGAAATAAGTTGAGCAGTGGACAAGGAAGCTGTCAGATGGAGCAGAGAAGGTGACACTGATGAGAGACAGAGGTACAGTACGTAAAACACACAGCTAGTGTGAAAAGAGTAGTAACCATTCTGTCAGCAAAAAGGGAAGAATCATGACATTTTAGCTCTTTCACGCAGGGTTTTTTATATCTTTCAGCTTTGACAGCGACCAAATTGAATTGCAAGGATTTTAAAACTGCGTAAACTAGAGAGACCCGCTGAGGTTTACTCCTGTCAAATTTACTTTATCCTTCTATAGTCATTTTAATGGGATGCACAAATCTTCCCGTTCATTTCCAACTTGACTCTCAAACATTAAAGAACTCGGAAAATCACATTAAAATCATCCTCGTGCTTGTGAGGTCTGATGTTGCCCATCATGTAACTGCAACGTTTCCTGGTCAGTTCTGACATTTCCGTTTCACTTCCTTTTTGCATTATCACACTGTCGTATTGTGGCAGAAATTGTTAATAATCTCAGTGTCTAAAATGTCATACAAGAGTTTGCAGCCATGCTTGCTGCTTCCTAAGATGGAAAAAGTGGAGCTAAATGCTAATGTTAGCATGCCGACATCCTTTAAGTGAAGAAACTACTGTTTAGCATGGATTATGTTTTAAAGGGATAGGTCATGATTTTTGAATTTTTCAAATAGTCACTTCATTTAAATAATATACATGACTATTGCCTGGTCTTAAAAAAATACATTTTCCCTTGTTTTGTACTGCAGCCAAGTAAAAAAACATATAGTGAGATTTTTTTTAATTTTCTTATTTTAAGAATTATGGACACACAAAAAAACAAAAGTTTCAAAAGTTCTTGAAAGAGAGAATAATAAAAAAAGATTTAAAAGAATTTATTTGATCAGAAGTTAAATAAGACTATGACTCTGACCAGAAATTTGATCATTTTATACCAGACATCAGTACCTGTCACTTGTGTGGTATTGTGTTTTTAGAACTAGCCTTAAACACATTTGTGGAAAGGATTTTTCCCATCTTCTTTTTTCTATAAATGTCAAGATATTTGACATATTTAACTTAGAAACCCTTCTCACATCTCACATCTCACATTGAATTAATGACCAATTAATATTTTGTTATTGTGTAAATATTTACATAACTAGAAATCATATCCTGTATAAATTTCCTGCCATAAATACATTTTGAATGAAAAAATGTGCGGAACATTCATTGCATAAAACACTCTTATTAACTTCCTAGCAAGGTGCTGAACAAGCCTTATGAAGAGCAATGCATTTGCAGCTCACATACTAGTGTGATTCCTCATATTTTCTTTTTTTTTTTTGGCTTGTTTGTGAGTTTGTAAACAGCCTGAATTTTGTTTTGTCAGCATTCAGAACACGTTTCAGTTGACATAAGGTATCTTGTGCAGTGTTAAAAACAGCTTGTAGGAGTGGGAGGGAGGAGTGAAGGATGTAAGCAGAGTTGTATCATCAGCAGAAGCGGTGTAAGTATCGTCAGCAAAGGCAGGCCAGAGAGGACTGTGGCTCCTGACAAACTGCTGCCTCACTCCCATGTCCTTCTCTTTTCACTTTTTTTCCAAACTCCACTTTCTCTTCTTTCAACAAGAGCACATTTTTTTCTGCTCCAGTAGCCTTTTTCTGCCAAAGGTGAGCTTTAATCTCTTGATACCCTTTTCTAAATCTAAACACGAGGCTGTGCGGCTTTAATGATCGCAAACTTTAAACACTGAGTTTGGGCTCTTTCGCTTATTCCAATCCGCATTTAAGCCAAATTGTCAAAAGGCTAAAAGAGCAGAGGGAGTTGGAGAAGCCAGAGAGGGTGGACTTTTGGAACCGGACAGGCTCTTCCAGTGGTTGTTGCCATGGTTTTTTGTTGTCGGGACAAACTGTCGGCCAGTGGCTGAGAGCCTGAGCTGCTGTTTGTTAAAGATAAGTGGAAAAGCCAGAGGGGAGAGGGAAAGAGGGAGACAGACAGACACAGAAAAGGAGCCCTGCTTATTTATTTTTCTTTTTGACTGCAGGACATCAAGCTAAAAAACACTCACCACCTCAAAGCTCCGTCCACCCCAACTCTCCCCCTCAATGTGGGGATCCCGATAGATCCTGCTCCCCCCTTTAAACAGTTCAGCGAGCCCTTCTCCCGGCGTTTTTCTGACCCACACCCCTCCCTGCCCACTATCAAAGCTCTGTTGGCTGTGCACTGGCTGCTTTGATATCGTATAGTGTTTCTGGCTGTCTCCCTCTCTCTGTCTTTTTCTTACTCTCTCCCTCTCTCTCTCTCTCTCCATCTCTCTCCCTCCTTTCCCACAATATTGTAAAAGAGCAGAGAGTGCCAGCAGGGACCTGCTCACTGTTAAAAGACAGGGAGGCCTTAGAAGGAGTGAGGGAGGGACTGGGAGAGGGTGGTGAGAAGGAAAAGGTGGCAACAGTGAGAGAGTAACTGTTAGAGTGTATCTTTTTATCGCTGTTATTCTTCTTGTCAAATATGCTTATGTAATAAGATCATTTCTCAAAATCTACAATAAAGGAATACTTGTACTTTTTTTTTTTAGAAATGTGCTTACTTGCCTTCCTTTAAGAGTGAAACCGATCAGAGTCATTTTAGGCCATGCTAAAGCCCGGATTCAGCGACACTGCCCCTTGCAAAACAGTCGCCTGCTGATAGTGGAAGGAGAGCAGAAGGCCGACTGACATAGTCGCCCCAATGGCAGGGTTATACCCACAGTCTACATCCGGTGAGTCAGACCACAAGAGAGAATACTCACCAATCTGTTGCTGCAAAAACCAGCATCCGCACTCATATAAAGTAACATGGCTTTAAATAGTTTTGTGTCTTTCTTAAACAAATTATCTTAAGTTCAGTACCCCCTTTCAGCTTGCAAGAGGACTTTAAATAGACAGTCTTATTAAATAGAGAGTCTTATTTTGGCCTTTGGCTGCATTTGTCATTTTAAACAGCAAAAGCAATGATCAGTGCTCAGTATGAGTGAGAAGACCTGTGACTTGCATGTTTTATACATGACTTGCTCTTGCTAATGAAAATAGATTAAGGGGAAGCAAACAATTCGTTGGACTCTTAGATAATCAGATCTGGGTGTTTTAACAGTTTGGAACCAGAGCCAAAACAGAAACTGAACCTCTTGGCATCTAGCAGAAGCAGAAGTGGTGGTAATATTATTTTCTAACACATATAACACATGTAGAGCACACTGACCAGAGCAGGCGCGTAGCTGAGTGAGCGTGCGCGGATGTGTGATCGCATGTGGGCACGTGGTGTGTCATGGCCATTACCATGGGAGTCTAGAGCCCTGGGCTCAGGCTTTTTTTAAGGTTGACCTGCCTGTCGCAGACAGTCCACCGTGCGTGCACACACACACACACACAGACACACGTATATGTACACACTATCCCTGCACTCCACCAAGGGACCTCCAGGCTACATACACACACAAGTCACCTTCAAGTGTCCACAGATTTGCAACCTCAGTTTGCTTTTGTGTGTGAGTGTGTTTGTGTGTGTGTGTGTGTGTGCGTGCGCGCACGTATGTCTCTATCTGATTGTTGTCCATCCTCACAGAGCGAGGGCGAGCGTGACTTCATGATCGCTGGCTGCTGTTGAATCATACCAAACTTACTCAGTCTTTGCCTGATGAGTGTGTGTTTGCTTTGTGAGTTTGCCTGCTTTGGAGGACAGAGGCTGTGTCCGTGTCTGTATGTGTGTGTGTGTGTTGTCTTTAATTATTCAGAGGCAATATTTGATTTTCTTGCACCATACATCACATATGTTCTTCCTAAGCCTGTGCCTCTTAGTGACTGTGTGTACCCCCACTTCCTTAGGAAAACAGTGTAATGCTGTTCTTTCTGCATAAGCAGTGGCCACATTGATGTGTTTTGTGCTATCATTTTTCAATTTGAAAGTTCTGGGGCTCAGCTTCCCTAAATACACTGTATATTATGTGCTTATTATCTGCTTAGTTGGTTTGCCAATAGACAGAGGGGGTATGTTTAATCCTCCAGCAGCTCAGGCTCTGAACTCAAACTTCTAATGTTGCGGGTGCAAAGAAAGGGCCTTGACCTATTTTAACACATGCCCCAATAATTAAGATCCCTGTGCCATATACATTACGGCTGTGCCTGACTCTGCACTTTGCACAATATGTATTATAATAATAGAACTGCAACTAAGGACTATTTTCACTAGCAATTCATCTCTCAGTTAATTCCAGATTGATTAATGCATTGTTTAAAAATTTTAAAAAAAAGTAAAAAAAAATCAATTTTGAATTTTTAAAAGCCAAAATTGAAATATTTAATTTTTTTTTTTTTTTTTTTTTTTTTTTACTGATTGACTGTCCAAAACCCAAAGATTCTCGATTTACAATGGCACAAAACAGAGGAAGAGCTGCCAATCCTCACATTGCAGAGACTGGAAGCAAGCCCTGGTCCCAGTCTGTCAGTCCACCTCTCTGCTGCAGACTGAAATACAGTTGAGATGCTTACGGCGATTAAGTCTGTCTGGGTTAAATTGATCACTATAAGCAGATGAGCATTATAACTGACTAACTGGCATTTCTGTATTAATTGAATGAATATAAAGTAATGGAACAAAAAGTGCCACTATTTACAGATATTAATTCACCGTTTTAAAACACAGTAGAGTTTTTCCTCATCAAAGGTTTGCTCAAGGGGACATCATAGGACCGGGTGTTTGACTACACCTGACAACAGGTGTTTTCCCTGTGTGTATTTGCTTGTTGTCTTCCTCACTTGCTGCCGTGGCTGTTTCTCATTGTTTGAGTCGACTACACGAGGCAGTATGAGTAGCACAGCTGTTTTGCTGCTGCATCTCGTTGGGCTGTTATTGGTGTTTTGTCAGCTGTTTGAGCAGACTTTGTTTTTTCATAAAGAGAAAATGACTTTCATTCTGTCAAAATCTGTTAAATGTGTGAAAATCCACTTTCACGACCATATCAGAGGCAGTTTTCTTAAAAACAAAAAAGAAAAAAGAAGAAAATTCTGTGCAAACTTCATTAAGTAATTAATGATTTCTGCCCTATATTATACCCTCCGCCGACATCGCTAAATATTCTAGACTAAAGGTTTTCCGATTTTTCCATTAAGTTCTTGAAGTTTAAACCAGCTGAGTGAAGCTTTGGTTACTTTGCTGTCCTTTTCATGGACCGAATCAGCCCTGGGAG
>JAQNCA010000012.1:5299226-5310106 GCA_029783725.1 Acanthurus tractus
TTCTTGAAGTTTAAACCAGCTGAGTGAAGCTTTGGTTACTTTGCTGTCCTTTTCATGGACCGAATCAGCCCTGGGAGGGAAAAGGCAAAAAGAGAGAGAGAGCCTGTGTGTTTGTGTATGTGCTGAACGTGTGCATGTTTATATGTGTGTGTGCATGCATGTGCGACTGTGTGAGCCGTCAGGCAGCCGAAAGCAGCAGCAGCCGGGACCAAGAGGTCAGGAGCAGTCCTCTGGGACACCCTGACCCCTGACCTCTATTCCATAACTCTTTGCTGCTGTGGATGACATAAAAGGAAGACACAGTCAGACCTTATAGGATGTGATTGGTCCTGCTCTGCTTTCTTAAAGCCCCCTGGAACCCTGATATTTGTCGTCAGGGAAAAGCAGGAAATACAGAAAGCGGGGAGGGGGACTGATTTCATGGACTGAAAATGGAGAACATCACAAGGCTTCCCACAACCAGTGTTGACATATATGTAGCAGAAGTTATTATTTTCCAGTCTCCGAGAGATTCTCATTTTCCCCTTCTCTCTGTTGGTCTTCCTTTCCCCTTCCATCCATCTAGCATATGTGTAGGAGGGATAAAGGTCGTCCTTTTGTCATCAAAACTCCAGATTAGTTTTGCCTCGGTGCATCTGACTCTCTGCTTTATCACTGTGGCCAGAGGAGCCACAAGGTTCAGCTCACCCCTCTGCAAAGTAATAACTCCTACCAACTACTATTCCATTCTTTGCTACTATCTCCTACATGACTATTACTACTCCATTCTGGGGTGGGGGGGTGGGAGGGATTATTTTCACGGCACCGGCTTTATTGGGTTGTATAGTAAAGATTGACAGGAAAGCGAAGGAGCAGGAGGATGTGACATGCAACGTATTTCACGAGCTGCGATCAAAGTGACAAAGTTGTAATAGTAGCTTTAGTCCGCAGAGGCTCGACGCTGAGCATATATGTGCTGCTGACAGCACGTCATGAGCACATCTTGGTTTTTTTTTTATTGTAATATTTCTCCATTGATGTGGTTTTGGGGGGTTCTGTAACTTGATGACTTGGGGATTTCTCTTGGCTAATATCGCTGCAGTCTCCAGAACACGACAGTAAAATGAAGTACATTATTAAAATGTTTCCTCCGGCTGTGGCATACAAAACGCCCGCGAGTCAGACAGAAAAGGCTGCCAACGGGGAATAAAGATCTTCTGAGGATTAGGTAAATGTGGCATGTGATTTAGACAAGTATCTGTGAGAGCATGAATGCAGTGTTAGATGATTACGCTGTCAATTAGAGCACATGAAAAAGCCTACACCCTCTCCACTCTCAAAGGAGTTTGCTAACCTTCTTTTTTACTCCATGTAAACACGGGTGGCCCCTGCCTCCAGTTACAAAGGCTTCAGAGAGTTTAGAGCTGGTCAGAGGTCAGCGGGGTCACACTGAGGCCAGTGACATTCTTTAAAATGAGCACATGCTCCGGGTTTGCATTTTATCTCATGCATTTCAGTCATCTTTAGAACTTCAAAACAAACAAACCTCTTATCTCACTTCATTGAAATTTGAAGGCTGGTTATTAAATAAGTATCTTTTACAGCCTCTAACCTGCTCTCCATGTTAATTGCTCCACTATTAACTCTTGGATCTGAAAATGCTCTGTTATCTACTCCTTTTCTTTTTTTTTTGCAGACGACAACAGAGCTGATCAATGTATTGATTTTAAAAATGTTTTGCTTTTAATGGCGCCGCATTGTGTGCCGAGGCTTAATACAGCTGGAACCAAGTAGCACACAGAGGACAAGGACCTTTTGGTTCGTCAATATCTTGTCAGAGATGCAGCGACAAAACAAGTCCAGGCAAAGGCATCATTGTTTTATGAACAAATTCAGCTTAGATTCACAGTTCACACTTTTTCTTAAAAGATAAGGGTGAAAATTACACATTTTTAAAAGGTGGACTGCCTCAAAAAATGGGGCTTTTTTAAGATTGTGATGGTTACTCATCAGAGTCATTTCTGTGTGTCCCTTAGTGACTCAAAGAAGATACAGCAGATACTTCTGGCTAGCATTGTTTCTCATATTTCACTGAATATCCAAGGGTATTATCATTAAGAAAAAGCTGACTAATCTCATCTTCCATGGTTATTTTGCCCATGTAAACAAATATGCTAATGTCTTGTCCTAGTGACCTTTATCACAGCAATGTGAGGGATGGAAATGATGCCATCTATATACAGAGGTTGCAGGTGATTTGCTGAAATGGTCACTTTACAATGAACCTTTCTTAGGTTAAAGACATATTTTTCTATTTTTCTAAATTTGTATTAAATTAGTTCTTTATTTGCATATTCTAGGAAATTTAAAAAGCGTGAAAGTTTTAATACTGAGAGAGTTATTCTTGATTTTGAAAATGATATTAGGACAAAAAATAAATTCCAAACTCAAGGTTTCTGTACCAGGTTTTTCTTCAGCCTTTCACATCACAAGGTCTTCAGCAGTGAGTGGAGTCTCCTCAGTTGTTAATTTTATGTCCAAATTAAAAATAAAACTTTGCATTCTATTAAATATCCCTACTCTCTTTCATGCTTAGAGTTTAATGAGTAAGTCGATACCACATTAATGCCTGTACGCTAAAATCAAAGCTCGAGACAGGAGACTGTTAGCTTTTGTTAGCATAAAGACTTGAAACAGGAGTAAACGAGTAGCCTGTCCCCGTTCAAAAGGTGAAATAACCACCTAGCAGCACCTCTAAAGCTGTCTGATTAACATGTTACCTGCTTGTTTAATCCATACAAAGACTGGAGTTGTGCTTTCATGGAGGCTTGTGTTGCAGACTCGTTCTCGGCCGGGCGCAGTCACTCCCTGTCTTGTCCTCACTGTGAGGTTGCCAGGCAACCAGTGGAAACTCAGCTAAGCTAGCGGGTCGTCTGTGGTGGCTCGTACAGTACACGAGAGTGGTATCCATCTTCTAAATCTCATCCTAATCTCTGCAAGTAAGGGACTGAGGGTTTTTCCAAAAATGTTGAACTATTAATTAAACTTTTAAGCCAACATTGTGTACTGTGGATGACGTCCATATCCATAAAAATCAAGCAGTCCCCATCTGCCGGTAAAGACCATGTGATATGGTTGAAAGGTAAACAAATGAATGAATCTTAAGTCAGAATGATTTATTAAAGTCAAACTGATAGTAGAAATGGCCCATCACTAAAAGTGGTCGATATGGCCCTGAAATAATCACAGATTTCTAGTATTTCTGCAGTATTTTTCTGCTTGGTTTGGACCTCACAGTGGCTGTTTGGCTGTCCTCACTGGATTTGTGACTTCCCTCCTACTCAGCTGAGTGCTTCAGCTTGAGGTGGTGACATAAATTCGTTGTACTGCCCCCTTTTGTAGTGAAAGTTTTCTCAGACTTCTTACACATCACCCTGAATTGTTGTACATTTGATCTTTTTTTGACCAAGCAGCTTTCACACTATCATGATCACTCTGCTTTTTTGAACTAGACTTTCTCAACCATAGTTGCTGCTGTTTGTAAGTGGTTTGGTGTTGTTGTGTTGTAAATCAGACCACTGCCTTTATTGCCTTAAACTGTACCATTATTATCAGGAATAATATAACATGGCGCCTCCCTGTCCATCATAAATTCCTCGAGCCAAAAGCTCACTCCTGAGACCTTGGGACTAGAAAATGCAGGATATATTTGCATGGTAAATAATCTAAACAAAGAATTTATTTTTAAAATTGCTGTAGATTGCTTTTTTTTTTTACTAGTCAGTTAGTTATTGGTTAATCCACTAACCATATAAGCACTGCTGTCACTCATAATAAAGTCACGGAAGAGAAGGCTGTTCCAGTCAGAGGAAATTTAAATGTTCATCACAGTCGCCACTGTAATTTCCTGCCTTTGTTACCTGACAGAGTGGTATGGAACCTATATTCATGGCAGCATAATAATAGGAACAATCCGACTAAAGTGTGCCACCAACCTCTACGCATTCAAGAATAGTGTTTCAAATGGAGAGAGCCATTTGCTCTAATTGAATGGCGTCTTTTAAAGTCCATGTTATCAGGGTGCAGACTGCAAACAGAACCGGTGTGGTGCCAGGGTCACAGCGAGAACAGAGCACACCGTACAGATTACAGCTGCTTTAAATCACATTGGTATGCACACACACTTTAGATGGAGCGTGTACTTACACTCCGATGCACACACACACCAACACAGGCAAAAAAAAACAAAAAAAACGCATGCACGCGCTAAGCCAAATGTGGACATGCCAAACACAGATGAACACAAATCAAAACAAAGCATGCAAACACAAAGAGATCCAGAGAATGAAGACAACAGAGAGAATAGCACAGTCCCATCTGTCAAACAAATGCGAGGATGCTTCTCACACACACACACACTCAAACGCATTCACACACACAAACAGCAGGCATCATTTAGTCTGAACTTGAGCGATATCTGCCTTTGTCCTTTAGCAGCTGGTCCTGAGGGGCCGCTGGAGAAGTTGCATGAAAGTTTGTTTAGAGCTGAGCAAGTGTGTTAAGCTTTATGAGAGCCCATGGGAGACATGGTGACACACACACACACACACACACAAACACACACACATAGAAAAGCACACACATGCAGCTACTTGCACGCACACTCAGGCACGAGGCTTGGGCGGCAGCTCGCGCTGGCCCCAACCAACAGTGAGGAGTTTGTTGTCATAGCAACAGTAAAATGAGATGACTTTACTGTCAGCCGTAATGTTTCATGGCCCCCTTGCCGCTATGGCAACATAACAAGGAGGAGGAAGAGGAGATGGAGAGAAAGAGAGCATCAGAGCCATCTCTGCATTCCGGCGGACTCCTGCAGGAACAATGTCACTGTGATGCCCTCACTTCCTTCCCAGCACAAACACGCGCGCACATCGTGACAAGCCTGTCAAACACATCCATTAGCACACGCGCAGGAAGACACGCGAGCGCACATCCACGCACACCTTATTTAAAAAAAAAAAAAGAACAGAAAAAAAAAGAAACTGCTTGTCAAACACCCTTTCCCACCTCGCCCATCCCTTTGATTATGCGCTGACTATTTTCAGCTGCGGCGTTATCGTCACCGGGGCAATTTGAATTCATTACGCTCAATGTCAATATTGGTGCAACAACGGCGTACCTCAGACAGGTACAGCTTGTTGAATGAGTGCGCGCGCTGTCAGAGGGAGTAAGAAGTGAAAAGAGAGGAGAGACGAAGTAGAGAGCAGATCAAAGAGATCCAGCTCCGCCGAGCGTTTTCCCCGCGTTGCGCAGAGAGTTGGAGGGAGCAGCGGGGTGACTCTCGGCTGGCCAACTATACGCGGAGCATCCGCAAAGCAGCTATACATCACAATTCTATATTTAGCTCCGTCCCTCCGCTACAGCCTATCAACACTGTTAAGCAGAGTTATCGGCACCGATAGAAAAGTGGAAAAAAAAATATATATATATATATATATATATGAGGGAGATGGGGGGGTAGGTGGAAGAGCAGCAGACACAGAGAGGAGGGAAGGGAAAAAAAAGCATCAGAGAGGAGAGAGAAGCTGAGTTGTTTTGCCCTGTTGCTATGGTGACACATCGGCAGGAGCTGTAGCGAAGTGACAGTTGTCACGGCGCAGCGGGTTGCCATGGGTGACAGCTGTCAGTCAATCACGCAGAGTGCGGGGACAGATCGGCCGATGATCACCTTGGATTAGAGAGCGATCGCAGCACACAGGGGCCAGCCAGAACATATCTGGACTTAATCCCCATGTCCTAATGGTGTAGCTCTCTGGTGTGTGCGTGTGTGTGTGTCGGTGTGCGTGTGCGTGTGTTTTCAAAAACTGCCCGTGTGTAGTCTTCCATAATTTAATGTGTGTGTGTGTGTGTGCATGCTTGTAGTCGTGTATCCCTGTTTGTGTCTTGCTAAAACTTGTGTGTGAATGCAAATTCAGGTCCACGTTTTTGTTTTTTTTTTTCAGTTGCATGTGTCTGTGCACGTGTGCATCCAAGCGAGTGTGTGTTTTTGTGTCTGTGTGTGTGTGTGTGTGTGTGTGTGTGTGTGTGTGTGTGTGTGTGTGTGTGTGTATTCTTAAAAAACACATTCACAGGGTGAGTGGAGCAGATTACATGTAGCCGTAGCTGCTGCCTGGGTCCTTCTCACAGCTGTCTGTGCTAGAGGACAATCAAAGGCCTGGTTGCGAGTCTTCTGATTGTGGTATGATAGTCAGCCCCAGTCCTCTTCAATTACCACACTGCCTGTGTCTAATGAGCACAGCATTGCTCTTATGTTGGGAGAATAATGCTCTGATTAGAATTGGGCTGGATTTGAACTCACACTGTAATTTGTGGGGGGTGGGGGTGTTTGTTTCTTTTCTCTGTTCTCTGTTCTTTTTTTTTTCTTTTTCTCTTTTCTTTTTTTTTTTTTGGCACATCTCCCGATCATGATCACTCCCTGCTCTAAAACTAAGTCTGAGCATGGCACACTTTACTGTTTGTGATTGTGTAAATCCAGCTGTTTATAAGTTTATTGTGCACTCGTCGAAGCTTCAGCCTTTGACGATAAGATCGTCTTCTGCTGCACAGATGTTAAAGCTCCTGAATCATTTCTACCCTGCAACTATCAGACCTGTGACAGTACTCAGCGTGTAATGACAACAACCTCATGTAATGTCAATACTTTGCTGGTACACTAGTAATTAGAGGGTAGTCGTACAAGGAAAGATTTCCTCAACCAGTGAAGCACTTAATTTGCAGTCCCAGTCAGAATTTGGATAGAAAGCCCCAGAGAAAAATAATGATGTATACTTTTCCCCTCAGATCTAACACAGCCTAATTGGGAATGTGGTCAAAGTCTTGTTTCGCGTCTCCACCCTTTGGCCTTTAACAAAAATTAAGGCTTTATTTGAGAAGCCAACTGAGTTTCATAAACTGACCTTGTTTCTCTTTTCTTTTTCCTTTTTTTTCTCTGCCTTCTGCTCTTCTTGCCGTCCTCTTTTTCCTCTCTCTGCTCTCCAGGAGTGAGCTCTGGGCTGGATGGGACCCACCATGCCCCCCAGTAAGAAGGCCCAGAGCCCCAGTAGTGGAGCCAGTGCCTCACAGGGTATGAGCCCACCTTATCGGCAGGGGGAGGCCGCCACAGCGGCGTCTGAGGCCGAGGCGGCCGACCTCTCCCTGTCCCTGTCCGCCTCCTTCTCCAAGGCCGAGGACGAGGAGCTGACCAGCCTCTCCTGGCTCCACGAGAGCACCGACCTCCTCAACAGCTTCAGCCACTCAGGGCTGCGCAGCGTCTCCCCGCTGCAGGACCCCGACGGTCAGCACCCACGCTCGCCCTCCTCCTCATCTCCCTCCCCCGACGACCCCCTGCTGGGCGATGCGCACTCGGCATACGACCTGGCAGCGGGGGCCAACCGGAAACCGCCGTATTCCTTCAGCTGCCTGATCTTCATGGCCATTGAGGATGCGCCGAATAAGAGGCTGCCGGTGAAAGATATCTACGGCTGGATCCTGGAGCACTTCCCTTACTTTGCAAGCGCTCCCACAGGGTGGAAGAACTCAGTGCGTCACAATCTGTCGCTCAACAAGTGCTTCAAGAAGGTGGATAAGGACCGGAGCCAGGTAAAGACATCAGCAGTTTTACAGAGAATTTGGGGAAATTTTTTACTTTCCTTCAGCAGCTTGGTATCGATCTACAGCACTGTTTGATTTCCAAATGAAGCAGTACTAAAATTTGACAATCAACAACTTGTTCTGGTTCTTTTTTCAGTTCTGTTATTATTCTTTGATCATATTCCCTGACCTGATCGTTGAATCAGAGAAATGTGCAAAACATAAAATTCTTGTGTGAAATTACATAATCTTACCTAGTGAGAAGTATCACTGAAGTATCCTATCATAACTCCAGTTAAAATATGAGATGTCCTGCAGCTCGCCTGCATCCAGTCGGCCTTTTAAAAAGAATGAATGCCGTTCCCTTCTTTTAGATTTAAGTAAGTGAACATCAACTTTAGGATTTGGCCAAACTTTAGTTTAAAAATGTAATTGTTGACATTGTGATTTCTTTGCTTGTCATAAAAAAAAGCTTCTTTTTATGTCACTTTTTATGACAACTAAAGAACTGTTTTGCCAAAAAAAAGAGAGACCAGCAGGGTTGGGAGTTTGTCTGTGGATCAACAATGTGGCATTAGCCTTCTGCACTTGATAGTGAAACACTGACCAAGAGGAAATGCTCACAGCAAACTTAAGCTTGTACTCTCTCTGTTTTACTTTCAAAACATTTCAAATCATAATATAAGATCATTTTAATCAGAACAGCAGCAGTCCTCATAATCCACTGAAATATATCATTGGTTTAATATTTATTTTGGGAACAAGAATAAAGCAGTTCTTCTGCTAAAAAGCTATTTCCTCACGCAGTGTACGAGTTATTTGTCTTTTTTTCAATACCAATGAAGGACTTGACTTTCAAGTAAAACACTCATAACATTTTTCAGTGGCACAATCATTCATGATTAAACAAAAAGGTACATTCATGTTTTTGTTTTCAGTAATTTTCTAAAAGTTCTCATTTCTTTAATGGCTGAATGAGTAGGATTGGTCTACTGCGGTTTGTAAACACGCCGTTCATTGGCTTTGCTTCTTCCTGATCACAGTTACATAACACAGCGCGGTGTCCCACCTGCAGCCACATGTTGTCTTATACACAGGCACTGCCCAAAGGTTGATGTGAAAAGGTGAAAAATTAGAGAAATACATTTTAAATATACCTAAAATAAATTTCCTCATCTTCTTACTTACATAGAGTTTGATGTACAGGTGTTTCAGCAACTTCCTTTTGCAAAAAGTCCTAATCGACCAATTGGAGTCCCTCCCGATTTTAAATGATGCCCAATTTAAACCAGTAAAGGGTCTTTCATCACTTATCAGTCACATTCTGAAATCTCATTTGGTGAAATAACAGAGCAGCCACATGGTAAACACGCGGCCATTATTCCCTCTATCATGTGTGGTTTTAACTTACTTCACAGCCAGACAGTTATCAGCAGTTTGCAGGCATATCTAACTTGAAGTCAAACATATTCCGTATTTTGTCTACAGCTGTACCAGATTCAGCCTTATCAATAGTTGATGATCTCTGCTTTCATAGTTCTTTTTCACTCAGACGTTCTACGCTTCCCCAGTGGGAACAGCGTTTCGCTTTTGATTTAAGTCTCGATACAGTCTTTTATACTGGCTTTCCTATCCAGATTTTACTCCATTAAAGACCTGGGGTAAACGGGGAATGAATCCCTCACTCAATTAGTGCTAAATTAATACTGGAGGATTTAATAACACAGATGCCAGCAGACTTTAGATTTCATCTTGCCTGAGGGTGTTGGGGTTGGGGGATAAACAGCCAGGATCAATGCTAGCTTTGAGTGTTTAGCTTGATTGAGATTATATTGGAGGATATGGGAGCTTTTTATTCTTTCCTTGACCAGCGTGTGAACCTGAACTCCTCCTTTTAACTAAGCTTTGACTCTGTGTGTGTGAGTGTGTGTGTGTTTGTGTGTGTGTATGTGCGTTTAGGAGCAAAATGGATGAAGGATGAAGAGGACACAGCGTGAGTGTGTGTGTGTGTGTGTGTGCGTGTGTGTGTGCACACACCCTCACGCTATGCTGTCATCTGGCCCTTGACTACAACGGCACAGAGTTTCTCTTGTATACATATCTCCATAGTAACTAGGTTGCAGTTGACATAAAAGTATGCTGTTGCTGTAGCAACGGGAAAACTGATTTGGCTTCACTGACTTAGGCATGTGTGCGTGTGTGTGTGTGTCTGTGAAAAAATTAGCATGTGTGTATGAGCTTTAGATGAGAACCGAGGTGCTGAGAGGAGAATGAGTGTATGTCCTCATCTTGTGTGTGTTATATGCACATGTGTACTTATGTGTGTGTGTGTGTGTGTGTGTGTGTGTGTGTGTGTGTGTGTGTGTGTGTGTGTGTGTGTGTGTGTGTCCGTGCAGAGCAGCATGTGTAGAGGTGATTTTGGCAAGGACAGCCTGTCTTGTCTTCCTGTCACTGCACACCGTTTAAGACAGCGCACTAATTAACCCTTCAAACCTATTCCCCTCTCACACACGCAAACACACACACACACACACACATAGGGCATGTCTGACACACAAATAAACAAGTGCACACACATACGCACACTCTCAAGCATGCATGAATGCTTAAAAGGACTCACACACACTCACACACACACACAGGCGAGCGCTGTGTCGGTGTAGAAATGAGGGCACATCTCTGCAGACTCCTACTCTACCTGCCAAGTGCCGTGCTTTATCTGAAGCTGCAATTACAGAATCTCTGTAATTTTAGTCAGACTCCGCCATTCAAAGCTTTTCACTGAGAATATCTGCATGTGAATACTCCTTTTTTTGTCCCTGCTTTGCTTTTTCCTTGACTTGTTTATGTCTCTCTGAATCGAGCATGCAATTACAGGGTCTCAGTTATATTTCTTTATGTTGCATTATGTTTCACTCGCAAAAGAAGAAAGGGATTTGGTTAAGGGGAGGTCAAGTTATTGTTGCAAAGGGATAGATGGAGAGACACAGACGCGCGCACACACACACACACACACACACACGTAGGGAGAGACAGAAAGGAGGAAGCGCATAGACATGGCTTACTGTGAATGCACCAAATCATATTTCCATCAATTTACAGAGGTGGAGATTAATATGACAGTGGCCTATTTGTTCCAGTGACTGTATTTCTGGGTCATATCCAGGCAGATGACAAGATGGGGACTAGTTTAGAATAAGCTTGAGCTCTGCGTGTGAGTGTGTGTGTGTCCGTGTGTGTGTGCGTGTGTGTGTGTGTGTGTGTGTGTGTGT
>JAQNCA010000012.1:5310206-5325179 GCA_029783725.1 Acanthurus tractus
ATAAGCTTGAGCTCTGCGTGTGAGTGTGTGTGTGTCCGTGTGTGTGTGCGTGTGTGTGTGTGTGTGTGTGTGTGTGTCAGCCTTGCTTGTGGGTGTGCAAACTTGTGAGCGAGAGAGCGTGAGAGAGTGTGAGTCCCACGGTTGCCATGGCTTTGTTTACAAACAGGATTCCTCACTGTGCTGAATGACATGCCTTAATGACAAGTGTTGTTGCCCTCAGACTTCTGGATCAGTGCTGAAGATCGGTGTTGTAACAGCCCAGCACACACACACACACGAACACCCACACACACACACTTTTTCACTCGCAGAGATAGATTTCTCAAAGCCTCTTATGAAATCACAGCAGAGACAACAGGCAGTTTTGTAATCTAAGTCTCACTATGAATTCTCTTGGTGCTGCTCTTAAGTGTTTCACCTCCAACTTAACTTTGCCCTGTTTGGATGAGAGGTGTGCTTGATTCTTTAGCATCGAAGGTCTGCTCACACATCTGAAGTTGTTTCTTTGATGTTCATATATCAGCAGAGTCACTTGTGTATCTGCCAAAAAAATTTTTTTGCTGGTCTGATTTTTATTTCGAGAGAAATTTTGTCATTTCAAAATAATTTTTTTTTTTTAATTTTCTTAGGACACTGTAATAATGTAAAGTGGACAACAGAGATGCTTCCTTCAAATCTTAAAAGACAAAGGCTGGGATTGAGAAAGGAAAATTAGGATGCACAAGCAAGAGTGCTGGTAGGCTTTACCAGTTTCTGAAATTTTCTCCTATAGCTAATTTCTGAAACCACATATCATCGATGAAAATATGAATGACATTTAGCTACAGAAACGTGATGGTGCATGGAACTAGCATCTTCCTGGTCTCTGGATAAGTTTTTGAACATTTCTTGTCCAGTGAAGTCTTAACTATTATCATTTTGATAAGTTTAGACCAATAAACCTCCAATTGAAAATCAGGCATGTTTTCCGTTATTTTTAAGATGATTGGCTTTATTTTCCTGGTCTCAAAACCGATGAACAAAGCGTTTGCAGACACATCTGTAGACAGGCTTGTCTGTCAGATTTGAACAAAACAGACCCAAAAGCAAAACACAGAACACAACAGGGATGAGAACAAAAAGCGAGCTTTAATTACAAAGGCTGATATGCGCAACAGAAAACAAAGTAGCATCAAATGGTACCCCAAAAAACAACGAAGGAAACACAAGAGCTGAAATGAACACAAACCAGTATAACACTGGGAAAACAGGCAGGATAGATACAGGGATACAGGAACGGGGAGCAGAGACAGGACGAGAGAAAGACTTAAATACATTCACAAACTCGTAATCAAAAAATGTCTAAAAAAAAGAAACACATAACAAAAGCTTGGCAAAAAAAACCCCAAAATAATACAAGAAAAGACTGAACTTAAAATGCAAACCGTGACATCATCAGGGTGCTGCTGTAGAACAATGTTGATCTTCCTCTTGTGAGTTTTAGGAAAGTGGTAAAATATATATTTTAGGGTTAGGGTTGGGGTTATATATGTGTGTATGTATATATATATATATATTCTAGTATATCCTGCTGTCTTTTCAAAATCTAACACATCTTTTCCATTTTAAATTATGACAAATCTAATCTATAACCATCACTGCTCAGCCTTTAATATATTATGTTGTAATGTATAGAATAATACAGTGGAACGACATCATTATACTGAAATTTATAGAATAACTCAGTGCGATTCACAACTTCATTAATGAATAATAATCCCATTTAAAACAGCATGTGACAAGCTAATATATTTGTATTGGATTGTAATGTGCATTTATTAATGGAATTATACATGAGTTCTGTTTGTTTTGGTTTCAGCATTAAGTATGAGCCATTGGCTGCCTTGTTCTTTAAATATTGGCATTGGCATAAGTATCACATATCAGTCAACCACTAATTTTGACTGTATAAAATAGTTTAATTTACTGTGTGTAATATAAAAGTGCTTACTCATAGTGACAAACCCACAGACAGCTACCAGCAGATTTAGCTGTTTCCATTAGCTCAAGGAAACTTTTGAGCATCTGTCAACTCACTGCGCCAGTTTTATGGTGTGTCAGCTTGACTGTTTTTGTTCAGTCTTGCCCTTTTGCGTCTCAATTTTTCAGTAATAATATGGTGATATGATATTTTTGAGGAAAAAAGGCTATGATAAATCCATTACAGTACACTGCCGGCTCATAACCAAAGAATAGACAGCGAAAGTTAACAATTAGTAGGTAAAAATAGTAGAATAGTGGAGCATTTAGCTGCTAGAGAGCCAAATATTTCTATTAGGGGTTGTTGACGACCAAAACAGTCCTAAAAGGAGAGAAGCAGGACTCTAAATATATGCAAATGTTGCGTCCTGTCTGATAAATGTGTTAACGACCTCTAGTCTGCTAACATGTTATTTATAGCAACTTTTTAAGGGTGATAATATGTCATAGCTGTGTTTACAGCTTGTTCAGCTTTTTCCGAGTTGCCAAAAACAGATGATACAAATTTAATAAGCTATTAAAATATATGATGTCTTCTTACCTTGTTTAAAACTGGTGTGTAACATTTTTTTTCTGACATTCTGCATCATGAGTGTGAGGTCCAGTAATTTTTGTCACATTCCATTTGTTCAGTATAGCCTAAAGGAAGCAATTTAAACATCTGTAGGATTAGTTCTTGGTCATGTCCTTGGAAATTATGCCACCATGACAAAACTTAAATGACCTCACTGAATAAACTGCTAAGTGACAACATATCATTGGTGTTTTGGGAGCTGCTTTCATTGGAATAGGCCCAGTTTGTGCCTCTCATGTACTCAGGGCTTTTGCAGGGACTTTGTAAGCAGTTATGATTATATTCCAGTCACAGATGTAGGTTTGGTTGAAGGAATAGAGTTGCACCTTGTGAGATTGGTTAAAATGTACTGTGAACTGGATGGAATATTTTTAATACCAGCAGGACAGAGTCTCTGGGGAATCTGAAAATGTCTCCAGTGTTGGCAAATGACCTGCAAGTTTTTTGACGGATATGCTGTGTATTTATCTTTGACGAAAACAGAGACTCACGTCTGTGTTCAATGTTCAGTCTGTGTTGTATAACAGCTGCTGTTCAAACATCTATCTGGGTCCACACCTTACTTAACCTATGCTGTACTATAATATTAATCCGCTGTTGATCTGTATGTGTAAAGTATTGATGCATCCTTGCATCACAGATGTTGTGTTTAATCAGGCTTAAAGACAACTAGGGTTAATGCTTTCACTCTTGCTGTGGATATCCAGTGTAAAATGTGTGCTGTCATAATACTACAGACTGGTCGTATAGGTAAGGTCAGAGTGCATATTAAAATGCATGCGACAACAAAGCCTCTTAAGCTGACGCCTTACAGGTTTCTCTGTGCCGAGACTGGCAGCTCTGTAGCTCTTTTTGCACCGTACTTTTTTGTAATCTAATTTCATTACTGAGCTTAAACCCAAATATTCTTTGTCCTCTCATAATAGCTAATATGAACTGTTTAAAATGGTCTTTACAGTGGGTGGATGTAATTGTTAACGATATGATTTAACAGTTTAAAGCTGTAGTTCCTGTGACGGGTAGTATAAAGCTGCATTGTAACAGCTGTTATAATTGTTAAAGAGTCAAAGGATATTTTAATAATTGTCAGATCCCATAAAGACAAAAAACCAACAGAACATCCAGCTCTTAATAATTTCTGACTCTCCTACTCTGTTTATGACGCTAAGCACCATGCCAATTGGTTTGTAATGATGATGTAACATGTTACGACTGTAAAATGGTCTCAGTAGTTTCCTAAAAAGGCTGGGTACTGTGCTTTTCATCAAACATTGCCAAACAGGAAAATAGTGTGTCTGTTGGGAACTACTTTTAGCTGTGGATTTTTACTGGTTTGGTGCCTTAATGAGAATTACAGCATCAGGACATTGTCTGTGATATTGATTGACATGAACACACAGTGGCTGTATTCATTGTGATAACGCAACATGTTAGCCAGTGCAACAGAGAGGCTCCTTAATGTGTTTTTAATAGGTTGTTGACAGCTATGGAGCTCTGTGGCGCAGAGAAATAGCATACACCAGATTATGGGTACAGTGTGCACAGGAAGCTCATGGTAGGAGCATTAATACACTGTTGCTTCTTTTTTAATGGAATTTGTTAAAAGTAACACAAACACAAAAATGTCTTCAGTCTTTAAGTAGATATTGAGAGTTTAAGGAGTTAGAGTTAGATGAGTTACTGTTTAGACCACTTGTATGACATTTAATATGAATGAAACAGTCAGCTTAGCTAAGCCTGACAACAGGAAAACAGTTAGCAAAACAAAAAATCAGAATATTTACAGGCATTTTTTTTGTTTTTGTTACTTATCATTGATTATATACAACTGATCCCTTAAACCTCCCTTAAATCTAAGTTTATTATGGTTTTTGGTGTGCTTGAAGCAAACAGGATATATCATGTTAATTGTTGAGCTTTCGCAGTGTTGGCAGGCAGATTTCGTCACCTCTTCACAAAGCAATGCTCGCTGTTTCCTGCTTTCACAGTCTTTATGCTAAACCAAGCTAAGCTAACCAGCTGCTGGCTCTAGCTTAATAACTAACTTACAGACAAGAGAGTGATATCAGTCTTCCCACCAATCTCTCGACAAATAAGTGAAAGAAGATTCACAACAATTTTCCAAAATGTCAGACCTCCTCTTTAACCTTTTAAAGTACATGAGAATTCATTGGAAAAAGTAAAGCTAAGAGAGCTTGTTTAATATGTATTTCTACTGCCAAAAAAATGTGTTCTAAAATATGTTCTAAATCAGATTTATTGTTGATCCCTTTTTTATTTTGATATAACTTAAATTAATGAACATTTAGTCAACTTCAAATATTTCATATAAATGATTCCTTAAATTTTTCCAAGTTGAACCATGTTTTATTCTTTCTCTGGTGACATTTAGAGAGTAAATAGATGTGGGTTCATATAAACAATGTAGCACTGTTTGTATTTGTATTGCATCGACTTTCTTTTTTCTTTTTGAATATTTGGTCAAAAATGAAGTGAACTGTCCCATTGTGTTCCAGGTCATGACACACAGTACATGTTGTGCTCTGCATGATGAGTAAATGTACAAGTGAAAAAGATGAAAGTGCAGATAGGAAGGCAGTAGCAGTAGTATAGTGTTACTGGCGGGGTCAGTGGCAGCAGGACGTTTTAATATCTCCCATTTCCAAGGGAGACCAGCCCCCACAGCTTATATAACACAGGAAACAGATGTTGGCAACACACAATCATCTCTCTCTCCCCCTCTCTCTCTCTCGCTTTCTGCCTTTGTCTCCTCCTCATTCCCTTTTTGTCTTTACTCACATGATGCTGTGTCCCAGGCAAGTTACAGTATGTTTGTTTTCTCCATTGTGAAAATACCTGCACACTGTTCTACAGCGTATAACACGGAGGTGTATAAAAAGCTGCTGCTTTCCGTTTCAAAACTGTTACAAACTGGTGGAGTGACACAGATACATATAATAATCTCCAGTTCTTTTAAGTGTAATGTTGTTAAAACCTTCATTTTAAAATTGAATGCAGCGTCTGGTCTTTTTTTTTTCTCACGCTGTATGCGATTATCTTTAAGTGAAGTTTTACATTTAGAGTTGTGGATTATTTGCTGTATAATCCTGCTTTTTAGCTGCAAACACCACAGTGATGTGACTACTTTCCAGCATGTAGATTCAACACATATGAACACATCATCCAGAAAATAGTGTTCATGGGAGAGTAGTGAGAGCAGATGGGATCAAAGGATGGAGGGAGGAAATAATATAAATGGAGATCACAAACACAGCTTCAGGTGAATGTCAAGACCACAGTCCTTTATCACCTGCTTTTAAGCTGTAAGATCCGCCTTGTGGAGGTGTGCTATTTTAAAATCTGTGTCGTACTGTATCAGAGTTGAACCCTGCTGAAAAGTCAAAGCCAATCTCTGACCTTAAATGCTTTTTGTGATAAGTGTTTTTTTTTTTTCCCTTTTTGACGCCCACTTCCTTTTTTCTCAACTTTGTGTATTTGTCAGAAAATGAAAGTCCATTTCACCTCCTCGAGCTTCCAAGTCCAGATGATGCCTGTTGCCAAGGCGGCCGATATAACCCAGGTGACAGACCCTTCCTTTGAGCAGGGCCCTGCGATCTGTGATTGGTCTATTGAGCAGGGGGGGTCTGCAGATTGAGAATTTTGATTGGCTGGCTGTTTGGCAGAGGCAGGAGCCCCGGCAGACAGAAATTCTGTAGGGAGCATTGATTTAATCGGCTGGCAAGTGGGCAGATAGCAGCACACAAGCACACACACACGCACATATACACAATCGGCTGGCGGGCTGGAGGTGCAAGGGGAAATTTGGCCCAGTGGGGGTCACCTCTGTGGGAGCGAGCGTATGTGTGTGTAATATCATGCTCTCCAGGAGAGGCGTTGCTGGCAGTAATAGAAGCACTCCCAGGAGCAGACCACGCTGGGTAATATCACACTCCCCAGGGAACTTGCCATACACACACTCACCCCTACATATACACACACACAAACACACACACACTGCAAAACATAGCACATATGGCCTGTGTTCAACACGACTCACATGCTAATACAAAGATCTAGACGGGGGAAGACAAATCAACAGAGCTCACATCGTATTTCTTCTTACTTTCTTACAAGGTCAGCTGCTGAGTGCTAGCACAATATTGACTCACTCACTGGACACGCTGGGATCAGGAGACACACAGAGACACAAGGTTTCCATATGATCATCGCTTATTAGGCCTGAAGTCGTTTAAATTGTCATAATTCACAAAAAAATCCTTTTTGAAATGAAATTCTGCTAACAGACATAAATTGAATTTGAGACGTAGTTTGAAGCCTGCAGGAGGATTTCTTTGTATATGAGATGTTAATGCTTTTTTTGTTTTTGTGATATGTCCAAATTTGCAATTACACTGACAGTAATGCACTTGATAAGATTTCAGTTTTCATTCAAAGTTTTGGTTGGTGTATGTGTTATATACCCTCAACCTACACTAAATTTTTGTGACATGATTAAAATAGATCCCCACTGTTAACAGTATTAGCATTCCAGTAATTTCATAGAGCTTAATTTCACATGTTTCAGTGTAGTTTCATTTTTCTCAACCTGGGGCTAAGGGCCTGTATTTGAATTAAAATTTTATGTTTTGGATCCTCTCCGCTCCAAAATGTGTTTCCTTATGTTTATTTCCCTTAAAATGTCAGACTACAGACTATACTGACTTGTATCGGTGCAAAGTTTGTTACTCAGAGGGGAGATGTCTGTACACTTTCCCAAGATCTGAGATTTAAAAATAGTGCGGAACAGAAAGATTTGGTTTGTCATAAATTCAAAAGCCAAACACAAGCACAAGCTAAAAAACAACACAGATATAAAATGCTAACTACACTTACTATTTTGATGTGTATGATAGTCATTGATTTTGGTTTACAACAGACTCTATCTGAGTCTGTGTCGGACTGAGGCTTCAACATGTTTGGCTGAATCTCAAACTCTTTTACTGGTCAAGCACAAGCAGAAATTGTAGGTTTTCGCGAGGTAAATCATGTTATAAGCTGAATATTATTCATGGCTGAGAACATGGAGAGGATCTTCAGAGATTTTTTTTTTTAATTAAAAGCTTTTATTTTAAGCCATATTGCAGACTTACAGATAAAAGCTTTTTGTCCAATTTCTTCTGACAAAAACTAAGAATAATTAGTAATAAAAATAATATATTTTGCTCTTGGATGGCTGAAGTACAAAAACACTTATTCTGGGATAAAAGCCACAATTGAAAGCTGTTGCTTTCTCATAAGATGTCAAACATGCATTTAATATGATGTCATGTTGTTTTTTTAATTATTGAAAGTTGTACATTTTCCATTTCAGCAAATAACTGAATATCACATTTCTGTATATATAGACTGTTGTGCATGGTTTGTACTCATTACTTAACAAAATTACTTCAAAAGATTAAATAATTAAGGAGAATTAATGTAATTCAATAAAAATAAAATGTGAGGATTTTAGTGTGAATCCTCATCACCGACCGTCTCATCAGAGACACACATGGACATGTGTGATTTTTTCTTAAGTGTTGCCCTTACATCTTTCTGACAGCAAGAGTAAGTTGTTGGATAAATTTTTCTCATTTTTAACTTTTAATGAAGAACCTTTTTACCCCTTCAAAGACTCTTTGTATTTCTGAATTTTTTATCTCTATATTTCTGAGGTGTTTTTTTTTTTTTAATACAGGTCTAGGACCTTAAGTGGAGGCTAAATAATTCTTAACCTGACATTTTTCAGTGCTATAAGCTTCAGAAATTCCATTTGCCTTTTAAGTGTTTTTTATCTTTTCGCAGATTTTTTGACTGATGTACAGAAAGCACTTAAATACAAAATGCTCCTCAGGTTTTAAAATCTGTCTCCAATTAAATGCTCACACGCACAGCACATCTGACATTTCCCCCGTAATAGATTCCTCTGAGTATTTGCAGAAAATCAGAAGCCTGCAGTCATGACATCTCCCCACCCTGTAGCCTGTACCTGTATCATATGACAGAGCACTACAAAGTGAGCTGAACACGAGGCAGGACAGCTTTAATTTTATATTTACTTTGCTCTCTCCCTCCTTCCCCTGCTGCTCAGCCTCTGCCGTATACAAACTCTAGGTTTTGCCACGTTCAGATGACAAGATGAAAGCTCAAAGAAGTCAGTTAGACACGGAGACAGGGATGTATTTTCATGGCGAGATCCCTCCCTTCTCTATAATCTATAGGCTGGTTTCACTCAGACTGGGAGCCGACAGCTTCATTAGGTGAGAAGGGGAAGCTGCTTTGATCTAAAAATACACACCAACGTTGCCTCTGGAGTGGAAAAAGTTAAAGTGTCTCCCTGTGTCTTAATCAGGGAAAGAAAGAAAAAAAAAAAACCCCTCCTGATTATTTTCGGCAGAGAGGCAGAGGGTTTGAAAATAAAGATCCAGGGCGGCGCTGAGGATGCATTAATTTTCATTCCTCCGAGCGTTATCTTCCCTGGGAATTTGGGAATATCGGCCATGTGCACAGGTGGTTTGGTAAACAAGAACTCAGCACAAGGTTTGGACCTTGAGCTCCTGTTTAGGCTTTGGACTCGTCGGTTCCCACCCGTGTGCTGTGCTGTGTTTGTGAAATGCTTTGAGGGGCCCGATAGCACTTCCAATAACATCTCTCACATCTCCCACGTCCCTCACCCTCTGCCTCTTTCTGTTTTTTTTTTTTCCCTCTTTCAGAGCATAGGCAAAGGCTCCCTGTGGTCCATAGATCCGGAGTATCGGCACAACCTGATCCAGGCGCTAAAGAAGACGCCGTACCATCCCTACTCGCCCGGCTTGGCCACCCCCTCCACCTCCCCACCCACCCTGCCTCAGACATTTCATCACAGGTAAGGCAGACGTCTTGATTCGTTAAGAGGTTGTTCGGATGACAGATCTGCTTGATTTAATTAATTGCCTAATCACTTCATAGCTTTAGATTGGCTTATTTCTGCCTAATTGATAAACCCTTTAATTAATTGAGAGCTGGTACAGAAATATAGATGCATATCTCACACATCTCCGGTTCCTTCAGTGGCCCCCTGCTGAAATATTAGACTGATTAATTTAACTGGACGAAATTTACAAGTGGTCTAGATGTGTTCTTCATGCCGTTCACAAGTAGTCTGACTTCATCCACAGCTGAAAAACACTTGTTTGACTGTGTAATCATGGCACTCTAAAATGAATTATAATGGACTTTGATATAATACTCAAATTAATTAGAAAAATCTGAAGTAAATGCTAAATATTTATTCCTTTTTTTTGACCAAAAACATGAGTCAGCCAAGAAGTAGAGCTGGTTGTCTACTTAAAAGAAGGTCAACATTTCAATCTCTGGCTCCTTCCGTCTGCATGACAGAGTGTCTTGGGCAAGATACTGAGATAGTAAGATACCTCAAATGCATCGTCAGTGACTCTTCCATCGGTGTGTTTCTGTTGAGCAGGTTCACAGGGAAGCCCCTGCCTTTAGTGTGTGAACGGATGAAGACTGATAGCTTTATAAAGTGCTACGAGTTGTCAGGAAACTAGATAAGCACTTTACAAATGCAGTCATTTTACCTAATATTTGTTAGTTTGTGCAGTTCGATCCGACTTGGTAAACTTGTACAAGCGAACCTAAAAAAAAACATAATTCTAAACATTTTCCATTTCCAGCTTTCTCAGTAGATTTGCTTGTTTCTTGTTGATTTCAGACAAAATATCAGTTAGACACTCTTCTGATGCTGAGCTTTGCATCTTTGCTTTCACTTAGCAAACACGTGTAAAAGTGCATGAAACGTCTCGGGCACGCTGCGGTAACTTGTTATAAATGGTCCATTTGTGTGCACTCGGTTGCTTATTTTGGTCCATAGTTTTTAAAGCAGGGAAATGTGTTTACACTCGAAGCAAATTTATATTTAAACAGAAAGAAATGTTGTTTCGATGAAAATGGATACTCTTCAAATAAGAAAAAATGAAAAATGCTTTTATACTGTAATTATGCAAAGTTGATGTTTATCTAATTCATTTGATGTGAGAAATGGAGAAATCAAAGTCAGTATTTAGTCACATACAATGCTGTAAATGCAATGTGTTTTTTTTTCTCTTTGAACACCTTCATCTCCGGGAAACTGTAACAAGCACTTTTCACAGTTTTCTGATGCTTTATTGAAGTATAGTTGATGTGTAAATGGATAATTGGTAGTTGAAGCCCTGTGGCTCGCACACCATAAAACATATAAACTCCTCCACTTCTCTCTCTCTCTCTCACTCTCTCCATCTGTCGCTCTCTCTCTCCGCCCACCTGGCCCCAGGCGTTATACGGCTGACCCGCCCCATTCTTTCCTTAAATCTTTTTGCACTCTGTTTTCACTCCCCATCCCCTCTCCCTTCTCCTTCCCCCCTCAGGCACATCACAGGTAAAAAAGCACTGGCTGGCTTTTTTTTTTTTTTCCCTCCCTCTGCATGCTCACTTGTTCACTCTCTCACCCTCTCCTCATCCTCCCCCAGTCCATCCCCCTGTTCCGCCTTTCCTCCGGCTCCCTAACACTCCTCCGTTCCGCTCCTCTCGCTCTCTTGCCTCCTCTTTTTAATGTCCCAACACACCCTTCCGCTCATCCTCGGGCATACATTACAACTAGTGAGGCACCCAGCACTCCGTCTTCTTTATTTATCCCTGCTGTGATTTATTCTCTCTTTTCACTCTCTCTCTACCACTTTATCATTCAATTAAATCCTCCTTTGTCTACATTCACCTCATTCCACAGCTCCAGCATCGCCCCCCTCCCCACATTTACACACACACACACACCTCTCCACAGCATCCACTTGCGTTGTTTCATCCACGTTGCCTCCCTCTCCTGACCTCTCCTCCACCCCTCCGTCCTCTCCCTCCTCTAACTTCTCGCTCTCCGGCTCTTCGGACCATCCCTGTGGAGAGGACTATTAGTCGACTTTTTTCCCTTTTTCCACAGCTTGTTCTCTTTCTCCATCTTTCTCTCTCTCTACCTTTTTCTCCCTCTCTCTCTCTCTGAATACCACACCACCACCACCACCTCCTCAACCACCACCACCACCACCACCCCACCCCGCTCCCCAGTTGATCCGGGCAGGTTGGCTCGCAGAGCCAGCGGACTGTGTAAGACAGAATAATTGGTTCACCATAAAATGTAAAAGTGTCATTTTGAACAATGAGGTATGGGGAAGTGGAACAAATTGGAGGCCGGATTCGGAACATGAGGAGGAAGGGGGGGCCGGGGTGTAGTGAGGAGAGGTTGGAGTGCGGGTGGGGGGAGTGAGGGAGGGAGGGAGGGAGGGAGAGGGAGAAGGCTGTTCATTTGCATTGTGACACACAGCGAGTATTGAAAGAGTAAGTGAGGATAGTCCATTTCTTGGTCAGAGTGAAGCCTGCAGTCCCATGTGATGCAGCACCTGAAGAGCTGCACGCTCACATGCTGGGAAGTTGTATGTAAACTATCTACTTTTGTGTGTAATCTTACCTTCCCAGAAGCCACCGGTGTCCATAAGGACTGCAATTAATAGGTATTTTCTGGATCAATTAAAGTGACTATTAGATTATATTGTCATTAAATCAATGAACTGTCAATAAAATTTCATAAAAAATGATACAAAAATACTACAAAAAATACTGAAAAACTACTTATTTAAATAAAAAATTCTGTGACAAAAAGTCTTAAACCAAGAAAATTCATTTAAAAGTAGCAAATCTTCAAAAGGGAGCAGTAACCAGAGAATGGTGGCCATTTACTCTTAAAAAAAATTAAAAGATGTATCGATTACCAGGATTTAATTTCCTTTCCAGGTGATTTAAGTGATTTATGGACCTACCTGATGTGGCTAAAATTGCCCAAAATACAAAACTTATCACAAGGATTTTTAAAACCAATTGGCTCTAATGCTTAAATTTCCCCAAGCAGAACCACTGTAATCAAGGACGTGTCATCAGCAGAGAGGGATGTACGGAAAACCTCTGTTTTGGTTCAGTTTTCTCTGGTTCAGAACCCCACGTTTGGTTAGGAAATCCTCCTCGTGGTTAAAACTCATGTGTGTGAGTGTTGTGTTATCAGTAAATCTTCTCTTGTCAAAGACACATGGCAGTTGTGTGCAGTTCTGAGCAGCAATTTAGCTTTACTCCTGAAGGTGAACTGCTGAACAACAAACTTTTTTATGCCAAAAAAAAAAGAAGACCAAATTTACACTAGCCTTTTCATATCCTCCATTGTAGCTCATACTTTGTATTCTTGAAAACCTTTTGACTCTCAGACGTTAAAGAGTTCTCAAACATCCTTGAATCCATGAGAAAGGGAGCTTTTCATAAAATCACCGCTCTCAACTTTGACAAAACGCACTGAGGCTTTAAACGTTACCTGTAACAGAGTAACAAGCATCTTTCACGTGTCTATGACTTGACTTTTTTATGCCATCCTTAGATTAATAGAAACCAGCAGCTGCCTGGAAAGTAGAAAATCAATCCAAGAATTTATGGTATGCTTAAGAAAATTGGCCGGCAGCGGCGTAAAGCACGGGCACAGCATGTACAGTATGCACAATTTGTTGCTAATGGGCTAAGACATGAACACCACTTGAGTGGTCCCTTAACCTCTGCAGCAACAATGACTACAGAAATGCTGCTGGATCAACGTGCTAAAGTTTCCAAATATATTAAGTATGTGAGGCTGAATAAGTATAAGTTTATGGAAAGATGTAATATTTTTATTTGACGTAATAGCGCAAATGTAAGAAACATTTCCATTAGTGTTAAAATACTTAGTTTAGTGCTGTCTTGGGTTTTGAGAACTTTCAAAAACTTAATTGAATATAAGCAGTAAAAAGGAACACTAAGTTCTTACTTTAAGGCAACTTTAAAGAGGTGAATGTAAGGGGAAATCCATAGGCTAAGGGTAATTAATATTATCCTTTAGTGCTCTTGGCACAGAAGAAGCACTGTGGACAGAAGGCAAGAAATTGCAACTGCAGTCTGTTGCACTTTTTTATATTAGAAAAAAATATCAACTTACGCTGCTCAGAGTTTGCAGATCACAGAGAATCAAACTTTGCATATAGAACGACCCAAAAGTTCACTCTTGACCTTGGAAATATTCACCTGTTTTGCTTTGTTTTTTTAAAAATCCCCCATTTTATCTTCTACCTGAGCTTTCAACAATATCACACAGACTTCACGACAGTTTCTCTGTGTCATAATGATGAAAATGTCTGACATGATTGTATTGAAAACTTTGTAGGTGACAAAAAAAAGACTCTTGCACCTGCTGATGAAGACCCTGTGATACAGAGGAAAAGGCTAGTCAGTGGACCCTGAGTTGAGATTGCTTCATCAAATTTTTTTCTTTGTCATTTCTGCTCCTTAAAAATGAAGAACTCGTCATTTTCAGTGCCGCAAAAATATACTTTTCATTAGACCAAAATAGACTATTCATTTAACATAAATAATATGTTAAATGAAAGTAACAACAATACTGTAAAAAATGAAATGATAGCATTTTACTTTAATTTTAGGTCAGGCTTATTGTTTGGTGCTGTATAAATACAGGCATGTAGTGAGTCGATCAGTTTTAGGGGACAAATCCAGCCAGAAGAACACAAATGCAACAAATGTCTGTTTTAGAACACAGAGAAGCTATCAACTGTTTCCTTTATATATATATATATGATCTATAGGTCCAATCAATATAATAGTAACTCTTTCAAGAGCCCTCACTATCAAGAATGTTACGTTATGAAGTGTAATGACTGTGAATGGTTGCACATCATGTCTACTATGTCAGGGTCAAGGACTGTCTCAAGCAGTTCTGCACAACTCAGAGGCAGCAGATGAACCTGGAGAGCGAGAGGATGTGTGGAGAGAGAAAAGGTGGTGGAGTGGAGAGATGGGAAGAAAAAGGGGGAGAAAAAGAGGCTGAGGAGGGAGGGAGGGAGGGAGCGAGGATGCTGCTTTGTCCTCTACTCACCGTCGCTCACACCTCTTGGTTTTTCATGGACCATAATAACTCACACAGCTCCAGTCAACCCCCACCTGCAGTTCGCTTCCGAGTGTGTGTCAACACGGTTGTGTGTGCTAGTCGGCGAAGTTATGTGTTTCAGTCCAACTCTCGCTTCCTGTGTGTGTGTGTGTGAGTGAGAGAGAGAGAGACAGAGGGAGAGAGAAAGAATTTGTGCACCTTATGCATGTATTTCCAAATGAATGTATATTAGTGTGCGTCTGACATATGCAAGTGTATATAAGTGCGTGTGGTTGTGTGTGTGTGTGTGTGTGTGTGTGTGTGTGTGTGTGTGTGTGTGTGTGTGTGTGTGTGTGTGTGTGTG
>JAQNCA010000012.1:5326902-5340544 GCA_029783725.1 Acanthurus tractus
TTTGGGGAGATATAGACCAATCAACCTGGAAAATCTCTTACAGACTCTCTCTCTCTCTCTCTCTCTCTCTCTCTCTCTCTCTCTCTCTCTCTCTCTATTTCTTTTTCTCTTGTTCTCTTCCCTTATCCCTCCATCTTTCTCCCTCCTCCTGTCTTAAAATTATGGATTCAACAGCAGGACTGTATCCGTTGTCTTCCTGTGTGTGAGTGAAGATGTCTCCGTCTGTGTGAGAAATGCCGTCATTACCTCCCTCATTAGTGGTGCAATGATCACCTAAACTGAATCCCCAGCTTTGTGTGTATGTATGTGTGTGTGTGTGTGTGTGCATCTGTGTGTGTGTGTGTGTCTTTGCAGCATATAGTGTGAGTGTGAGCGTTTTAACGTGTCACACTGTACTCACGTCTGTCTCAAACATGCCTGTGTGACATGAGCGCCTGTTAAATGTGTGTGAGTTGATGAGTTTTTTTTTTTTTTTTACACCAATGTGTAAGTGTGAGTGTGTGTGTGTGTGTGTGTGAATGGACCAGTGGCGGGCGGTGGGGGGTTGTCATGAGAAATTACCCCCATGGACTACAGCAGCGAGGCTGTAATTCTCCGAGGTAATCACAGGGAATAATGGCAACAGTGGGACACCCGGGAATCTAATCACTATAATCAGAAGCACTGGCTTATGGGCTCAAATTCCTGCCTTGCTATCTGCCTCGTGATGAAGCCTGCTGGGCTGGTTGGCTGCTGCAACATGATCAAATGATTGACCAGTTTTCTCTGTCTCTCTCTCTCTCTCTCCTCCTCCCGTCCCTTCTACTTCTTCCACCACTTTTTTTTTCTTTCCTTTCCAGTCCTCCATTGTGGTCGGGGAGTCCCCTCTTCAGAAAGAACGGAGGAGTCCTCCTACAAGGTACCGTTTGACCTCCGCAAGTCTTCCGCTGTATGTCTGCGTGTGAGAGTGTGCGAGTGTGCGAGTGTGCGTGAGTGTGTGTGTGTGATCTCCCGCCTGTTTCTTTCTTTTTCTCTCCGTCTTTATGTCTCTCTCTCTCCCACTGTCTCACCCCTCTTCCTCCTCCTGCTCCTCCTACCACCCCCCCACCCCCCCACCTTCACCCTCTACGGATGTGCCAACTCCAATCATCTCAATTCCAAATCCCTCTTTTTTAGAAGTGCACCTTGAGAATACCGAGTGCTGAGTGCCCCCTGGCCCGGCGCCCCTGGAGGAATGCTTTTTTTTTTTTCCTTTTTTTTTTCCAACCCCGCCTAATTTTAATTTTTTAAAAAAAAAAAAAAAAAAAAAAAAGAGAGAGAAAAGAAAGTGATCGAGACACAGCAAGTGCGGGAGGGGAAAAAAGAGAAAGAGAGGGAAGATAAAAATCTCAGCCTCAAATCATAGGCTGGGGAGCAAATCCCCTCGCCTCCTTCCCTCATTTAACACTACATACAGTCTCCCTTTTTTTTTTTTTTTTTTTTACTCTCACACACCTCCTTTTCCCTGTATTTCCCATTACTCCTCTCCTCCTCCTCCTCCTCCTCCTCCTCTTCCTCCCCCCTCTCCAGACCTCCTCCCTGGTGGCTGGACGGCAGTTTAAATGGACATTCAATCCCAATCAGGGAGCACTCCGGGAGCTCGCTGGGCTGCCGAGTCCTAAATGGAGGGGGAAATGGATACATTAGGCGTCTGCGGCGCGCCCTCCATCGCCGCTGATAATGGAGTAGTAATGGTCAAGGAGCCGAGGTTGGAGAGAGTGTCTGAAAACCTGGACTCCCCCTGGACACACACACACACTCACAATCTGAGAGTGATGTGTCTGAACGGGCGGGACAGACGGACAGACTGAGAGGGAGACAGTGAGGGAAGGCCGACTCAGGAGTGCGCGTGTGACGGCGGAGAGCCGAGGAAAGGGAAACTTTTTAAATGTGTAATGTGTTTCTGAAAGGAGAAGGGGGGGGAGGGGGGGCGGCGCAGAAAATGGTCGGGTGTGACATTCAGAGGCAGCGGAGGGAAAGAAAGTTGTGACAGGCAGCCAGAGGCAAAGACAAGGAAAAAGAGGAGAGGGGGAGTGGGAGTGGGAGTGGGGGGTGGTTGGGAGGCGGGTGGACTGCCAGAGAGAGTGAGTTTGGGGCCGTTAGTGCCCTCCGTTATTACTTCCATCTCCCCGTTCCCAGAGCTTTCAGAGCTGCCGCGCTCTGAGCAGAAAGCGGCCTCTCCCTGTGACCCGGCAGCGGCTCAGGAGGAGCACGAGGACAATGCCTGGCAGCTGCGTCCTGAATCCAACCCATCGCCCCAAAGTTCAGCGCTTAAGAGATCCAAATTGTGGGAGATCCGCTCCGAGTTTTCTGTTTATTTTAAGCACTTAGGTCATCTGTAATCACATAAAAGTAAAATATGTAACATTTCCACATTAAAGTGTCTAATAATGACTCCGTTCTTGTTATAAATTTAGGGGAGTTTTTTTACTTTTAATATCCCAAATGTTTCCACAATGTTCAAACCAGAGAAATATGTTATTTTATTTGGTGCGTTACCTATCGCCGCCTTCCAGGAAAACACCAGTCAGAGAGGGAAGAGGGAAGTCAGCTAACATGACTAAATATATCCTGAATAAAACTTTAATAAATCACGTACCTGTGAACATTTCTGCCTGAGTCAGCCGGATAGATTTTCATCTGCTCTGGTGGCTGTTTAACAATGACATAAACAAATAGCATGATCCCACTCTAGTTCACAACATCATCAGACCACATCTTTTGTTTTCATTGTTTTGATTGAGAGACCTCCGGCGGCAGAAATTACATATTGTGTGGCTCAGAAGGAGCTTTATTTCACTTATATTTATTTCAAAACCTGCTCTGAGGCTTTATTTACCTGTCAGCTGCACAGCAAGTGTGTATCCAAGTTCAAGCAAAAGTTAACCAGCTGTTGAATGTGTAAGTGCAGCATTTCTGCACATCACAGCCACTTTTAAGGCTCTAACATATGGGTGGTATCATGTAAATAATGCATTTATTAGATCCATATGTCTGGTGAATTACATCCTGAATCACTCCTCAACTCTACCAGAAAAGTCAACTTTCAGTACTCTACTCATGATTTTTAGATTAAACATTTTGTTTTTTTTGTCGTTGTTTTCGTTTTTGTTTTTTATTGCAGCCTAAAAAAAAAGCAGTAGCTTGTTTAATAATTCAGAAGTTACAGCAAAAGCCGAATTTAAGGGCAGTGGTGGAAAGTAAATGTACATTTCATTTACTCGTACTTGAGTATTTTATGTCAAGCTACTTCAAACTTACTCTCAATTACAGAAATGTTGCACTTTTTGCTCCACTACAGTAAGAGCTATAGTCGCTGTACTTTGTAGGTTCAGATTTTCCCTTAATGAATAAAGTTAAACTAGTCATAAAATATTTAATTTTAGCTTCTACTCAGCTTGCATCAGTTAAAATAAGCCAGTGTGATAATGTTATATTAACCGGACGATTCTGCTCTGTGATTACTACTTTTCTTTTTGAAACTTAAACCCATTTTGCAGATAAAACTTTATTACTTTGACTCGAGAAGTAGTGGGCAGATTTTTCATGGTGTAAAAGTAGTGGCACTGCTGTGTAAATACACTTTGTGACTGGCCTTGCATCCATAATGTGTTATCAGCAACATGTATGTCGAATATCAAAAGGAAAAGCACATTCAGTTTTATTATATGACTGTGATATGATCACTAATGCAAACAGCTTTATGTTGTAGCTGGTCAAGGTTCAGTTCAGGTCTTTTGTACTGATTGCTATAGGAATTTTAATTTGTTTAAAAATCTTTTAATTACATATTTTGTATGCTGATTATAGTTTGAGACCAATCTCAATCTTCAAAACATCAGTGAAGTGGAGCAAAAGGACATTTATTCCATTTAAAATGTAGCAAAGTAAAAGTAGAGAGTTGCACAAAATAAAACTAAAAATAAGTACCTCGTCTGTATTTAAGTAAAGTGTTATAGTAAAGGTACTTTACCTTTCCAAAAGTTAAATGACTATTTCTGTAGTAACTTAAGCACATCATCAGGGTTATTTATCTGCAGTAGAAAAAACATACTAATGGCTGCAGAAGACACTTTTAAAGTTTTTTTAACAGGCTGAGTAGAGCTTTTTTGTGCAGGTTTTGTGCAACTAAACTTCAAGAGTAAAATTGATGAAATGCTTCTTTAAGTTTTCCAAACAATGTGAGATTTGAAAAGATTTGCCAAAACAACCGGTCAAAAGTTTACAGTCTCTAACTTTACTGAGACACTGACTTGAAAATCACAGAAAATGTGTCAAAAAATCAGGCAGCTTGCGTTGACAGGAATGGACCGAGGTTTATGAAGTTCCACTAAGTAAGTGTTGTTGCTTTTTTTTTTTTTTTTTTTTTTTTTGAAAGTCCTTCCTCCTGTAAGTCAGAGCACGTCAGTCAAGCAACCACTGAGACGCTCAGCAGGAGTGTCAGATATGAGACGAGCCGGTTAGCCATCCAGTTAAACTGGCAGCATCCTCAGCCCACCAGCAATCCAGACAGTCAGTCAGACAGCATTAGTACGCATCCTGCCCTCAGACTCTGTACTCAGTTTAACACACGGCGGGGGTGTTTTGACTGAGCGAGAGGCCACTTTCAAATGGTTGCGTTCTCAAGGTCTGCTGGGAGTGACCTTTGAACTTTTGGACTGTTTGTGTGTGTGTGTGTTTGAGCACGCTTGGTGCCTGTCCCGTCCGTTGCGCTCCTCTGCCAGCCGTGAGCAGAGACTGCAGCCTGCAGCGCCATGTGGAACTCATTTAACAGGAGAGCAGAGGAGGCTGAGTGTGTATACGGCACATGAGAGCAGAGAGGGGAGGGAGGCTGAGGGCTTCGCTTGCCCTGGAAAACAGGCAGGCGGGGAGACGGGCGGCAGGCGAAGACGTAGGAAGCAGACAGAGCAGCTGAGCAGACATAGGAAAAAAAGACAGACTAGAGGATATTTTTCTCTCCAGGAAAAAGGCAGAGATGCAGACAGACACCTCTTCTCTTCTGTATTTACATTTTTTTCCCTCCTCAGCGTGTCCTGCTTTCTGCTACCAAGCTGAGTGTTTCTTTTTTTTTTTTTTTTCGGCTTCGTTTTTTTTCATTGCTTTGAGCTTGTAAAATGTATTGCTCAATCTCAGTGAGTGGGGGACGGGGCTTTGAGAGCGCTGCTTGCTCTTTTCCCGTTTATTTTGTCACCTCATCTCCATAGCATATGTCCCAGGCTTTTTTACCTGCAGAGTCGGCATGGGTGCTCAGTTGGAGATATGAGTCACCACTATACATAGAATGACGGCGAGATCGATAGAGAGGGAAAGAAATCAACAAGAGAAGGACAGAATTAGAAAGACAAAGAGAAGGGGTTTGCAGAGAGAAACCAAGCAGCGAAGCAAAGGAGGTGAAAAGACACAGAACACACACACAGAAGAGGAGAGTTGTCGGCACTTGTGCTGGGAAGGAGGTGTGTGTGTGTGTGTGCGTGTGTGTGTGTATCCAGGGTAAACAGTGGTGGTCAGGAGTGTGTCGCTGAGCTATGAGAGGCCATGTCAAACAGAGCTTGGTATTTCCTTTCCCCCTTTTCTTTTCTCTCTCTCTCTCTCTCTCTCTCTCTCTCTCTCTCTCTGGGCTTCTCTCTATCACTTTCTCTGCTGATGCATGATCTACCACTCTGTGGCATGTGGAAGGGGAGCCGTTGCCATGGCAACCCAAAGCCTGACTGGAGCGAGGTGGGGAAGGAGGGGCGGGCAGCACATCAACCCGGGGAGACCTAATGCACTGCCCACACACACAGGCGCGCGCACGCACGCACACATGCATGCAGCGAGTGATCAAGATTATAAAAGAGACTGTGTGCAGGGACCTACTTATAAGGTTATAGAGAGCAGCGCTGGAGATATCAGGGGCAGAGCCACACTAACTGGAGTCAATAAGATTACTGTGGACACAGCCGGCCGGGGGAGAAGCTACAAAAACACAGCAACAAATGACCAACAACAAACAGATCTGTCATAATTCATCTGTGTGTGTGTGTGTGTGTGTTACAAGATGAACCACATATATAGGTTGTGGGATGGTTTTCTGAAAGGGTGGGGGGGGCCTCGCCATGACAACATGTATGTTTTAATGAGCTTGCGGTTTCTAGGGGCAAATTAAATTTCCTCCTCATAACATCCATCATAAATTTACCGAGATTTCAAACCAGGATAGTAGGAAAGAAAAAAAAAAAAAAGCTGAAACCACAGTATGTTGATGCTAAAGTCAAAACGTTCTCCAGGATTTACGTTTGAACAAACGCTTCTGCTGCAGACAAAGCAAACAGCAGGTCATTTGCGAAATGCAAAATGACCCTCGAGATAAAAATGACAGCTGTTTTAGTGAACTAGATGGCTGTGGTGAGCAGCCTGCCCTGAGTAATGAGACACACACGCATTAACTCTTTTTTGTCTTTCTCTCTCTTAACATTTCTCTTCTTCTCTCTTCCATTCTCTTTTCCTCTCTCCTCTCCTCTCCTCTCCTTTCCCTTCCTTTTCCTTCTTCTCTTCTCTTCTCTTTTCTTATTTTTTCTTTTCTTGCTGTCTCGTCTTTCCTTTCTCTTCTTCAACTTAAAAGATTCACAGCTGTTCCAGAGTTGAAAAACATATGCACAGATCTCCCTTCTGGTCTTTCACAGTCCATTCAGTGTCTGTGGAAATTGTCGGATAGTTCCACAAGTAGAAAACCACAGCCGAGGCTTTGACCTTGACAGAAAAATCCGAGGCTGTGTAAGAACCAAAACATTATTCGGTGGCACTTTGAGTTTATTTAATTCTGGAGTTGTTTTTTATCCTGAGATGTTGTTGCTTTGGAAACCCCCCTGGACCCACTGAAAGCTTAAATGAATCAAGCGGGTTTATTTGATTCTTGATGGCAGCATTTACTTTACAGAATGACTGTATTTTGGGTAATCTACATATAAACGTGTTTCATCATAGCAGAGTGACAAACATATTAAGGCACGTTTAAAATTTAATTTAAGATTTATTTTTTCAACATCTTTCACTCTCACAGACATGTTAGACTAACTGAGTCAGGTTTGTACAGAAGATATTTGGCTACAGCTAGCATCCCGTTAGCTTAGATTAGAATCAAGATGAAAACAGGAGAAAAACCGTTGGCCAGGATCTGTGCAAAGGTCAACAAATTAGCATTTTGTCAACTACTAGTGAACACATTTTATTTTGTTTTTTAATCAGTATAAAAACAGATGTGTGAAAAGGACTTGTCTGTATGTGAGGCTAAACTAACTGCTCTTAGCTTGGGGCTTCATGTGTAGCATACACACTCGAGAGTGGTTTCAATCTTCTCGTCTGTCTCACGGTAAGAAAGCGACTAAGCTTTCTCCCAAACTATTGGAACTTTTCCTTAAATTCAAATATTTTAAAAATCTGAAACGGAAATGTACAGAAGATTCATTGACTTGCACTACAGGTTTAAGTCTACCAGCTGTCAGATTGGATTATGAGCATCTGTAAACCATGATCTTCAGGCTTCCCTACAGATTTTCAAATGGCTTCGAGTCCAGGCTTTGTGGGGGCCACTCGAGGACGTTCAGGGATTTGTTCCAAAGCCAGTCCATTATCCAGGATGTGTGGTTGAGGTAGTTGTGTTGCCGGAAGGTGAATCTTTGCACCTTTCTGTTGCATTTGCTGCTGTGTCGATGACGTGTCTGCATTGGTCAGTGTTTTCAATATCAATGCCAGCATTGTGCAGCAGTTTAGTGGCACCAGGTGATGGCCAGCCATCACTTGTTTTTTCTTGCTAATTGATATGTTTGATGGTCACACTCGATGAAATTTTGTCTCATTTGTTCAGAGAAAACACTGTTTTGAAAACTAGAGGTGGATTGCCAAATGCCTGTCGGTTTGATAGTTGTTTGGTCTTTTTCTGTCTACTTCCTAAAGAAGACTGTAAACCTGGCTGGATGCTGACCAGAGGAACAGCTCTAGAAAGAGACTTGTCGGTGCAAAACTTCTTAAGTGTTATGAACTTGGATAATCTTTGTCTCACATTCACAGTGTGAATTTGGAGGTCAGCTGGGTGTCTTTTAACACATTCACAGTGACCTGGGAGACATGATAAAAAATGTGAATTAGTCTTAAATTCACCTTTATATCAAACTGTTACTTATAAAGACAAAAGATATTGATAAATCTAAGAGCCAAAATAGCTCTAATTATTTAGAATTTAGCTGTTAAGGGCATTTATTATAGCAAAAAGGCACAATGTGCTGTGGTTTCAGCTTCTTTAATATGAATAGGTGTTGATTATCCAAGTAATTATTGTCATTACACTTAAATATGAGAGTTATGGACATTTAATTTAGAAGGCAATCTTCATATGAAGTGAGGAAAACTGTCTGTGTCAATATTTAATCTGGAATCTATACATTTGAAAACCTCTTTACATTCTGAATTCAAAGTATAATGTATGGATTCCCTTAAAAAGTGCATTAAATGAGTTTAAACCAAGTTTTTAATGAGACAAACATGTCGTTATTCATCATTTTTAAATCTGTGGTTTCTCCCTTTAAGTCCCAGCCGCCTGCTGTTGAGCCCACTGCGTCAGACAGGCTGGATTTAGCCGAGCCCAGCGGTCGTTGGTAATTGAATGATTCGCAGCGGCCTTAACTCATTTATGACGCTTTCCCGCTCAATTTAACCTTGCCTTGCTCATCAATATTGCCCTGTTGGCCTCCTCAGACGGTCAGTGAATGCTCATCGAGCTGCTCCCAGTTTTTATCCAGGTCACACAGGTTTTGGAGAAGCTTCCTCTGTGTGTCCCCCCCCCCCTTGGAACTGATTTGTGTTTTGCACTTGACTAATGTGGCATGGATCTGTGTGTTTACGTTATCACATGTGCTGCTTTACCCTCTCTCTTTCAGTTCCTCGTGGTGTGATCCAAAATGGCGCCCGTGTCAGGAGCCAGGCACTCTTCCCTGTGATTAGACCCCTACCTGTAAGCCCTGTGGGAAGCAGAACCTCGGCCATAAGGTGAGTAAAGCTCTGCTCCTGATGCCCTTGGCTGTACGGATCACGTCAGTCGGGGCTTTTCCTTCCCAAACACATTCCCTGGCAGACGCACACAGACACAGACACGCCTACAAACACACATACAGTAGCCTCAGACCACACATTGAAACTTTCCACTCATAGTTTACATAATTACAACTTGACTGTGTCCAAAAGTCATTGGAATTCACACGCTCTGTTTTTTCCAGGTGTGTTTATATATCAGTCTATCAAACAAACACACACACACACACACACTCTTACACAAAACAGGTTTTATTAGAGGGAGAGGCCTCGTGATTCAAAGAACATTCAAAGCATGCATGGACATGCGCATCCATCATAGGAGCATAAGAGTGTGATGGCCTGGCCCACATAATGAATTAAACATACGCAAAATCTTACTAAAGGTATGCAGTGAATATTTGATCACCGTAAGGGGAGCGTGTTTTTCTTATAAGATATTAATATGCTCACCCTCCACCCTCTCATGAAGGGAGAAAATGTCCAGGGGACAGGGCACGCTGCTGAAGCTGCTTTTGATTTATTGGATGTCAGAATGCACCCCTGTCCTTTAATGCCTTACAGGGAAAAGTGTCTTCTCACTAATAGAGCAAAATATGTGTTGCACTATCATGTAGAAGCAGACGAATAGTAGACGGTGGTTAAATGGCCTCTCTGCAGAATCGTCATTCTGTGTCGTGCTAACTTTAGAGCTCACAAGGACTTTTATGTGCTGAGCAAGTGTTGGGGAGCGTGAGGGCTGCTCGGAATGCACTGTGTCATTTTTAAAAAATGCATAGGTACCAATCTAAAAATGAGTCTGCTTATTTCTAAAAGAAAAGGCTCACTCTTTCTGGAGATTAATCTGAACTCAGAAATGTGCACGCTTGGCACCATGGGTTTATCTGAAGGTGATGGTTTACTGCTTGAACTTTTTTTTTGCCTTTTAGCTAAATGTGTTTGTTGTGGAGCGAATGCACGCAGGAGGAGGGCCACCCGGCTGGAAGTTTGATGGCTGCAGTAACAATGTTCTTCTGCGTCTGTGTGTCCTTGTTTTTACGTAGATCATCTCTTGGAGATTATCTGAGCCGAGGACAGGACAGCCCATCCCGCTACTCTCCTCCGCCCTGCAGCGAGGACCTCCAGGACGACCACACTTACAGCACCGCCAAATCCCCCAGCAGGCTGTGCTCCTCCCAAGTCGCCAACCCTTCCTCCCCACTGGACGACGACGACATCATCGCCGTGGAGATCCAGTCAGACGTCAAACCAGAGCCACGGGAGATCCCTCTGGATTCTCACGTCACCACTGCCGCCGCAACCTACATTTCCCAGCAGCCCCTGCGCGGACAGAGACGTAGTTTGGGGGCGGGAGCTGGGACTCTGGCGGGGAGCAGTTTGCCCTGGACCAAAAACCGAGTGAGGGGCATTAGCGACACGCTGCCGCTGAAGAAGCGGCGCGCGGCGGCTGTGGAGAAACCGCCGGAGAGCGACGACGAGGAGATGAAGGAGGCGGCGGGGTCACTGCTCCACCTGGCAGGGGTCAGAGCCTGCCTCAACAACATCACAAACCGCACCGCCAAGGGCCAGAAGGAGCAGAAAGAGGCCCTTAGAAACTAAGAAACACACCTAGAACAAGTACATAGTCATGCAAACACACACACTGACGGTATACAAGCACGCACACACACATTAACACAAACACATATACAATACACAAATAGGTCAACAGGTAACGTTACAACAGCATTAGTCTCAACGGACACTTCTCATCTCCCTCTATCTATCTGCAGGGCATTAGGTGAATCCTACTTATTTGTGGCAATATCAAAAATCTGTGTTTTCCTACATGTTCAGCAACACTAACATCAATGGGTATTTCTCATGTGTCTTTGTTGTTTTTGTTGTTTAAAAGGGGATGAAAGCCATAAAAAAAAAAGCATGTGTTTTGTCACTAATTTGGACAAGTTGAACAGGACAAAACCGAATCACATTGAGGAGCGCACAGTACATGAAAAACAGAAGATGGCTGTTTGTCTTACCTGTTTGTTTCTATGTGAATCTGTAGCAATCTCGCAGTGATGCCAGCGGAGACGGCGGCGCCGGCGAGACGGGGCCTATTTAACAAGACGTCGGGCTCCCTCTCGGCCGCTCGCTGGCATCACTCGCCTACATCCACGAGCACAAATGTGAGACTGTGCCAAAGATAAGCGACCAGGTTGCTTCATGTAGCCGATACGACAGCTGACAAAAAAAACAAAACAAAAAAAAAAAACAGAAGGCATAGTAGTAAAGGAGAGCAAGAAAGAAAGTGTCAAAATAATTGTAAAACCCAATGTGATGTATATTCATGCACTTAAGATTATTTAACGCCACTTATAATAGAAGCATCATGGGTAAAGACATGGTTTATTTCAAGAGCACTCATAGTATTTAAGAATAGATATTTTAAAATAAAAAAAAGGTCATGTTTATCACCATAGAGATGGATAGTGTGCCGGGTCTGAGGCAATATCTCCTTCATTTTGTTGTTGTTGTTGCATAATGTAAACGTCCCTAAAACTTTCCCAGTACTTCTGTCCATAGACGTAGACACCTGGTATAGATATCGTAGCTACCAGCAGCTACCACACCTTCCTATTCATTTGACAATGTCAAAGAACTATATACTACATAAACTGTGGGTTTAGATTTCTGTTTGTGTCTGTTTACCCTCACTCTACCCTCATAAAGATATAAGCAATTTGTCCCGTGTGGACAACTCTGTAAAAAGGTTAGAAAATATTTTATTTTTTTCCTTTCTTAATTGAAGCAATTTGACCTGCAGGACTTTCTCAGTTATATTGCATGGGTGCTTGTAAATAAGATAAAAAGTGAATCTTTTTTATTCAAAGATCATGTAAGATAAACAATGTATTTAGCATGAAGCATGACTTATTTTCATATAAACCTTGATCCTAGAGGAAAGAAAAAAAGTTTTGCCGCCAATTCTTATACCCGTGATTATATTGGAGTTTGTTTCTGTTTTTTCGTTTTTTCCTTTGAATCTTTTTGGGTTCCTTTTTTTTTTTTTTTCGGAGCGGGCTTTCAAAGACACGTCTTCAGGGAGGAACGTGGGAGATCACTCTGCAATTAGAGGCCCGAGGGTGCCACCTCTGGGCTTCGGGTTCAGGCTATGTAGGCCAGCTGAATCACCTCTTAGGGGTGGGCTTCCGTCTTCTTCTGCTTGTACAGTGATTTTTAGGTGTTCAGTGTTAACCCCGGTGTTATTTCAGAACACATCTGTAGAGTGTGTGAGTTTGTGTGCCCAGGAACACACACCCTTTAACATTGTGCCTGCCTGCCTGCCTGCCCTTAGTACCTTTGTTGTCATGTCTCTGACATGTTATGACAGAACGTTACCTGTCTTTATTTATAACAGTATTGTTTCTCTCTCTCCTGTGTGTAAATGTACATGTGTCCTTATTTTCCATCGGCATTGTTTAGTGTAAATGTATGGATCAGACGGGCATGGGAAACTTTGTAAGTGTCCTAAAAGAACCTCATATCTACAAAAAGGCTACTCGGGAGTTGAGTTGAAAAGAGAGGGGAATGTAGGAGATGGCATAAATGACAAAAAGAAGTTTGTGTTTTCATTTGCATCCAGTATTGTCAACCCTTTGATTAAAGGAATTACCTGCCGTTGTGGATGTCAAGCTTGCACACAGTCTATCACATATTTATCTCATGAGCCCAATCTGAAGATCAGAGGTTATTCTATTAATATTGTGCCACTCTATAGGCAAATGTGTACCTAACTTAGGCTCATAGAACACTGACTTGAATGAAATTCAATAAGGGTTGTCAGCTTTGACATTTCTGACATCAGAAGTGATTTAGATACTCCACTGCCATTATTGGGCATGCTTTTGCTGAAACAGGAATGCATTAAAGTATTATTTTTCCCCGGCTTGCAGAGATGCGGCGCATATAGCTTTGGAGGTGAAAACACAGGCTGGGTTTGTTTGTAGCGGGAGAGTCACACAGGGTTTTTGTTGAAGCTGTTGAGTGATTGTCAGCGAGCCAAGCAGGCAAACAAATGCATGTCCCATCCACCGGTACAGTCTTCTGCCACCTGTAGCATGCATCACTGGCTTTGCATTTTGTATGGTATCCATGCCGACATATAAAAAAAAAGGCTAAAAGGAGACACTGTCAGTGTTCTTGTTGTGTGCCATCCGTCTCTCGTCTGATATGTGTCTGAGTGCTCCCGCCGCCCGGGTCAAGCACTCTGCTGTATTTGCAGTAACAATCCACTGTTGTGGTGACTAATAATGTGTGCAGCTGGCAAGAGCCATGTCGAGGGGAGAACGTGTTGCTTTAGCAACCCCCTTTTTTTTCCCCTCTGACTCACTCGGTGACATGCAGGAAAGATGAACTCCTGACCTGCGAGTCCTGGAAAAACAAAGCAACACAAAAAGTATATGTTGGGCATTTTAAAGCAAAGATATAATATACTTCACTGCCTGGAGGGGGGGGGGGGGGGGGGGGGGGGGGGGGGGGGGGGGGGGGGGGGGGGGGGGGGGGGGGGGGGGGGGGGGGG
>JAQNCA010000012.1:5350649-5389529 GCA_029783725.1 Acanthurus tractus
TGGTCAGGCAGCAACGGCTCAGGTCCAGCAGGTCCAGCAGGTCCAGCAGGTCCAGCAGGTCCAGCAGGTCCAGCAGGCCCAGGGTGCAGCTGCACCACAGGCCCAGCAGCAAGCAGCCCAGCCCCAGGCTCAACCACAGCCTCAGGCCCAGCAGCCTGCCATGATGCTGCAGGTAGATGGTGCTGGAGACACCTCCTCAGAAGAGGATGAGGACGAGGAGGAGGAGTATGATGAAGATGATGAGGAGGAGAAGGACAAGGATGGGGGAGAGGATGGGCAAGTGGAAGAGGTGGGCACTGCAGGAAATAAAACTGTCAGATTTCAAGTTGAACAGGCTCAGAGCAAATGTTGTTGTTCAAAGATTTCTTTCTAGATTTTTAAATATTGTTAAATTTGTTGGTTTGGTTTCCTTGTCAGGAGCCACTGAACAGTGGGGACGATGTCAGTGATGAGGAGGACCAGGAGCTGTTTGATACAGAGAATGTAGTGGTGTGCCAGTATGACAAGGTAAGAAACCATCTATTTGGTGAGAGAATATGGCAAAACAAAATTCAGTTGAATGAATAAATGTTCAAGTGCCAAATTTCCAACTCTCTTGTATCAGTTTCCCTTCTATGTGTGGGATTTACACTTGTTTTCCTTGCATTTATAAATCATTTTATTTTATCAAATTCAATACAGATGCAACACAGTCTTTTACTTTAAGTCATAGTCTATACCAGAGCCTCACATGTACCCAGCAGAAATAAACATGTTTACCACCTGGTTTAAAACACAGATTTGTTCTCTGTAGAAGATTTCCATGTACATGGCAAATATAGTTTTTATAGTTTTTGTATAACTCACGTGTGTAAATTCTAATAATAGTTAATATTGTGCAAAATTAGGAGAGTGGCTTCTTTAAATGACTGCAGCCCCTTGCTGTTTACTTGGGATCACGCAGTCATTGGTAGGGATGCATATCCTCCCCAGATCCACCCTGTCATCCAAATATGGTCACTTCTGTCAAAAAGCAATACTGTTGGATGTTGTCGTGACTTTAATGTTAATGCAGTTGTGTCACTATCATGCTGTTCCAGTGTAAAAGCATCAGTTGCCATTTAAAGTACTAAAACCAACTTGCTGCCATGAAATGAAATATTAGGGCATCATTTTATGATCTTTTAGTGCCTGAGGGGCTTACTGTTGGATATGAGCCCTGTTTCCTTCCAGATGCAGAATTGTGTTAAGTCGGCATTATCATACAGCCTTGTATCCATACTGTAAGTGTAGTATACATTAACAGCGCTTTAAGCCCATTGAGTGCTTTTAAAGAGCTTTCAGAGAAGGCTGGTTCATATAGCAGTGCTGCATGGGTTTCAGACATTAGAAACTGCATCCGCTGTAAGATGAAACCATGTGACCTTTACGCCCACAACATTCATTTCCTTCTCTTTGCTCCCCAGATTCACAGAAGTAAGAACAAATGGAAATTCCACCTGAAGGACGGGATCATGAATCTGAATGGGAGAGACTATGTCTTCTCCAAAGCCATTGGGGATGCTGAATGGTGAAGTAGAAAAAAACCCACAAAGCAACAGGAGCAGGAACTCTGTAACTCCTTCTATCCAGTTAGCAGACACTTCAGTATCCTTCCATATCCTGTGACTGGATTCATTTCAGGAAACTTTTTTTCTGAGTCTTTGAGAACTCTGACAAACCCAAAGGAATATGAGGTACCGTAAAACCTGGGTGTCGTCAAAAACACTCGACAAGCCTGGCGGGACGAGAAACCTGCACGGGAAGGGAAAGTCTGTGAACAGAGCGCTCATCCTTTTTGCTTCTTCCAGGCTTCTCTTTGTTTTTCCTGGGGGAATTCACATATAATGGAAAAATAAGCATTTTACATCATATAGGTGTAGTGGACCAGGGTGACCTGACTTGCTCTGTCACAGGAAGGTTAGAGGTCATTCATTATAACCCCGTAGATGAGTAACCCATTCACTGCACTGTAGTCGGTTGACTGGATTAACTCATTTCTACATTTAAATCCAAACTTAGTGCCACCAGTCAAGATTGCTGCCTTTAGAACGGCCAGAATCACCTTTGGCTTCGATTTTCTGTTCTTGAATCGTAATTCTGTCTCACTTCATGTTTATGAAAATGGTGCTCCAGAGTGTTTTATGTAGTTAAGAACCTGTTATTGTTTTAAACATGTTTTAAATGCATTTGATGAAGGATTAATACAAAGAAGGTATAATTCTAAAATCTCTTGAAATAGAATCCTAAAGTAACTCATATTTGTTTAGGGGCATTTCCTTTTAATGATCGAAGCAGAAATGAATCCAAAAATAGTTATTTTCCTCAGTGGCTTCTCTGGAGCTTCATTCCATCTTTACCCCAACACTTGAGAAGAAATCATAGAGCAGATCCAACACTGAATTCATCTAAGAATTGTACAAAATGTCTGAGTTTGTCCTGTTGTTGTATCTTCTTTGCTCTTATTTTAGTTCTCTGCAGCCGTCGGAAAATTTGCACTGTCAGTTAATCATTGTGTTGTAAAATCAGTCAGTCAAGTTAATCAATAACCACAGTGTGCTGTGTTCTGTCTGTGTGTGTATGTCTGCGTGTGCGTAAGAAAGAGAGAGACTGACTGACTGATGTGAGTGCCTGTGGTGAGGATTCACTTGTGTGTATGTTGACTGATGTGTGTGTTGTCACCGCTTTTCTCTGAACTTGCATTGGCTTATTTTTCTTGCACACCCCTTAATCTCAAAATGTCACATTAAAAAACAGTAATATAGAAAGTTGATTTTTCTTTTTTTCTTTTTTTTTTGGGTGGTAGCAGGTTGGTGTCCTTTTTTTTTATTATTTATTTAATTCTAAAGATTCATGAAATGTTCTATATTTTGAAGGTTGGAAAGCCGCACCAAACTGTGCTCTTATAATCTAGTAAGTGTTCCTTTTTTTCTGTTGGCTGGACAAAGCTACATAACGCTGTGTTCCAAACCATTTCGTCCACCATATGTTCTCCTGTGCTTTCATTTTATCCATGACTTTTAAATGAGAATATTTTCTATCAAAGTGAGTTGAACTTTGGGGGGGCCCGTGTGTTTCTCTGCGGTTTGTTTTTAGTGCCCCTGTTGCAACATTTTGAAATAAAGTATGTTTTTTTTGACTGTTGTGTCAATTGGTGGCTGGTTGCTTTAAGAGTAGGCTAGTACGTTTTTCAAGAAATCTCATTAACACCAATGGGACAGCAATAGGGCAACTGGTCGAACCAAGGAGTGAAAAATAATATTGTTTACTACTTTGTCAAGTGAAAGATCTAATTGGAATCTTTCTTTAAGTCAAATTTTGTTCCCACTTACTAAAATTAATTTAATCTTTTTTGTTGTTTGTATGCTGAAAACAATGTGGCTGTCGAGCTGATCACTTACAAATGGACACTGTTAATGGCCCTTCACTGTCCTCAAGTGACAGATATGATAATATGCCAAGGGAGACGTTTCTAGTACATTTCAAGCTCTGTTTCAAGAAAAAAATGAAAGCTGGAGAAATTCCTGGTTTTCAGGTCAACATTTGGTAGCTCTCCATGGTGTATTAGTCAGCCAAATCAAATAGGGTCATAGTTTCTTAAATCTATATTCATCTTCTCATCATTGAATGTTGTGTGTGCCTTTTTTAGCTTTATTTTATTTTTTCAATACTCACAAAAAATAGACAAGCTTATTGAGAGGATGTCTACAGAAACTGTATTCACTGCTTTCTAAATGTTGTCATGAGTGTTCTAGCTGCTGTTGAGACAATTAAAGAATTGTATTGTTAATATTCATTTAATTTTTTAAATTAAATCAAGTTTGGAACAAAACTCGGAAGGCTGTGCTTTGAATGCATAAAGTTGTCTTGTACAAAGAAGAAAATTTTTTCTTCACAGTCAGTGTTTGGCCCAAACTTTAAACAGGTGAGTAACAATCTAGCAATTTTAGGTTTATTCATTACTTTGAGCAGTTATGAGTATTCCCTTTCGTCTGGTTAACTTTAATTATCTTCATCTATCAATAGCTATATTTAAACATTTTACCATTTTTTTAGATTTTCTGTTGTAACTGTTGGCGCATTAAGCTTTCATTTAATTTTATTTATTTATTTGCTATTTTTGCGTTCAAGTACAATTTTGACCATCCTAATTTACTTTTTGCATGTTAATACAACAGTTTGAGAGTTATTGTCTTTTAATTAATTCTTTTGTTTATTACTGTTGATGGCCATTATTTTTAGCATTCATTTGTTCTGCTAAAAATAATGGCTACTGACTATTTTAAATGTTAATCAAATTCTTTAAGATAGATACTTAATAGCTATTTATTTTCACCATTTATCAGTCACCTTGGCCAACCGTCGTCTAACTGGTTACATGTGCTTGCTGGCAATACGTAGTGTTCAAGTGTTACAATCTAATCTTTCACCATATCCTGGTGACTTTTTAGGCAGACATACCACCTGGGGTACAGGGTGGTTGTGAATCATTTCCTCGTTACACCTGATGCAACATGGACGTGTGAGACTCAGACTCCAGCCTGTCTTCAATTCCACTTTTGAAGCTATATAATCCAGCATCTGGATGGCTGACAGGGTAAGCACAGCATGGGCGTTCTCCCTGCCTTTCCTCTAATTCCTACCCAAACTGATACAATCCCTGTGTATTTCCTAGTGGGTAATTATGAGATAAAGGTGTGGTGCTATCTAGGATTAAAGCCAAGCAGAAACTACATGGAGATTTTTGCCCTTGATTGTAAATGGATTTGTGGCAGGCTGTCACTCCTACAATATATCACTTTTCACAAAGACTTATTCAGCCCTGAACAGACCTAGTGAAGGAAAAATGCTGCTTCTGATGAAGTGGGCCCTGTTGCTGCTCTTCAGCACTCAGACATAAGAGTCTGCGCTGCTGGCAAATGAGGCTTATAATGAGACCCTGGAGATGTCTAGCTTAGACGCTATAGCTTTTTCTGCTTACCAGCTAACCAACGCTGACTGCCAATCAGCTGCATGGCAAAATAGAGTTTGTAGGCTTCAGTGGAATGTAGTAGCCAGGCCTGTTGGCTGTGGCATGTTGAGCTTCAGAAAATGTGAAGCTCTTCGGGACAAAGAGCCTCTATCCATTTCTAATGGAGATCCCTCCTTTCCTGGTTTCCCTCCACTGTCCTGTGCTTTTTTTTTTTTTACAGCCCACCATAATGAACCTATATTTTCCAAATAAGCAGAATGTTATTTCAGAAGTTTCAACTAAATCTCAAGTCTTGGCAATAACATCTTCGAGTCAAGTCCCAAGTCAAGACAAAGTCAGAATTGTTTGTGTGAAGTCCTAAACAATTCATTATATGTCTTTCTGCTAGTTCGCACTGCCAGATACACCTCTCCATCCAGCTAATTCAACAGTTTCAGGGTCATGCCATTGTGGATCGTGGCTCACCGTCAAACTGTCACGACTTGATAAAACTCTTGATGTTGTTGGTAACATTTCTGCTTCCCATGCTTCTTCACAACTGACATTTTAAAATGTCAGTTGTAAAGAGATATATCAATATATATATCCATTGCAAAGAGAATTAAGCATTGATTGTTGTGCTCTCTGACATCAGGTTGCAGGTCTGTTTTGACTTTGCTCAAGTCAAAACAAAAAAGGTCCCATCTGAAGTGCTCACTGGATGGTCAAACAGCATCTGACTCCACCTCCCCTGACATCTTTCTAGTATTAGATGACATTCCAGCCTTCACTGAGCAGGTGAGGTGAGAAGGGGCCAAGTTTTGAAAACAAAACTTAATACATCACTCTTCCGAAAATTACTGTGGACACTTTTTGTGCATACAAATGAGTTTAACACTATAAATGCATTGAAGGAAACATGAATGTGTGTTCAGTTACCCTCATATTTAATTGTCTTGCCTTTGAGTGTGGTCACTTATGTATTTGCGTGTAGATTGATTGGATGACAAATAATGGTTTTTAGTGCACATCAGCAGAAGTCATCAAACTCAAGACTTCAGCCTGACTCCAAATTGTGATTTGAGTTTACACCTCTGCTGATAGGTCACAGGTTCTTTAGGAAGATTATGATGTGTAGAAAACTTCACCTGACTACTACCTTTGGCAAAAGAGAACAGGTTTGTATTGTGTCATGAAGTATGCAAATCTGCGTATGTGATGCATCTCGGTTGCCAAAAGCTTTGGCATCTTTTGGTTTCTTTTTATTAGGATGCGTTGCAAAAAAGCAAATTTGGAGCAGGAAAAGCCCTTTCCAACAATCAGTGCACATGTAATCAGCCCTATTCGCTAATTGCAACCACCAAAATGGGAACACTAAGGTTATTAAAACACTTTATTCATTGACGGAGGCATTTAGCCAGGTTTCCTCCTGTGCACAGTAACTGAACAATATGGTATTCTGATTAAGTCATTTTGGTCCATTGCCATGCAGTCCACCTGCATCAAGGCAATGAAGTTGAAATGGCCCAGAAATCCTAGCAAACAGAAAAAGCACAGAGTTGGGTTCCTAATGTTATGCATGGATGTAGAGTGCTCATAGATCATCTGTATAACGAAGTGAAACATTTGGTGACAATCAGAATAATGAAACTTTTGTCCAAATTTGCAATAAAAGGATGTAGGGAACTACTTTGATAGCAAAACAGGAACATGTTTTTTATACTGACTTAAACTTTGTGGCCTGCTCTAGTAGTGATTCAAGCATTTTTCTGTGAGAGAGGAACTTGACTCTTCAAGAGGATCATTAATGCCTACTGGCCCGTGGAATAACATAAGGAATGACGTCATGAATGCAGGGATTTTACGTTCAAGAACAAGAGCTGGATGGATACTTGAAGACTTTGACCTCCTCTGAGCAGCCAAGGCTGTTCTAAAGCTCCTGACAGAAACCTCAGTTTTTTTGTTCAGTCCTACTCATGATTCTTTTCTAACTGTATTTGAGTTTAGCAACCTAATCTGGTGTTAGCGAGGTGCATCGTCAGGTCCTGCTGTGCTTATTTGAGGAACGGCTCTGAGATGGGTTTATTTGAAATACCAGGAGAGGAATGATCACTTCAGGCCTGAGAACCAGTTACATGAAGAATATCAAAATAAAGAAAGTCCAAGTCTCAATCAGTTTTTTTTTTCGGCCCTTTACTCTGGTTAGGTTTGGAACAAAAAAATTCTAATATTTTGTATGACAGTCCTGATGACTTTGAGAAAACAAAGCCATCAAGATTTGTATGTCAGTCATCCAAATGTGCAGATTTTGATTTTGATCATCCTCGACATGTGCACACTTTTCAAACAGCTATGAACTGTGGGCTAATGTTAACTGTCAGTGGAAAGGAGAAGGTCCTCACAAACGCAGCCAGGCACATCATGCTCCTGCTCTGTGTGCTTAGCATTCGTAAGTTCCACACTGGGTTGTTGGTAATAGGTGATTGGAAGAGATTGACATGAAGCTGTGGAAAACATTCAGTTGAAAATAAGGTCTTGTTAGTCTGTTAGGAATTTACAGTACGAGTCAAATCCGGAACACAGTGAAACAGATGCCACTCCTAATTTTTTTCCAACTTTAAACTCCAAATCCTTCCAGTTTTGAGGTTCCAACCATCTCAAACTCACTGATGCTTTAAGAGTGCCTCATATATGATATAGAGCTAAAAATGCTGTGCTACAATTTTTCATGCTGATCAAATATCTTTACGACGACTTGGCAAGCAAATTTTAGAAAAAGTCTGAAATGATCCCTCTTCCTTGGAAAGTCCCCCGGTTCATCTGTACATTTCCTTGAAGAAATGTCACCCAGCAGATGAAATGCTAACCAGATGTTAAGCTGCCATTGGCAGAGGGTGTCCTTTAACTCATAATGGCTCAATATCGCACAAGTTACAGCTCTGCAGCTCGCATGTGTCTCAGCTGTATTTGCTTTAAGCTCTCCCTGCGAAGGCAAAGCTATCTCTGCTGATTGTATAAGTCACTTGTTTCCGTAAGAGGATGGAAAAATATCACCATCATGCTATAAAAACAACCATGACATTCCAAAGGGGAGACAAGCCTTTAACCGTATATATTTGTGATTATCATACCTGTCTGTAATTTGTAGAAAATTGCTAATACTCAAAATATGTCTAGTGTTTACTTTTGTAATTGGATCACATGCTCTCCGGGGCTGAGGACTTACCTCTGCAAACTGTTTTGTTGGATCAGTCAGAAAAAAGGTGAAGGTAACAATATTTGGCAAGAAAAAGGGCCACAACTAACTTACTTAAAAAATAGAGGTACACAAATACTTTACATATCTACAACAGTAATACATTAATTTGGTGCAATTATAAAACAGAAAATGCAATTGCAGAGTGTGTGTCCACTGTAAAACCACTCTTTCCATCAACACAGCCAAACACTACTCATTCATGTCTACATTTTAGTTTCAGGTAAATAGACAAAAGAAATGCAAAAAAAATGCAGTTATTGTGTCCTGTTTTAATCAATAGATCACCTAATCTAAGCATGTATTTACATTACATACAGAGGTATTGATATGACTATAAGAAATGCATTTTTTAAAATCATTTTTATAAAACCGACGAAGTTTCCACTGTGAACGGCACTGAGCCAGCAGGCTGTCCTTGAACACAAAAACCAAGTATAAATGTATAGATAGAGTTCCTCCCAAAGAGTTCTTATCACAGGAAAACGAAGTACTAAAGATTCTGTCATATTTTCTTCTGTGTCCATGCCAGACTGTGCAGTGCTCATTTGAAATTAAACTCTATATATAGTGAGAGATACTGAAAAAATAGATTTAATTCATGTTATAAATGCATTTTTTTCTTCTTTTTAAATACTTCTTTAATAATCTCTGCTCTATACCAGCCAGTCCCTCCAAAAACAAAAAAATATATAAATGAGATGAAGTCTGGCTCATATTTCAGTGACACTTGATATTCTCCAACAACTGGAACCATAAAATCATCACAGCCGAAATTGTGAAAACAGCTGAACTTGGCCTAAAAATTAAAGCAGATACAGAATACTGGAGCTTTCTGTTAAATATCCAAACAGATCTGTCCACGAACACTTCAAGGCCTCTCCTCTCTCACCTGAACCTGTCTTGCTTTACTATCTCGAGCTGGTGTTGCGCTCATGTGTTCAGGCTCTGGCTCTCTTCAGGGTTCATCTGCTGGCAGACTGCTTGATGGCACACATGTCCAGAGCACTTCTTAAGATGGATGGGCACCTCCTCCTGGCTTCTGCTTCCACCTTTCCTAACCTTATCCTTGTCTCTACGGACCTGAGATGTCCCGCTGCTGCCCTTTGATGAAACTGTCTGGCCTCTGAACAGTTGAGCTCGCTGCTGACAAAGGCCCACCTTACTAAGGAGGATAAATACATCCCCCATGAAAGCCTTAGTAAAGATGGCATAGAGGAACGGGTTGGCACAGGAGTTAAGGGGATAGAAAAGCACCAATAAAATCTTTGAGTTGGAGACAGTTATGAGCGGTCGATCCAGCACGGCTGACATTGCATAGAAAGAAATGGGTGCCATACATAAAAAGTCAGTAAAAATGAGGACAGCCATGCGCTTGGCAATGTTGGTATCCTTTGATCCAGAGTGGTAGTGAGGGTTGTGCACTGCACAGTAGATCTTGATGTAGCAAGCACAGATAACAAGAAAGGCAAGAATGTTGAGGACAAGAACTGATAAGATGTAGATCTGAGCCACTATGGACTGGGTGTCCATTGGGAGGCAGATGCTGACCTTCTGGTAACTGCTCACTCCAACCAGTGGGAGCACGGCCAAGAGGAGGCAGAAGATCCATCCACCTAGCATCACAGCTGCTGCATGGTGCAGATGCAGCTTTCGATCTAGCCTCATAGCAAAGGTGATAGCATACCACCTCTCCAGAGTGATAACTGTTAAAGTGTAGACAGACAACTCACTCGCAAAGACCGTAAAAAACCCTGCAAGTCCACAGCCGGGGCCTGTCTGCCAGTCTATGGCATGGTTAAAGTACTCGGCTCGCGTGTGGAGGTCTACAGAAGCGATAAGCAGCAGATAAATCCCCATGCAGAGATCTGCAAAGGCCAGGTGACACATGAGGAAGCGGGAGACCGAGAGCTTGTAGTGGCTGGTGAGCAGCACCAGTAGCACCACCACATTTCCCAGAACGGCCAGCAGACTTACAAACCACACAGACACTCGAAGGAAGCCAAAACCCATTATGTCCTCACAAGGATTGAACTCATCTGGGGCTGGTGCACACGCCACCTCCTCTCCCTCCTCACACACCACATAATCGTAGCGACTGTCAAAGTCTTGGCTGGTGTCCTCCTGGGGGTTCTTGAGGGTTTCTCCAAAACCCACATCCTCATCTGGCTGCCCCCCAAAGTAGGCGTGGTAGTGAAGGCTGCCATGGAAGTCACCTCTTCTCCACTCTTGCTGGGACTCTCTGTGGCCTCCGTCGTTTGGCTCCTGGTCTGGGACTGTTTCCACTGCACTGTCCCCTTGGAGAGAAGGCATGCGGAGGGGCCCCACAGAGCGTTTGTGATGCTGGTCATAGAAAGCTGTCAGGTTACAGATGATGTACTCCAAAAAGCTATAAAACACATATGCACAAAGAATCCATAAAATAATACCGTATTTCTGAATTAAACCAAAAAATACACCTGGCTTCAATGCATACTAGAGTGTCAAATCACATCAAGTAATTAATATGTCCAGTTGAAGAAAAGTAATTTCTGTTTTGAGAATTATTAGTCCGACTCAACTTTCTTCCTATAATAACAGCAATGACTGACGCTAATTATAGAGAACTGTAAGAAGTTTTAGGTAAACACATCAGAGAGTGGAGTCAATCCCTGCCAAAATCCACACCGTACAAGAGCAGCTGTCTCATTCACCGTGGTAGATCATCCAAATGAATGAAATAAACAGACTACAAGAGCATTCTGTTGGAAGCCATTTGCCTTTCATATACTATAGACATAGTTCTAAAGCCTCCACATGATTTTTATGATTTTAAGAGACACTTTCAACAGATACATAATGAAAAATTGACAAAATCTCACCCTCGTTTCTTTTTGAGGTTTTTGAAGCCACAGCAGTGGCTGGGGTAGGTGAGGTTGGCAATGGTTAGGTGTTTGAAGGTTTTGATGGGTGGCAGTTTCTTAAGTGCCCAGGTGTTGCGTGCCTTCAGCTCACGCAGAGAATCCATACCTGTGGTCGGGAGGGAGGTGATCCCTGTTAGGGACACGTCTCTTGAAAACCAAGAAGGAGAAGAATTTAATGAGATACATTAGATGCGTCATAGCGGTTTTTGTTTGTTTATGGCTGTAATAAAGGTAGAGTTGGAATAAATGGAAAATGATGAAGGCAACAGGGTTACCTCCAATACATTGGTCCAATAATTCTAGCCTGTGTGACTTTAGCACTCCACACATTACTCTGTCTCCTCATCAGTCTTTTTTACTTGTTGTCCAGCTGCAGGTTTTGCCCTCAAAGGAATTTTTTGGGATTTCACAACTGGTTCCATTTTGCCAGTAACGATAAAATGTTTGACCTGGTAGGAACCAATATTCAAATCCAATGTTTCCACAGACTGTGCCACTACTCTCTTCTTCTTTGTTAGAACGCACGCTAAGTCCATTGCAAAGGTCATGGCAGTGGTCTGTCCAGTCTGGGGAAATATTGAATTTAAATGCTGGTTATGTCCCTGGAAAATATTTTATCTTTCCAGGCAGAGAGAACCCATCTGTGGAATCATCAGAATACCTGTGTGTGATTTGACTTTATTTTAGTTTTAAGTAGGGAACTCTGTGTAAGCAAATCACAGAAAGATCTACGAAGTGCGGAGGCCACAAATGGGGCTAAGCTATGTCCCTGATACAGCTGTTAACATTTCAAATTGCACTTACTAGATACTAATAAATAATACTAAGGAACAATACAATCTTCTGACTACCTTAGAGAACCACTCACTACCTTTTAACACAAGAGCAAAAGTGTTATCAACAAATCTACAGGGGAGGTAGACATGATGAGACCAGAGAGCTCATAGATGGATTAAAAAAACACCCTCCATCTGTGTCCTAGAGCACAGTTCTACACTCTTTAATCATCTTTAAACAATTACATGTGGTATTTCTTGCGCTCGGCCATCATGCCAAAGCCAGCTCAACCTCATCGGGACAAAGACATGCAAGGGATTGACAATCTCACCAACATCCTGTGTGATCCCATTATCAAGACATTCCGCTGTGTAGCACCGGACACTCCCCCCTTCCAGGGGCCAAGTAGAGGCCAAGTTCTCACTAGATTTCCTTAGTTTCCTAACCCATTAAACCCCTAAGTCATTGTATCTGATGGTTAATTTGATTATATAAGCTAAAAGAAACACAAGCCCAACAATTTAATATTTGCTAAGAGCTCAGTTGTTCTTTTTTAGTCCCATTTGCTCTCTTCACTTCTTTGTCCTCCGCTCTTTTTTCCTCTCATGGGGTACATTGTGAAAGGCTGTAAAAGCAGCACAGATTCTACGAGTGTCAGTCTGATTTTGTCATTCCCAGATGTTTAGCTCATGACCTCATGGAGATGACCTCACTCAGGACATGTTCCTCAGTGGAACAGAGGAAGAAGACCTGCACACGAACCCCTTTTACCTTACCAGACACTTAATGGCTAGATCAGAGCCAAAGCAGCAACCAGATAGCCGTGGTAGAGGGTTGAAGTATCAAACACCTTTTATAAATGAGGACTCAGCTTTAAAAACCTTAAGGACAGAAAAAGGCAACAGTATCGTAGACCGTTGGAAGTTCCTCCCTCACACACTTGCACACAATGCGTTTCAGATTTCCTGGTCAAAGAAACAGCTGTGGAGGAATGACTTTTACTCTTTGATGATATGCTATCCCATTTTGCAGACATGTCTCATCTAGTCTGCACATTATGAATGAGGAAATTGTTGAAATATAAATTGATGTGTTGTGAATAGGAAAATAACCAAACTTGGCCCATTATTTGTTGATACACACACTTTGAAAATTATATGAAAGTTTTGAACTGTAGTATTTGCCTTCTTGCTGAAAGTCAGATGGGTAGATTAATACCTCTTTTATGACTGTCTGTCTGGTAAATCTGAAGCTGCAGCCAGCAGCCAGTTAGTTCAGCTTAGCACAAAGTCTGGTAACGAGAAAGCAACAGGTCTGGTTCTGTCCAAAAGTAACAAACTGCACATACCAGAATCTATAAAACTCATCAATCAAATCAATTTTGTTAATTTTTCCATACTTAAAACTGGTATCAGTCATTTAACTATTTGCAAAAAAGTAAGGCATGTATATTTCCCAAAATTTAACAGTTTCTTAAAAGTGAGCAACTGTAATCAAAAGTGTAAATGATGATATCACAGTCAATATAAAAATGTAATGTAACATTAGCACACCAAGAAATGAGTTGGCCTTGCAGCTGGTGTGATTCAATTGCACGATGGTCTCTAGTAATGCTTAATATCTTGGAGTGGACAGGAATGAGCAAAGCTAGGATACAGCAATCCAAAACACTTAAAATTTATGTGGGTCAGGGGCATAAAGCACGTGTGTGAGCTGTGCAATGGCCCAGCATCTTTGCCTGGCCAACGGTGCCTTTGTAGTAATCTCAACTACACACTTGTCAAGTTTCATGACTACATCTCACACATTGTGACATTACAGCGTTACCAAAGTCCGTCCACAGACGTGTAAGCACCTGCAAAAGTACTCAAAACTGCTTCTGTGGCTGCTCCTGCTTCAATTAGTGTGTCTCTTGGAGGAAATGCATCTGATTATAAAGGGCTGAAAACATACAGCCCACTTTCACAACTGGCCATTAGATAAGTCTTGTATCATCTGACCTGATGTAGTCACATACGACACAAAAACATTTATCCTACGCTTGCTAACATAGGCTAACGTAACCTATCCTACTGGTCATACTAGACTATTAAGGCTGTTAAAGTAACAAAGTTTTGCTTAAATGTAGGCTGAAGTTAGTCTAAGCATGTGGGCAATCTTATGTTACCAACTTCTTTTAATTTATGAAATCTCGTTTGATGACAGATAACACTATATACATTTTTTACATGGTTATAGAAAGAAAAAAAAACTGAAGCTAACCTCTTGGAGATGATTGAGTTCAAACCTTAAAGGCACTGTACATGTGGTTATTACAAACAGAGTTAATAAGAGTGTCTCAAATATTAACATTACAGGTACTTACAGAAGCATGGGGCCGCTGACAGTGCCTGCAAAAGTCCTTTCATCCATCTTTGTAAGATACTTATTTCTGTGTAGGTCCCTGGACAGGAAAGCACAAATTTAAGTTTAAGAAGAGGAAAAATAATCCTTCATTTTCCAATTAGACTGACAGAGGTGAGACATGTGCATGGGATATTATTTCCCAAGCGTCATCACTGAACTTTTCTCTATTTATTTTCTCCTATTTCCAAGGTTAAAAAGTCTAGAAAAGGGTCTCTTTCATGCTGTTTATTCAAATCAGATAAAATAGTAAAAGATGTGATTGCGTATTCTTCTAACACACTGCACCCTCACTACACATTTCCCTGAATCCCTTAAATCTTATAAGGATAATAGACCTGTAAGGGGCCTGTTTATTTTGGTCAGGCTGTGCTGGGATCAGTTCTCCCCTCAGAGCAAATCAGATGCCAAGACAAACACCCATGTGCTAAGACCCACTAGTCACTAACCAATGGCTTAATTAGGCTCTTATAAGACCTGGATGTGTGTAGGTGTTGATAAAGAAGTGAGCGGTCTTAAATTAGTACCCTTAATACCTCATATCCTGAATATCTAGGGGATGACAAGAATAAAGAAAACATGTTGTGACAAAAGGCTGAAGGGAAGCAATGGCTAGGCCTACCAGTTCTGTCCTAATTCATTCAACTGATGCTATTGAAAATGTAAGTGTGAAATTGATTTCTACAAGTCTGACACAGACCTCGGGTCCAGTGTCACCGAGTGTATGGGAGAGGAGAACTCTTAATGCAGACTTCCTGATGCTCTCTTTTGGAAACATATTTTCCCATGAGAAGTCGGCCTTACTAATCAAGAGCTGGGTTTAGGCCCTTTTTGAGTACATATGAGAAGGCCTGTGGAGACCCAACTGTGATCCTGCTGCTTTTGTAGTGCAATTTTTGGTAAGGAAATACACATGCCAGATGTCAGAAATGATTTAATCCAGGCAAAATACTGACTAATTTTTAGGAAATTTGAAACCTCTAAATCAACAGATTTTTGGTGTTGCAGTGAAAAATATTGTACCAATTAAAGAAATACCCAAATGTGCCTTAAAAATTTAACATTTTACAAAAACACAGTCAAAACATTTAAAGTTTTTCAAGTGTAAAATAAGAAACCCTCAGACCTAACACACTAGAAACAACACAATAACACCACTCTAATTATTCTCTGAAATAGTGTTGATCTCCCCTAACTCCTGATGCCAACATATTTCTGGTAAAGATTTCAAATTAACTGAGGAGTTAAATGGACTCACATAGCAAAAGATACCTACACTTGATCTAGCTTGGTCCCATTGAAGGCATGATGTTGGATTTCTCTGAAGCCATTTCCATACAACATCCTGGAAAAAAAGAAGTTTATCCAGTAACACAAGAAAATGGTATGATTAGAATTTGTCTCTTTAAAATTAACGACCAATCTGCTGAATGAAAATATTTTCCATTTGTTGATGATTCACCTTTTTGTAGCCAAAGCAGTGACAGAGATAAGTAGGACCTACTTATTTCAAATTCTATGGTGAGGTTTTATCTGGCTGTGCAATTTTGCGGCTTTTAGCCCAACAGTTTCTGTTAAATGCTGTTTTATTGCATTAAAATTGCATTCCCTCACTCCCTAACCTAACCACATACATGTGAGTGCCTGTTGTGTGTGAGTGTCTGTGTACTTGTTTTTTTGCTATCTCTGTGAGGATTCAAGTGAGTTCAGAGTGGGGACATGTTTTTATAGTGAGGTCATTTTGGCCAATCCCAAGTTTCTTCTTGTGGCTATTTTAGGGTTTGGATTGGATTTAGGGATAAAGGACAATACCAGCACTCACTGTGTATGTACTACAGTTTCTGCCCAGTTCACCTTTCCCTTTTGCATTATATGTTTAAGTGTAGGATACAAAAAATGTGACACATATTCATGTATGCATGCGTGTGGCAGCAGTTACAGAGATCTTACACTGTGAGCACATTGCTGGTGATGCCATGGAATGAGTTTGCTGGGATCTCAGTGATGTAGGGATGATCAACAATTTCCCTGAAAATGGAGAAATAAATACATATCATTGCAAAATGAACACGTACTTAATGAATCTATTCTCAAGTATTATGGCTCAGTAAGAATATTAACTTAGGCAGAGATGAGATGGTGACAGTGATAAAAAGATCTGTCTGTGTGTTGACTCTGCTCATTTCACACATGGAAAGACGTATGTACTGACTCAAAAAAGGAAAAAAATGTGCACACAAGTGCGCACACACACAGGCACTAGTCTGCTTTTGAATCATTGCGTGTATCAAAAACACACAATCCAATTTATGAAGGGAAGTGGTCTTGTTAGTGGTAGCATTTCTTCAAATTGAGAACACATTTCCCATAATTCCTACAATGTTGTGCCTTTTTCTTTTTTATTTTACAAGAGAATACGATTGAGGAGAAACATGCCAGGGCTGATTCTGTTCATTGGCTTTTTGTTCTTTATTCCCTATGACATGACAAAAAATTATAAAACCTAAAAGCTCTCCTTGTACTGGAAGAACACATCTATCTTCATGTTCTTTAAGCAGCATAAAATAATGTGCATGAAAAAGCTGATAATGGCTTATCATCATGCTGACACCCTTGTTGGTTTATGACAGAGTAATGGCTCTGAATTAATGTGGCAATGAATTACTGACATTAAAACGCGATGAGTAGCCATTTCGGTGAGCATTAATATTGATTAGCGTGGTTAGTTTAACTGTTGTAAAGTTAGAGTAACTTACAGTATGAAGTTCATGTCGTTTGAGTGGATGTTGCTCAAGTCAGGGAAGAAGGTGAGGCCAGTATTGAAAATTCCCCTGAGTTGGGAAGAGTACAGAAACAATCAGTGTAATGCAAAAAACAGTCATCAAAATCTGACTTCAGATGACATCATTTCATAATAACTAGCCCAATTTACTTCCTGACATATTTATTTGTGACACCAAATAGGCCAAGGGTCTGGTTACAAGCCAGGGAATCTTAGAGTACTTTAAAGTAATCATGAGATCAGGCTAAAGCACATAGTTTTGACCTGCAATGGGGAAACAACAACCTATAATTTTCTAGCCAAGAGGCAAGAATTTCACAAGACTGACATCTTACAATTTATGGCCAAACACACTGAATTTCTTTCTTAAATGTTCAGCGTGCATTCACTTTCCTGCTTTAAACTCAGATGCATCACTCAGTTTTGTCCACAATGCATGACTCAATGCTATAAATAGATCACAATGTCTGAATTATTAATAGTCTCAAGCATTTTAAATACACCTTTCTCACCACTTAGCATAAACATAATGTTTTAATATGTTAAATTCAAGACAAAACGTAAAAAAGTATTAGTTTAAAAAAAGAACTTGCAATAAAAAGTACTCACAGGTATTTGAGGTTCGGGAGGTTTTTAAAGGCTTCTGGGTCGACGTAGGTCAGACTTTTTGCATTACGTATCTCTCTGAAAGAGCAGACAAGATGAAGACGTACTGGAAATGCACTTCCACGTAAAAATGAAGTAATTTGAAGCAGAACCAAAAGACTGAAGTGTTATGTGTGTGGAAGGGCCATTATGAAATTATTTGCGCACACATTTAGAAACATACACACTGACTTATAACTCGCTGACAGAACAGGACAAGGTGCATGCCAGTGTGTGAGAGAAGGGGAAACTGGGTGCAGACAGCCAGGGCCGGAAGTTGAGTCCAATTAGTGTTTCATTAGTGTGTTTATTCTAGTCCGCCCTGGGCTTGACCGAAACACCTTTTTCTGCTCTCTGAAGCCGTGTTGTGCTCTGGAACGTGTGTGCTGGCCCGTCTTCACACAAACTGCAAACCACATTCAGCCGTGCAGACAGACAGATGTGGTCATGTCAAGTCTGAGCTGGAGGGGTTCATCGTCAGTGTACTGCTGAATGAGGACTTAAGCTGCATTGAAATATGGAAGGTTTATCAGCTAATAGTGGAGGAATCTAGAGGCAGAGGTGACAGGCCACAGTCATGACAGGTTGTGAAATAGCCACAAAATTAATCAATAGGATTTGTTTACACAGAATGTAAATTTAGTGACAGCATGGCTTCTGAAGACGAACTTGGTGTCTATCTACATCAATAACATAGATAATATTCTAAGATTATTTCCAAAACGAGATTTTTGAGACAGCAAGCTCTACAATCTTTCCCCAACCTTAACCAAAGTGTCTTTATTGCCTAAACCTAACCACAGACTCTGGATTTCTTCTTGACAGTCCTGCAAGTGACACAAGTGTGATATGGTTAATAAATGTAGTGCGTTATTCAATCATACAACATCCCATTGTTACTGCAGTCAAACAGCATCTCCAGCGCAGACAATCACATCTCAGCTCATTTGTAAACAGCCTCTCAAAGCCAATCAATAATTCTTTTATTTCACCTACTGCCTACACTAGTAAATCCTTTGTTGTATTTGAGACATGATGAGTTGAGGAGAATTTATTGTTACTGGGTGAAATAAAATATGATATAACTCCCATGATTAATCGATTTGTGGACAGTATAATGGGAGTGGTTGATGACTACTGAAATGCTGTAGTCCTGAATGCTATAATGTCAGAGCTTTTTTTTCTTCTTCTTCTTTTTTGCTGTAGACAGCTGCTTTCTGCAGCTGGAAGTGAGGGTTATAAAAATGGTGAGATAGCATCAAACAGTTAAGCTGCGTGCCTTAAAACCAAAACATTAACTGCAAGGAACTATAAAGGTCCACAGAGGAAAAAGGAAACTGCAATCACCTAATAATTCATCAGCACCAGCAGCTTCTTTCACATTTAAACATTTTAGTTTGTCTCACAGTTCTAAATCTAAAATCTAAAAATATTGATTAACAAGGATTTTACTACCCAATTTGTTTTCTTCACAGGATCCAAACAAACTGCTGTCATTGCAGCTGTAGAGATAAAACACACACTTCTGTTTGTGCCAGAGATTTGAGCTGAAATGTAAAAGCTTTCATTAACTCTCTGTGTGTAAAGGCTGATCATTATTGCACCATAACGTCTGGAAAAGGATTAAAAGTGAGATTTATCTTTTAAAAAAATATATAAATTTTTACAACTCGTGGTTTATCTCCATGGTGGCATGATACAAATGTCACCCCCTCCTTCCTCTGAATTCTCAGATTCCACTGCAGTCCTGGATCCACAGCTGCTGTCGGCCACAAGCAGCCGACAGGAAGCAGAACATTAATTTGTGTCTGACCCTGAAGGAAACCTGAGAGAGATGCCATTATCTGATGTATGGCACTACACCACACCAATCAGTGGCAAATAGGCCTTAGAGATCCAAAATACATCGCCTGAACACAGATACAACCCTCAGCTGGCAGTCTGAATTATCGCTCCTGTCTGTATTTTAATGTCTTGAATTTAGCAGCTAATAAGAGAAGACTAGAAGGAAAGATAATTAAGATAAAAATAACACTTAATTGTTACGCAGATGTGGATAAAGTTGAGTGAAATTAATTTCTGTAGTTGTTAATTATAGTTTTTTTTCAAATGGTTACACACCCCTTTATTTTACATGGTAATTAAAGAGTGGAAACAAATAGCGTATACACAAACTGCTGTGTTACAAGATGCTGTAACTTGGAACAAATCATTCACATCGGCAGGAAGTCTTGCAGTAATATATGAAGTGCTAGAAGGTGTTTTGCTGGAAAGTGTGTGGTCCACCCGTGGACTCTGCCATAAATCTCTATCCCATAATTTAGAATAGAGTGCACCTTGCTAGACATTTTTTTTTTCCCCCTAAGCTGCTTCAGTAAAGGCTGGATCGTGAAGACAGCGTGGGGAGAAGCTAAATTTTGGCTGTTGTTCAGCCTCGCTGCTCTGACATGCTCATTCTGACTGTCTGTTGGGAACAGGTTCAGTAATAAAGGTCCAGATAATAACTTATTTCATCAAATGGAACTGTATCTCATTGACTTTGCATGTAATAATCCCACAACAGGGTATTCTTTTTTTCAGTTTCTTTAAGCGCCAGTGAGGCAAAGCTGCTTTGATGAGGAGCAGTAAGTAGTGTGCAGGAGAGGAATAAGCTTCTAAGGTTTTTTCAATGTCTAACGTTCCTTCCTGGCTTCCAGTTGCTGCTGGCAAGGTTCAAAATTAAGCATTTTTTATTCTCCAGAGACCAAAGAAACAGCTTAATCAATAAAGATCGATAAGGAGCGTGCCCTTTTCTTTTAGTTACTCACATGTGGGTGATTTTCCTCAGGCTATAGAAGGAGTGCCTCTCCAGCCGCTGCAGTGTCACATCTACGGATATATATCTAAAAGAAATACACAAGGCTTATATCAAATCGTAATGAAAATTGTCTTTGCAATGTCAAAATAATGTTGTTTTTTTAACCATCGGTCTGACTCGTATGAATGACAGTACTGTAGCAGCATGCAAGTGAAATATAAGACACGGGTCTACAAAATAATGATCCTAAAGTCTGCAACTCTTTCCTGAATTTATCAACCCACCTTCTCTAAAGCCCCCAAAGTCACGGGTAATTTTAAAGGTATGCAACTCACATATACATTACCCAGTCATCAGTCACTGCGCTCCCATTTGTTATTACTTGGTAACAAGCATGCTCTTTAAATAAACCATGAACTCAAGACTTGAGCAACCTCATAAATGACTTACTTAAAAGATAAAAAAACAACTTCTGTTTACTTATAAGTGTACGAAACACTCACTGGGACTCACCTCAGCGCTCACAAACTAAAATATCCCTTGTATTAAAGAGTCTAAGGGATTTTTTGTCGATTTTCTATCATTTTATCAAGGTAGACAGCAAAGAAACACTGGCTGCGAGTGGTCATGGCTGTTTAAAGCTTACAGACAAGCCACTCCATCTCTAGTCATGCATGACTTGAATGCAGACGTCGGACTCAGCGGCTCGGGATCGAGGCTCAAGTGTATCTTTTACCTCTACACAGAGCCTTTACCTCTACTGGGAGTCTAAATCACCACACACCCAAAAAGCTTTACCCGAATACCTAACCAACGTCCAACCCCCACTGCGGTCGAAGGACCAACATTCCTATTGAAGGAACGCATTAGCGCTTCCAGCTGTGATTAGGAGCCAGCAGTGATACTAAACAGACAGCATATCATCAGCTTGGGTGGGAGGAAGAAAAAAGGGGGGGAAAGGGGTGGGCAGATTGGAAATGGGATAGGTTCCCATTTTTTAAGCAAAGCAGTGGAAAGACAACAGGTGGACGAGAGCAACTGTGAAGGGTTTGTGTTTGCAAAGCGGCTAATGAGAAGTTTATGAGCCTTGAATGGAACAATCACACAGAATAAATTGCCACTCACATCCTTGAGATGTTGACCATGCTGGAAAAGGCTTCTGCTGGCACAGATGACAGACGGGTCTCAAAGAGCCATCTGGTTAAAAAATAGAGACGGACATTTTAGTTGTCACAAACACATTTGACTTCCAATATGTTCAGTGGCTTTTTCTCATTAGCAAGGTGATTCTTGATGCAAAAGAATTACTAAATATTTCGGAAAATAGGTTTCATTTGTGTCTTGCACATTTCGATGAGAGGACCGAATGCGCTCTCACATCTGTATGGTATTTGTGTAAGTGGAGCCTGCAACCTGTTAGCTTAGCTTAGCATAAAAACTAGAAATAGCTAGATTGTCCAAAATTAACAAAATAGCTTAACAGCACCTTAATAATCAGCACATGAAATCTTTTGTTGTTGTATCTGTTAAAAAAAGCATTAAAAGTGTGCTTATTACATAAAATGGTTTTCCATATGTTAATGTGCCAGACTATTTCCTGGTCTGGAGCACATGCTGGATCGTTGGTTGTCACTTGGCTAATTGTTGTTTTTATACTTCAGTTTTGTTCAGGCTTAACAGTTTAACTACAACTGTTCAGTGGTGATATAAATGTGATGGTAGATAGATTTACGTTTGCACAGATCCAGGAATACTTTCTCCTGTTTTTAAAATCTTTGTGATAAGCTAACCTTCTCTTAGCTATAGTCTCAAATGGACTGGCATCAATCTTCTCATTTAACTCTAGGCAAGAGTATCAAATTTGCCAAACATCAAACAATTTCCAGAATGAACGAGGCTAACATCAGGCACCTGGAAATATTTTTAAGTAATATGACATTCAGTATGTCATGTTGGAAATGCTTGGTGAAAAGTTCTCTTGGTGATGAAATGACTATAAAATCAAAAAGTAAATTTCACATACAGAATTTTTGCCTTAAGGAATGATCAATAAATCTACACGTGAAGAGAAAATTAGACAGTGTGCAGGTACAGAAGGAGAGGAAGGAAAAGTCAGATAAAGGCCCAACTAGGATAACTTCAAGTGAGATGAAAGGTTTCTTTGAAGCAAATGGTGAAACAGACCCCCCGATTCTAGGAACATGGGAAAAAAAAGAAACTTGGATCTGAATGGACCTCAGCTGGCAGCCAAATCAAACAATGTCTGGGTCTGTTTAGGACAATGTTGCAGAAAGTGAGGTTAAGCCTAAGTATGAAACACAGGCTAAAACGAACCTCCACATCGTTCAGGATTAATTATAACCCAATGTTACGGTTACACTGTAAAACAAATGAATTAAGTTATAAAAAAGAAAAATACTAAGAATCTATATTCCAACATTTTATCCACAATGCAAGTTTTTGAGTGAACATAGGAAAAAGTTAAAAACTGGGCAATTTTCAAAAGTACTTCATAAAATTTAATAGTAAGACCATTTGCTTATTTGCCCTTTTACCCCCTTAAAGGTAGACAAAAACATCAATAGCAAGAACTCACTTTTATGCAGAAAATTTTAAACTATACATGGTTAGCTTAGCATAAAGGCTAAAGTTAAGGGTACAGCTGGTCTGCATCTGTCCAAAGGTAAAAAATTCCTCCAAGAGCACCTTTAAATATCCCTACTTTACACGCAATATCTCATATGTTCAGCTCATACAAAAACCCAACTGTAAAACTCAAGTTTATGGTTTTACAAACGGGAATTTTCCCGTCTGTTTTTTAAGGTGGGAGCAGTAGATTCTCTGCTTCCTGTCTGACAACTTACACTTATATTATGGATAGATGTATCAAAAAAAAATTGTCAATTAAGTAGATATAAAGGTGCTTGTATGTGGTTTTTAATACCTTGGCCCTCTATCCAGTCTTTGTGCTAATCAAGCTAACTGTTTGCTGGCTGTAGATTCATATTTAGCATACAGAAATGTGAATAAGACGGATCCTCTCATCTGCCTCATAGTAATGAGAGCAAATGTCCATCTTTTCAAATGTCCAGTCTTTTCTGTAAGAGTAGTTTGCAGGAACTTTGTACCTCTACTTCACTTGTTAAAATGTGTTGCTTCTTTTCTGTGATGTTGCTGCAGATTTTGTTGTGGAGGATTTCGGAATCACAACATAATAATAAAGAAGGGAGATGAAGATGGTAGCCACATGTGTCATTTCGTGCGATATTTCACCACCACCCTGGATGCACATTCATTGTTTGTTCCCTTGCATCCTGCCTCAACTGGCAACACAGTATGCATCCATTTAGTAACAGGTACTGAAAGTGACTCAGCCAAAGCCACCATCCTCATGCACCTTTGGTTCATCTGGGGAACAATAGACTAATTCAGAGGCTGAGACCTGGCCTGTGAGTCTGAATCACGCTCATGTGGAGAGGTTAGTCAGTCAATCGACATGGGTGCACAGCACCCTGCACACGCTTTGACAAACTCAAACAAACAAAGGGGACACAGAGCAGACCCTGACACCAAACACCCCCATCAGAACCGCAGCGTTTCACCGCCATGTTCAAACACAAATAACCAACGTGCATTTTGCCTCTGTAGTGCAGTGAAAAGACCAATGAGCCCATCTCAGAGGCTTGAGGAAGGAAAGTACTCCCCTCAATTTGTCATTTTGGATAGATACCTGAAAAAACAAACACATTGGGAATCGAGTTTGAAGTGGGGAGAAGCCACATAATTCATAATATTGTCAGTATTGGAATGACAACATAGCTGTATTTACCATGGCTCTGTCACATCTTAATGTGTCATGCTCTGTGGTGGCTGGTAGAGAGGGTCAGTTACATTTTCTCCTGTATATAAAAACCTGCACCCTCTCCTATGTGATTCAATCTAAACTGCTATCTCGTGGAAAAATCCATCTCTATAAAAACTTCACATTAGTCAGAACTCTTGGATGCACTATAGAGTTACTTGTAGTATTTTACTTAATTTTTCTGCGGAGTAGGAAGAACCTGATCATGTTGAGGCTAGGTGGTTTTGCACAATAATATCTTTGAAATTATTTGTATTTCTGAGTTTAATTAAAGACAACATTTCTGTTTGTTTTCTCATTAATATGTGAGGTAATTACTGCAGACTGCAAAGTAACTGTAACAATTTCCATTACATGATCCCTCAGTACAAATTAATAGCTGTGAAACAGTCAGTATTTCCAGTAATCTCAGCAAACAGCTCATGGTTTTTAGCATCTCACTTCTTATTTTACAATCAATCCCAGTGCTCATCTGTTACTATTCAGGGATCAGAATTAGAATTTAACTCATCAGTGAGTTTTATTAGATGAGAGGTCGAGGGACAATGAATATCACGAGTTATCACATGTTCAAACTTCAATCCAAAAACTCTGAGGTTTTTTAAAGACTGGGACTGCTGTGTTTTTTTCCTCCTTTCCCTTGAAGTCTTTTTTTCCTCTTAATTATTCTCAAATGGAACTCTCTGGGTGTTTGAGAAATGTGCTGTAAAAGGTAAATATTGTATTTGAATGCATCGTCCAGACGCAGTCGGGAGTCACGCTACGCAGGCTTTTAAGCCTGTCTGTGCTTTCCTTTCCACCTCTCTGACTCCCAGTGACACATGGAGTAACCTCCACAAGTACACACACACACACAAACACAAAGGGCTCCAAACTCTAAGTATCCACATGTGCACACTCACACACAAACTCTCACAGACGTCTGCTTTGCATTCACATTTTGTTTGGTGAATAAAACTTCTAGGCATTTTTTTCTCCACCAAAGAATTTTTAACCAAACTCTTATGCAGGAAACAGAAAAAGTGCAGAAAGCTACAAACATTTTGATCATGATGGGTCAATAAAAAATTTACAGCATTTATTAAAAAAAAAAAAAAAAAATTAGAAGCCATTTAAAAAGCACAAACTTCCACCTATACTGAAAAAAAAGTTTGAAACAGATTTTGGAAATACACTTGTTTGATTTTCTAGTAGAGACTTCGATGAGAAGATGGGATCTATCTTTTCATGTAAGTGTGAAAGCAGATAATATTTCCAAAGCTTTGAACTTCTCATAACATGTCAAATTAAAGCTGAATTTTAACCCTGGGGTCAGGTAAGTATTTATCCATCGTGTGCTTACTAAAAATTCAAGCCTTGGTCATTCCAAAGATTACTTTGATTTTTGATCAGTCCAATTCATGGAAATCTGTACTGTGGGGTTTGAAATCTATAATGTCAGACGACGACTGAGTATTCCGTTAAATGCATAGGCTCCTGGCAGTGGAAAAAAAAAAAAAAAAAAAGACCAATGAGCTAACAGCTAATAGCAGGGCCTGGCTGGAGACTGAACCTCACTGGCCTGACTGGGGCAGCGGGGTCATTCATCTCTCTGTGTGTGTACAACAAAATCAAACTTCCTCACGCCTCATCTGCTGGAACACCCGTTCAGTACACAGTCTATTTTGGGATAATCTGGCAGATATTTTTATCAGGAGGGGTGACAATCCAATGCTTGGTGGCATGCTTTCATGTCTCTCTATCCTCCTGGAGGGCTCTAGGTAAACTTTGGGCAGGAATGTGAGGAAATCGTAGGGGACATTGGGGCACAAGGACACGTGAATTGAGGCAGTGATCGGGAGATAATGTTATGTGATAGGTGCTGTTGGAGGCGATGCAAAGTGGTGTTTGGAATGGATGGATGTTCTGATAAACTGTAAGAAAGGAATGAGGATTATCATAACATAGCACAAAACCTCCTCCTTAGTCTAAGTTATCACGGGTGAGCTCTACATCGGTGCTTTAGGGGAATTTTGTGCGTAAGAGTAACAGGTTTAAAATATTATCATCGGTTATTGTGACCAGTATAACAATAGAATGTAACCTGTACGCTGCAGTTTTTGGGCCAAAACAAAAATGCAGCTATATATATGACCAAACCAAATTTTTGGTCATTTGAAATCAAGACATTTAGCCAAGCTGCCAGAAAAGGATGTTAGCATTGTGTATTTTTGTATCCATAGATGCTTTGAATTTGTAAGTTTAATATGTATCATAGTAATAATTCTACAGTACATGATGATGTATTGGTTATGTAAGTCACATTACATATAAATGATCTGCTTTTTCTCGTTCGAAGCAGGATGCTTGTGTGACAGCTAGGCGCTACGGCTGCCAAGCTGCAGGCAAGTGTTCAAGATCACTTTAAAGTTATGATTTTCAACTCATAAAACTGGATTATTTTAGTAACTGGGAGGATTCTTGTTGTGTTTGTGAAGATGAAACAGGGCATTTTTTAATGAGACTTTGGGGAAATCTCCCAACTGTTTATTTAGTGATAAAACCAGGTATTTTTAAGGAGATTTAAGGAAATTTTCCAGCTGAGTTTGTGGCAACAGAAGTTGCTATTTTAGACAAAAACTCTTTGTGTCTAAACCTTACAAGACTGAAACCACTGTATTATCACAACATGAAATTGCAGTCGAGTCACCAGAATAAAATGTTGGCATTGTAAATATCTGTGGTTTGATGAAACATACAATGCCAATTTTACTTAAATCCAAAATATCAACCTCATGGAGGTGCTACAGGGAAAGTAATGTAAAAAAAAAATCAGGAAGCTTTATTCTCAGTGGTCATGAATATAGCAAATAGCAAATTTCATTGAAAATCCATTCAATATTTATGAGTCATTTCAGTCGGGGCCGAGGCAGTGTACTGACTGACCAAGTGACGGATTAATGCTACCATTGTTGTGATTGTGACGCACAACACAGCTGTAAATGTCAGCGATAAAAAATAGATGAATCAATTTGTGGACGGAGCAATATGTCACTGACCTTGATTCTTTTGGAAAAGGTGCAGCTTAGTGTTTTTACCTACATGGTAACATCTGTAGTCAGCAGAGACAGTGCATTAGTTGGTAAAGTTTCACAGGTCACTATAAGTCAGGTTAATACAATGTAACAGTACCGTCTGATTAATCATTCAAGAATGCTGATTTAAATGGAAACATCCTCTCTAGCTCCTTCACTTCTATGTTTCCACACATGCCGCTGAGTCTCTCAGAAGGGCATGTGTTTCCATCACTCAAGGCCATGACAAACTGGGCGCTCTCTATTGCATAATTTTCACCCTGCACTTGAGCAATTTGGGAAGTGTAAAAGCCCGGCTACATTTTTCAGAGGTGACCCTGACATATTACATCATGTCGGCTCTCAGGATTCTTGACAGACTCTTTAGGGTCAGATAACACGATGACAGATTGCACACAGATCAGTGCTGGTTGGGTCAGGTTTGTGCGTTTTCGTTTGGATGGATTTTTTACTGCTAACAGTCATGAAGAAAACAGCCTCTGCTCCACTCTAATAGAACTGACAAAGTTTTTTAATTTGTAGTTTGGGTTTATCATCTGTGTAGTGAGTGAAAGAGGATGCAAAGCACTGGATGTGAAAGAACGGGGCTTTCAGAATTTATTATGTGGATTTCTCACAATTTTCTGACATTTTATAGGCAAGTAATTAGAAAAAATAATCAGCAGAAAATCAATAATGAAAAGAATCATTAGCTGCTGTGCTAGCTGGCAGTAAAATTATAGTACACTGTATTATATTACTCATCCTGAAAGAACTGCTTGTTCTGAGAAGGGGAAAGTGGGCGTGCTGTGATTCCACTTAACTACTTATTGTATACAGCCTGATTAAGCCAAATAAGATGAGCCCATCATCTGAATAGTGTTTGTCAATCTTAGCTTGGCTGTTCCTTATTTGAGGCTGAATGAATAAATGTGAGCAAGTATGTGTGTTATTCCTAAAAAATTCCAGTCATGCAGAGCTAATAACCTTTGGTAAAAACTAAGTTTTAATCGAGCACTGAGAAGCATCCGCCTTTGTTCTTTAAAGTGTCTCTTGTCTGCAGTGTGCATGTCTGCAGTATGGAAACTACATATTTAAATACAATGCAGCCTTTGGTGAAACCCTCTGAGCTGGACATCTGTGCTCTGGGTTTCATCTCTTTCTCTCTGTCTGTCCTTAAAATAAAATACAATAAGACTTCAATTCCAAGGTAGAGAAAATTAATGATGCATTTTTATTAGGTACTAAAGAGTAAATTTGGAATGAAAATAAGAAAGAGGAAGGAAAACAACACAAGCCACAAACCACAAATAAACTACAACCAATTACAAATGAGGAAAAAAGTATTACTAGTACCTAATAAGCTTAGGTTGACTTTTTCACCTGTTCAAATACATGCTTTCTTGTATACTAGTGTTGTGACGATAGATGCATAGTTCAAGTTTTATTAAAATGAGATGAAATCATATATTTCAAATTATTAATAATGTAAAGTTTAGAGTTTTATATAAATAGAATTTAAAGACTGGCCGCATTTCTCGCCATATCAAGAAACACAAATAACACTGACAACTAGAACACATTTGTTAGTAACACTACAACAGACGAAAATAATGGGCGACCTTAAAATGGAATAACTACTTAACATCACAGACAGCCTCGAAGTCCCTCTGGGAACACTTTGAAGGAATATTCATGATATTATAATGATTTTTCCTCGGGGTTAAGAGCACTTCAGAATGCATGAAAAAACAGCAGAATCGCTTTTACAGATGCGTTTTGCACGCCTACTTACAGTGTCTCCGTGCTTGCTGGGAACCTGGGGAGAATATCAATGTCAAAGCAGGAGATTGTATGAGTCCTCCACTCTGAGCACTCGCAGACAGCAGGGCAGGAGTCAGCGTCCGACACGGCACTGATAGGGAGGGTGACGAGCGTAAACAACGCACATGTTATCACCCGCATGCTGGAGTGCTGCTCGCTGTCACTGTCGGTGCAAAAAAAAAAGGAAAAAAAAAGAGAAAAAATCCCCAGACCGACTTCTGTTTGTCCACCTGATTGTCCTCTTGATGTCTGCAACAGCAAATATGCAGACTAATCTGTATCAGTTCAACTAAGACAGTCTGTGCTATAATATCTGATTTTGGTGTCTAATCCTCAGGTGGAGGCAGTGGAGCTGCACTGGAGTGTTATGCTCAGTTTTCTGCACAGGGGCCCAGGAGTTTCTGTGAGGTTATGAAGGTGGGGATGCTGTAGGACGGACAGCTGCAGCTCTGTGGTGGGTTTGGAGGTGGTCTTCAACTTGAGGGGAGGGTGGACTCTGGAGGCACTTTTAAACTCGAGAATAGTTTCTTTTTCGGTGTCCCCCTTGATCCGTGTTTTTTTCGTATTCTGTTTTATTGAGTAAACCTAAATAGTGAATTTAAAGCTCCATTTCTATAAATCTGTTTTATACACATTCTATTATTGATTTGATGTCTTTCTGTCTGTAGTCATTAATGCCAATAATATGGTATTATTCCACTAAATAAAATATTGCCGGCTTATATTTTAAAAACCAGAGCCGTCAACCATTTTACACATGAAGTTTATGCTATGACCACATTTACTTTATTCACCCATTTTGTCTTTTCTTTTCTTATTAAAATGTCTTCTTTTCTAGTGGGATTCCTTTTCTTTCTCCTCTATTTTCTGGCTGAAGAGCAGCTGAGGAGCGGCAGCACTGGCGCAAATTCATCCCGTTGGACAATGTAGTTCACAAATAAAAAGTTCCCACACTGCTCCGTCGTGGGCAGCATACAGTTCCCGGCGTCCTTTGGAACCTCTGTGATCGGTTGTTTTCCTGCTCAGACGCGGCTAGTTCAAGTTGCCATAGCAGGATACAGGTGAAGACTGTTCTTCTGTTAGCTAACTGAAAAACCAACAGCCTTTGTGTGACACATTTATTTCGATAATATTTATTTGCTCTGTTTCCGCTGGATAAATGCAATGTATTACAGCTTTTGCGGTATTGTCATAAGGCTAAATGAGTTGGCTAACGTTTGGTTAGCTAGCTAACAGTAGTTGCCACTTGTTGCTAGCCTGGGGGAGCATCTCCCACAACAATGCCCTGCACAGTGATTGATTGGGAAGAGGACAGTTTGAACTGGAGCGTTCTGCCGGTCAAATAGTATTCTATCTCCACGGGTTGTCAAGGTAACGATGACAAAGCTACCATGTCTACTAGTTCTGACGAAACCCAATATTCAAAAAGTTCAAAAAACCAGCCCAGTTTGTCCGTTAATCTGATTAACGTCGCAGTAAACAGCGTTTTCCGAAGACGAAGCTAGTGCTGGTCACTAATCGTCAGATTTGCCCAGTCAGCCGTTTTTAGTCGCCTCCGTCGTAGACTTCCCAAGTCTCACAATATGGATACATCCAGTGAGTCGGATTCATACGACAGGACGCGAGTGCACAGGCCACGGGGGCGTGAAGCCCACCGCAGACCTGGCCGGGACAGGGGCCAATCCAATGGGAGTGGAGGTGATGGTCGAGTAGCAGATATCTCGAAGAAGATCAGCACACTCGCAAGCACCTTACAGGTACTCTGCTCTGCATCAGATTATTTGCTCATTTCATCCAGCTGTAAATACTGGGCATGCAGCTATGTTTTGTGGTCCTACCATCTCTTGTCAAGTGCTGTGACTGTGTCTTTATTAAGTTTTCCACCACCTCCTGTAAGTGAAAACTTCCCTTACAGTGGCAACACATCAGCTTTACCATAAACTTACAAGACACTGTGGATTTATGTGTTTGTTTATAGCATGCACTGATTTCTAAACTTATGTCAGTTTTTGTCAACTAAAAGCTTTTTTCCCTCTGGCAGGACACCAGTAGGAACTTGACCAAAGTAGACCAGATGCTTGGCCAGTACAGGGACCACACAGATGATCAGGCTGAAGCCATGGCACTGGTCAGACATTTCCTATTAATTACAATTTAATTACAATCCTTCAGGGCCATAATGATTTGGCATCGGTATTCCCATCTCACATATAGCCGTGTCAGATGCAGATGCCAGATTTATTTCAAATGCATGTTGGTGTTGCACCAAAAGAAATCATGTTGACACTTAAAGGAGCTATTTGAACATACGTAACTGAGTTAAAAGAAACAAAGTGTAATGCTGTTGTGTCACTCTGGACAGTGTGTGGCATTGGTAATAAATTCATATCTTAAGTACATATAAGTAATGTCTCAAGGACAATAATATCCTAATCTGAGTTAGATTCGGTTCTTAGTGCAAGAAATACTTCTTTGTTCAGTCAGTTGGCTGTTTTTTTTTTAATGTCTCCCTTTTTCTGCATCAGCTGAGGGAAAACCTGGAGGATTCTATCAATCAGCTTCAGACACAGAGGATGGGCAGATCCAATGGTGCTCGGAGTGCTTCAGCCTCAGCCTCTACTATGCACACTAGTGACCTTGAAGCTTGCTCAGGATCAGGTATGGAGAACTAGAAAAGATTTGGCCCACATTGTAGTCTTGGGTCTGAATGATTTGCAGAAATGGAATATTAAAGCTCAAAACAGAAAGCTAATATACAAAAATAACAACAAACACACAAAGAAGACCTTCTAAAAAGGAGCTGCCTCTTATGTGAGTTTGTTATATATATTTGTTAATACTTTTGAGATAACTGGCTTACATAAGCTTCTGATTTTTGCTTTAACACTTTACAGCTTATTTAATTCTGTTATTTCAGATGGCCAGCGTTTCTATCCCACTTCTCCCTTAAGGGACTATGGAGGCACTCCAGGAAGGAGAAGGAGGTCTCATTCTGCCAGTGTTCGCTTCAAGGATGCCAGCCTTCCAGGAGAGGATGTAAGGAATGTCAACAGACCACCTACCAATCAGTGCCTCATGTGACTGTCATGTAGTTACACAGAATTTCCACAAGAGGGCACACTGAGTTAGCAACCTAAAAAAAAAAATGTTAATATTAAAGGGTTTGATAAGTTGGCTGCCAGAAAAGCTTTAGTTCAGTTGAAGTGTGCTTTCCATCACAGGGGCCAATGGAGCATTCAGGAGCCTTAGTTTATTTCTGACTGTCTTTCCCATAATAGGAGCAATAAATAGGCATCTTTGCAAAGGCAACAGTAAGTTTTGTGTTTGCTTTGCTTCTGTGTGATATTTTGTATTCTGTATCAATCTGTGGTTTCCCTATAGATTCACACTGTGCACCAGTCCTTGAGGGACCTGCGCTCTGACCAGCTGAGACTGTCTGATGAACTGGATAGAGAAATCCTTAGAAGAAATAGGTACCAGAAGGGGAGAAGTGTGAACATCCCTGTTGTGTTGTATTTTTTGTTTCCACATAGCAAACTGGCTGGTACACAACTGAATTTATAAGTCATTGTTATTTTTTTATGTGACAAAAGGATTTTGGGGAAGTAATTTAAATCTCCAAATTGTAATGTGTGTTATAATATTACATGATAATATATTAATTGACAGATTTTCCACTTTCAGTGTTAAGTACTGGTGACATTTGACACAGACAGTAGCAAATGTTTAATTTATGTAGATGTTTAATTTTTAAAAATATAGAAATTCATTCATTTAAAATGGACTCTCTTTCAATTAATTTGCATTGTTACCAGATAAACCAGATAAATCAGTGTATACAAGTTACTGACCTCTTTAAGTTTAATCAAAGTAAACTATAAATGACTTTAATTTTCTGTGTCTGCACATAATTAAATTAAATTAAGATGCATTTACCTCATTAACACCAGTTTGGATGTTTGGTTAAGGCTTAAAGAATTTAGTACACACTAATTTAGTTATCCACACAAAATACAATGGCACTCGCTTTCTTTTGAGGACTGCTGTCAGATTTTCTGCATAATTTTTTATACTAATTACCTTCTGCAGCAATTTTTGGGTTTATTCCTGTCTTCTTTACATAAAAAGAATTTGATTGAGCTTTGAAAACAAATGCATGCGTTTTTAGTTTCAGTGAAATTCCCTTGTTGAGAAAGCGATAAAAGTGTCATTGGAAACTTAAAGAGACGGCATTAGACAGTCATAAGGGGGAAGATCCTTCTTTCAACATGCATTCAAATTTGACATTTTCAAGTTATTCAAAAGTCTCTCCTCCCTTGTGCTGCTGACCAGACCAAATTGATCCACCAACATTTTTTAAACATCTGAAGCTGCATGACTCATTTTGGTGGCGTCACATTATATATTCACATTTTTGATCAATGGTGTTCTGAAATAGGATTTTTTTTAATGATTTACAACTCTGCTGTGCAAATGTTTTCACTCGGCTGGATTTTTGTGTGTGTTTTCTTTCCCTACAGGTCTGATATTGACACCAGGCAAGCGATGGAGAGCCTCGTAGGGCACATGACAACTTCCCAGAGACAGGCCTCAGTGAGTTGTAGTTGTGCATCTCAACATAAATACTTCAAATATAATTTCTTACTCTGTGGACTTTTAAAGCAATGTGGGTCTGAATCTCAATGCTCTAAATTTCAGGACATCACATCACAGTTATTGTTAATAAAAACTTCTACATAAAACAGTGTGCAGATATTTACATTTCTTGAATAGACAAGCACAAATTGTGTCCTGTTTTTTGAATGTCACTTCAGTCAAGTCTCACTTTAGCAAATATTTCAGTATAATTTCCAGACACATGGCTCCGTACTGTGCCATCACAACTCAGACAAATGCGCTGCTTCAAACGACAGCAAACATGTTTAATAATCTTTATCTTGTCTTGTCTGTTGACGCGACAAGATAAAGGTGATGCTTCCTGATTAGACTGGGAATTCTTGCAACATGAACGTGATACTTCCAGTCAACCCTAAAAGATATTTTTGTCACCCACCCTTTTAATTTCCTGGTGTCTCATTTATCATATCTTGCTGCCATTCTTGCTCCGGTGTTGTTTGCGTGACCTGAGGCGTCCCCCTTCTCACCGTCTGCAGGTGTCGTCTCATGTGGAGCAGCGTCTGCAGGAGCTCGAGAGGGAGATGCACAATGAGCAAAGCAGTATGGGGAGAGCGAGGAGGCCCAATCAACGGGTGGCCATGTCTGAGGAGCTGCGGGAGGTGACACTTCTCCTGATCACTCATCTCTCATCCGCTGTGATCCCTCTGTTCCACACCCCTCTGTTGAAACTCTCATGCTCACCCACATTCAAAGGAAGCTTCTTATCTAGAGACAACAAGACTACACACAGATGCAATAGAGACTTGTGGACAGGACAAGATGGAATATAGCATACCTTTTACTTTATTTACTTACCCACACACATAGATTTCCATCATTATGATGTATACATCAATGTCTGCAGACTTTGAGCATTTTAATGTTATACTCTACAAACAAACAAGTCATACAGAAGCAAAGAAAACAACTTCAAAGTGCAGAGAAGAGGCAGAGCCTAAATGAGAAACCTAGTTAATGCTGTAACTGAGCAGATACACAGGCACATATGACAAACAACAGACACAACTAACTATACGTCTTTCAAGCAAGTACAAGGGATGCATACACTCTTTAAGAATAAAGCAGAAAAACAAGGCAACGTTATTCACCGTAAATTGCATACAGACTTTGAATAAATAAGAAAAGACACACTGGCAAAGCAGAATATAAATGTATCAATTATCATGTTGGCACCAGCTATTGTACTTTAAGTCTCTTAAATCAGTGTGGTCTGATGCTGTCATCTCAAACGACAGCTCATGCACCTGCTTTTACTGTCGTAGACTTCACAAATTTGCCCAAAAAGAGGAAGAAAAATTGTTAATATGAAATGTCATGGTGTCTTTTTGTTTTATCAATGTTTGGCTTGTGCAGTAAAGAGAGAAAAAAACTCAGCAGAATTTTCTACTCACACCATCCAGCAGTAGCTGCAATAGATTCCTGTTGGTTATTTAATGCTCAGTTTTTTAAAAATCACAAGCTATTCTGGCTGCCAACTCTGATACGGAGAGATTAAAAAGCAAGCTTGATGGTGTTGACAAATATATGTGGAAATGTTCTTAAAAGATCTCCTTTCAGTAGATATTCCTTAACAAAACGAGAAGTCAGAGGAGAACCATCACCAGTAACTATAATTGGTGCGATTAGTAATCTTCCATACAATTAGATGTAACGTTTATTACTGCATCGTCCACCAAATGCTTGTCAATTTAGCCACAGAAAAGAAAAATCACAGTATCTTACTTAAGGCTTTTCTCTTTAATATACTGCTGTCCTCTATTGTTTGTTAAAGCAGTGTTCCCACTGTGTCACCCAGTCCTCTGGCTCTGCTTTATGAGACTATAAAGCACACCTAGGCAATTACTGTGATGCAGTGCAAATGGTTGCTAAGCTAGTAATTGCTACTTTCCCAGTATTTCATGCCAATCATGTTTTTTAGGTGTTCTTTTTTTTTTCTTGCAGCATTAGCAGCTGAGAGAGCTCTGTCATTAGGTGCACTTTAATGTCTTATACTCGTAGATGCACACAATAGAAACCCACAGTCACAGCAAAGAACACATTATCTCGGATTATTAATGCCCTCTTATATTTCTGTTGTCCATATAGCTACCCAGAACATCCATATTATGCGTCATCAGCTTAATGTTGGTTTATTTCTGAAAAACTTGATCCATGTTAACTCTCAGTTACTGGTTTAGTGGAGAGGGTTTTGCATAAGCTTATCAGAGTCATTGGCATTAGTCCTTTTTTGAACCTCTCATTGCTCCTGCAGTTTATTTGCAGACCATGGAGGGGCGCTGTGTAGCCATATCCAAGCTGACTACCTTTGTGTGCAAGACTTTTTCAACACCCTGTTAAATGATAGTAGCGACCAATTCATTTGTATCCAGCTCCTCCGTAGTGCCCTAATGGGACACCAGCAGAGCCCGGGGCGGTGGGAAATAATGCATTTGTCCAAAAATTAAGGGTAAATAAACAAGCATGAGGAAATGAAGAGGAAAATAATCTCTTTTACTACAAAAGAGCAGGGAGGGAGGGAGAGCAGAGGGCACATTTATTCCCCACCGATGGGCCCACTGTGATGTGAATCAAATAGATGATGAGTCACTTGGGTAGATGTTATTGCTAACAGCCGGTAATTCATCACTACAGCCTGCTCAGAGTGAGTGGGATTGAGCTGACTTTTAAGCCCTGTACAAATCCACCATGATGCTGGTGTCTCCTTCCAGGAAGGCTAGATGATGTGATGCAATGCCACCTCTCATGTCGCACGCTTATGCTACTCTTATATGTAAGCTCTGATAGTAGTAAACTCTGTGAATTTGTTTTATAGACTTCAGGAAGAGCCCAGGAACGAGAGGAGGCCATGACAGGCAGGTTACTGAAAGCAGAGAGGGAAAGGTCCAAGGTGAATATATTTACTATTAACTTAAAAGCTGCTTTCTTGTTGTTTTGTGTTCTGATGTTGTTATCTTTATGCTGTACTTAGATGGATCAGGAACTGGAGAGAGCTAGAAGGCAGCTTAATCAGTCTGAGGACAGCAGAGAGTCCCTTGTTCAACAGGTTTGTTTACATCTATGTATACTGTACCTGATAGTATGTCTTCATCGTATACAAAGATCTGCAGTAAATCTTGAAGAAGAAACAATAGTGCAGCATCGCCTCAGGAACTTCAGTATCATTTTTGCCCAGTCAGACAGTTAGATGTCTCTTTCTGCTTCTGCCTTACATGACCGGCCATCCCTAGGTGGAAGACTTGCGCAGCGAGCTGCTCAGGACAAGGAGGGAGATGACTGAGCTTCAGAGGGCTCGGCTGGACACTTTTCAGCCCATCGCTCAGCCACATGGCAGCCACACTGACAGGGAGGTGGGAAGAGGTGGACAGCGAGGTCCAGGTACTGAATATAGCTCTGGATAAAAAGGAATGAAAACAGATGCCTTGTAATTTTTAGGTATCTCTTACTTCTTGAGGAAAATCTTGTCAGTGTATATGCAGCACCAATTTCTAAATCAAAATAAGTCTAAAAGAAGGAGAATGAGGGCATTGGAGAAGAGAGAGGCATAGATTGATTTGACTGTACTCTAAAAATGGAAAAAATGAAATCTTCTGTCATAAAAGGAGAGAAATTTAAGAATAGATTAGTAAAAAGTATTGAAACAATTTTACCCGTCAGTGACTCATTGGTTTTCTTTAATGACACCGATTTTAAGGCATTAAAAGGCTTCAAGGGGCAGTAAAAGTTTGAAAATGAGATTCTCATGAAAGGATCCTCAGTTTTGTAACAGTTCACTAAAAATATTCAGCAGATTAAGATTACTTGTTCAGGTCTGTATTTTAAAATATGTTAAAATGCTAGTGATAACATTCCATAGTAATTAATATACAACAAGTAACCTTTTCACATAAAATGCATAAAAAAATGAATCTTTGTTCCATATTTTGTTGATTTGTATTCTTACATCATCTTAATTTTTTCAACAATTGTCAAAGTTGGAGAGATCCATGATTTTATTTAAAGCAATGGGGGGTTTAATTTGTGGCCTGTTGTTAACTTCCAGTATAAAACCAGTCTGAGAGTGAGGAAGTCATCAAATGTGACAAAAAATGATGGAAATTAAACTTTAACGCATGACCTCATCTGTGAATAATCTTGCTTGGGCCAGTCAGATACATTTTGATCTACAGAGGTGGTTGTTTAACAGTAAAAACGTCAAATCCCATGATCCCACTCTGTTTCTCATATAGTCAAACTTACATCCTTGTAGTCATTTCCTAAACTAAGAGTCAGTTAAAGACAGAGGTGCATGTTGTGCGTATATTATTTTTATTTCAGATTTGTTATTTATTGAATCCTGTTTTAATCTCATCTCTTATTGCATTGTTGTGTGTATGTCATGTTATATTTTGATCATGTCTCAGCACTCGTGGTCTCACCCGAGACCAAGTGAAATGATCATGCATATGAGTTTCCGATACAGTTAGAGGCAGTGTTAATTTTGACAGAAAATTCTGCTTTGGTCTTAGTCTTCTGAATAACACACCATTTAGTTTTAGTCATATTTTAGTCATCTGAAATCTTTCAGTCTTAGTCTAGTGTTAGTCTACATTTTAAACCAAATATTAGCAGATTTTAGTCGACTACATTTTTCTACAAAATTTCCGGTCATTGGACGTATCCATCAGTCTGTTATGGAATGGTATTAAGGTTAGAATATGCAGTACAAACACAGATTTAATGGTTGTAATACAAAACATGTATCTTATTTTATTCTTAATGTCAAAAAAACAAACTCGTCTTTGTCCTCCTCCTGTGAGTGTGTAACTGCTGCTGCGTTTAACTGTTGCGTCTGCACTTGCAGTGGCTTTTGAAAGTGGCTCTGCTGCTCTGTAAATCAACCTACCCTAAAAACATTCACTCTGATTGGATTTCTTCTTAACCTGTTCCACAAAA
>JAQNCA010000012.1:5389629-5406526 GCA_029783725.1 Acanthurus tractus
AAAAACATTCACTCTGATTGGATTTCTTCTTAACCTGTTCCACAAAAAGGGTATTTTTGATTGGATCTCTTCTCCATGCGTCTCTCCTTGACATTTCGTCTCATCTTTATTCATTGACTAAAGTGTCAGTTATATTTCCTCACAGTCTTCATCATCACATCTGACTTTTTATGTAGTTTTTATTTCGTTTTCAGCCATGAAAAAGGTTCGTTGACGAATATTTTTCGTCACAGTCTCCATCAAAGAAATTAACACTGGTTAAGGAAAGAGGTAAAAAATTATATCAGGGTTATGTTAGGCAAGAAAAGAAATCAAAAAGGACTGAAACATTGATCTCCCCACAACCACTTCTGCCCCTTTTTTTAAGCTGGTACAGTATATCTGTCCATTAGTTGCCTCCTTGTTACTGTGTCTACTTTTCACTGTGTCTTTACATGTAGAAACTCAGTGCATCAACACTTTGTTTGTGTGCCTGTATGTGTGTGCACATGTATTCAGATCATTTGAACCTGGAGAAGGAAGTGGCTGAACTGCGAGCCCAACTGCAAAAGGCCTCTGTCCTCAGCGAGGTTGAAGAGCTAAAAAAGGCTCTGGACCGCAAGGAGAAGGAGAGGGTCCAACTCAGCTTAAAGGTGGAGGTGGGTATCTGAGAAATCGTGTGACAGTGGGTATTACACGACAAGAACAAGAGCTTTTAACACCGGTCGTTCAGAGAAGGTACTGCAGGTCATTCCTTCGTAATCTAGTTGGCTGTATTTGCAGCACTCTGAAGAATAAATGGGAATCCTTGAGAAACTCTCAGCTGGAGTGCAAACAAACACAACAAAAGCATGCTTTTGACTTCTCCCACGTGGCCGTTTCCATCCTGATCAGGGTTATTTGGGCTTGTCGGGTGCCTCTCATGCGTGGTCACATCCTTCGCCAACTCCATGCCTCTTGATCCTCTTAAAATTGTCCAATGAAGTGACAGTTTGAATAGGAGATCAGAAGTCAACCAGCAGTCATTTATCCTTCTCAAACTGGTGCAATATGTCACTTCCATCACTGTAACAAGACATATAAAAAAATCTAGAAGGGAAAAGAACCCCGCATTCCTTTGCTAAGCAGATGTATTCGAAGCTATGGTAGGTATCAATGAAATTTTAGTAGAAATAGCTGCACTTAAAGCATTGGCACATTCCCCTGATTTCTGATGTTCCCTCTCGCTGAATATGTGTTTAAACTCCCACGCTTCCCCAATTGCTGAGTAGGTGTTAAAAGATGAAGTGGGTGTTTGCATGTATCACCTGGGGCGCCTCTTATGGTTTTTTATGTCTAGATCAAAATAAACGTTGGAAATGTTTCAGTTTAACCGTAAATGAGCCAAAATGAAGTGTAATGAGGAGAATGGAACGGGAGATTCAATTTCTCAGTGACTGAATTTATATACAGGCTAATAGGTCTATGTCTAATCAGTCTATGACTAATTACTCCTTGCTGACAGAGTTATTCAGTAGAATTACCTAAACACCACCAGGCTAACCTTACTTGCCCTTGCGTTAAGACTTCAATCAAGCTCCAAACTTCAAAGTGATTGTGATTTAGTTGTGGATAGGAAGTTAATCCACTGCCATTCTTTACTTTTCAGACTACTTTTCAGACCAGCCTTGCAGATAATCCAATTGTAGGCACCATGTAAACACAGTCTCAACCTTCTTTGACCTTTCCATCTTTGCCTTTTGTCCTCTTTTTTTGTTTACTGGCTTTTCTTTGGATTGCTTGTACCATTTTTCTTTTTTTCTCTGTTTTTTTCCCGGCTTCCAGTGCCCTGAACACATTCCTCCTCACCCCTGTGTCTCTCTTTCTCCCACCTCTCTGTATTTTTTTCTCCCATTAGCAGCACTAGTCAGACAGACACACACGTCCTTGACCTTCTGCTCTTGTATTTACCAGAAATTGTCATCAGACCTGGCGCGGCATGAGCAACAGCAGCTACGAATGCTGGAACAGCTGAGGGAGATACAGGTATTTTAACATCGGATGTTGCATAATATAATTTGAGCACCTAAAACAAGAGATGCACTTTATAGTGGCAATTTAGATTGGATGAAGTGCCTTTTTTTGGGCCACAAGTTCACAAAAGGATAGCATAAAGAATAAAAAATACAATGCTAGAGTGATGAGATCTTTCAGTTTTAGTCCTATGAAACATTTTAGGAAGCACACTTTGGTAAACAAAAACAGTGATTCAGGTTATAAAGAATAAATATACAACAGATATTTAAATTCACCTGTTTTTTCAGAGCCGAGGGCAGTCGGAGAGGAGGGAGATGGAAGCATTGCTTCACGAGAGCACCAAGACTAGAGATGAATTGAAGACCAGGGCCCAGGAGGCTGTGCGCCAGTGGAGGGCAAAGTGCAGGAGACTGCAGAAAGAGCTGGAGGAGGCGCGAGCCGAGGCTCAGTTCCATACTGACAAGGCCTCACAGGTCTGTTGAGGCAAATGCATTCATTACACGACTTTTGACACCATAGCTTACAGTAGCAGCTGTGACTAAGTAACTGCTGATCTCGGTAATACTCCCTGTATTTCTAGATTGAAAAATATCCATCTTAACATTTTTTTAAGGCTAGTGGGCAGATCTGTCTTATTCTGTGATTCTTTGATTCTTTGATTGGTGAGAGAAGTGGAACTATAAAACTGCTTTTGAAATGAGAAAAACTTTCTTACTCCATTTGCATTGAGGGAACAATCCATCTGTTTACCCCTCTCCAAGTGTACTAGTCAGCCCATGAAAACAGTTATATATTGTTTTATTGGCTTTGGAGATTTTTTTGGAAACTTTTTTGCATTGAGGTCTGGATGGGCAGACGTGGATACTTTTAGAAAATAAATGATACAACAGCCTCTTATTTACAGAATTGCGCCACTAAATCACTGAAATGTCTGTTTAAAGCAGCGTTTTGCATCTAATTAGTGGGATGTTGAGTCTGTATTTATGTTGAGTTTAGTATATTAAAACAAAAAACAATTTGGCACCATTCATGCTGACAAAGAAATTGCCATTTGCCTGCTAAGAGTCTGTCCCACGGTGGCTTAAAGTACCAATATGCTTTGTGTATGAGGTACTTCATGGTGAAGCCTCTGAATGGCCTGCATTCAAAATATGTTCAAATACAAAATGCATTGCACATTCAGTAATACTCTACAGTAAACAGACATTGGAAACAGGCACAAAGAGCTGTGATTGTTGTTGTAGAGTTAAACTAGCTCAATGGTCAGCTACTTTTTGCTCTTGTTGGCTGTGGTCTTGCTCTGGGACTTTCTTTGATGGAAGTAAAAGCTCTCAGTTTTCACATAGAACGTAGCAAAAGTTTAGCAGACCACAGTTAACCTTACTGGAACTTTGTTGACTACACATCAGTTGGTGCTTGTGGGCAGCTGCAGCTTAAATACAAGTCAGTTTTACTCGTTTGCTCCTGGCAGCTCTTTCTCAAATGTTCCACATAGTGCTGCTGGCTGGACAAACAGCACTGTTAACAACAACTTACTGTCTTTGTTGCATTTTCTTCTTTCAGGGGAATTTGGGTCATGCATTAGCTGCCTTGACCTTGACTGAATGTTCTAAAAAATCAATAATGTTTGTACTGAATTGCATTTCTCAATTCCAGTTGTACACTGATTTGTAGTGACGTCCCAGGTGGCAAGAAAAAAAACAAAGCTTACCTCAGCCAAACACTCCCTGTAGTTCTGAAACCCACTGACGTCATTTGAATGGTGGGCGCAAACTAGGTTGCTACAACTGGTTATGGTGATACACAGAAAATTGGCAAGTGTTGTGAACATTATGGACACACTACAACACAAAAATATTTCCCTGTTGCTGAAGATGTTATTTTTTTCAAATATTTTTAGCACATCTGTATTTCCAAGCAATCTGTTCTCCCTCTTTTGTTGCATTACAGTATGGAGGACATTCAAGTTAGGATCTCAGCGGTTTAGAGAAAACAAATCTACACCCTCGCATCACAGGGGAAATACAGATGTTAAAATATTTATGAGTTTTTCTGGTTCAATTCCTCCATGTCTTCTCATTGTAGAAATTGACTGGAAAATGAGCAAAAGCAGCATCTTCTGTACCCTTTTGAAGTGTAATGATTGGAAAGGGGAGATATAAGTTCATGTCTGTTGTAGTCCATATTGTATGTCACATGCTTCCTCTTCAGTACTCTTATGATGAAAAGAAGCTGTTAGTTTTAAAGGAAAGAATTTAAGTAAAATGCTATTTCGAAATTACTGAAGACCTAGTAATACACACTAATACTGAAAATATTTAACGAGAAATGTTCTGGAGCTGTTTATTAATGTCACTATTCAACCCGAACCAAGCAAAGTAGTTGGATGTTAATGCATGCCTCTCTGCTCATTTTATGTCATGCTTTTATATCTATAGAGCAGAGGGGGCTTTGTATCAAAGTCAGATGAAAACTCTTGAATTATGTTATTTGAATTAAAATAATCTTAGTATAACCAAATATGAAGTCAAGTAGTGCTTCTATAAGGTATGTTACAACATTTGTGCCTAGTTGAATAATTAACGGCTGACTATTATTATTAGCTTGAAAGTCACCTCCCAGTGATTTCCATTCCATTTGAACTGAGCGAGTCACCTCCAAACTCACAGTCAGCAGCCTCGCGCCTCACAGACAGACAGACATATAGACCGACTCCCACCTGGCATACTCAACGTGACACGAATTAATTACAAAATCATTTCTGCCCCCTTAATGAATTAGGGGAGAGAATCAAGTGCTCAATTAAATGATTAGGTTCTGAGCTACAGCAAAGTCTTTGCAAATTCCAGTCAAAGCCAGAGTATTAGAAGCAATCTGCCTTGAACAGACCTGACCATTGTCCCTTATCAGCGAGCTGAGTGCTAGCATTTTCCTATCGGTGCAAGAGCTGGTACTGCATATGTTTCTCCCCCTCTGTCTCTCTGTCACTCTTTCTCTCGCTCTCATCATTATTGTTAGAGCTCCTTTTTGTACACCATCCTCCGCCTCCTCTTCATTTGTCATTCTTCATTTCCCTTCTCCTCTCCCTCTCCCACCCCCACGTCCCCTCCCCTCGCTCTCTTTTTTTTTCTCCTACTCTGTCTTTCTCCCTCCAGGCAGCCAGGGAAAAAGAGAGCTCTCAGGCCCAGCTGAAGGCGCTGAGCCAGCAGACTGACGCAGCCCGCCGGGAGCTCGCTGAAATCCTAGGCCGTTTGGCCCAGCGCGAAGAAGAGCTCCACCGCAAGGACGTAGGGCTGTCTGCGACCTGCCAGCGCCAGATGTCACTGGAGCAGGAAATGCGGGAGGTTGGGGGTTCAACTTCCAGAAATAGAAAATATCTTTCAAATCAGCAGGGACACAATGAAAAAAAATCTTCTTCACGTGTAGGGTTATAAGCTGAGAGGCAGGTTAAATAATGCTAAATTCGTAATCTTCTTTTTCCTTTAATATGAACCCTTCAGGCTCTCTGATAGGCTCAAACCACCATCATAAAGTTTGATTTTTAGATGTCGCGTTGGAAAGACATCATTTTAAAAGTAGTCAGCAAGTCTTAAAGTTGTGCAAAGGAGGACATGTATATGAGCTCCATTTTAGGAAATGCTTGTTTGTTTATCTAAAAAGCATTCTAGTACAAATCCCAGTCTAACAACAGACATGCTTGAAATTTTTATTGAATTCTGTTGGCAGATAAGTTTGTTTTGTTTAGTTTGAAGTGTTGTTAAGGCAAAAAATAAACGTATGACAGAAACCTCAGCTCAAGAGTCATCAAAAGAACTTTGATCAGGTACTAACAGCACACCTAACCGTAGGTGAAAGAGGCCTCAGCTGCCCTGGAGGAGGAGAACCGGCGTCTGGCCTCTGTCCAGGCAAGATTGGAGGAAGAGAAGCAGAGGCTAGAAGAACGAGCTGACACCCAGGCCCGACGTCGTCAGAGAGACCAGGACACACAGGCCGAGCTCGAGGCCACCCTAAAGCAGATGACCTCAGCCAACACCCTGATCGCCCAGAGGTTGGCCGAGGAGGAGAGCTCCAAGAAGGAGCTTCAGAAGAGCACCTCAGAGCTCCAGGCCAAGCTTGCAGCAGCCCAGGAGGAGCGCAGCCTGCTGGTACAGCAGCTGCAGCTTGAGAGGGAAGTCCATCAGAAAGAAGTGCACAGCATAAAGGTGACGATGGAGGACAGCAGGACAAAGAGGGATCGTGATTTGCAGCTCTGCCAACAAGAGCGCAATGACTTACAAGCACACCTGAAGGAGGTTAAGGTAAACCTTTTTATAATTATGCTTTAGGTATTTTACATAACATTTAAAGTGAAAATTTGGGAGAAATACACTTGTTCACTTTTTGCAGAGAGTTCAATAATACCACATCTCTGTACTGTGAGTAGCCAGAGCGATAAGTTGTTAGCTTAGCTTAGCATAAAGACTGGAATCAGCGAACATGGCCTTATCCAAAGCTAAGAAAATCCAGGATCAGCTTCTTCCTGGAGCCTCCACTGGTTTTTAGTCCTAGCCAAGAAATAGTCTGGCACATAAAAGCTTCTCACAACCACTAAGTGGAGATTGAACAAAGTAGGTAAAACTTGTGTATGTTAATCTTTAGAGTTGTTGTCAAACAGATTTTGCAGAGTTCCAATTTTATGTGGTTTAAAGAAGATAACAAGGTAAATTCAAACAAACAAACAAACAAACATCATCTGTTAAGCCAGTCCCAAAAATGAGATTTCCTAACACACAGCATGAAGTAAATAATGATCTAATAGAGTCCCCCCTTCCGCCTGAAGCTGTCCAAAGATTTTTTATGATAGAATTTTACCATGAAATAGATTTAATTTTAATTAAATGATTTACATCAATGTCCTTGTGTATACGCGCAACTGTAATGACTCAAAGAGAGACTTCCCTAAAATTATAGTCTAATAAAACCAGTATGTTTTTACCATTCCAGTTTTAATGCTAAGTATGGATACAGCGGTACACTGGTTTCATATTATATAGTGGCGATGGTTGTCATACCATTTACATTTTCATATGTACGGTTTTAAACTCTACTGTATCAGTATTATAAAAAATATACTACAAGTTTATATCAGGTTTCATGTTGATCAAGATATGACCATTTTTGAAGTGATAAATGCAGTGTTTGATCCATCAAAGAACCCCTTTTCTTTCATTCTTTTGAGGGTCATTGTAACTGATAATAGTAATTGTGTAATACCCCATACTGTGATACTTCTGAGATTGTTATTATATCATGAAAAGCTTATACCATTACAGCTCTAAAGCTAAGCTAACTTGCTGCTGACATATTAGCAACATATTTATAAAACAGACATGAGAAAAGTATCAATCTTCTCTTGAAAATCTTGCCATAAAAAAGGAGTATGTATAACTGGAAATGTTAAATAATTCCCTTTAAACATACCTTAATTCCACTCTAAAAGCAATGCTGAGCTCTGAGTTATGTATTAGATGCGACACTGTCAATTTCTCAGATCTTTTGAGATGTCAAGGTCATAAGCCAACCAAAGTGTTTTTTCCTCTCTGCACCCAGGCACGGATCACAGAGCGTTACACTCTAATTGACATTTAAAGTATCATTGGCACACACTTCAAATTCAGCGCAGGGTAACATGCCTCAGCCACTAAACATCTGGCATATTTCCGGCTCAGCGAGACACAGACGAAATTCTCATTTGGAGTAATTTTCTTCATTGGCCGAGGCTCTGTTCTGAGTATGGGTGAATCAAGGATAGCTGGACTTGTAATGGTGTGTGGTGCCCCGTGGAATCTCATGGCCATTCCAAAGCTCCAAGCGTGCATATTTAAAAACCCCTGATATCAGACCTCAGAAGTCTCATCAAGGCAGTGCTGGAGATAGGGGACTCCACTTGACTTACTCCCCCAGCTCTCCCCTCCCTTCAATATCTGCAGTGATGAGCCCTCATGAGTACATTGTTTCTTAAGGGGCATGGTCCTCACTGATATGGTTGAGTTTAGCCCATTAGCTGTGCTGAATGGCATTAATATCTGACATAGCTCATTGTAATGGTGTCATTTCGTAGCGCGGTAAGGACAAGGGCGTTTGCTGGAATGTTTTTAAGTACTAGCCTAGGGGTGCTGCAGATGTCCCTAAGAAGCCCACCTAATATTCACACAGCATAGCCAGAAGCCTGTGTTACAATTTTGAAACAGTCAGCCGTCAGAAAAAGCTTAAAATATTCGTATTTTCTTGTCCTTGTCCTCTCAGTCTTGATTTATCCTCCACTCTATCTTCCCTCTCGCTGTCTCTCTCTGCCTTAATCCCTCTCTTACTGCCTCTCTCCAGTTCTAATTTTGCATTTTCCATCTGTTTTTCCTCTCTTCATGCTTCCAGCAGTTCTGTTTTTCTTTGTTTGTGTCACTCCCTGTCACTCCCCGTCCTCAGTCATTGTTGCACATTTCTCTTTAGTATATCTTGAGCTGTGTGTGATATTGTGATGAAAAAGCTAAAAAGCTAATGTGTAAGACTGGATTTACTTTTGGAATCCTCAGCTGGACTGAAACCTGAATTAAGGACTTTGTGTCAGAGTCTTGTCAGTAGCTCTTATCTGGTCCTATCTCTTGACCATTGCATGATGTTCTTTGTTTACACATCTCAAAATGTAATGTCAGACCTTGTTATGAATTAACCTTGGACCTCTATGATGTGACCTCAGATCTTTTACTATTCATGTCTGGAAATATATGGCATGCTCTATGTAAGATTCGGAAAGTGGCATTTAATACAGTGAAATGGTCATTTTTTTAATTGCACTCACACAGCTCTCTAATGTTCCCAGTATGTTTTATCACTAGGAAATCGCTGAAATACAAACTGCAACCATCACTCCTCATTATCTCAAATTATTGTGTCTGTATGGTGGTCTCTAACACATCTACTCTCTACCAGGCAGATGCAGCGTCAGACAAGGAGCTGTGTGGGGCACTGCACATCAAGTTGGACAGGATGAAGGATGAGTGTGATAAGCTGGCAGTGCAGCTGAGCACAAAAGAGGAGGCGCATGCACTCCTCCACAGAAAATACCACCGACTCAAACAGGAACTGGATGACAAAGTAGGTGCTGCCTCCTTTGCCAGGTTTTTCAAATAATGTGACTAAATTTGACTGACATAAAGCATTTAATAAAACCTGAGTGTCTGCTGTCATATCGGCGACATCCATCTATGCTCAACAGAATATTTGAAAAATGTGTGCCAATTGTAATTAATTGTGACAGACGAAGTCCAAGGACATTGAAAGGAAAGATATTCAGATGGTAAGACAAGCTGCACACGAGTGCCGTCAGCAGCTGCTGAGTCCCAATTTAACAAACATGCTCTTCACTGAATGAGCAGATTTCACAGTGTACCTTTGACATCTTATTCAGTAACAACAAATAGCACATAAAGAAGTTAAAACAAGGGCATTTTGATATATGAAGACAATGAGATAATGCATTTCTGGTCTAGAGGAGTGTTAAATTAACACTGTGAACAAGGTAGTATTTGCTTTTTTTGTTTTTGATTTAAAAATTTAACAAAACGGAAAACTATAAACATATTTGCAATTGTTAACTTACAAGGACATTGCTTTTTTCTCCATCTTCTTTCTTTCATTCATTCTGATTTTCTTTCCTTTCTTCCTTCATCAAGCATATCTGGTAAGGTCATGTGATTATACAACCCTAGGAATGGTTCGAAAGGTTAAGTGGTGCCAAATCAGCACCTTTTTTAAAGAGGCTCTATCAATACGCCCTTAGGTGTTTTACAACAGCAGATGAGGTATTGAACACCCATTCACCTCTCTGACAGGCTCCAGATAAGTTGTATGGGGCTCTTCGGGGGGATCCATGTATTGATTTGAAATCGGGTGAATGGAGAAAAAGGGGCTCTTATTAATGTAACATGGGTGCTTTATTAACCCGGGGACAGAATAATGATCCAAGGTCCCTGGGCAGTACTGATCAGTTGGTTCCTGTGCATCAGACTCATCGATCGGCTGTGTCCTGGTAGGGACCCTGAAACTATTGACAGCAGTGCAGGCCAGAGAGAGAAACTTAACTAGGCCTGTTTGTGTGAGAGGAAACTAAATGGCTCTCTTGGTGCCCAAGGTTGTCTATCTGGCTTTCTGTGGATGTATTATTGAGTGCACTGTAACAGCAACTGGAATTGATCTTATGATAAGTAAATGTGAATCTCTTTACTCCCTTGAAAATCTGCTGTAACGAGTGTTCTTATACTGTGTTGTAAGATGCAAATGACATAACTTTAAAAAATGCATCTACGAGTCCTAATTTGCATCCACAGCACTCCACTAAGTTTTCACCTATGCTCCTCAGGTCAGGTCGGGTGAGCAGAGACGTGCTTCAGAGTCCGAGCTTGTTAAGCTGGAGGAGAAGGTGTTGCGGCTGGAGGCAGAGCAAGAGGCAGTCCTGACCTCCTTTGGTGAAGAACTAGATGCAGCTTGTCGCAGCCTGGCTAAGAATGGTGAAGACAAACTGCAGGTAATTTACTCCATTGCCTTGTGCTTAATCCTTTGTCGTTGTTTCTTTGTTTGTTGTATTGTGTGTGTGCTTGTGTGCTTGTATGTTTAAGGTCACATTTAGCCACCTAAGGGCAGAAAATGCTCCAACAAACACTCGTAGATACGCAATGCTGATAAACAAAGGCTTGTTAAAGAACATATTGGCAAACTATTGACTATATATACCTAACAGGCACAGAAGAACATTAGCAACATGTTGGAGGTCAATATCGGTCCAGTATTGAGGAGCTATTTAGCTCTGATGGTCCCCAAACCCCTGAGAAAAATATCTGATCGTTATTTTTACTTTGATTAAACAATTAATCATTTGTGTTCAGTAAAGCAAATCTTATTAGAGAAAATTGATCTCTGTCGATGACTACAATTGATGTAATTTTTTTGCCCCCAGTTATAGAATTTGCCTCAATGTATAATGAAGCAGAGGACCAGAATCTCACATTTGAGAACCTGAAACCTAATTTTTGCCTGCACAAATTAGCAGTTTTCAAAATAGTTGATTCATTTTCTGTCAACTGACTAATCTTTTCAGCCCTAAATCACACTTGATGCATCTTGGTCGGGGCTTACTTATCTTGCAAATACACACTGCACTGAATGCTGCGATGATGGCTCACTGACCGGAGGCTTTTATTGACTATAAATTTCTTTCATCTCAGAGGACGAGGATGAAATTGCTGAAGACATAAGAAATCAGATCAATATGATTGCCTGATACTGCAGAGATGGATTCTAGTCGGAGGATAAGATTACTTATGAGTGTGAATCATTTGAGAGATTATATTTTTGCTAACAGGTTTGGTTTACAGTGCATCTTACCTGAAAATCCTTTCTACCTTAAGACTTAAGATCATCACCCTTCGATCTGATGAATCATATTTTTCTGCTTGATTGCACGATTTAGCAGGAAGAAAATGCTTTTGAAGACCAGTTAAAAGACTGCTTGGCCTTGGCCAAGAAGCAAAATATAAATAAAGTTGTACCAAAACCTTCTACCCAAATTTTTAACAATATAGCAATGCCTTCACTTATTATGATAAAATATCTGATTTGATGCTGAACAAGGACAAGGATTAGGTCACGTTAGGTCAAAAAGAAATTGTCCTTTGCCTTTCATGCATTTTTTTTTTTTAGGCTGTAAAACAAGTTGTGTTGCTTAGTGGCACAGACACAAGTCTCATGCACTTTGCAAATGGTTAAGTCTTCTTTTACATCACTTTCCCTAAATCCCCGATACCTTAAAACAACAGACGATGATCTGCCAGAAAAAAATTGTTTTCAGACCCGGTGCTTGCAGTTTGGGGAACATTAAGTTTTTACATTACTATTTTCAAACATTAATGTTTGACACCTACTGTTTACTGGAAATACCAACACCTTTACACACTAATAAACTTCCTACTCCTGCTCCATTCCACCAACACACCCACCCTACACACATGCACACGCCCACAAACACACACACACACACACACACACATATACAAATACACATGCTTAAAGCGAGATTTCCTCTGCTGCTCCAGGCTAATGAACCCGACCAGGTATTATGTGCTCAAATGGATTTCCCAATCTGGTCCAGCAGTGCTGCAGCCAGACTTGCAAGCAATCTCCTTACCTAATCTGTAATCTGTCATGTTGAAAAGAAGTCAAACTCGCTAGTGATTGGCTTAATGAGGGGAATCATTAACAGTTAAGGACCGTATTAGTTTTCATTTACCTTGTGGAGCCATCCTTCCTTCTCTTACGAGGCTTTAATGTAAGAAGATATACAACAGTGTAGCATTGCATTGAAAGTTGAGGCGAAACCTCTCAGAGGCAGAGCGCTGTCATATGGAAGATAAGGAGTTTACTGTATGTTGACAGTTAATAAATTAGTCACCAACCAAAGTTTTTCAATTTGGTTTTGTAGCATCACAATTCGTAGACTATAGTACACTGAAAAGTTAATATACACATTGATACAAGTGCAACATTACCCAAATACAAAATATGTGTTACAAGAATTGTTTTTCTTGCCTTCAGCGTTATGCCTTGTGGGACAATCCCTCCTGGATTACTTCCTTGTCCCTCTTTGTCTTCTCTCACTTGTGACCTACATCCTGTCCACATCTCTTTTTCCAAGCTCATCTGGGTAAAGAGAGCGCAACAGAGTTTTGTGTTTGAATCCAGTCCGGGCCATTTGTCAGGTTTTTCTTTCGTCTCTTCAATCTTTCCTGCCTCCTTCACTTTAAACTGTTTAATAAAAAGAAATTCCACACTGATAATCTTTATAAAAACATCTTGCTGTGTCCTCTCCACTTGCTTTTAGTCTCAACATCTCTGCCTTTTGTTTTTCTCTAAACTCTGCCATCTTTACCATTTTCTCAGCGGGAGGTGAAACAAACAAACTGTAACCAAAGACAAGCAGTCACAGATTCACTTGCATCCCGAAAGAGATGTATCAACCACACAGTCACACATTTAAATTAGCAGTGGCAGACAATTGGATTCCACAGCAGTGCTGCTGAGAAAATAGTGGCATTTCTTTTCCCTTCAACCCTACAGATAGCACTTTCAACTCCCAGCCTACTTGTTCGGTTTTTCAACAGTTTCACCTCCTTTTTGTCTGCCATTGCGCAGAGCGGCCTTTGATGATTCGGGAAAAGAGTAAAGAGAGCGAGAGACATGTTTTATCCTCCCACACAGACACACGCTATGCCGTACGGTTGTACACTCCCCAAGACGGGGACCTCTGCACAGCAGTACTCCATTGCTGTACTTTGAGCTGCCGTGGCAACAACTTGGGAAATTCATTTTGCTTGGATCTGGTTTTGAGTGACAGCTTGAAAAAGTTGCCTGACACCTGTGCAGTGACGATGTTGTTTGCCAAGGCACAGGACAGAAAGAGTCCAAAAAAATCCTGCTGCTTGCTTTCCATGTCTGTTGATCATGCGTAAACACCTTGCCACAAGGGTGTACTTGAAAAAACAGTTATATTTTTTGTCGACTTTGTTCATGGCTCAGTGTGAGTTTGCACATATGAATTTGTGTTTTTTCTTTCTCCTGGCTTTTATTGTTTTTACCTATATAGCAGGACTGGATGTTATGTTTTGCTGTTTCTGGTAGCAGAGTGGAAGGTTATCCCCTATGTACGGATTTGTGAAAGGTTGGTTGGGGAGCAAGGTAGAAATTATTTACATGTCTTATTCAACAGGAACCTTTAACTTTAATCCCATGGGCATAGAACTGCAATGTTTTGTTTGCACACTAGAAATGATCAGTCCTCCATTTCTGTCTAGACTAAAATAGTTAAACAAATAAAGGATTGATCGTCGTAAAATTTTGTGAATACTTTTTAAAGTTCCTAAGTGATGAAATGGAGTGACTTTGGAGATCTCCTGAATTTTTCATTGGGGTGACATGAGTTGACCTTTGTATATTTTATTGATGTGTCTCTGTAAGTATTAGATGGGCTGTCAGGAAATTTGTCACATAGAAATTGTTTTTAGGATGAATTGCAATGTATGTATAATTGCATGAATCCAACACTTTGGTCAGTGACCATACACCTGCAGAACTTAGTGTTTAGTGTTAAAACTTTATGGATCCTAAAAAGTAGCAGGTTGGTGTTATTCTTTTGAGCAAGTTAGCATACAGAGTTACTTGCTTTTGGCAAATGTCTTAAAGCCATTCCTAAGTACAGCCTTTTTTGAACTGCTAGTATGGTTAGAAGACTAAGATATTGTTGCATCTACACAAGGCTAAGCCTTGTGTTTGAGCCTTGTGTCAAGAAATGCAAGGCTCAAACACAAGCCAGCTCCCGTATTTAATTCAATGAGGCCTAGTGGGCCAGGATGCAAGTAGGCCAATGCAGAGTGCTCCATTAAAATAAATAAATGAATTAAAAAATAAAAAAATAAAGGAAGGGTCGTTCAGTGCCAGTAGTCAAACCTGCTGCCTGGCTCGACTTTTGCAGCATCATGTAATGAGTGAAAAGGGTACAGTTGCCGATCAACTTTCCTCTGTGACAACTTTCCAGAGTTGTAAAATCTTATTTCAGTTTTACAAACAACTTTGCAAGGTTTCGACCCCTGATGAACCTGAAATTCACAAATCTTTTTTTCAAATTAGACTTCCTACAACCTCACTTCTTGTCATATTTATACCTAAGAAAACACACCCTACCACTGCAACCCCATTCTATAACTCAGGATTGCCTTTTGTATTTTTGTCTACATGCCTACCTGGGATCTTGTTGCCCATCAGTGAACTTAGAAAAAGACAACCCCTCCATTATGAAGTGATTTAGAGAGGAAACTGAGGGGTATGGAAGAGCTTTTTTCTGTTTTGGATAAAACTGCCATTTTGGTGTCTCCTGGAGGGCCTGTGGTCCTTTGTTGCATATTATTTCCTTCTATTTCTCGATGTTCCTGTCTGTATCTACACTATCATTATCTAAAAAGGTGACAACAAAAAAAAAGCCTCCTCTATTTTTTCTACAAACTTGGTAAACTGGTTCAAATTCTTGTGGCCTCTGCAGAGACAAAAAAATTGATTGGCTACATGTGGTTTCAGTGATAAACTGAGACAGAAACAGAGATAGAAAAAAGTCGCTAGAGATACTACAGGCATATTTGATGTTCATTTCATTTACTGGTGTGCAAATGATTTCATCTCCACATGTGAATCGAGAGTGTAATGAAGCATAGATGTGATTATTAACCTTTGGTGAAAATCATTGCATGCTGTTGGTGGATGTGTGCCTCGAGCTGAGTGCAATCTCATCATGTGACTGTGTTTATCCGTGTAACTGAGTGTCTTTTGTCTTTGGAGTGTGTTTTCATTCTGTGTGTGTTTGTGTGTCAGTAGTCATTCAGAATCGGCAGACAGTCAGTTTGTATTGCTGATGCTGACAGGCTCGTTTGAGTAGGATGGGCCAAACTCTCTGAGCTCATTTTTATTACACACACAACTTTTGCGTGTAGTTTTGTGTGTGTGTACACCAGTGTGTGTAGTGTCATAAGCTGTTAACACACATTCTAGCCAATTTAAGATGACGGAAGCCTTTCCCAATAAGAGTTAAGGGTTTGACAAGGGGATGTTCTTCTGATTGATCATCCACATTTTCAATCATTATTTCTGTTAATTTTTCATGGCCTATACTTTGTCTCTTCATATATTTTTGTGTCTGTTAGGTCAGTTAGGTTAGTAAGGATGGGAATTGATAAGATTTGTTAATACCAATGCCCCCATCGATTCTGCTTATCTGTTTGATTTGTATTGATTCTTGTATTTAATCCTGATCACTTTTCTCAGTTTGAATCATGGTAGACCCAGGTTTTCACCTGCAGAACAACTGGTTTAATATCTCTGAGTTTAAAAGCAGTGTGGAAAAAGAAGAAAGACATGCTTGTGACTCATGTGTGCAGAAGCTGCACTGTTTAACTGCTGCAAGCTGTAGCAACAGTCTGTCTTCATCTAAAATGGATGAAATAAAAGGCATATTTGTACAGCCTTGGTTTTCATTTAGTTTTCTTATTCAGAGAAAAAGCCTGCTAAGCCTGCCTGTGTGTTGGTATAACATGGGATATTTACCCTCCGTTATGAGTGTGCTGTTCTGTTGGGACACCCAGGCTTTCATACCCAGTTTAAGAAATGCACAGCATTACTGAAATTTAAGTCCATGTTGCGCAGGAAAGATTTTTCAGAATATTGCAGATATTTCCATCATCACATTTTTACAGATATCACAACTAGCACCATTATGATCTGTCTTTGTGAAATGAAGAAATTCCTTAAACCATTTCTTCTCCCTGCTGTCATTCCTTTTTGTACAAAGTGTCCAGCGGCCTAGAAGCATTGGTTTGACGTCATGCTTTTTTCTATATCTGTGAATGTTCTCATTCATCCAGGTCATAGTTATTCGAGGCAAATAAATAGAAGGCAACTGGACTCAGTAATACTCAGTACATAGATCTATGTAAAAGTGGAAAAACTGTCTCTAAACCAAGGAGGAGGTCTGAGACATCACCTTTCTCCCATTTACAACGCTGTCCTTTCATCCCTCCCCAGGAGGTTCAACAACTCAGCATCTAAAAACAATGGTCACTCACAAGTAGCTCAGGAGGACCCTAACGATTGTCATTCAGGTCTGGCCTCGTGTGGCTCAAACCACTCTGACTCTAACCACCCCTAACGACTGTCGTTACAACAGAATGGAGACTACCTGAGCCACACCTATGAGAACTTACCATCATTAGACACCATTGTCTTTGGAACACCTCCACAGAGGATAAAACCAGGGATCTCCACCAGCCAGTCA
>JAQNCA010000012.1:5406626-5417025 GCA_029783725.1 Acanthurus tractus
AGGGATCTCCACCAGCCAGTCAGACAGGCCTAGCCCAGTCTGACAAGCATGAACTGATGAAGCCCCTTGGATTAGAGACGAAACGTCTTCACAGACATATAACTGAGTCCAGTTGCCTTCTATTTATTTGCCTAGAATGCTTTTTTCAATGTACAAAGGTCAGAAAAGCATGGCGACTTCTATAGGAGGAGTTAATTAAGATGGAAAACATATAATCCAAATGAATTTGGCCATTCGGAGTTAGTTCTCAACTGGAGCTGGTACTTAAAACATGTTATTTAAAGAACTTCCTGTTCACCCACAAAGTCCCATCTGAAAAAACTTTTTGCATTTATTTTCGTTGTACACTTTTTAAAGAACAGACTTTTTTTGGTAATAATTCATGCTAATAATTCATGGTAACAACGCTCACAATTGCATTAATTTCTGCTTTTCTTTAACAGGCAATATCCCAGAAACCTGGACTAGTTAAAGACCCCCACCGCTGGCTAGCTGAGACGAAGGTATTATTATTACATGCACCAATGCTGCCTTCTTTGCAGGAGATTTTCTATTTAATAATTAATCAGATAACTGACAGAACATATGATTTGCATGGGACATTATTGGCATCATGTTCATTTTCGGGCCCATGAAGATGATAAATAAAAGACAGCAACAGAATACATGAAATCAGTGATTGGGTTTGTTCGAGCCTAAAAGTATTTTACAAACCATGTATGTTTGTATTTATGTATTTTTTCTTGTATAAACCAACATATAATCTTGCAGAAAAGATGATTTATTCTTGAAGAAACCAATTTTCACAGCTGAGCACTGTGATGAGTTAGCAGGGATTATAATGAAACTGTGAAGTTCAGGAATTTGTGACAGAATATGTTTCCATAATAATCATAAGTGCGAGGACATTTGTAATTGGAACCACCCTTAAAAGTTTAGTTCAATGACATTTCTTTCCACTGGTTTCCATCCTTCTAATCAGCATCGTGGTTAACATGATGTTCTGCATAATTGAGTCTCTTTCAGTCAATGAAAAAACAGACACACTTAATTTATTGTGTTGCCTGGTTGCTGTTATCTACTGCACTTTTGCAATAATAGTTGCCTTCTGGCTTCTTTTCAAAACAAATAAGTTCCCGTTTAGTTTTGCAATGATGAACTGTGCAAAAGAAATGCCTAATTATGGCCGTGGTGGGTGATACATGATACTGTGTTAAAATGTGTTTGCACAATTCATAGTGTTTATCACAGTAATGTATATCTCCTGTCAGAAAGCTTTCAGAGCACTGTGCATTTACAAGAGTAAAACACTGGAGAACAAGGGTGATAATTAGCTCCCTAGTTTGCGGTTTTTATTTTATAAAATACAGGTGTGATTTACAGGCTTATAGGGCACAGTTAGAATTCCCATTTAACCAATCATTTTGCTTGGTTGTAATAAGCCTTTAAATGAAACATAGTTAATTTATTTATTTTGCCTTTTGCACTGACAGCGTGCCTCACACCACTTTGACTAAGCCACTGCATTTTTATCTCACTCATTTTGAGCTGTGCTCTTTTTCTGAGTTTAACTCTACAATCAAAGCCAAAATGACAAAATAATGACTATATTTTCTGTTCATAGAGATTTCAAGAGAACTGCAGCTTGGAACTGTACTGAAGCAAAAAAGCCCTTTAAATACAAGAGGAATTAAGATGTAACTTTTCTATGAAAGGATTCATCTTTCAAGGGAAAACAGTTTTCCCCTGTGATTTTCTTATATCAGACAGTTCTGGGGACTTAATTAGCTTCCTATGTGATGTCCTTTGCGTTAATTAGTGTGCAGACTTCTATATCACAAAACCAATTGATGCAAAGTACTGTATGCATATAATATATGAAAAATCATTCTAACAACTCTGATTACATTAAAGTTGGGTGCTGAGGATAAAAATAACAAAGCAGAACGTGATAAATTGCTTTATCCTCTCCAACATAAACTCTCACAGCTTGTTTGCAATTCACTCTGTTTGTATTGACACTCCACCAGAGAAAAACTTCGATTAATTTGTTTGAATGATGCTACTGTTTTGTGCCCTTATACTTTACGTCATCAACCCCCACCTCCCCATTCCTCCAAAAAAACAAAAAACTTTCATATTACTCACACAAACCTGACCACTGAATCATTGTAGGGTTAAAGTGAAGATAAATCATCATCTTGATCACAAAATTTTAAAAAAATAAACAAATCAGGGCAGAACCTTCTGTGACTCAGGTATCTTTTCCCCCAGAGGCTGGTCTGGCTCAGACACTCTAGTACGTACAGTCATCATCATCAGCATCATCATCATCATCATCAGCAGCAGCAGCTGTCTGCTGGCGTCAGTTCCTCCCCTCTGCCCATCCAACCCACACAACATCAGGAGTCAGATGCCTCACTATAGCCTAAACAATCAACGTTGATTTTGAACTTTTATGTAAATTTACTGAACAAAGCTTCTAAGCTATAAAATCTTAAGTGCAGTCTTACATTTTACAAAACTCTTTTCAAAATTAAAACTGTTTGATAAGAGATGAGTCTGAAATGCAGGGAAACAAGGTATCAAGTTGTAAAATCGCCAGATACTTCATCCCCACCAATGTCCTGATCCCCTTAAATTAAAAAAAAAAAACTTTATTGTAATAATCTATAAAGCCCATCCTGCTTCACCCTTATGAAAAATAATTATACATTGATTTTGTATTAATTTAATCACCAGACCAAATTACGTTGGCTGTGCGAGGAGGTGCGGGAGGGCAGCACAAGAGAACAGCGCCTAAGGAAGCAGCATCAGCAGACCAGGGATCAGCTAAAGGAGCTCAGGCAGAGCCGGGACTCGGAGCAGACACTTCTTCTGCAGCGTCTGGAACAACAGGAGAAGCTGCTTCACTCCCTTAGCACCGAAAAGAGAGGTAGACACGCAGTGTTTACTTAAGAAAAGTCCTCCTTGTTGATTTCACTCACATGTAGAAAGCACATGAGAATGTAGTGTATGATTTCTGTGAGTTGTGGCACATGTTTTTTTTTTTTTTTTTTTACTTTAACACTGATCTAATGCCATGAATGCATACAAGTGAGTCAGATTCACTCCAAGTTTAAAATGTCAAAGCACAGCATCATGTAACACTAATGGTGTTGTGCTTTTCATGCAGCTTAAAACCAATTTAAAAAGAAAAAAAGCATCCGATTTAAAATCCTGCATTGTCCATATTTATGGAAGCAAAAATGACCAAACTGTATTAGTATTTTCCAAGCAAGCTTTTAACTTGTTCATATCCACCGGATTAGCAGTGATCACCTTTAGTGTAAGTTATTTCAAGTGGCCTAGCACAGCTTATAGAGACTGACGCATTTAACCTTTTGTCTTTTTGGATGTGCTAGCCATTTTTGATTCATTACATAATGTCTTTTATACACTGCTCAAAAAAATAAAGGGAACACATAATCATTACAGTGTAACTCCAAGTCAATCATACTTCTGGGATATCAACCTGTCCAGGTTGATAGATTTTTTTCTCGTAATTACGAGATCCAGATTTTGTAATAAGAAATCAGGATCTCGTTATTACGAGATCAGGATCTCCCTATTATGAAATCTTTTCTCAGATGCTGCTCAGACAGGATTTTATTTTTGTTTACAATTTTCTTCAAAGGTAAAGGAATAAAGTTACTTTTGTTAAATAAACAATTGACCTTTTATTTTTTTACTATTTTGGAATAGAAATAAGGAATCGTTAGCAACCGTAAATGATAAGCAGAACCGTAATCAGAGTCAGATTCATAAAAATCCTAACGATGCCCATCCCTAGACAGAAGCATTCATGTTATCTAGTGGTTTTTGTACCTGCATATGATCACAAATGTGATATAAAACACCCCTGAAGTCTGTGAAGTCTTAGACCTTTTTGGGACATAGCCTCGTTTTTCAGTGTCCCAAGTTCCATTTTTTGACTGAACTCCCACCAATGAGCTGTAATATATGACCGACCCACAGAAGAAAAAAGTCCTTGTCTTTGTCATATGAACAATACAGGAAAATGGGCCTAATTTGTGTCCCATTAAGAAAGAGCAAGAGAGTTAAAAGACACAATGAGCCTGTAAAGAGAAGAGTAGTTAGACATGAACAGGGAGTTGGAACACCTGTACACAGAGACAATCAACTGTCTGTAACTGCACTCTGGTTTTTGGCTACAGCAATAGTTGCTCCATTCAGATAAGCCATCGGATGATGCAGCCTCATCTCCAGACCCCCTTTAGAAACACAGTTCACTTTATCTTCAGAACCAATCAGCTATTCGACAGAAGTAGCCTTGTCTGTCTCCACTGCTGGCAGAAACACTGATATGGTCTCTACAGTAATTAGGGCTAAGAGTAATCTGCACGTCACAACAACAGGATCGGGTTATTTGAATGAAGGCGTTCAAATTAAGATTTTATCAACTGTTCTTTGAATACAGCTTCCCAGTAATGTGCTTGCTCTGTTGCTTTCTCGTTGTGATTATTGCAGTTAGACAAGACTTACAAATCCCAGCCATATTAAAATGATGAACGCTAATGGCAGCATGTATTCGCAGCAACACACTCAACATGCAAGGTGGCAAAAAAAACTTGTGATCTTAGCCTACCTGTCTTCATCTAAGCTGATTCTTGTTTCTTTCCACCTTTTATATTATCAGTCTGGTGATGGTATTCTTAGACGAATTAGTTTCTTTCTAATAACTTGTCTGCTCATCTCAGCAGATTAACAGCTAATGGCAGCACTGAGCAGAACCCTCGTGTGTTTTACGGTAATTGCCTCACACTGAATTTATTAGTGTCAGATTGTGGTTGCAGTCTATGTAGTTTCTTTAAGGCATTTCATCACTTTAGAACTGATCTCTCTCTTGGCATTCTCCTTTTAAAACAAGTCTTCACAGCTTGTGTAGATAAGAGTAGTGCTTTTATTACAAGACCTGTCCAGAGTTTTAGTAGATATGTGACTGGGTGTGAGTCACACTCTAGAGATTTGTCCCCTAGCCAGAAGTGCTGTTTGGTTAAGTACAGAAGTCAACTGTGTTGGCCAGACAAGTCAGATGTATGTTTGTTGACATGCACACATGCTTGTGGAGGTAATTGGATCTTAAACTTGGGAGCAACCTTTGATAAAGAGGGAAATGGAAAAGAAGCCAGCCTGGTAATAAGTTTGTAGGCACACCCAGACAGACTGTTGGGCTGCATGCTTCCAAAAAAGTGACATAAATGTGTCACTGAACACAGCTCCAACACAGAAGTTGAAAAAAGGAATGTTATGTTGCAAGAATAGTCCTTTTTATGACTATTATTATTATTATGAAATATAGATTTAATTTCAGAAAGATCATTAAAAATAACAATTATTTGAACATTTTCTTTCTCTTTAGAATTCATGTAAGCTGTTGCCACATTTTAATTAAAACAGTTTGCACAAAGCTTATTTTGCTTAGCATAATGCCAAACAGAGCAAACCTGGGTAAATATTGTGATATTTGCCTAATAAAACTATTTTGCTAAATGAATTCAGAGTTATTCTTCTAAATTAACACCTCATTAAACAAACAAGCACTGATTGTAATTAAAAGCAATTTGGCATTACAGGGAACAACAAACACAAGCAGAGCTTGACTTTCCCCAACTGGTTTAGGTAAAGAAATGAATCCACTTGTAGCAGCAAACTTTGTTTGAAACAGTTTTATATATTGAGGTGAGCAGCATCCACCACATAGTGAAAACAGTCATGGCATTACTGGCATGCTGGAAGGTTTGGTGACTGCATCTACTTTTTCATTTCTCATTGCTTGGAATTGTGACAGTGATTATTGTGTGATGTCCTGTTGTCTGTCCCACTCTAACTGTTCTGCACCTAAGCCTGATCCAAAGCATTTTTATCAAATAATAGCAGCTACTAAGTCCTGACCCCTACATGTTCTACACAATGCAGTTGTAACAAATGTAGGTCAGATATGCTTGACAGTTAAAAAGCCTGGAATAGCACTTTATTTCGCAGGTTTTTTTAGTGTCTAACAATTTCACAAGAAATTTTCAGGAAAGAATCATGTAATTTGTCATAAATAACATGAAAATCTTCTGAGCTGTCTTACTCCAAATTCCTTTTAGTTAGTGCACAGCAGGTCAGCTGAACATGAAAAAATAGAGCTCTACTTTACTTCTGGCAGAGCGCTCACTGTGTTCCTGCTCTGGCTGTTTTGGTATCAGCTGTAACATTCATTCATGCCTCAAGATTACGCACTTGTTTGTCAGCTGCTTAGCCACCAGCTTAGTTATGCACTTATATTCATACAGGTGTGTGATATAACCTGACTAAATAACTTCAAAACAGCTTGACTCGTCTCTTTTACTATGCTGACATATCCATGACAACATCATTTGCTGCCACAGCTGCCTCAACCAGCCAAAACACTAAACAAACATTGTTTGTAATGATTAAATTAAGGTCGGGTCATGTTGATGAATGTGTTTTCTTTGAGAGCTTCCTCAAGCCATAGAGCCTTTTTCCGTTTCCTTTAAATGGCATACTATTCAACAAATGTATATGAAGAATAAAATTCAAATTAATACACATTATAAATGTCTTATTTTACCAACTTAAAAAATGTTGTCAGAGCTTTTTTTTTTTTCTTTTTCAAAAGTTAGTACTCAGTGACAGTTATTTTGAGACTGTTTTTTAAACAGCAACAATATTTCTTTCAGAGGTGTTGGAGAGGAGTCGCAAGAAGGAGGAGGAAATGAGGAGCCTTCAGGTAAGCATCTTAATTAATCCTCATCGATTTGTTTCTTCATTTTTGTCTTTTTCACTTTATTTTTTATTGTTGACCTAATGATACTTATACAACAAACAGATGAATATGTCAAAAATAAACCAAAAAGAAACATGATAGAAGAACCTAGTTTAGTTGCCCATCCATCCTCTCAGTTTCATTAACTACAGAAGTTGTTTTTTACGTGGTGTCTGTACTGTTTTGGCTCTTGAATTTCTCCAACTTTTCTTCCAACTCTGCTTCTTGCACCTCAAACGGTCTGTCAGTCTTTCAAATATGTAGATTTGCTCTGCTGTCTCCATCCAGTTGTTCCTGGGTTGAGATGCCTGCTTACCTAATTTCTTTGTGATGGCATTTTTACAAACTGGTAACATTTTTGACCGATCACTATTCCTTTTTTGCACACTGGCTAGCTCAGTAGACTTATGTTTTAAAATATACTATTGGCCTTGGGTGTGACAAAAAAATATGAGATTTTTCCAAAATTATTGGGTTTTGATGGGGTTTTTTTTGCTTTTTTCACCATTTATCAGTAGTTTCTTTGTTGAACTCTGATCCCTTTTGTCCTTTCCTCCCTCTGTCAATTTTGGAATATAGCGCGGATATAAATCTTACTTTATCCTCTGTATAAATGGCAGATTTTTAATATCCAGCTGGCCTGATTTTTAACTTTTTTACCAAAAAGAGACAGCTGGTGCTATTTTTGTTTATGCACTACACTGCCTTCAAACTCCTTTTCTGTTTTGCATATCTGTTGGGTTGTTTTTGAGGAACTGCTGGGCTTTAGTCATCTGAGTTCTGTGATGCAGTGCTGTAGACATTAGTACACAGCCGTGGGCCTGACAGACTCCTTGCAGCCTTGCTTGGACAAGTAGCTAATTACTGCAGACAAGAGGCCTTGGAGTTTAAAAGCCACCAGAGGCCTCGTCTCTGTCTCTCAATACCACAGCATCTCCACTTGGCAGGCCACCAACTCACCTAGCCTGGATTGGACAGGTCCCCAGCACCTCACCGGCCCCTTTACTCACCGTTAAACAGTGAAAAAACACGCCCGCACACACACACAAACTCAAATGCCGGCTTAGCATTTGTTCTGTCTAAACGTGCGTTTGTACCTCTGTTAACATGCATGTGTTTTCTTTGGATCCTCGGGTCCCATCTGTGGCTGCGTGATGGCACCTGCCAGAGCTCGTGTGCAATTAATCAGCCTTCTCAGACCCAGCCGAGCTTTTAATTATGAAGGATGAGGAGAGAGAGACATAGAGAGAGGAGACGGGCAGAGTGAGGGAAGTGGATGCGTATGAAGTTGAGTGGAGGGGGGGAGCTGAATAAAAGAAAGTACCCTTGTTACAAACCATCAACACATTACAGACGGTGGGAGGAGGAGGGGCAGCTTGTTGGGGGAAGGAGCAGGTGTGTGTTTGAGTGGCAGATAAGAGGCATAGCATAACTTATGCATCGTTAGAGGGGGAACATCAGTCAGGAGCTGGATGAGCGGCAAGAGCAGTTTGTCTTTGTGTGTGTGAGTCAGTGTGTGTGTGATAAGAGGCCTGTTGTGTGCTAGACTTTCCTCAGCCTCCTGCCTTCCCCTCCCTTGCCACCCTTTGGTTGGAAGAACACAATTTCTCTCCACTGCCACTGCCCCCCCCCCACACACACTGGGTCTCTCTCCTGTTATCTAACATTGTAAGCATTTACTTGGACTTACTGTCTGCTTCATTTTGTTAGTTTATTTTTTAGAAGCTTATAAACTAACAAAATGCTGTGTTTGTGTGTCCTTCAAGGACCGCATACTGGACCTGGAAATGGTAAGGTTCGGCTTTATTTATTTTCCTTTTTTTTTTTTTTAATCAAAGTTATGAATAGAGTTAGAGAAAAATTGGTATGCATGTTCAGGTTTTGAAAAGCGAGAGTTATGAAGGTGAGTTGTTAAATCATAAGTCTGCTGACTTTCAGTGTGATTTGATGCAGCCGTGTAGGCAGGTTCACCTAAGGCGATGTTTGTTTAGCAAACCATGGAGGCTAACACAGGGTTAGAAATGATTGCTTCAGTCGAGGCCCAGAGCTCTGTTAATCATCATAAGTCTTTCCTGGGGGGTTAAGAACGGAGCTGCACTGACAATACAGTATTGACCTCAGCATCCACACAGTTAACACTCACCACTAACATCCTTAATCAGCTATTAGATGTCAGCCCAAAATTACTTAGCACCACTGAAAGGTTATATTGACTCAAATGGTTTTTTACTTTATGTGGGGGAAAAAATTAGATGGAGCTGTCTCATGCACGTTGTCCATCCATCACAATTATGCGGCGCTTGGCCATTTCAACCTTCAATTAGCTGCCATGAGAAGGAAGAGGAAATACCTCTGACCTCCATCAAGTCAAATAATTTCTGCTTACTGCAACAACACAGCGGCAGGATGCATCGACCGATCCTCCACTCAGCCTGCGGGATGGGGATCAGCCAGCAGTCTTACTTGTATGTCAGTGTGCCATTCAGTGAAGCAATCAGCATGATGCCTTGTAACAACTAGCTCTTTTGATGCCTAAATGCGCCATCTGAATGAGAATGAGAAGGCTATTGAAATATACAGTGGACTGATGAATGGAATTGAGTGCAGCTAGAGTAGTTAATCAAAGATTGCACTGAGTGTGCTGTAGAAAATGTCCTCAATTAGCTTTTGAATGGAGCTGGCAGGACCACATCATGTCTGTGCCCATCATGGCTTGAGCACACTGTTCAGTTCATAAAACAAGAGTTGGAATATGAGAGAATCCATAGGAAATGATCAAGTAGGGATTGTATTTTTTTTGCATTTTGAGAAATACAATTTTAGATGTTAAAAAACAACAACAAAATAAACCTAAGCAGCATTACTGCCTAGAGCTGTTGTTCAGTTTCTACCATAAAGGAATACTCTACAAAAACCTCGTAGGTCCCAGTGGTCAAGTGGTAATAACAAAACATCCCTCATTCAATTCCAGCCCTGCTATTGTTCATGTCTGTCTTTCACATCATCATTGTTCAATAAACCCAATAATAGTGAAGTAATAATAAAAGAATGGCCTTTAAGAATCAAATAGCATACTAATCCCTTGGTTGTGGCTATAAAGTGGAGTTAGGACCAGTCCGATCCGATATTGGTATTAAGTGCCTATACAGACGCAATTTACTGGTGGGATTGGATCTGAGTTTGCAGTGGACCATGAATCTACCATAAGACAGTCTGCAGCTGAATTAGCCAGTAAAAACTAACTTACTTAACATTATTGCAACAGTTCATGAACAAATTCAGCACTTTTAGCAACGCCTCACAGCAACAAAGAGTGTGATTCGCAAGTGTTGCATTAAAAATTAAAAAAAAAATTTCAATAAACAAACAAGTTATTTTCACAGTCTAGGTTTCACACCAAAACACATTGTTTTCTTCAAGTCTAACATATGTGTTAAATAAGTGTCTGTCCTTGTAAAACACTACTTTGAATAAGTGTTTGTTACTTTGAAAACATTGGAATATTTTTATTTATTTATTTAATAATCATAACACCTTGTCTACTTGCTGCATTGAGCTCAAGTC
>JAQNCA010000012.1:5417125-5499340 GCA_029783725.1 Acanthurus tractus
TATTTATTTAATAATCATAACACCTTGTCTACTTGCTGCATTGAGCTCAAGTCAAAAAACTTTTTGAAGTCACAACACTGTGGAATATCTGAGCGTGTAAATGCACTGTTTGGCTGATCTGTATGCGGTCTGATTATGAGGTTGTTGTGCCCGTGTGAATTCTTATCACACTTCCTTTTAAAAACCACAGATTTTGTATGCAGAGGCCTTTTCACATTGTGTTGTGTTATACACAGCAGTGCTAATATTTTTAGATGTGAACCCTCGTTATTTGAGCTGTACGTCTCTGTCCCTGCAAAGGCATCATTAGACGCCACAGAGCAGTTAGAGCCCACAGACGGCTGATCCAGCTGTGCAGCGGTCATCAGTAATCATCACTTCAGATGGCCTTTGACTTGGAATGACATCTCATTTCACCGAATGTGTTTCATCAATTATGCTGTCCTCACTTTGCTCTCATTCATCTTTTCCTCTGCTTTAATTGAGAAGAGCTGAGGAACGGGTAAAAGACACATAAGGGGACAGGTAGACAATTGAGGGAATCGGGATGCAGCCCATAGAAATTCTCCATTTAGTGTTTAGTTTTTGCATTTTGCTCCTCTCTGCTTTATGTTTGTTCATAATATAGTCTTTATGATTTGGGGAGGCTTAACTTGATCCCTTTGTTTTTTAATTGATAACAGAAGACATTTTTAAAAATAACTGCAAATGAAACTAACTACACTGAAACAGCATCTGTGGTGTCTGTGCTGTGAGCTACAGTCTTTTGCCTTCTTTTTTTACTGCTCATTCAAAGAATCCCTTTGAGCTGCATTTTTGTTAATTAAGTGCAAACACAGTTATTGTATTGATTTCTCAGTCAAATCTGAGTACAGTTAGTGGCATTTGTACTTGTCACAGATTATTGTTTGGAGTAAATTGCTAAATATGAATGTCAGACAATACTAGAAGCTTATTTTATATTCCTGTTAAGTAAACTAATTTTGTTTTGTGTGGTTTCCAGAACACAAGAGTAGCCCTGGACCACTTGGAGACAATACCAGAGAAACAGTCTCTGATGGAGAATTTTAAAGATTTAGAGGTAAGTTTACTTAAAGCTTGAAGCCCCGTTTTTAAAAAGGTTTGAGCTTTGCAAGAAAGGTAATTAAAAACAGAGTCCCTCCTGACCTACATTCAGTTGAGTGCAGTACAAGGACAAGATATTTAATGTTCAAACTGATATGAATTATAATGTTGTGTAAGTATAAATAAATTCTGAGTTTGATGCTTGAGTTGTTTGCACAGTGAGGTCTCTGTCTGTCATTTGTTTATTTTAATGATGTACAACACATTTGAAATGGAAGACAAGTCTTGACTGCAGGCCACTCCAGCACCCATCACACTTTTACGATGAAGCCACTCTGTTGTAACAAATGCAAGATGTGGCTTGTCTGGAATAAGCAGGAACGTCCCTGAAAAGACCTCGCCTGAGTAGCAGCATATGTTGCTCCTAAACCTGTGTGTACTTTTCAGCATTAATAGCGTCTTCACAGATGTGCAGGTTACCCATGCACTAAAACACTCCCATACCATCGCAGTGCTGGCTTTTTTTAACAATGCACTAGTGACTCCATTTTACTTCATTTTATGTTGAAAACTGTTTGCAATACATAATAATTATCAAACTCTTTTTACTTATGTTTTTCATATCATCCCGACTTTTTAGGGAATCAGGGTTGCAGATACAGTTTTCAGTAAATACAGTAGTAAAGATCCATCCATGGATGCAGTAGAACATGAAAAAATAAATTCACATCCAATAACCACCATACACAAAACCACCAAGAGCATATATTTGTTAGAATTGATTATAATTAGCATATAAATGCACTTAAGCATCATTGTATATATATATATTTTTTTGTCGATTTGGTGCCCCAACAGTTTCTGAATGCAATAACTGTTGTAAAGACATACCTCAGGTGTTTTTAACAACATTATCAGTTGTAATGTGCATGCATACTACAAATTAAATTCATAGTAACAGTATTATGTCACATAACCAAGTTTTTAATCGGCAGTCAAACCCCTGAGAGCAGTTTAGTCTGTCAGACAGTGAGTGATGAAAACACTGCGCAGGGTTTTGTGCCATTTCATAATGGCCCTCCAAGTTGCAAAGCAGAGTAACTGGTGATCAGGGTGCAGAGAGACTGACACTGAGACACCATTCACCTAATTACAAGTATGTGGCATTAAAATGATTTTAAAGTGGTTCATTTTGGGCAAAAAGTCACTCAATGTGGTTTAGGAAATGGCTCTGTTGTCTTGTACTATTTTTTTAAAGCTTAAGACTATTTAGATGCTCAGGCTTTTGTTCTTTTGATCTAATTGAAGACGGTTGTGTCTAAAGTCTATTTGGTCATGATAACATTGCCACCATTTTGTGCCTTCAGGAGTCACAGAGGCAGAGGGAGGTGGTAGAGCAGCGCTACACCAAATACAAAGAGATAGTCTCGGACCTTCAGCACCAACTGGATGAATCAAAGCGCAGAATCCAAGACTACAGGGTACAACACACACACACACACACACGCAGACAGATACAGATCTGTATTGTAGAAAAATGAGCTTTATAATGCCTCACAAGAGCCTTTACTCTCCGACAGCAACCCACACTTTTTCTATTTCAGTCACTAATGGCGCTGCTTTGTCCAAACACCAGGTTTGGAAAAGGATAGCCTGACTTTGAGAGCCATTTATGTGTCTAGCTCGCCCACACCAGTGCCAGTGTGTGCACTGTACCTAATTTGCAACTTGTATGAATAAATGAATAATTTCACATGCTGGTAATGCATCATGGTTGGACAAAGTGGAACAATATCAAGCATCATCTTAAATGTACTCTTAAACAATACCTGGATTTTAGCAGTCACAGTTAATTGCTATAGTCTTTTTCTGTGCAATAAAGCCGTCAGGGGAGACACGAAGACATCACTGTTGACAGCTGATCGCCATCAGCAGTTTGAAACCTCCCCTAAACAGCCATACAGTCAGTTTTAAAATGGATTCAATCTGCAAGATTACACTGTCTGTTTACCAAATGTCTCCAGTGTTGAGTGATAAGTGGTGATTACATTAGCTTAATAGCTGCTGCCCATCTAAGGTTTGTTTAAGGGAAAAGGATGGATGGGATGTCTTTTAAAGACGTCCATCTTGTTCAGAGTCAGTAATGCCATTAACAAACAGCTTCTACACTCAATCTAATAGCTTTTCAGTGCTTGTAACAACAGCTTCGACTCCTCTGTCCTATTTAGACAAGACATTTGAAATGTTGATAATCTATACACAAACACGATTAAAGAAATCTGTAATGTGAGTCAAACTTTAAGAGACAGCAGTTACTTTGGCGGTGCAGCAGTATCACAAAGTAACAGGAGATATCTGTTCGGGAGAGGACACTTTTGCCTGCATGTTTACAGGCAAATAAATGTCTGTAAGAGAAGCTTTTAACATATAAAGGAACCCAAATCACTCACTTCCCAAACAGAATATTTTAGCATTCTGTAGAGCACTTGGGATGTCCAAACAAGCATTTTGTGGGCAGCTTGGTTCCACTCTCACTTTATAGTGCTTTGAATTTGATTTTGTGTAGTCAGTGTACATTGCACTACTGCAGGGCATGCCTTATACAGAGCTATTCACACTTATGGAATTTAGATGTCTATATGCACATACACACACTTTGGACCAACAAACATATGTAATGTCCCAACTTTGACAGAGATTAGTTTTAGCTTTAACTAATGCTCATTCATTCAGTGTATGAACATTTGCAGCATCCCATCATGCGTTCAGTGTCTTCTTGCATCTAAAGATGGTAATTGCCAGTGTTACTAATAATAAGTATAGTTTACATAATAAATAAAAGACATTTAACATTTATTTTGTAGGTAATCAAAGCTACGTTTTGCACACTGTCAGTCCATGCACATGTTCTGCTCTTGATCTCTGCTCTCTGCTTACCTCTCTAAAGCCAGACAGTCTGCACCCCTCATCTGACCTTTGTCAGGCTCCACTTGCTGAGTGCTGTGAAACTCTGAGCTAAGTGCTAACAAGAGGTCCAATTTTTACTGTGTGCACCATATTAGTTAGCATGCAGTCATTAATCACATGCTAGTTACCACCAAAGACAAAATACAGCTGAGGCTAATGGGGATGTTTTTTATCCTCCTCTTTTTCACACTCTCTTTTCTTGGTGTGTAACATGGGTTGCAGCCTCACAGGGCTGCCAACTGTTAACTTGTATCCCTGACTGTTACCGTGTTGTCTTGTTTTCCAGGATGAGAAGCTGGACGCCACTTCCAGGAGCCTGAGACTGGCTGCCTTTTCTTCCTCCATCAAAGGCCCCAGCACATTGCTTAGCAGCTCGCTGAGATCTGACACACTGTGTGAGTATGTTTATACTGAAGCTACAAAACATGTGCTCTGACAGCTTATCTGTTGCCCGGTTTGATGCCAGACATGTTTTTTTGCATCTCTGCATTGCTAGATACAGTAAATGTGTACTAGTGTGTTTAATGTTTTGTAGTGCACCATCAGAAATCTGCAAATGCCCCCCACCTTTTTTTTGTAACTAGATGTTTTTCAGGACAACATAATTCCACAGTGCAGTATGTCATTATAAAACTTAAATTCTGATGTACACAATAACAATACAGCATGTCTTAAGGCACGGAAACTATTCCATTCAGGATCTCAGTATGTTACCCACCGCTCAAACTTTCCTCAGTGAACAGTGAGGTGTGTGTGTCTGTGTCAGTGCCGGTGGCTCACAGCCAGAGTCACTTGTAGCACTTTTTTAAGCTGCTTATATTTGGCACTGTGTCAGAGGAGGACACTTTCTGTGTCATTGTGTCTGGTTTACATTCATGAATTATAGTGGCCAAAACACATGAATTGCTGTTTATCTCTTATGTTAATATACCACAAGATTTTTGTCTCTATTCTTGACTTTGTTTGCAGAACAAGGTACCACTTTTAATGGAATAGATCTACTGACAACTAAAAAGAATGTAGCATTCTGACACTTTTGTGCTGTGACTGTTTGCAGACACAAAAGGAGTATAATTGTTTGTCTCTCACTTTCCTTCCTTTCTCTCCTTCCCTCCTCCCTCCCTCTGCCGCAGCTCCTCTCAAACGCCTGACCAGTTCGAACTTGGATGACTCCACAGTCAACGGGGCCAAACCTCTCTCAGATTAGCTCGACCTCAAGTGAACCTTTTATCCGTAACTCTGCAAAAACCAAACACACAGTGCTTACAGCTGATTCTACCTGCCTGGTGCTCATCCAGAACAAAGAACAACTTGACTGTACCAGGAGGCCTTGCACTCAACATTAATCCTCCTCGACTACCTCAACCAGACAATCACTGAAGGTGCTCAAGAGCAGGAGGGTTCTGAACTTTGAGAAATACTTTGAAGTGGAGATAAAAGTTTAGACACTGTAAAGGAGGATGCTATTTAAAAAGCATTCTAGTGTTATTTATAAGAACCTGAATAGTATGTACTTGTGAAGATTTAAACCAAAATAGTTTCACTGTGACATATTTTTTTGCAGTCCAAACCATTTAACTGCTCAGCTGTTGAATGTTGTTGACCTTACAGCCACTTTGTACTGTTATTATAATGCTTTTTTATGATATGCCTGTGCTGAAAAGATTTAGTATATCTCTACTGGTGCCTTTTAAACTATATGCAGTTTTTTAAACCGACATATTGTTTTGTCTTCATCATGAAAATGTGATGCATTTTATTTGGTTCTGTCATAAATTAAATGTATTGACCAATTTTCATTGTTACTTTATACTTTTGCTTGATGCAGATTATATTTGTAAAACAACAAGCACAAATAGAGCACAAATAGATGTCTATTTTTTATGGAATGTGAAGGAAGTGTATGCACTGTGAATAAATCCCCTCGCATCTAAATGTTTGGTTTTATAAGCACACTTGATGTCCCCTTCATTTCATAGTGAAGTATTTGCTTTGCCACAGCTGAGAGACTCGAGCTACTCCCACTGGTTTATCTTTTGCTTTTTTTTTTTCTTTTTGCTAAAATCCTTCGTCAGTGAGAACAACCTAAAGCCACATGAGAGAGAAATGTCCTCTTTTAATTTACTGCTCAACTTCAAAGGCATAAACTTTTGTACCTGCTGTGCAAACATTTTTTAAAGTTCGTACATAATCTTGTTTGAGTTGCATCTTTCAAGACTTCGTTAAGTAGTTTGGAGAGGTTCTGTGAAGTGGTGCACAGTATGAGCCTGACCAATCACCCTCACAAAAACATTGAACAGCCAAGCAGGTATGAAGCCCAAAACTGACAAACATATCTGATATTTTTGGTTGAATAATAAAAAATGTGTGTAAAAAAAGGAATCCTCTAGGTACTGATAAGTTAATTAAACAATACAAAAGAGGGGGATGGATCTGCACTTATGTATTTTATGGGCAATTTTTTATATTTGACTTTCCTCACCAAATTTCCGTTTTTTTTTTTTGATTTGTAATGCTCTCAAGCAAAGTGGTACTTCAGTGGACAGCTATTTAAAAGCCATTTTTCTACATGCATGGGTTCTGATGGTACGATTGAATATCATCTACTTTGTTAGACAGTAGTGAGTCACCCTATACACTGCCACCAGTGGCCCGTAAGTTTTGTAACTTGCTAAAAATGTAAGAAAATACACTGAGCATGTCCTTACTTTCAAAATAGCATGTTGATAAATATAGCTCTCTTTTTTTAAAAAAATTCATGCATTAGGGTTAATGAAGAGAATGGGTTTGCCAACTCTGCCTCTCTAGCTAGCTTGACTGAAAACACTGGCTTCAGACATGAAGTGCCAGCTATTTTGGTTCTACACCTGCAGCACCTGCACTTTACTTCAGTGCATGTAAGGTTAATCATCCCTATATTTTACAGCATACTGCTATAATGTCAGTGTATTAAACTCCTGTAACCGTGGCTACAGCATTTTTTGATAGGCAGATTATTAAGTAGCCATAAAAGCACTAAAAACAACACAGAACACAGAATAAAGAATGTGTTCGCATGCAAGTTAGCTAAGTACAATAGCTAAATAAAAAGGCTGGAGCTTCATGACTTTATTTAACCTTTTTTTGTAATTCAGTTAAGCTAGGCACAGTGCTCACAATTGATCCGCTAATGTTACATGCACTCACACACACACAAAGCTTGGACCAGTTAATGCTCTGGGCATGCACTGACACACCCCACTGAATGTGTGCAAACACTGAAAAATATGAATAAGTCAAATAGCCAAACTAGCTTGTCAATATTAAATGAAAGTAATGGGAGGTAAAGTATAAAGAAATTAAAAGGTTTTTTTTGTTGTTTGTTTTTTTTTTAAGCTGATTAGAGGCGAACAAAATATATAAAAGTTAATATTTTTCACAATCAATTTTCATTTTTTAAAAGTATTATTTGTTGCCACAGGCCTGAACACTTTATTTATTCATTTACTTGATTTTTTTTACTTTTCTGATTTGCCTTTACTTTTTTTTGGTTTCAAGGCTCCATAGACGACAGTCCACTTTTTTTTTTTTTCAAAGTGATTAATGGCGCTGCTGGTAGTTGTTTATTACTTTCCCGAAAGCAATTACAATTACTTTGGTAATAATTTAAGTGTTACCTGCTGAAATCATGCTGTTCCCAAGTTGTCTAAAACAAGACTTACAAGAATGAGTTAATTAAGCTAAACTTCCCAAAAGAAATATTAGGATTCAAGCACCGTTAATAAATCTAAGCTTGTGGGTTTTTTGGAGCTTTGCATGTGCCAGCCGAACAACATAAATCCTCTCCTTTATAAGCCTCTGCAGGTGTCTTTTGTATAAAAGCCTGTAATATTCAAAGAGAAGGAAAAAAATTAATTGACAGCTAAGTCCTCCGTCTTAATAAAAATCAAAGCTTACAGGAGTTTTGGCAGTTGTGAACACTTCAGTGCTAATGCACTGCCTCATCCTCTGAAGTAACAGCACCGTTATCACTTAAAAATCATTTTCAAAAGAAAAAAAAGCCCTTTATTTTGAAGAAGGAAAGTTTTTGTTAGACTTAATAGCGAAGGCAAAACACAATGTTCCTCATAGTCCAAGCAATTACAGGTCTGGCCGGACAAAATGTGTCTGTGTTTTATGAGGCAGCATCCAGAGGAAAGCGAAGCTCAACCAAGCTTAGAGCAAAAATGAGCTGTGGAGCTGTACTAAGCCTTTGCTCAATCCTTGTTTCCCCTCTTAAGTTCTAAGTACATTTGGACAGCCGAGGTCCAGGGAATATTTAACAATCCTCAGAGCACATACTCCAGCACAGATTGACTTCTCTTGTGTGCTGATTCCTTTAACATACCGTAGATTTAACATCTTGTGGTGGCTGGTTCACTTCAGGGCTATGCACTGCACACACACTGATGCTGAGGTCCCAGTCCAGAGTGTCTCACAGATACCTGGAGACTATGAAATTGAAAATTTAGGATTGTTTTGCTTTGTAACTCTTATTTTACCTGTCAGACCAGAGCGAAGTGAGTTTGTTCCCCACAAGAGCTCAAACTTGTGTTCAGCCTTAAATTTGAAGATAATGAGCAGTCTCAGTGTTTTGATTCTTTATCTCTTGTCATCATGGCATTGATATTTTTACATTTGTCTAAATAAATCACATTTGAAACACTCAGAAACAGCACTGACTCCATACTTTTTTTTTTACTGTTAAGACATCCCTTGAAGAATGTCTGCTTTTCTTAGCTATATTAAGTTGCAAAACATTCAGACTCATAGATCAGGCCTGCTGCTCCCAGCAGACTAGTTTTCCCATTTACATTCTGCCCCATCATTAGTCCAGCTTTACTCCACTTTGTCAGGTTGAGAGATGTTAATGAATAAATTCAGAGCTTTCCACTGGTTTGTGTTTATTTGTTTTTCTGCAGAGAAAAAATACAGCCTCCCTGTAAAAGAAACAATTTGTAATCTGCATTTGCAAATGCATGAGAAATGTAACACACATCAGTCTGAGCTTGTAAGAATAAATTGCAGCATGACAGTCAAAGTCATTATTTAAAATGTGCCAGTATGTTCCAGTCTATTCAGAAGGACTCAGAATACTTCTCCCCCCGTCTGTATGAACGCAGAGAGGCTGAGAAATCAGGTCATTAGCAGGATGATGCATGTTCAGAGCTGACAATCACCACACAAACACATTCAGTCACATACACATTCTTTCTCAGCCCTTGAATGCATGTTTTGTTGTACAGCTATTGTGAAGCAACTACAGGAGATTAGAAAATGTTCCCTTCCTTCTGTTTAGTTGCGCCCTCAGCTCAACTTTCCACCTTTGCACTGCTGGTGTCTCTCTGGTGTTTTTCGCATAAGTGGCTTATTACAAGTCAGACAGCTCCCTCAATGTGTTAGCGTCAGTCTCGACACTCCAATCTATTCCTACAGGTGCCATAGTCAACAAAACTTACAGACCTGTCGCATAATAGAACAAGATGCAAATAAAATGTCTTTGATTCAAGAGACAGCTCTTCACAAGAAATCAACACAAAACATAGTTAATTACTTTAAGTATATCTAGCACACATCGTGTTGTTGTAGTTGTACCATGATTCCCTAACCCTTCCAATTTCTGAGATATCTGTTTATATTTCTGCCTCCATCTCAATACAATTGAAGTTATTAGATTCAATTTCACTCTCAGTAATTCATAGAACAGACTATCACTTCCATTGGCATTTCCAAAGCTTTCAGCCACATCTCATGGTCTCCACAAGTCAATATAAAGATATACACAGATACAAAGCAGGATATTCTTTAGTCTGACTTCCTTTTGATTGACAAGTAACTACCACAGAGTGTCCCTGTCTGCATAACCTCCCCCTGCTCCACCCTCTGGTCCAGATAAGGTCACTTCTGCCTCCAAAATTCAAATGTTGTGACAGCAAAAATGCCAGATATGAGGCTTTAAAGCAGTAGTTCACAAAACAATGAATCCACCTGCCATTTATTAAACACTCGGGGGGAGAGATGGCAACTCCTACATCTTTTCAAGAATGATCGCTGGAGTTAGATTCTAATGTCCTCCTTCTAATGACTCCTGGTCCTTGAATTTTACCACTTCCTAGTTGATGCTGTGACCATGACGACTATATCACTCAATCCAGTAAGGAGAACCTTGAAATGTGAAATAACGTTCCACTTACCTCCACTGTACTGTTTTTGCAGCAGAAATCTCTGATAAATGTTCTTAAACCTGATCTTAAACCTGGGCAAAAAAAAACAGCCTACAACACCAGATTGCAAAATAAGAATATAAAAGAAAAGTGTTACCTCAGTGAAACAACTCCCTAAATTATGTGCCAGAATCTGAACCCTGACATTCAACAGATTTGCAGCCGTTCGTTTTAGTGCTTTATCTTGACATTTACTGTTGCTTCTCTCTGCTAAATTTAAAACTAATAAAGGTAAATAAACTTTAGACATATCTATTTAGGATGTTTTTTTTGTTCAAGGGCATTGCAGCTGGGTGTTCAAATTTAAAGCTCAGTCACTGTGCAGTTTTGGACTTTATGAAATTATACAAACATCTGTGCTAGCACCGCTTGACACACAACATCCACATACTTATATTACTATAAAAGCTTTCCTCTCTAATATGGTGATTCCTTAAGTCAAGGCTCATTGAATATTACCCCACTAAAATGGCCATTAGTAAACACAGAAACCCCATAGTGTTGCTTCTTCCTTTCACAGCCAGTCAAACAGCGATGGGGTGTTTGCCACAGCAGCTTACTGCCGTTATAATGCTGGCGTAAGCCTCTGCAGCAGCCACAGAAGCTGATTCCCATTAGAACAAACCTATTTGGCTTGCATTACAAACCCATTCAATCAGGCAGCCATGCTCTGCTTCTTCGTTTAAGCCCGGAGGCTGAGAGTGTATCCAGCCGCTGTCGTTCAATAAGTGAATGGGTTATTGCAGCTGAGTCTCCGTATCAACCTCATTTTCTTCTGGGCTTAGAAAAAAAAAAGAAAAACAGGCTTTTTGTGCAATTGTTGTGCAACAATTTGTATTTATAACCCATTTTAAAAAAATAAAATAAAATAAGATGAAGTACTGTACACTGGGTTCGCACATCGAATATGCAACAGAGAAAGGAGTGGAGTGATTTCCATGTTTGATAGCAGACAGGTGTGGAGGACCAGCCTGCCGATCGTGATGCCAGAATGACCTCTCCTGGCACTGTGAGCTTGTGTGCGTGCAAGTGTGTGTGTGTGTGTGTGTGTGTGTGTGTGTGTATGTGTGTGCATGTGTGTCTCATCACATCATTTATGCCACACTTGAATGTCATCACTTGTGCTAAACTATATGAAGCAGCTCTGCATAGACTCTCAGCAAACAGACACTGACTGTTATGACACAGTTGTTAATTGACCGGAGTGATGCGGCTGTAATAGTTAGAGATTCAGTGTCATTAATTTGGTACTCATCATTCATTGCATCATATTAGTATATATGCACAGTCTGCAAACGGGGGATAAGCGCTCTGACTCTTGTGCCTCTGGGCAGAGTCTGTTCTGAGTTTCTCTTAGTAATCCTATATGTATTTCTAATGAGCTTGTTATGGGCTACTGTTTCCGACTGCGCTGAATTTGAAACAGATTTGGATTTAACAAATCAAAATCCACCTGCTCTGTGCAGCTGCTGTTATATCAATGACCAGGAATAACACTTGGCCACTGTGGACAGATTTCAGCACCTGTTGGGGGATTATGATGAAAATATGCAGGAGAAGATTATTGAGATAGATGCTAAAATGCCAGATTTTCCCAAAGCTGGGTGAATTAATGCTGAACAGAAATGTGATTTCTGGGGTACATATTAATGTCTATCAGCGGTATGATATGTGAGGGAAGAGATGTGAAAGGAAAGGGGACCAAGAGTCATCTGCTGCCCCTGTGGCCCATAATTCCTAGCCACACCCACAATAAGTGTTTCCTTATGAGCAATACTCATGTAATGTGGGATTATTGGTATGATTAGTATTGTATGATTAGTATTACTAATTTAAACCAGGTTGCACCACATAGACTTCCTATGTAAAGATTAGTTTTACTTAACTTTTCATTTAGTCACACCTGCTAGCTGCCTGAAGGAACTGTTGTTGGATAACACTAACGTTAGCTTGCTAATTTGTCCCTTCTGGATTCAAGAATAAACAGTAAAATATAGAATACAGTCAAAACTTGATAGATGGTGTTATGATACAAACATTTATATTGCATTTCATGACAGTGAACATTCACAAGCTAAAGTTTGGAATCAGTTCTTGCAAAAGCTGAGTCAACCAGCCTGTCAGATAGCAAAGGCAACTGCTTTATGTTTTTGAATGTCTCATGCTTGTAGGTTGTAAAAACTCCTCTTTATAAATGTTACTTTAAAAAGGGTTTGCATTGGTCATTTTTGTACATGGACAACAAAGCACTGTTCAGTGGTTCGACCACACTGACACAGATACCTCTGGCAACAGTTAAATAATACATGAAGTCACCAGTCATTGGTAAAAGAATAGGAAAGCATTGCATATGTGCAGATTTAATAGAAACAGAATCCTGTTTCTGTGTCAAGTGTACAATAAAGCCTCTAACGAGCCAATGTTGCTTTGGAAAAGTTAATGAAATAGAGGGTTAGTCTAAGGTTAGCATTATTGGAACTGAAAAACTAATTAGGCTATCTGCTGAGCAAGTATATTCAGTCAAAGGGGCCCGAAGACAAACAGGTTTTCAAAATGCTTAGAGTTTTCTGCTTCTGTGAACTGAAAAACATATTTAAATCCAAAATTATTTGGAGAAAAAAAGGTTTATAACAACATTCTTCCCTTTCATGTAACAAAGTGGGGACTAAATCAACTAAATGAAAGTTTTTATTACTACATTACTCTTCTGTTAGAGCCAAAACTATTTAAAATGTAAAAATTATTCTTGTTGTCTGAATTAAACTGTTTTCTTAAGCATTCAATTTTTATGGAGAGAGGAAAAACATCGATATAAAATATGATTCCAAAATTTTTAATGGTGGCATATTTAATAATTAAAATAACATTATGTCCATAACTTTGTAAATAATTAAATAACTCCAGTTATTTATAACTAAAATAACTCATATACTTTAAACTCATTTTATACTGAATACTGTATTAACTCTGAAATACATATGCTTCTATTTCTCCTTGTATACACTAAGGAAAAGCTAAATCTACCCTTACAAATGACTGGTAGCGAACTTTAATGTATATTTTTTCCCCTGAAACAATTTTCTTAGAAGTTATGATACAGTTTGTAATGATACAGTGTTTACTTAGCTGATTGCTTCAGATTTTATAAACTAATTCACACATTGGATACCATTTATTGGCTAAGACATAAAAGTTTTATTGGTGCAAGATGATCAGTAAATCAGTATGAAACTATCTGGTTGTTACTAAGCACTTAGGAAGGACTTTAAGTACAAACTTAATAATAGATGAATGAATAGCTGGAACAAACTAATCCTGCCGTTGTGTACTTGTATTTCTGTACAAGCTAATATAAATCCTATTTACCTGCTAGAACCAAGCAATCCAAATAAATCAAATGGATGTGTTTAAAGTTTTATATAACCAGGCAGCTCAATTAGAACAGACTGTTATTTGCTATGACTGGCTGGCTAGAAGCAAAAGACCTTATGTGGGATTCTGTATTGAAGTTGGAGCGTGTTATCAAGAGGGGAGAGCCAAAATATTTTTTTTCACAATCTTGATGAAAATGTTGCACTTATTGCTAGAATTTCCTGTTCCTGATCTTTATCACCTGATGTACCCAAACTACCTCAAACCCAAGCCGAGCGTTTATGAATTCAAACATGTCGCATCTGATTTGAGCTGCACACAGACAGCCTTAACAATAATCTGCCACCATCACTTATGATCAGGTCGTATCTTCCAGCTGGTTTTGCCGCAGTCACCTTCACGGCAGCTCAGACGGGTTTGAAGTTCACTCGAATCTTTTGCTTTCCAGATACCATCCCTCCTCACTTCCCAACTGGTCTAAACAGGCAGGGCTGGGGGTCGGCCTGTGGGCTGTGCAGGGACCGCAGGGAGCGGAGCTGCCGCAGAGATACTTATTGCTTCATTGGGATTCTCACTGGATCCAATCACACTGTCAAGCTTGGATAGGAGGCCTCTCTCCCGAGGTAGTGGATACAGCACACACACTCACACACACACTCAAAGAGTTTTAAACATCACTCACTGACACATACAGATGGAGATGGAGACATACAGTATAGATAAATAGTGTAAATGTGCACCCACATATTGATGCACCCTCTGCTGGCATCATGCACACCGTCTCCATCCACACTACAGACTATTGATGCTCTCGGCTGCAAAGCAACAGTGAAGCAGTGTTCTGGTGTGCAGATCAGGCTCGCTACTCACTTCCACTCCTGTGTTTTGCTGCCCAGTCTCATTTAAAGAAACAAACCTGCTTGGCTCTTCCAGTTTTTGTGCCTCGCCTGGGATAATTCAGTACTTTTTACTGGAGTCTTAAATGAAAAACACAGAATGGGTGCTCTCTAGCAGATAACAGAAATTTGCAGATTTTGGTGTTAATGGAGGTTTTCTGCAAAGACTGATTCTTTTTACTGCACATACAGTGTAACTTACATCATTGTCCACAGGGCAATAAATACCCTCAAGTCAAAAAATCCTTGAGCTGCCAGACCTGGTCCCTAGATGGCACTGTGTCCACTAGGTGAAAAAGCAGCCCTGCTGTTTATCATGCAGCTGTGACAGCCTGTAAAAGCTTTTGTCAGTGGAACTGAAGATTTAGAGCCCAGATTAGCGCATTCATATCTTGGCAGTTAATTAGGGCTGAGGAGCTAAATGAAAGCTTTGGCTGTTGAGTGATGGAGGGAAAGAATAAGAGGAGGTGTGCTCCCTGCAGAGAGACACAAAAGTGAATTAAGTGCACATATATACACCTGACTATTCTGCTAATGTATCACTTTGTGCACCCACTGAGAAATATGAATATAAATGCTTAACCCATGTGCAACCACTGCACTGCTGCTTACTGGGTGTGTTTAACTTTGATGTGGCATAAGTATGTCTAAGGCATACACACGCCTACACAACCAGACAAAGAGGCATGCGCACTTCCTTTTGAGGTTTGCACATGTGTGTATGTGTTTGCCCTTCATAATACTGGAGTTAAGGTCAGCGGGCTCATATTCTATCTGTCAAGACTGATCACCATCGCCTTCACAGCTGCTTTGCTTCAGTCCATAGAGGATACAGCATCTCTCCTGAATCTTTACTTGGAGAAAAAAAAAAAGCAGCCCGTCCACAATCTATACAGGAGAGCCATAAAATGGTTCGGTTTGCAGACGCTCCCAGTGCTCAAGGTGTTTTACAGCCTCCTGCCTCAGTGTAGGAAGCAGCAAAAACGGATTTCATCTGTAATCAGTGACAGAGCTGATGTATCGCTCTCACAAAGCAGCTGTTTATTTGAAAGGAAAAACATGCCATAAAGCGTTTAAATGGAATTAACCAGTTCATTAGTTGAAGTAAAATTTCATGACAGGTCAACTGTCAGCCTTTAAATGCATGAAGGAGAGCAAAGCTGCTCTCTGGTTGGCGTTCTAGAGACCCTATACAGGGTGAAGGCAGAGCTAATGCAGTCAAACACACACAGAAATCCATTTGGAAAAGCCATTAGCAAATGTAAATTGTTTTTCTGTCAATTAAGATATGAATTATCCGGCCGACATCAGCGGGATTGATGTAATCTACTTCTACTAATTTGACTAAAAGGAAAAGTAGTTGCTACACATAAAATCCAATCAATAAAATTTGTCAGCCAACAACTGTGTAAGCAAATGGCTTGTGAATATCAAATGGATATGTTTCCTCTGCTGGCACCCTGCTGGTGTAAATCTGAAAGTGACGAATGGTTGTGAAAACAGCAGTAGCTCACTGTTTCAGGGTTTGTGCCTGTAAGCATTATAGGAGCTGAATGTAGACTTGTTTCCTCTATTTCAGCATTATTACAGGTCATATTTGGGGACTGAGGGTCATTATAATCATAATATTAATTGCTAATGTGTGTTTATTTATAATTTGGGAAAATATTTGGCTTAACTACAACATAATGCTTTTTATTCCCTTTTTGTTTCTTATTGTTGTGATTTATGCTGCAATTACAAACCCTGGTGGTTGTTTTTGTTGGTTTGCTTCTCTTGTCAGCATCGTGTTAAGTGCCTTGTAGTAGCCTATTTGCCTTTTAGTGTCTGCCCTCTGCACGGTGGAAAAGACTATTTATATGTTTTATATCTTCATTTATTTATTTATTTATTTATTGACAGAATGCCACATACATTTTTGTCTATGAGAAAAATGGACAGTAAGTCTTAAGTCTTTTCTCTAAAATTTGTGATTTATTTGGTTGTTGTCTGTCCAGTTTTGATTCTTTATGTTCAGTTCCTACGTTTGACTGAGATTCATATGGAGGTGTAATGTGGTGAATGATTTTCATTGTGTCTGACAGATGTTCCTGATCCTGAACAAATCAGCTCTGACAGTTAAGAGATAAAGGTAGAAAAAATTGCACCACTGGTGCAGCTTGAGGCTCAATTTACAAAAGACCTCATAAATGAAATGATTTCAAAAAGGGCAGTCAGCTTTGAAAAGACTAATGAAGAATGGCAAAGCTTTATATTTCTTATAACTGTCAGAGATGTCTCAAATGAAACTAGGCCTGACATCAGCCTTCTACACTAAGTCAGCATAGTGGTCCTAACCGCATATTTGGTCCAAACAAGACCTGAATCTTACTCTTTGATGTCTGTTTTACAAAGAAAAAAGATATTGAAAACATGCTTAATTTCTGTGGGAACAGCTTGTTAAATGTGCAATTAAAATTTAACATCCAAACAAACCACAGTAACCAGATTCTGCTGCAGAAAAAGACAAACCCACACAGATAAAGCAGGAATCCACCATCCATCCCAAATGAAGGCTTGCTGTTGAAATTGCAATGACTAGCCTCAGCTAAAGCTAAACATCCTTACTGAGTTTTTTCCCAGCAATTATTAAAAATATTGGTGAGCTGAAATTTTTGTAAGTTAGTTATTCCATATAAAAATGAGACAGGGATGATGCATGATAATGAAAAAAAGCTAAACTCCTGCTAGCTTAACAATGACGAGCTGAGCAAATGTCAGCTGCCATCTTTGATTTCTACCACAGAGGAATTAAAGCAACTTGTTGTGGTTAAAGTGCTTTAAAATCACATTTTAAATTATGAATTGGAATAACTATTTTGACTTCAATATGTAAACTGATTGATTGACAACCTAAAACATGACTAAACAAGAAAGCTGAAGGGAAATTTTGCAAGATCTAGCTGAATCCAGTAAGTACTCTGACTGTTTTGGGTACAGTAATCTGTATAAAAAGGTATTGAATAGAAGCATAACAACTTTCTATCAGTTTTTTAACCATTAACTGATTCTTGGTCATTTGGAAGCAAGAAAAATTGAATTTTGACACAAAACTAACTTAAATTTGAGCAAATAAATGTTCCATTATATTTACAAGCTTGTCACAGTATGTCTGATGGTTGGCACCCAGTTACAATAAAAATTACAGCTTTTTCCTGAAAAATTGCTGTGTGGCTATGATGATTGATAAGAAAACAGCTAAAAGATGGTACAATACTTAGAGATGCTGTCGAGACAGATGCAGGCTCTCTGCAGAGTCGTCAATAACAGCAATCCTTTTCAAATAAAAGTGCTTAAATATAAATATAAAAATTCTTCCAATAAAACTAGAGATTACAGCTGCCATAAACTTTTTATTTCTCAAACCCCCTGTTGCTTTCTAGTTGCAGCAGGATTGAATCTCATTGTGTACCGTTGTGTTGACTTATGCATAACCAAATTCCACACATTTTTTGACAAAGACAAGAAAATAACCTTGAAATGTGGGTCTGCCTCAGCATGTTAAACAAACAAACAAACAAACAAAAAAAGCAGTCCCTCAGTGGAAGAAATCCCTGCTGGCCTCCTTGCTCCCCTTGCCTGTGGCAGGATGAATGAGTTAATATGTAGTCATTGTGAGGGCTGGATATACTCACACACGCTGCTCTGATATCCTACATCAATGGGCTATTGCAAGTTAATGACCAGCTCTGTGAAGGCCCATTTGCACAAAATATGGACGGTGTAAAAACGGGCTGGGAAAGCAGGTGCTGCTGCCATTGAGTAGCTCATAACCCGACCATATGGTTGTGGAGAATCTCATTTGGCTGTGCACTCACACAAAGACCTGACTCTAAAGAAACCCCAAACCATTCCTCTGCTGTTGTGACGACTCTGGACCCTCTAATAACCATTTTCTCCATCCGTACCTTTTTCTCTTGTTGCATCGATGAACAGTGTATGCATTTGCATAATCATCTATAGGTAAATGAAAGTGTTGAGCTGCTCTGCTCGGGACTTCATTTGAATGGAAATGATACCACTTTTTGGTATAAAAGGAAATCATTGAAGTGATAGCAAACGGATGAGAAATTTTGGTTCGATGAATAGTCTGCGGCATAGATGGCATCTATTTCCATCTCCTTGCTGCGTCTTCGCCTGCCTTTACACGAAAACATGGATGATTGAGTGACAGCCACTTGCAATCTAACATCCAGAAAGTTTGGGAACAACATTTTTTTTTATTTCTGGGAATTGTTTGGAGTCAAAGGAGCATAAGACAATAATAATTAACTGGTCAAAAAAGCCAAGTACCAACACAAAAAATCAAATGAACATACACACTGACTGATTTTGCATGAAAATGATTGAGAACAAATAACTTCAGCAATAAATAATGACATAAAAAACAACATACTGCCAGAGGAGAATGTCATAAAAATGAGAAATGAAAATAAGCTACACATTAACAAATAAAACAAATGCAAAAAGACAAGCAGACGAGAACACTGACATCAGTTAAAAAAAAAGAAAGAAAAAAAACACCTGTAAGTCAGTAAGGTGCTAGCAAGAGATCACCAAATCCATCATAATCCATCTTTATTCTCGTTCTGTTTTTTAAATTTCCAATAAAAAAATAAAGAACATGATGAAAGTAATTTCAGACTAAGGAGGAGTCCCTAGTATAAGATCTGAGGAAGGTGTTTTCTGTTTGATTGACAGCTTCCCGTGGTCAAATATTCATGCGACTGAAGAGAAACACCATCCCGAGAGACGAGACGTCTAATATAACAACATTTGCTCCCCGTCTAAAAATAATGTTTCTGTGCACATCATTTTTTATCTCCGGGCGTTCCCAGCAAAAGAATAAAAATGACATTTTTTTTGTCATGGTGCTACAGCAGAAAAATCAAATCAAATGATCTGTCTATACAAGAAGAGGATTTGACAAAACCAACAGAAACTGGAATTTTCTGTACAGTATTGACCTGCAAAGCACACCGGCTATGATGTAACAAAATATGTAAACATATTTGCTGTTTTTGACACAATTGTCTGTGACAACAGAATCACACTTGTTCACATAGGAGTAAGTCTTTAGCCTGGATTTTTTCTTTTTTTTAAAGATTGCCACAATTAAATTTCCACCAGACACATATTTTGATAATGCATTTTGCCACAGCATGTCAGAAAATGTAACAAAACCTGGACAAACGAAATGAAATGCTATCAAAGATTTAAAATTCAGAGAAATAAATATGCATTGTGCGTTTTGCCTGGTGGATCCACTCTTGCACGCTTGAATATCATCCCTTGAATTTGGATGCTATTGCATAGCAGTCCAATTCTAAGCTGAGACGTGAGGGAGGGAGAGAAAAATATTGAGATACATTACTGCATCACATCCTGCTGAGCGGTCACTGAGCATTGCCTATTCAACCCTAACTGGACATCATCCTTCAAAAGAAAAACAAAACAGAAAAAAAAAGACCTAAAGTTCAATAAATAAATAAATAAACAACTTGGTAGATGAATAAATAAAAAACAAACAAATAAAAACACAGCTTGAAGTACACATATACCTTAGCTTGTATCGCATCAATGAAAGCTACATTTAATGAAACTGTTTGTAATGTGAAATCATGTTTTGACTTCCAACTTTCCCGACAATCATAGTTTCTTGAGGTCCCTCACTTACACAGATGCCAGCACCACGTCACATACACCTCACATGCATGCTCAGAATGGCCGAAATGACAGTGATCGTATTTTACAGGGTTACAATGGACAAGGTCATTAGAACTCCAAGGATCACACACCTCTTGACAGTCACTTGGGGTCGTGTGGATGTTAGAGTGATGTTATTCACACTGCCAAATGTCTCCAGCAGGGACTCCTTAAAAAGATCCACACCGAGTCCCGGTGAAGTTGTACTGCATTGTCTCTCGCAATGCTTACAGTAGTAAGTGTGCTTCCATAAGCCAAGGTTCTTTTTTAAATGTTTCAGTGACTCAGTTAAGTCTTGAGTTCTCAAGAGATTTTATCCTTTTTAAATCACAGTTGCCAATATGGTACTGTCAAAATGTTTATAACTTTGTTCCAAACAGTTAATTTTTCTATGTGTTGGGAAATGACTTGATTTCTATACATAATATTCCTTGTCCTTGTCTTTCGGTCTCTTGCTACTGGCGCTGCCTTTGGCGCTGCCGCTTGGTGTTTTATCCTTCACCACAGCGCCATTGGTTTGCGCTGAGTTGCTGATGTAGTTGCGCGTCTCGTCCACCTGGTAGGAACCTTCGTCTCTGTTCCTGTACTTGTACATGGCGTAGAGGAGGATGAGGATGCAGAGGGCAGCGGCTGAGACAATGCCAACCACCATGCCCGTGGTACTGCTGGATTCCCTGATCACCTCTGAGGCCCCCGGGGGCACCCGCCGCACCACTCCGGGCACCGTGGGCAAGGCGGCAGGCACCGTGCGCAGCATGGGTGAGGTGATGAAAGGGCCCCGTGGCTTGGTGCCGTCCAGATCGAAGGATGTGGGCAAGGGCAGCAGGACTATGTCCGGCTGTGGGGGTTTAACCTCGCGGTTGTTCATTTTTCCTGCAGGCAGCTTTGGAGGTGTGTCCGAGGGGACCGCCGGCGGCGGCGGCGTGCCCCTGGGGTCGGGCAGAGGTGAGGTGGGTGTAGTCCTACCTGCCTCTGAGGCTTTGCTAGGCCTCAAGTCCTTGGCCTCCCACTTGGGCGCGAGGGCTTTGTAGCCGCCTTCATAGGCCGATGTGGTCAAGATCTTATCTGTTACCAGGGAGAAGGTGGTGTAAAAATCTTCATCGTCAGTCGGGGGCAGGCTAGAGTCGAAAGCTTCCCCAGAGCCAAACCCCGAAATCACCATGCCATCATCATCATCATCATCACCATCATCACCACCATCACCATCATCACAATCATCGCTGCCTCGGTCCGACAAGCAAGGTACCCCCGCCTCAGTGGCCATGGCCAAGGATTCTTTGGTGGTCTCAATAATGGTGAGGACGGGGCGAAGGGTCGGGGGGAGGGGGATGAAAGGAGAACGGGTGGATACAGAAGGGATGTCTATGGGATCCTCGACTAACACGGGGATGACTAGCTCCCCTCCTGGAAAGTGAAACAAAGACACAGATATCAGTCAGAGGGCAGAAAATCTTTCATCAGCAGAGCAAGAAGCAGCCAAACACCAAAAGAAACGAAAACTAAAGAACGTATAAAGCAAAGAAATGAAGAGAAAACAAAGAAAAAAAGAACAGAAAATACTGTACCAGTGCAAAAACAATGAAACTCAGAACAAAACAAGACCCAAACTGAAAGAAAACAACAGCCATAAATAAAGTATACATTGCATCAAAAGGCTTTGAGGGATGCACAAGGGTGAGCCACATTAAACTGACTTCATATATTTACTCTTACATTTCCTACTTGTTTTTTTATCAAGACTACCTCTAAGCTACACTAGATACTCGTCATGGTTATCTTATGTTCCATATGCTGTGTGCATACTCTATGGTTGTATATGAAAAGGTCTGAGTTGAGTGTTAAGCCACACATTATGGCTCTACATTTATATCTGTCATATTTTTCCACATAAATAACTACAGTTCGGGCTTTAAGAGGCTTGTTTCATTTATCTTCAAGTGTAAATACTTGAATTAAAAAAACTGAGCACGAAACGATGTGCTCTGTGGATAAAAAGAAGCAGAGAGTATTAGCATTTGTTTGCAATTCAAGTGCAAGGCACTTGGCCTGAGAGCAAGTTAACTAAGTCTGAAATGAGAAAGTGTTTGTAAGGTTTTTTGATATAGCTGCTCAGAGAAGTGTGTTTTAACCCCATTGACCTACACAGGTGAACAAATACCAACAACTTATGCATCATAAAATTGAAAAAAGACAGAAAACTACAAAGGGAAAGGTAGTGCTTTTGGACAGGCAGTTCTTCAAAATCCAAAAAAACATTACCCCAAGCCTCTTAAAAGCCCAAAACTTTACGTCCTTCTGAGGGTCACACACTGATCTACAAAAGAGCGCTGTACTAGCAGAAAGTCACCACTAACAAGACATAAAAAATGGAGGGAACTTCTCTTTCCTCAGCATTAGCGGGCTCCCCTATTTGCCCTAGCCTCTTGCCTTTTGACCCCTACAGTTACCACAATGGCACAAAGTCACTGGGCAGTTCAATGACACCTGAATGTTTGCTGTGATTTCACATTTTCAAGGAAAAACTTCACTTCTAACAGCTTATTTTCTCCATTGTGGAGTACAACGGTACTATTCATAAGAGTGTAAGGCTGAAGGACCCAGGTGCTTTTAAATATTCCCACATTCACTCTTTACACTAAACACATTTTTGAACACACTGTATCACATGCTTTATTTAGTTAAACCTGTTGTTTGACTACTACAAAGAGCTTGAAACATTCAGATGTCCATTGAAGCTGCTTATCCTCTTGCCAAAGTGGCTTTTTTTGTACATTGCAAAGGCTCACAAACAGGGCACTATAAAGAGATGCAAACCTTTTGGAACAATAAAGAAAAAGAACACAAAAAAAGAAAGGAAACCCAAATAATAATTAAGGCATTGCAAAAAGAGTTCAGAGTTAGAGCAAACATTGTAAAAAACATTCACAAAGTAAAGCCACAGATAGAGCTATCCAGAAAGGGATTAGTAATAATAAGTAAGTAGAAAAAACAGGTAAAAACAAAGTCAGCTCGGAAAATCATAAAAGCCTACGAAAAAAAGAAAGAAGAAAAAAAACAGTTTTCAAAGGAAGAAAGCATACCATCAGTTTTGTCAACTTACATCAACAAATTGCCCGCATGATTTTGGCAGGAAGAAAAAAAAAATTTACAAAAGAAAGTTGTGTAAGAATGCCTTTGGACAAGTTAGGTTAGTTTCTTTTTCTGATTAATTAGTATATATTTCTCTTTTTAGACAGGATGGTACAGGGAGGCAACAACACATACATCCACACATCATGACATGAAAAATAATCTTCACCATTCTGTTCAGGATATCTTTTTTTTTGTTCTTTTTATTATCCTTTAGTTTTGTATAAAAAGAAAACTGTATATCTATAATTCTTGCTTCGATAGATAAGTCTCTCCATAAATATCTACAGCCTGATTAGATGACTCTTTTTCTTTTTCTTTTTTTTTGGCTCGACTTTAACTTCATCAGCAATGAGTAAATGGATGACTGTACATATCTTAGAATCTCTACGTAAAGGGTTTGGGAGGAGGAAGTGTGAGACGGGGTGGGACCTATGAACATACTAGGAAGGAAATGACATAGATGGGGGTGAACGTGTACATCAGTTGCCATGTCCATGTAAAGGCGGCACGAAGCGGTCGGGCGGCATTAGAGCTTTTGGCTGTAAGGAAGGGATGGGGATATACAAACAATGAGCATATACATGCCCATCTACAAAAGAGAACAGCACTCTCAACACTGACAGTTTTACAAACCCTAAGCTGCAACTTCTTTGCCATGCACAAAATCAATCGACTCATTCATTGATTAAATCCAAATTTCAATCAGAGATAGCTTTAAAATAACAGGAAACTATTAGAGATAAGCATAGAAACAGTTTGGAACAGTTTTCACAGATAGTGATGAGGGTCTACTTTGGAGGTGTCTTCTCTTTTTTCTCTATGAGGACACACTTTTAAAGTTCTGATAAAGCATCTTAGTTTTGACACCCAATCTTAAAAACATTCTGTTGTTTGCGGAAAAAGTTATTATTCATAGAGAAAAGAGGAAGTTTCATTCTAATTAGGGAATAAAATCATCAAAACATTGTCAATAATTGTTCTTAGCAAATTAGCAGAGAGTTAAAATTTGAACATTTCCAGAAAAGAAACAGAGAGACGCATATATGTGTCTTAACATATATGTACAAAAAAAGACAAAAATAAAACAGATTTGCAAGCAAGAAAGAAAGGCAATAGATTTCTCACACTATCAAAGATGAACAACCAGAAAGCACACACTGAGGCAGACAAAGAGAGGGGGGACAGTTTATAGGCAAAGTGTCACCACCTTTATTTAACTAATAATAAAGACTTTATTATTAGTTACTTCAATACATTTTCTCTTGTTAGTATTTTAAAACACGGGACAGGGCGTGCAATCTGGATGTACGTCAGAGAAAAAGAGGTCAATCAGACATGGTTTTATTTTGGATTTTAGTTCCACTATAAGAAGTTGGGTTAATGCATGCTTCAGTAAGTTGCATTTAGGGAGAGTAATATACAATAACAATACAGCAAGCCATGGGACAGGTAGGGGGCAAGGGCTTAAGAAGGGGTCAAAGGTCAGTGAAAGGACTCTGCCACCAAGGGCTGTGGGATACTTTCTCAGGAAAAGGAGCCATTCATCAGCAGTTAACGGGGGAAGAGGGTGCACCAGGGGTGATATATAACCAGCATTATGTGGCATTTAGGCCCATCGCCTCTGCTAATTAATCAAGAGAGAAAGTAGGGTGATAATTAATGAGTTACTTTCTTATTAAACGTTTAGATGCTTTGTGTTATGTGCATAACCAACAGCCTTCGTTTGACAGATAAACACTGTGTAGGGAAGGAGTTCCACAAGAGTGCACATGGTGGAGGTTTATTTGTGCCTCTGGTGAGTTAATGGAGATGTGGGGGCATATTTGTCTGAGTAATCCGGTCAAAGTTTGTTATTAACTAAAACTGAGTCTATGAGTTAAGCATGACTGAGAAAATACATATCTGTCACACTGTATACGCTGTCTATTATCTTTCCTGATGTTTAACATGATAACTTGCTGATTGTGAAGCGAGAATGCACCAGTATCTGATAAAATATTAAGTGGCTTTCTACTGTATGACTGTAGCACGTCATCTTCCTTTGAGCTAACAGCCACAGCTCATGTTAGCTGTGAAAAAACTCTAATAACAGAGCCAAACTCCTTGCCTTGGTAAGTAAACAATATCAGCGCAGAGTAAGTGATTTCATCCGAGCCTTTATTTATCCAGCTATGTCCTTGTTGTCTTGGCCTTGTTTGCATCCTCTCACTCCATTCTTGGCTAACAGCTTCCGGGGAACTGTTAGCTTTGCGCTATATCAACAAAACACTTGGAAGGGAGGGGAAATGCTGGAGTTAAGGGTCTCTAGTAAAGTCAGAGCAGAGGACCTTGATGTTTTGGTAAACACTTTAATCCTGTGTAAGCTCTTGCACAAGCATTGCACATCTTGCTGTATTTCTGAGGCAGACATTCACTGTGGTTTCTAATGGGTTTGCTTAACCAGACTGCGTTTGTTTTGCGCACTCGTCAAGATGGATGGGGATTTTATTTTAAGCCTCTGCTTCCCCGGCAAATAATTCTCCACTCGGCTAGACCTACAGCCAGTAACTCTGTTTTCTTTCTTTTTAAGCGAAGGAGTCAGGACTTTAGAATTAAAGGGGTATCTTTGCGCCAGTGCCTACCGGCTAGCCTTTGCATCAATGAGCAGAACTGAACCTATCTTTTTAAACCACAAAAATGTGTGCATGAAATAAACACAATTTTCTAGTCATTCTGCTTTTTATTATTCCTGGTAAAGAGACTATCTGCTGAATGCCTGTGCTGGCCTTTGAAAAGGAATTAAGTAAATATAGTCCCTTCTAAATGGCTGATTGACTACCTCAGCAGCTTGGAGGCTACAGATGCAGAAATCTCACAGCAGCACTTTCACTCACTTCCCTCCACTTGCTCTCTCTTTTCCTTCTCTTCTCTCTCCTGGCCTGATCCCCGTGTCCATCCAGCGTTTGCTGAGACTTCCGAATGGAGATGAATCCCGACGGTGTGTCAGGGATTTGACAACGCTACGCCATAAAAGCGGAAAGCCGGTGCACCAGCACCAGCCATGGATGAACTGAGTCAATGGGATTTCGACGCTGCAAATTGTGGGTGAGTCAGTGGTTTGGGGCCCTGAAATCCCATTGTGGCTGTGCGCATTGTGCCCAGAGACCTGCTGCAGCACATTCATTCACCTCGACCCACTACAGGTAGGGAGCTGATTACCAGAGAGCCGGCAAAACACAGATTCACACTTTGGACGCACGTAAAGGGACATGCCAGGGATTATAGTGGTGCCCTGTGCACTGGCTGAGCTTTCTAGAAACATGCATCTCAAAAAGCTGAGCACTTTACCCTGCCATTAACCTATCTTATCTTGCCTGTGCACACCCTTGCTAGGAGAGGTCTAATTTCCCTCTGATGGACAATTTATTTACATCCCAGAAGTTAAACTGTGTTCCGTTTATAACTCCAGCAAGCAGAGAGATCTGCTCTGTGAGGATGCATGAACCACCTCTGGCCAGAGCAAGCTCCCTTCCGGAGTCGTCCTGAAGCCACAGCGCATGGCAGATAGCTCTTAATCCGTCATCATGAGGCTGGGCGCAGTCTGGCGTATTTAATTGGCATCTTCAGCAGGCGTGGCGACTCGCCTCTGTCAGCCGGTCGATTTGCCGTACAGCCATTAGGCTGCACCTCTGCACTCGGCGGACATGTGTCAGCTGAATAACCTTTAAACTGATCTGAGGCCTGTGTTGAAGTGACAGCCGGCCCAATGGGGCTTGACGGAAGCCATAGCTGATGCCACAAGAAAAGCCAGTGATCCATTCCTATCATACCTCATTCTGTACCCTACACATTGGGCCACTTCATATACAGCGATGAAGTAATCACACAACATTTCATCCATGCAGTCTAACATTAATATGAACCACAGACTCTCTGCCTTGCCAACCAGGGCTGATAAGATGAGGAGACATCTATAAATATGTTACATCTGTCAGATCTGTGCCTGATAGGGTAATGGCGCATGCAGGACAGTTTATGGCCCCTTTATTAAACACACAATCTTTTTATGATCTATTTGACTAGCAAATATAAAACAGTGAATCTGTTTGCATTGTTCTGAGATTTGTGGGTGGCTGTCATGTCTAGAGAAATGACAGTTTTGGTCGATTGTTTGAACAGATTGAAACAACCTACCTTTATGCTTATGTTCGGCAGCAATGTGGGAACAGATTTAACATTGTGCAGCAGAGGGTTTGCACAAAGCATACGCCTGTCCGCAGGAGTTTGTTTTCCATCTCAGTGAACGTTTGTTTACTTTGACAATAATGACAACCTTCTCCTATACTTAAACCTGATTTTTTTGGCAATTTGGGGATTCAAAGCTATCAAAGCTTGTTGTATGTGACAAGCTTTAAATGCAATACTAACATATAATCATAATTTGTTAGCAAACTATTGCTTACATAACCAGGAGATACTGAGCATATTAAAATCCATTTGAGGGAAACAGAGGGAAACTGCAGAGTAGGATGATGGGTTTGTCACTTTGATATTAAACTCAGTGATGTTTCATCTATTGTTGTTATGAAAATGTAGATTTTAGCTGCTTTAATTAAGTGCTAATGCTTGCCTAGACTAAACCAAATTTTAAACATAAAGGTGGCAGATTAATGTGTTCCCATGAGTCATTTCAGAAGGCCTTAATCTCTTTAAACTGATAGCTAAATAAGAATGCAGAGTCTGTGGGCAAGGGACCAAATTTCAGGGGCGTAATTGTGTTCTGGTTCAATCTTTTGTTTGAGTGAGTGGCTTTGGTTGCATGAAGATCAACAGTCTTGTGTGTCTTTTAGGAATGACGACTTGTTTTTATACATATTACTGGCTCTGGTTCTGTGTAGCAACTACAAGAGACACCTTTCTCATGGTACGCATATTAAAATTCTGTGGCAGGAAAAAACAGGTGTGACTAATGATGATAATGACGGCTTCATTCCATTTATATGTCCCACGGCCTAAGTATTGTGCATTCTGTCACCCAGACATCAGCACAAGAGTAAAAAAAGCCGTCATTAATGTTATTAGTAACACTGTGCTTTTTCTGCTATGACAGGTCAGAGAGGCTGCTGTGACAAGGATGTATCATTCCCTGTTTGCGCATTTCTAACAGGTTTGTCCTTGCAAAACTCGGACCTTTAACATGTGCTTGTGATGATGAGTCTAATTTTATTTTCATTTGGTCTGACTAATATTTTGTCTATTTTTTTCTATTTGTAGCATTAAAACCTGTATGTGCAGCATGTGCAAATCAAACATTCTGATTCACACTCGTGGGTTTATGAAAATCATTTGCATCAATAACTAAAATATAATTACATATTAATCACAAAAACGCTCTGATTACACGGTAATGACAAGATGCAACGCTTAATCTGTTAATCACTGTGAAATTAAATCAGAAATTGACTTGCTATTTGCTGCTCTCTACACTGAGCGTCTCATATTTTTCATTAGCTATTCCAGGTAGTTGCAAGTGAACTCCTGCATCGAGTAACACTTTTAACTGATGGTTATATAAACATGTACATGGTTTTATTTTGTAGAATTGCACTGCACACTCCTTATTTGCTCTCTTGTGGAACTCACATGGGATTAAAGGAGAAGGTAAGGTTCAACAGTTTTATTAAACACACGGACAACACAACCATGAGACGACCACGTACAGCAGACGAGACAGGCTGCTTGGCAGACACAGACGGACCACTGACACAGACAGCAGGCACAAGCACAAACACAAGACGCCTCCGAGGGAGGAGCAGCAGCAGCAGCGGGGAACAGCGGCGGTGCAGGACCCCCGCTGTAGCCCCAAACACACACACACACACTGACATGTAGTAGAAGCCAGCTGGGGGTTAGCCTGAGACTTATGGGTGGAGAAGAAGCAGTGCGCAAAATGGATGCCAATCATATCCATGCAGAAGCGGGGGGAGTTTTTGGGGGGGAGAGGATTATTAGTTAGTCTGTTGAGCTGCGGTACAGTCCAGTAACAGGGTGCATGCCACAAATGCCTTCTACTTGGAGCAACAGATAGAATAGAAAAACAGATATACTTTGTGGCAATAAAAGTCTTTTTATGCCATCTGCATCCAAACAGACATGTATATGCAGAAAGGCTAAAAGAAAGAAGGTGGGTGAGTCGGGATGGAGGGGATGGGGTTGGGGGTGGGGTTGGGGGGGGTTAACGCTCAGGAGAGGAGACTGGGAGTCATTCTTTCACACACAACTTTCTTGAGACAGAATGGGGTTGCCTGAACAAGGCCAAAAAAAGGATGATGGCAAGAAAAGATTTTGTTGCCGTTCATTTCCCTATGTTGTATCGAAAAATGGGGGGAGGATGTTTCTTTAGAAGCCATATGGCACAAGGAAATAAACACAAACTTGATGAGGAGGAGAACTTTGAATTTTCCAACCACCAAAAGTTCATGCGGCACAAGATGAGGCAAAAACGGGAGGAGTGGCTCTATCCTTGCTTGGAGGATGGACGACGGATGATGAGGAGGACACCAAAGAAAAAGAAAAAAACAAAACAAAACAAAACAAAACAAAACAACCCAACAACAAATCAAGAAAACAAAAGACACCCCACTCAACCCACCCAGGCCCCAAAATAAAGCAAAAACAAAAAAAAACAACAAAAAAAGCTCAAATCTTAAGCAACCCAGCAGCTGGGTCCAAATCGATACAGGAGAGAGATGTTCATATGTGCATCACAAGAGAAAAACAAAACAAAACAAAATGCAACAGAAAAGAAACCAACATCATGTCATGCAACTGTTCATACGACTGGAAGCGGGGCAAGGAATGAGGATATGAATTTCTGTGTCAACATGGTGAAATGTACGATGTGTATGAGTGTGTATGACTACATATGTTGCCACTATATGAGGGGAGGGTACCGTGTTCTCTTAGTAAGAAACTTTTTACACTACACTTTGTTCCACTTTTTGAGAATACTTGGGTTTGTAGCCTAAAGAGACGGGGAAGTAAAACACATGAGCTGTGAAAATTTGTCCATTCAATTTCATTAATCTCTGACTGAAGAAAGCAACTCATGCTTATAGATAAGGAACCTAAATACTGCAAGAAGGCACGAAGAAAATGGCTTTCTCTCCACATCTAAAAGCCATAAGCGCAAGGACCTAAATGTGGTCATAATTTCAAGGAAACAAACCCTATTAAAGTGTACTAAAGCTTCAATGTAAATGAGTTCCTTCCACAGATTGGAGAAAATGGAGAAAATTACCGGTGGAATATCTACTAAAGTACACGGAAAGACCTCATTTAGGAAGAAATAAATAAATGCCTGATTATCTGTTATGTTCTCTGAGCAGAGATAACAAAGTGAAAGGGCAATGCATTGTTTCAACCTAGACTTATTATTAGCAGTGAAAAGTGGACATATGCTTGGTGCTAAGCTGAGCCATATTTAGCCAGATTAACGCAGCGTCAATTAGCTGCCATAATGGCGTTTTGAAGGACAGTGAAGCAATCACATAGCCTGAGCTGTTAATGATTTTTCAGGGTGCCTCAGGCGAGACACTTTTACATACGGAGCATGTGCCAACGGAGCTCACACTCTCTTCGTTTACTCCATGTAGTTAGGATATATGTCAGCCGCTCCCGGGCACGAGTGTGACTGACAGCTACCTGTTCAAAGCCGTCCAAACCCAAGTTGTCTCAAAATAACCACTCCTTTCAAATCTGCAGTTTTGTTTCCAGCTTTGTTTTTATTTTCATGTCTTATCACTCTGATCCAATCACAAAGTGATATGTGTGTACGTGTGTGCGCGTGTGTGTGTGTTTGTGTATGTGTGTGTGTGCAAAGGGAGGAGGGAAGAGAGACGATGCGCACAGAAATTCGAGGATATCTGTTCTCTATTAGAATGTTTCAGGTAAGGCAAGCCTCCGACGAAGAAAAACAGAGGTACAAACAAGAGAAGAAGAAGAAGGAAGGAGAAGGGAGGAAGAGGCTCTGTTGCAGTTAGTCTGCTACATATCACAGTATCTATGCTGAAAGCATCTTTGTTCTCGAAAGAATCTCAAAATGTATCCTCTGTCAAGAGAGACGCACACACACGCACAGCAAGAGGAAATCAACCAAGTACAGGACAGATACATTTTGAAGCATCAGTGCGGGCGACATGGGGCCTGATACTAATTTCGTACTTTTTTGAGTAAAGTTTTGCTCTCGACCGAATGCTGAGAGAACAAAATTAGTATCAACGCTTCGCCATGTCTGCAACCAGTGGCCCCATAGCTAAGTGTAACTTGTCTTAGAGATGAAAGGTATGAGCTTTAACTAGCAGCTGACTATGAGATGTAAGCATTTTCTTATTCACAGTTAAAGTTAAAACTGCATCTTCCTACAGAGAGCATGCTAAGGATAGAGGAACTTGATTCTTACTGCTTTCATCCATCTCCAAAGAGTTCTTTAAACTTTAGATATACACTGAGAACCCCCTCACACTAGTGTATATTTCTCACAGTGGCTACTTTTCGGAGGGCTTTTTTTTTTTTTTTTTTGAAGTTACACTTGAAGCTCCCATGGGACATGATGCTAAGAGGAGAGGCTCCTCGGTAGCAAATCAAAGAAAGATAAGGAGAAATAGACCAGGTTCAGAGCAAGCACAACTCGACACACCCATCCCACCTGCATGTCCGGAGTCACACTCTTCCAGGTCCTCGTCGTCGCTGGAGCACTCGGCTGATGAGACGATGTCATCCGTGGTCTGCGGAGAAAAAAAAAAAAAGACACATTGACACACATGCACACAAGGAGAATGTGGTTAGGGCCGGGGCAGCAGAGTGAGTCCTCAACTACACTGCCCACAGCCATTCCATTCAAGGATATCTCTGCACACACAGACCTCTCCGCCCGTCCTTCGGCTTCCATATATCACTTGGAGTCAATCATATTTCACAGTGTTTATCATTCTTCACTTTATGTGCTTTCCTCCTCCGCAGATAATTGTTTTCCTTCACCCTCCGCACTCTGCCTCCGATTATTTATCGCTCCTCTCCTCCTCTGTCGTCCACAATCAATGGCCCCACCAAGCCCTCACAGATCAACACTGTCCCGGCTTCTGATTTGTGCTAAAGGGTGCGGGGGGGGGGATGGAGGCTTGCTAGCAACACCCGGACCAGCGATGGATTATCTGCACCCGCCAGTTCCCACAATTCTGATTTATCCCGCCCCTCCTTCCCCTAATTTTTTTTTTTTGCTTTTTTTTCTTGCTTTTGGGTCGACCCATGGAGGACAGAGGGGGGCGGCGGTGGGGGGTGGGGAGGGTGGGGGCTGTATTTCAGCGGCGGTGCGCTGGGCAGCCGGCGTTTATTAGAATGAATCAGCGGGGCGATAAAATAAGCCCTGTCACCAAGCAGGGTTATGAAATCAGAGTGCTGATTGAGTTTTCCAGTCCTGGCTGAGGGTGTGGGGCTCTAAATATCATTGAGTTTGACAGACTAATGAAACGCGCCCCCGTGCTTGTGCCGCCGCTTTCAGCAGGGCCCAGAGAAAGCTGTCCACCTCTATGCATACACTCATATGCTGATGTTCAGCATGTACTGTATGTCTACCAAACCTCACAGTGAAAAGGGAGATTTTTCAAAGCGCACTCCTAATGTGTGGCGTAATTACACTGTGCTGTCTCTCTGTATCAGGACATTTGACAATGTGTTAATGCGTGTTTGTGCTGGTGTGCATAATGCATCACATTATGTACTGTACTCCAGCATGAAGAGGCAAAAAGCGAAGCAAGAGGGGAGGCTCTAAACTAAATTGCTGTAAATATGGCCCCTTGGTAAACATGACTATTTATTGAAGCCACATTATGGACGTAAAAGTCTTGGTTATTGCTGAAAGAGGGTTATTGCTTGTTATGATGATAGCGGCAGATGTGGGAGGCAGGGACACACAGAGAGATGAAAAACCGAAGCCACTTCAAAGCCTGTTCCAGCAATTTCAGTCCGAGACCATCACGCCATAACCCAGCATTAACAGAAAACACTGCCTTGTCCATTCATGCAGCATTTCTCTGCTGCTGATATTGACAGCATCTCAGCAACGGAGCCAATATTTTCACTGCCTTTGATGCAGCTGTTTAGCAGAGTCTTATGCACCCATACATGTGTTCCAAATACACAATTTAGATAAATATATCTAAATATCTATTAACATTTTCGAAAACAGAGCTTGACTTACTAAAAAAAGCACATGGGGCCTCAGCCTTTGCATTTGCTATGAGCCACTTCTCAGACTTTCAGACGCACACTTCATTAGAGCAATTTTACATGTCATTCTCATGTATGAATAAGAGCCTGAGACAGTTTTTTTTGTAATAATTATGATGGTAGTCTGAAAGGCTGGAAATTGCTCCATGTTCAGAGCATTCAAAAGTGGTCAGTGTTAACTGAGTCAGATTCACATTCAAATGAAGCCTGTTTATGTGCACATGAGCAACACAGTGTGGTTATAGCTGGCTTTCTGCAGTAAGCTGATTTACTCAACATTATGTAAATAACAAACCTGGTTTCTGTAATCAGGATATGGGATTAGAGAAACCTGGTTTCTCCAGCTATCTCTGTTCACCTTATTTCTCTGCCATGTGTACAATTTAATGGGTTTGTAATTGGCTTTAGAAAACATGTCAGTGTCTCCTCTGATTAACTGTATAGACTCTCTGAAGTATAGACCTGTCAAAACTACTTCTAATAGTGCATGTAAATGCAAGTATTGACATAAGGGCGGCAGCATCCCAAGGTTACAGTTAGTGTGCAAAAGAGATGTTAAAAGACGTCTTGATCGTCTTCTTTAGAACTCTGCAATAAATTTGTAATTTGATTCATTTCTTTTGCATAAAGAAAATAAAATCTGTTGAATAAAGCATGAAATGCCATAATGAGACATATCTGTGTAGTAGAAGAGATTCTTCTCATGTCAGATCAGTCTGTAAAAATTGGCTTTCATTCATGTTATTCCCCTCGCGGAGCAAAGCAACAGAGGCAAAAACCCTTAGAATAAACGCTATAATCATCAGACCATCATTTGCTTTAAATTTTCAAAGGTTGAGAGTATCAATGCGGCAATTCATATCATGTGAGCTGCAATAAATTAAAGGAGTATTCCACTGCTCAAAAGAAGTTTTAAAAAACTGGTCTATCTTTGCAACAAAAAGTTGCCAATTATTTTTCAATCGGTACTATGTGGCAGAGAAAAATGGCCGTGGTAATCCCTTTAGCTTATGAGGTAGAAAACTCGAATGCACTTTGCTTCGCTGGACTAATGAACGTGGGTGACACACTGGGAGTTGGATGCTGTTTAGTTTTGGTTTGTCTGTCTTAAAACAGGAAACGACACAAGGGCATGCTTGTAACAAACAGCCTTGCATTACATTACAGTAAAAAATGTTTCTAAAAACATTTTTAGCACAAATTAGGGAATGCTGTATCACATTCTTGGTTCTTGTTTGATCAGCGTTGCCTCTCCATAGAGGTCGATCTGAATTTGTTGGGTGCCCCTCTATTGAAGAGAAGGGTGTATGTATGAAACTTTGTGTTAATTGTATTAAAAGTGTGTATTGTCGCAATACATGTGCAGCTGTGGATTCAGCTGCAGAGGTGACTTACACCACGACAGTGAGAAGTCAGTGCAAAAAAAACGTCAACTAAGCCATTGAGATAAAATCATTCACTTGATAGTTCTATATTTTCCCGACTCTGGCTTGGCTTTTAGCCCTGAGTTTAAAGCTCAAATTCAGATTGTCATCAAAATATTTATAGTCTCTGCGCTCCCTTGACTTATTGGCACACAGGGGCCAAAGCCCTGCACAGCACTGCAGAACTTCTGCAGCAAAAAAATCATTAGGTACTTCATCTTTGAGCCTATCTACATGAGAGAGAAGGACAGGCTGCCTTACTCTGTGTGCTGTAAAGGTTGCATTTAAATAGTAGAAGGACGTACTCATGTTCTATGTATTCATTCTTGATTGGGGGAATATCATCTGTGAGATGAAGTAAAAGACCCTCTCATCTTGCGGCATGCGACTTTGATTCCACTCGGAGAAATTGAAGAACCTTTTGAAGTGTGATGTCTGACATTTGTAGACTCGCTAGATGTGCGACTGATTCATTTTCATAAACACATGATGTGGCTCTGCCAGTCACAATGGGTCAGATTGAAGTGATTCTCATGAAGGGCTTGGGGGGCCATTTTTCCGCATTTGGACTAAATGCAGAGCCAATGAAAAGACACACAGAGATCACAGTCTTCTCTCGGCCCACCGGAGATGTCGATAATAACAAATAAAATGAGGCTGGATGCTGCGAATGCAAAGGGAGATCATGGAGAGGAAAAGGCACAGGCTGCATGTGTGTGTGTGTGTGTGTGTGTGTGTGTGTGTGTGTGTGTGTGCAGCAATGGGAGCCTACAGTAGGGGTATAGCAAAGTGATGCGGTTGGCCAGCGGGACTACAAAAACTGATTTCACAGCTGGGGAAATCCAATTCTCTGTCTAAATCTCCATAACATAGAGTGGGATATATTTTGGCAGCAAAGTGATTTCCTTTTTTGGTGTTATTATTTACAACAAATGCTCTCATCATCATTTTTAAGTGAGCTTTGGTGGGAGGATTTACAGGCTGTTTTTTTTTTTGCGTGTGTGTGGGAAGTCTAAATATGCATGCGCATGCCTTTTACTTCCTGTGCGTATGAAAGCGTATCAGACACGATGATTTCAGAGCATAAAAACTCAAAGGCTGCATCATGCCTGATTATCCTGATTACCCTGCCTTCAAGTGACGCTCAGATTCCTCACCCCACAAACAAACACCACGGGCAAATCAATACCCTGACTTCATTAAAACAGCATTTACCTCTGACCACTTCAGCACATCAACTAAAAGGATCACACCGGCGATCGATAAAGATAGACAGCCTCCATGGGAGACGAGTTCTCAAAATACGAAGCTTTTAGCAGCGCAACCGATGGCACTGACACGAACAAAATGGAGAATGTGCAAAGACGCTGGGCAGGCCCTGTGTCGACAAAGCTTCTCTGGCTTTTAATCAGGAATTCTGGGACTGACTACTGTGAACCAGCCAGCAGCAATGCAGAGACCATTAACAGGCGAAGCTGCAATTACCTCAGCAGCTACATCACCAGTCAGGCCTGACCTCAGAGTGAACAAAGACGCGGCAAGATTGATTAACAATAAACTTGAAGCTCGGGAAGCCAAAACTTTTTTTTTATTTAAAACTCTTCACTACAACTGTGTCTGTCCAGTGGAGATTAAACTGTTTGTTTTATATTACAAAGTACATTTTTCATGATTTGCAAAGTAGTGGAGTTCCATAGAATAAAAGCTGAGCCCATAAATGTGAGACGTGCAAGCGCGGTTGTTTTTTCATTTTCACATCCATTTGACTCCGTTTCAAAATAATGCTCACATGCATATTGAATAACTAAGTTCTGAATTAACGAAGTGTGTGCTGAAATTGTTTCATAATGAAGAGAAGCCTTCTGAATGTGAAGAGAGTCCGTTTCAAGTCTTTAGTCTTTGCAAAAATGCAGCTCATATAAGGCTTCAGCTGGGAGCTTTACAGCTTGTCAACACAGGAGGCGTTTCAGCCATGTTTTTCAGCCGTCCATCTCCAGCCCGGCTCACAGAACAGATAGGCTTTCATTTCAATCAATCGAGCTGTCTACACAGGCTGTGTTATAGCTCATATTTTACTGCCATTTTACAAGTGTAAATGCGACTTGAAGTGTATCTTTATTATTCAAGTTTATTTTTCTTATTCTCTGTAACAAATGCCATTTACACAAGGATCCCCCATGCTCTGCTCTGTGCATAAACACAACATCTATAGACACTAAAACCTGGAGACTCTAAGCCTGAAGCTGCTGTTGTTCTGCAAAGCAGCTGCAACTGCTGTGCAGGTTCTGTGAGACAACTGCCTCTTTGTGTCACTTACTTGTTGCCTAAGCTCAAGCTCAAACTCAGAAAGGCAATTTAGTTCAAAAAAAGAGTTTATCTTTGGAAGATGACTAACTCAGGCTGCTGAGCTTGACAACTCATTAACACAAATGTGTTGTCGTGCGTCACTCACAGGTCCAGTCTAGAGAAGAGGAACATTGGAAGCAAACCGATAATTCCTTTCAATGTGAGTTCCTTAATTTGAACATATTTATGACATTTTGGCCGTTTTAGCAGAGGATGTATCTTTACAAGATGTAAGTTACTAAATAAAAACATCTAGCCTTGCTCCCTTCTGGCTGTATTTGTAGCAGCAGCAGTTCCACTGCAGGCTGCAACGCTCTGCTACATCAAGATAAATGCAACCAGTGTCGGACAGATTTCTCCCACCGCCAAAATAAAATCTACTGTTCAACACAGGCGAGCTACACTTCTCACACTGTAAAAGTTGTCCAGCAAAGCAGAGTCCATCTGCTTCGAGAGGCAGCTTTAAACTGAGAAAAAAAAACATGATTCATTTTGTTTGTTTGTTCATTAGATCTCATAATATTTTTGTGCATTTTCGTGCTTAACCACCGAAGCTCTCTATCTAACACTGAGCTGGCAGGAGCAAGAGTGTGTTCGCACCCGTCTCTTCACACCTGTGCCTAATAATAAACATGATTGAACTCTAAAGCTGCAAGCTAAACCATCGCTGTTTGCCATTTTCAGCATATGTTCTTGCTCAGAGAAGCTGCACAACAAGCCTTTGTGGAATTCACTCTTAAATTTAAACAGGATATTAAGCACTAACCACTTATGTGCTGCAGATAAAAAGAAAATAGAAACACCTCAGAGCAAAACTAATGCTATACAGGCTTTTAATCAACAAATGCTTTAACTTGGGAAAAATTACATACAGTGAGCGCATTTTATTCAATTTCTAATTTAATTTGATCAGCTATTGACTCAATATATACCTGACGGCCATAATCTCAGTGTAATACTAATCAAACAGAGAATGTTTCGACTTGGAATTAAATTTCAAACACATGGATGGTAACAAGAGCAGCTGCTGCATCTGCTGCTTCGGCTGAATATTCTGCTGAGCATGACGGTGATTTGACTGGGCACATCAAAGCAGCGGCTTGTGCTCAGCAGGGAGAAAAGAAAGACATAATGTACTCGACCACTGTCTATGGTTTTCCCCTGGGTCAGTAAAAGCTGTGTAAAGGCTAAAACTCAGCCATGGCCCCCCCCGGGTTACAAACAGGACATGAAATATGAGGGCGAACAGTGCTGCGTCTCGGAGAGGCGAGCAGAAACCGAGCACACATGCTTAAGTACAGTGAACTGAGTCATATCATGGGGGGGGGGGGCGGGAGGTTGCTCCTGATCACACCCCGGATCTCATCATAACAAATGACCTTCACATGTTTTCATGCCCAGAGGGTGCAGGAAACACTGAGAGATGAAGCCCGTTGAGAATAAGGGAAGAGACAACACTTTAGATCCACATTACAACCCCGCTATCAAACCCAGTTTGGTTTATTTACAATGCCAGAGTGCCCAGTGGCTAAAACTGATGGAAATAAACCCCAAACAAATCAATTTTCCTCGAGCGCCTCATCCTGGCAGTCAGTTGCCATGGATATCTAACGTGGTTGCATGTTCCCAGATCAAAGTGATGACGTGGAGGCAAGGGCGAATGAAAGACACACGATTCAAAGCAACTTTTCCTCCCCTCAGGTGCTCCCCGGTCACCTCGGACATACATATTTCTCACACATGTTAGACGGAGACACAGTGCTCGGACCGTTTTTCAGGTATGAGAAATGTGCCCAGAGAGCGACAGTAATCAGAGGTCAGACAGACTCCCACTCCCATCTCCTCTTTCTCGCTATCTCTCTAATTCCCATTCCTCCGCTCCACCGGCCCTCCAACCAAAATAAGATAGTCATCTCCACGGCGGAAGCTTTGCCTTTCTATTGACGGCTGTCTGATGTGCGCGTTATCATGTCCGATCTGGGCTTTGACAGGCCGACAAGGGAGAGGCTTGTATTACAAGAGGAATCAATGGCACCGGGCCATATCCCTATCAATAGGCTGCCACAACTCTTTTCGCTCATGCTCCCCCGCTCTGTGACAGATAAGATGTTTTATCAGAAAAAAAATTTACAAAAAAAAGGTGGGCGAATGAAGAGGAGGAGGAGGAATGGAAAAATGGCAGCAGAGGAGCTTGTTAAAAATAACACACAGCGGTGATTCTAATGAAACATTTGATCTTGATGTTTAATCTTCATTAGTAACAATATTGTTGAAGGATGAAAGCAAACACAGGCGGTGCGAAAAAAAAAGGTTGGGAGTCCTGCTGTAAAGCCTCTTCTTTAATATAGCAGATAAATTACCCCGAAATGAGCTCCAGATTCAACTTGTGGGGCCACAGCCACATGCTAAATGATTTCCAAGATCAAATATTGATATTTTGAATGAGCACCCTCTGTGGGCCTTTATTAGCAGCCTCCTGTAGTCAGCACAATTTTTTTTTTTTCCCTGCTCAGGTTTATGGAGAAATGGAGAGAGGGCAGTGAAGGTGGGTGAGGAGGGCAGGAGGGAAAACAGCTGGAGAAGGAGGGAGGGGAAAAAAAAAAGCATTTAATTTGTTCACCATCACCATGCAGTGTTGGTTTCAGCGGAATGGGTTATGCGCCGAGTATTTCTCTTTTTCTCAAGGACCTGCCTTTGTACACAGAGCAGTGAGGGTTGCTGGCTCACAGCAAACTCTAATTGCCCTGAGGCCACAGCCAGCCACTTTCAAACAGGGTCATTCATCTTCCCATGGAAAAGGAAATGGTCTTTGGCCCAGATCCTTAATCACCCCCCTGCCACAGCGTACAAGGTCATCAGGGAAGCCCTGTGACAAACAGACTTGCGCACAAACATGCATGTACACATATGGACAGAGGAGCCAAAAAGCCTAAGGAGGTTGCAGGGAGAGCGGTCACATGATGAGAAACAGGTAGAGAGGTACATGTGAGGCAAGCAGAGGAGAGATGCAAGGAAATGTCTCCGCTCTATGCGAGTCCGTGCCGTCCTCAAGGGAAATGTGAGCAGCGATTACAGCTCTGAGTTATGGTTTGTGTTACCGTTTGTGGTTCCTCCTTCAAAGAGGAAGTGAGGATTTCATGTGGATGTGGTGGCGAGCTACGCTGAAAGCCATGACCAAAGAAGAGGCAGAGAGAAGATGAGAGCACGGGGGGGGGGATAGCCGGGCAGGGGAGGGGTGTCAGGACAGGAAGGGAATAAAAAAAAATAAGAAAAAGAGTCCATTTCACTGAAGATCACAAGACACTGGCTGAGACTGGCCCTCTAAATAAAATTAAGGTAACATTATTCCTGCTCTGAGACGAGCAGAGGGGCGTTTCATAAAGCAAGAGGAGCAGGAATATGTGAGGAAATCACAAAAACTCTTATAAAATTCAGTTTCATAAAGCTCAAAAATACTTTGCTTGATCAGGATCCTATTTCTTCACAGTAATTCTCATGTTTTATCTCACACGTAGTTCATTTTTTAAGCAGGGCTGTAACTACTGATTGTCATTACTTCACTTGCAGATTGTTTTTTTTTAGCAATGTGATAATTGTTTGGTCATTAGAATGCCAGGAAATAGTGAACAAACCATTACATTTCATTTGCTTATTTTCTCTAATAGGTGAAGTCTGTGAACCTCACACACTACACATACAGTGTGTTACCAAGCTAATATGATAGCTAGCAACAAGATTTGTTAACACAAATCAACGCATCAATACTTGTGTCAGATCAGTACTCATTGTTCGACCTTAAAGTGCTGCAAAAGTTACATTTTTATAGAGGACATTTGATCAGTTTTCTCTTTTTTTGATTCTTTATGTACACTACTATGTCAAATATTTGCTGTTTGTGGGTAAAAGCATACAAATATCTTCTGTCGTCGTGGTGAATTGCTGGTGTCGGCCTTGATGCCCTCCTTAAATCCTTTTTCTTTAAGATCATGAATATGTATATGTGTGCAGAAGGTTTAAATTTAACAGATCAAATTAGGTCTAAATTGCATTTATGAAACAATTGAATCCTGAATAAATGTGTCAATCTCTCTTGACTCAAACTTTTCCCATGAAACACCAGTGAGTTTCATAACTTCTATATCTAAAAAGACTGTTGTCCCAGTGGTATTCTGTTATAATAAATTATCTACACTATTAATGGCTGTTGATTTGCGAGGAAGGCTTGTGTTTATACTGTTGTTTAGGCCACACTTTTGTGACAAAGGGCCTTATAAATAAACCTGAGTTGACCCCACTAATTGCAACAATGCAATCAATAGGTAAGACGATATGTTCAACTGGGAAAGCTATTGGCTTTCTATTGAGGACGTGTGAAGACTGAAACAAGCAGCTGAAATGGGACCTCGCAGGCTGTCCTCCTTGTGGACTACATTTTGATCTCCCTTTTCAATTCATTTCAATATTGCAGTATTTCTCACAGTCACAAGCTATTATGACTTCAAAGCTATAATACCGAATCAATGTAAGCGTTATGCAATGGCTGACGTGTCTCAAATTAGGGTCCTATTTGGGTGCAATTTCTAATGAGCACAAACCAAAATAAGCATTTGATTTAGTCTCCTTTTAGAAGATGAAAGTTGAAAAACGTAGTCATTAACCAACAGGGAAATGATTTAAATGCACTGTATGTTGGAGATCTTAATATGATTACACACATCTAAGGAAGACTCACCATGCACACACACACAGACACACACACAGACACATGTATCTTCACATTTATCTTCCACTCTTTGCTGTTAAGAGCAACTGGCTCCATTGTAGTCTGCAGTAGCTCCGTGGACACAGAAGGGAAACATTACTGGGCCTTGCTAACAGCTCAGTTGAGCAATGAAACAGAACACATTATTGCTATGGAACATCAAAGACTGTGTCTGTGTGATACATATTTAATTAAATCCTATTGGCTCCAGCAGACACATGGTGCATTCTGTGCACACAGAATCCGTAATGCATATAAAAATATAAAAGTCTGAATATTCTCACAAGGACGTAGTCTCTCTGTCTTTCTCACATACAAACATAAATTCATATGCTCAGACTGTATATTACAGGCTGGAAGCAAATATATTCACAGAGCAGCCATGTACAGAGATTCATTACTGCCGCTATAGAATAAGTCACTTGGTCTGTGAGTGCTGCTGGAGTTGGAGCTCCAAACACAGCAGAACTTATGATTTATTATCACACACAGTACACAGCTCAGGGAGCTTCGTTTGACGGGGTGATGCTTTAGCTCTTCAAAATTGTAGTGCATTTTCTGTCTTATAAAGTTTGATTAAATACTTATTATCAATGATAAGTCTGTGTTTTGTGCAGTATGTAAAACATCTTTGTAACATGTCCAGACGAGCTTGGCGCAGGAAAAGGAAGCACTGCGAATCAGCTGGCATTTTCTAAAAGCAAAAAAAACATTTAACAGAAACAAAAATACATCTTCTTGCATCTCAGATATTGTCTAATTTACTTGCTGTATCTTGTTAGCGGACATGCTGCTGACCATCACATCCAACCGTTGGCTGGGTTTTAATCAGAACACAAAATTGTAAGAAGCCAGTTTCTTCATGAAAATGAGACATCTTGTTGCTATAAGCATTATATTTGCCCTGCTGGAGTTCTAGTTTAACCACAATGACTCATTTTCTGTTTCTACATGTTGAATAAACTCAAACGACATATATGAAGGCTTTTAAATTGTAAGAACAGACAGTCAGCAGCACTAAGCTGGTTGTTTCCTGCTGTTCCAGTCTAGTGCTAAGCTAAGCTAGAGCTACACAAAGCTAAATCTCTGTGTCAAGCACAGTGATTCAATTAACATACATTTATCTTCCCCAAATGTTAAAATACAAAAAAAAAACCCAACCACGAATAACTACTACTACTAGCATAATCCTTCGTGCCAAAATAGAGGGCTAAAGACATAAATAAAAGATTTTTTATTACATCAAACACACTTCCCAACTTGCCAAATATGCTACTTTAAGTGGCTTTATATTGGTAAGTGTTAAAAAAAGCTGCTGACAACAGAAGTTTAACTTTCGTAATAGTTTTGTTCCAAGAACCATTGTGCTGAAAACACGCTAATTAAACACCAAGAGTGTGATATCTCACAGAAACCTTGTACCCTTTTAAAATTGCTTGGCACAGAATATTATACTGACTGTTTCATTTTGATAATCCTTACAAGTCTAATAGCATATGCTAGTGTTTTCTTATTATTATTTTATCAATATTACTATTAAATTTTAACCACATATTTTCTGAGAAACTCAAAAACAAATATGCTTCATTATTTCATTATTGAAAGGTATTTAAATTCTCTTGACCAAGGTTTACAGTCTAAGTAAGTTCCATCAATCATTTGGACAACTTGAACTGGCGTCATCAGCACTACCAGTGCTCTTAGGTTGGAAGTGTCACTTTGTTGTGTCAGTTATAAGTTGGAGTTATTAGTTGAATGTGTGTATCACCTAATAACCAGTCAGCCATCTGTGGAGGCAACACAGCATGAGGTGAGACTGTACGACCACCCAGAGCATGAACCGATGTCCTGCTAGTCAGCTTAGAAACAAACTGCTGCACAGTGTGTGTGTGTATGTGTGTGTGTGTGTGTGTGTGTGTGTGTCTCTGTATGTATAAATGCCCCTTGGTGTGTGAGTGCCCCACCGTGACAGTGGAAGCTGACAAGACAGCAGGTTTATACACACACACACACGCACACACATGCACACAAGCAATCCTGCAGGATCTATATAAGCTGTGTTGTGAAGCATGGGGGACATCCATTACAAAAACCCCTGTGGTTAAAAACCCCTGGAGCTAGCTACTGGTTCTCACACACTGTGAGACAAACTGCCCCAGACACACACACACACACACGCGCACAGAAACAAACATATGACCTACAGACAAGAAATTACAAACACCTACAAACATGTTCCCCTAAGAAGCCTAATGGAATCAGATCCTTGTACATGTTTCTTGCACACCAAGTGCCATAAAAAATTCATCAGTAAAGTAACAACTGAACATTGTGCACACACGCCGTGGCAGCAGGGGAGTCAGACAGTCCATGACAGCACTGAAATAAGTTTGTCATGTTGATGGTGGTGGTGGGTGTTTGTGTGTGTGTGTGTGTGTGTGTGTGTGTGTGTGTGTGTGTGTGTGTGTGTGTGCGTGCATGCGTGCGTGAGTGTGTGGGGGGGGGCACTATTTGGCACCACAACCCTCTGATATTGTGCTTTTGTTGTGTGAATGTGGGAGCAACGGGACTGAGAGATTTCTGTGGGTGTCTGTGCACAAATATCTCATGTTACTACCTTAATACCTATTGAGCTATTAGGTAACTTAATTTAGTTCTTCACGTATACTGACATGCAAGAAAAAGATTAAGAGATTCTTGTACAAACTGTGTGTATGCACGCGTGTATGTGTGTCTTTCTCCCTTAATGAGCCACATACACACCAGCGGGGTCCCCATCAGTCTGCTGTCTGCTAATTGGACCTACTGAGCAAATAGCAGACCTCCAGCATTCATTTACCAGAATTCACTAGGAGCCAAGGTGCCTGGGAGGGCACCCCTGAAAAGGAGGGGCAGAAAGATGGATACTGACAACGAGAGAAGAAAAAAAAGAGGTAAGGATGAAATAAAGGAAGAATTCCATGGAACACCTGCAAACTAGTTTGACCTTTACACAATTACTGGCAGGTCTAGTTGTGAGGGAAGGTGATCACAGAGACCAACTAACTGAAAAGAAAAGACAACTGACAGCAGGTGGAGAAATGGAGCAAAGCTGCCTACACACACCCATGATTACTCACACACACACACGCACCTGTGTGCTCATACACACACGAGCAGATCGACACCCAGCTGAACGCACTCATCAAACATCATCTCGCAGACTACCACGTGGAGACAAGCAGCATGCTGCACAGCACCTTCCTCACTGCCTCTTGAAGAGAGAATAAATCAGTGATTATCATATATCCCCAGGCGTTAAGCAACATCCTTGATGTACTTTAGGCAGACAGAGCAAAAGAAGAAAACAGTGAGAAAAAAAAAAAGTAGGCATCGTGGCAGCTTAGTGTGCAAAATCTTATCTTGCAGCGGTGCAAGCTGATTCTGGTTCATGACCTTTACTTTACATGGTCAAGTCAATCTAAACTCGCCACCTCACGCTATCTACACCTATCTGCAGCTTGGAAATAATTCTGAAAATTCAAATCATTCTGAAAATACAGAAATAACCCTGTGCCAAAGTAGAATCCATATCGATTCAATGTATAACCATTGTAATCATGCAATGTGCATCCAAGTGCACTGATAGGGCATTATTCCCCGCTTCTCAGAAGAAGCCCAATTAAACCACAAACAATTTACCTCTCATTTTCCCGTCTCCTGAGCACCAGGCCAGTTGAAGATGATGGACGCGAGCAATTTCTTTAACACGGCAACCATGCAAATCACTTTCAGTGCCTCTCCCTTAGCTGTTTTCCCCCACGGACTCGAGATTGCAGCCTCCTTCCCTAATTGTTCCCAAATATCTCAGGCCAGCAGCGCAAGTTAATTGAGAATGAGAGATGTTGATCTCCCATGATAGAAAGCCTTGTATAAATGAGTGTTCCCAAAATGACTATCCACGTCAAACAACTGAGCGTAAAATTCATTCTCTAATTCAGCCAGAATTTTGCAGAGCTGAAAGACTTAGGTAAGGCACAGCACAACCTGTAAATTTAGCAGCTCAATGTGATTTTTATTATGTTCAGCACAGTTTTAATTGCTCATCAGGAGCTCCTAGACATTCTAGGTTGCATGTATAAGAAGTTTTGTAGGACAGACATTTCTAAATTGGATTTATAAATGACTTTGCAATGAGAAACTTCTTGGATACATCAGAATTTTACATTCTATATTCAATAGGTTATTACAACTTTTAGTATACACAGGTCGATTCTGAACCCAGACTTGAGTCTTGGCTCTAAACTGAACATTTTAAATTGGAGTTTCTCAACGAGAAGAGCAAGACATCTTGAAGGCCCCACAAGGTAAAGTGCAAGGATTAAAGATTACTAACAGGGTAAGAAAAATCTCACTTTTTCCTCCTTCCCTTTTCTCCTGATTTGATCTAACATTTATAAATCTCAGATGTAACTTCTAACAGTTCACTAACATACACAGTGAGAGAAGGGGGCTCAAGACATTGCTTCTTTCTTTAGGGTTGTATTGTAAAAAGGTTTGAAAACCAGTTTAAACTGCTGTACAAGTAAACGGTATCAAACGCCGCGGCTCACTTTGCTTGCTGTCAACGTGCTAAATGGCAGTTTAGGTGCTTTTAAAAGAGCACTCGCTAAGTTAGAAGTGCAGTCTTACATTCTCCAACTTATGATGGAAAGGAAAATATAAGATCCAAATTGATGCAGCAGAACCAGAGATGAAATCTTTTTTTTTTTTTTGCTTCACTCGCTTCTTCTTGCTTGTCAAAACAATGCAACCAGTCAGCCATCAAAACCTTTCGCAGATTCAGGTGTTTTGTGCTCGCAGCCTCAAACAGAGATGAGGAGAGGGCATCAGAGTTCTTGTAAGGTCACTTTTTTTTCTAACTAACCGCCTGATTTTTTTTTCATTTTTCAGACCTGTGGTCTTCAGACCCAACCGCAAGTTGCCTCAAGTGACATCACTTTAAGCAATTTATCTGAATTTTGCACAGCTTCCCTGGAGCTCCAAAAGGCTTTATATAACTTTTCTTCACATGTGTAGTAGTACTCCCCAAAACTTGTAAACAGACTTTGATGTTTAAAATTGGTGAAGCTCGCCTTTAATAAGAGATCATCTCCTATCCTTCTTATTTGCTTTTCATGCTGCAAGCTACGAGTAGAATTTTAATTATGCGTAACTTCAAAAAATGATTGTCAAACCATTTTAATTTCACAAACCACTTATGAACACTGGAGCTCAGACAGCCAACAGAGTTCATGTCAAACTGTTTATTCTTCAGCAGAAAACAAGCTGCTCGATAAAAGCAGGCAGAGGTTTGTATGAGGCTGAAATGCAGCTTTAAGTAAACAGGTTTATAACAGGGCAAAGTTTATTCTATTATTATTGTTCATATATTTTGACTATCGCATTACTCCTGTTCTAAACCTTATTGACTTGTCTTGTCAAGTTAATAAAGAGCTCATAAATATTTATGAAGAAAGGATAGTGAAAAGTAAAAGGCTTTTTGAAGTGAGAGATTTTTTCCCGGTGAACTTTTCAGCCTCACTCCTGCATGATAAAGAGCAGATATTGACTGTGAATATCTTAAACATAACAGCGCGACAAGAAGCGTCTCCCCATTAGCATTTCTGTGTGCATGCACTGCCATGGTTCTGTACAGTGTGAGAAGAGGAGTCGAAGGCATGGAGCTAAAGCTAACACGGTTAGCATTAGTCACCCCCCTCCCCTGATGCCTTGATCAAAGGGATGCTAAATGGATAAAACACAGAATGGTAAGTCAGCTTTGAAAACAAGACTGCGGGTAAAAGTGGGAGTGATCATCTGATCGAGCCAGTTCACTGACATAACATCACCTCTCAAACCATAATACTGCTGAGGAAACGGATGTGATGTGGCAAAAACTTGTTAAAAAGGCTATTAAGGCATATTTCTATCTTTTTCACTAAGATTCGGACAGCGCTGGATGTATGAATTTGTCTTATGAACCGTTACAAACTAAAAATCTCTTAAATAAATCTATTAAGAGTGAAAAATTAAAACTGCCTTGATTAACCCGGTCTTTGGGCTGTGCCGAAGTGAAATCTCTTCCCCGTCCACATTAGTCTTTGGTCCCCTGGTGGACCATCTGACCTACAGAGCGGCCGAGTAACACAGTAACAGAGAGAGGGAAAATGAAACGTGTCAGTCGCGGCGGTTCGTCCCAGTGGAGCTATCATTAATTAAGCGTGAGATTGGTTCTCTCCACTTCCCACCCCCGTCTCTCATTCTGTTGATCCTGAGACGCCGAGGGATTTGTCACTTCTCACCTCTAAAAAGGAAACAGCTAGTGTTGGTGAAGTGGACCGAAAATAGATATGCGAGAAGATACCAAAACACTCACATACTGGTCCACACGTTCACACTCTAATCTTAAAACACCAGCACACATACACACACATATGCCGGAGTCCTGCACCGTGTCAAATACCTATAGCTCTTTCAGCACTGCAGTACATCACTAATGATAGCTCAACTCCCTCAACTCCCCTACACTACCCTGAGGGGTGGAGAAATCTGCCAAATGGGTACAGGTCCTCTCCTTACCTCTCACACCGCCGTATTTGACAGCCAACTAGGGAACAGCAAAATTAAAGGCCCTGGCAAATGAAATTCTGTGACACAGCTGTGTGAATCAAAGCAGACGCTGCCATGGGAGTCAGTGGAAGAAGAATGAACAAGGTGCGCCCTCACAAGGAATACAAAAGTGAAGTAAAAAGTTAGTGAGGGCAAAAAAAAAAATCCCCCTGCCATTTCTGTTGTTAAGTTACCAAAGTGCATCAGTTGGCATCTAACGTCCGGCCTGCTGGTTATCGACAAAAGCCGAATACGTAGCTTCATCATTTCATCTTGAGAAGGAGAGCGCTTTGTTTGAAAGCTTTCTCATGGCACACAGAAGTGTATTGACCTCCTCTGATATTAATAGCCTATGACACAAATGCCATTTTCCCAGAGATGCTGTTTTTTTTGTTTTTTTTTTTTTCCCGTCTGATGTGACCTTGTTGATGGCGCTGGCTGGGGTTGTGTAATGTATCTGAGCTCGGTCGTCATCATCGCAGGTTATTGATGCTAAACGCAGGCAGGATGGAAATGGACCGCCCTGCTTTGGCTCCAGACGTGCGTGCGACACATATGAGGGCTTGATACTGGGTCTTTCTTTGTCAATTCTGTCCAAATCAAAGGGTATTTAGCTGCTTTCTAACAGCTCTGACTCTGGCTCCGTTCCTCATCATGCACTCATAGAGACATAAGAGTGTCAACACTGACGTGAAGGGCAATCATCACTGCATGCCAGGCAATATCTGGTTGAGGTGAAGAGCTTGATAACAGTGGTCCCTGTCTGTCATCCTCCCACCAGCATCACCCCCGACTCTTTCTCACCCCTAAGGGAGAGTTAATGCTTTAATATGAACAACGAATGGTTGAATTTTGTCCTCCGGGTGTCAAAGGACTGCTTGGCATGATTACTTTTTTGGCACTGCAGTGACATTCATTGGCTTGGACTCTGGACGTATTGGAGAAAGGCCTCTGTTTGGCTGGATGGAATGAGTGACAGATGAAGATGAACAGAGACAGAAAGAGAGAAGCAAGAGAGAAAGAGAGAAACGCAGAGAAAGGGAGCAGCGTCGAGGCCGGCGCTGCACACCTCAATGAACAGCAGCACTTCAATCCCTGATAGAATGAGAAATGCAGTATCCTGACCTTGACTGATCAAGCAGGGAAAAAAGCAGCGTGGCTACAGTCCACCCACGCACAGTCGCGAAAAAAGTCACAGACACAGATAAAATAGTGGAGGAGGAACAAGAGGACTTTTGATTTTGACATTTCACTTTGTCACATTATTTAAACCTGATCATCAAGAGAAGCGAACACTTGGCCCAAAGACTCAGGTTATGTGCTTATCTTAAAGCGGGTATCCATATCTCTAACTGCAACTAAACACACAACACAAGAATGTGAATTGTAAACAGTAGGTTAAAGTCAGGAGTTTGATATTTTTGAAAAAAGTTTTTTCCAATCCCTGAGCTAAGATTGATGCCACTCTTTTGTATGTTACTCTGATAAATATAAAGCTAGAGAGAGCAGTTAGCTTAGCTTAGCATATCAGCACATCTAACGCTCACTAATTAGCACCTCATATTTTATTTTTCAATCTGCATCAACACTTGAGTAAAAATGCCAATTCATCCTTTATTTGTCCTGATCGAGAAAAAGTCCGGCATATAGCTCCTCATTAGACAGCCACTTGTTGTTTTTACACTTGCTTTTTTTGTGCATATTAAACACTTACAATATGACGTGTTAATTAGTGACCTCGCAGATAACCAGCTGTTGTGGCTGTAAGATCTATTTAAATAGAGGCTCATGAGAGTGATACTTATCTAAACATCAAATGCATGGCAAGGAACTGAAAAAAGATTTATCTCTGAAAACTGTCGGATTCCTTTAAAGTAAATTTAAGATATTTAAACACATTTGAGATATTTAGGATATTAAAATGTATTTTCCTAAAATCCTGGGTTGCAGAAACACGGGAGAAAATTTTAGGGTTACAAATGAAGATTAGCATTTTGTAGCTCTTAAGCATTTTAAGGGCATCCGTGCTGCTCCTCAGGAAGTGTTCCAAGATTTGAAGCCAATTTTACAAAGTGACCAAACCATTTAGTAACACATCACTGGTGCCCAACATGACTTTTTGTAATAAGCTTTAATTGTGTGAGAAGCAGCTTTAAAAGGATGGATTTTTATTTATTCATTTTTTTTGGCGGGGTGGCATCAAAACCTCTGCATAATGACTTGTTTTGCCATAATGATTTGATTAATCAGTTCATTTGAAAAGTCTAGAAGAATCGCAAGATTAAATTGTTTTAATACACATTCAAGTTAGTGGAGGACTAAGCGTGAGATGAGTCTGCCCGGTCACTGGAGGTCTCTGCTGTGCATGCTGTGCAGAAGATCCTGGTTCAGAAGTTGAACTTTTTTGTCTTTATGTGCCATGCAACACTCTCTTATCCGGTTTTCCTTAACAAATCCATGCCTCCATGTTTATTCCCTGTTATATTTCAAGCAACAGAACACAAAGGTACACGTCTCTCCTCGCCCCCCCCATCAACCTTACCTGAATAGTGGGTGGTGAGCGTTGTTTACGGGTGGTGGTGGTGGAGAGTGTTGTGGTGGTCTCAATGAAGGTGGTAGACATCTCTGGTGGCACCGAGGTGGTGGTGCGTGCTGCACCCCTACTTGTTGGCACATCGCCCACGAGCCGCACACTGCCGTTCACCTTAATGTTGGCGTGACCTTCTGCAGCCATGTTGAGGACTTTGAGGCCGTTATAGTAGAGACCTGAGAGCTGGCCCTGGTAGGGTCGCTTCCGGTCGTTCCCGCCGATGGAGATAGTGGCCTGGGTATTGAAGATTGTCAGCTGCCGGCCTGGCGCAGGATGGAGGGAAGCATATTAATGTTTTTAAGATGGAAAATAATAATAGGACTGTCATACAGACTTCTGAAACAATCCTGACACGCATCACTTTTCACTGTTAGACAGATGCATTTACAGAAAACTTCAACAAAGACTAAATAGGTCTTTCAGAACTATTGATTTACTGTACAGCAACCACAGTATCAGCTCTTAACAACCCCACCTTCCTGTTTTTAAAAGACTGCAGCTATATGCACTCTTATCAACAATAAGAAGGCTTATTTTCCCTTATATATACAAGAAAAAGCACCCCTAAAGGAGACTGCTGAAAACAAGAGACAATATGCAGCTACAGCAGTATTATCGTAAGGGAACAAACACATGCAGGTGTGAAAAAAAATATGCTTGAAAAATGAGCTGGAACACATTCCACAGGCACTCTTAATATTCTCTGGACAAAACAGTGGGCTCATGCGGTAAAATGATTAATAAATATGCATACAAGCTTTGGCATATTATGATAAAGTACGAGCAATACACATTCACAACATGTCATGGCGAATTTCATTAGGAGAAGCCTAAATATCACTGTCAAAACACACTGCTCATGCATTAATTATGAAATGAAAATACAGCAAACTTTCACAATGCAGGAATCATAATTAAAAATCTCATTTGTATAATTTACAGACACATAGCACCGCAAGCTTGTTATGTTTGCGGCATTTGAACAATTATAATACATAATACGTTGGGTATGGAATGACAGGGACAGGACGCTGATATCACAGTAGCCAAAATGAAACAGCATGTGTGGAGTCATGCGTGCAGCAATAATGGCATTTATCAGACCTGTCTGTGTTTTAGCAGTTGTTAAAGGGACTTTATAATCAGGTTAAGATGTTTATGTGCAATGAACTTTAAGTGAAGTTTATGATGTTATTATGGCGGCTAAGAAAATTTAATACGCATCAAGAAAAAAAAAAAAGAAAAAAGAAGAGGAGAAGCAGACTGTTTAATCTCCGCAAATGTTTCCAAACACAAAGGAAGAGTCGGCTTGATAATCTTAGTGATTGAGAAGCACGACTCCATCAGGGCGCAGTGCACCTTGGCAGGCTTGCTGGCTGTGACGTTTTGCCGTCAAAAAGGCTCCAATTAGCTCTCCATCACCAAACAAGTGAGGATTTTATTGTGTGCGATGTGTCTAACTACAATCAGATAAATTACAGCAGGGAGAGGCACCTGCTGTTTGGAAAGTTTTCAGGGGGATATGCCCACTGATTAGTTTGTTCTCAAACATTGCAGAGAATTTGAGCCAAGGGAGTTAATTCTCCTCTCAAAACAATCGGCCTACTGTCGCAGCATAATAAATGTCATCTCTTAGTCAATTTTGCAAAAAAAAAAAAAGGATTAGAAGAACTTGATATTTATAATCTTATTGTTGCACTTTTTTCTAAAATCTCTTCCCAGTCCCTTTAACTGGACACCATGATTCAACAAAATTTAAAAAGATGACAATGACAAAAAAACGGGAGAGAAAAACAAAAAGGAAAGAACAAAAAGTAACAAACAACGCTTTGTTTTACTTGTTTTTTAAAGGGTTTAAGGGGTGGTTATTCATTCTCAGAGGCTGAAAGGGAACAAGCCGATGAAATGACAGAAAAAAGAAAGAAAAAAATAAACATTCTAGAAGTTTGATAAAGATTTACCTTTCTCTTGAACCCAATCTTCTACTGGCCGGGTATATTTGAACGGGATTTTCTTATTTGCCATTTGATAGCGCTCAATGTCGCTGTTGCCTTTGAAGTTTGAAAATTTAACAAACAGCTTGAAACAGTTGGCAACAGCAACAGACATCACACATTTATACAGTGGTTTATAAAGAGTTTTATCTTTGTTTAGAAGTATTTATAAAAGCTTTATGATGAATTTTTACCCTAGTAGTAGCTTTAGTTTAAATGTTTAAAATTTATATTTATATAGTACACTCCACACCTATGTTTAACAACATAATCATGGATTTAAAAGCACAATACATATCCATAACAGTCATGGAAAAGACACTTCATAAACAACCTGCAAGAACAAGTAAAAACAGGAAATATATGACATTCTACATTACAAGTTCTATAATACGTTCATTCAATTACACAATTAAAACAAGATTTACTGTCTTTCTCTAAAACTAGAGGTAATAAATGTGCTCTGATCCTCTCACTGGACACCACCTGCTTTAAAATTTCAAGAATTGAGGAATGATCCGGTTTGGAAGCTTATTTGGAAAGCTGGATCTGTGTAGCAGGCTCACAGGGAGAGGGCGGAGGAGGAAGTGGTAATTTGAAGTGCTGCAGACCTATTGGGAGGGAAGTCCCACAGTGACACAGATTTGAGGAGGACAATGCATACAAATGAGATCATTACTGACATGGTGGGAGGCCTACAGTGCTACACTCCTGCTGTTATATTCCCCTCTTCTGAGACTGTGGATAATATGTTCCAGGTATACTGGAATTATGGATTACAGACCACCTTTCACAGGGAATGTTGCATGTCTACTTTTTTTTTTATTATTCCTGACATGACACCATGTCTTGTGATGCGTGTGCCAGGTTGGAATATTTTGTCAGACAATCAGAGAGGCATTCCCCCTTAAAGGTGCCACTGGTGTGTCAACAGTGAGACCTGAGAGATTCAGCTCTGTCTTCATACACTTTATGGTATGACAAAACACTGTGAAGCCTGGATAGAATTATGAATGACTATATGATGTCATGCTGTACCCTGGCGGGAAGGTATTTGGGGGGGGGAAAGGCACCAGTACGTCATCTTTTATAACACAAGTAAAAGGGCAAGGCTTCGTAATTGTGAGAAAAGGTCTTCTGGAAATGTGTCTACTTTGGCTGCTAGAATTCTCTGAGGGGATTTATCTATTGAAGACATCATGCACACACACAAAATTATAGGATCGACCTGATTAAGGGTGTGAGCGCTGGGTTTCGGAGAATTTTATTTTATGGTCTTTCTCGGTTTAGTTATTTGCTACCGATCGTATTTTGCTTTTGGTGCTTTTTTTCATACTTGCTGATTAAAAACTGTACATAAGCAGTGAATGCACCGCAATTACACGAAACCATTCATTAAGCCACTTGTGCTCAAAAGCACTTGGGTAAAACATAAGCACGCCTCAGCATCCTCTCCTCCTCTCAGCTCTATCTTGCCATCGTTCCTTTCTACCTTTCGTATTCAGAGGAAAAAAACAGCCAAGAGCTCAGCTTACAGCCAGCTGGGAGGGAGTGTGGATATGGCTGCAAGGGAGCTCAAGGAGCTAAAGGACTGTGTCTGCAGCATGCCAGCAGGTTAATCAGCTACTAGCAGGACTCCCTCCCCGTTCCTTTGATCTCAAACAGGTTTCAGTTGGCAGCCAAATACACTCACTGCTGGACAAGGGCCACAGAGGGAGGCATGATGGTTGTATGTGAAGGGGATGGATGGAAAGGTTAGGATTTTGAGTGAGTAGGTTGAGGGCCGGGGTGGGAAAAACAGAGGAGGGAAAATATGGAGCATCTTGCAAACTGCCTCTCATGCTGTCACTTAGCTGTGGTGAAATCACATCTGCAACTGAGAGAGGAGGGAGAAAAAGCTTGCTGTGTACTTCTAATGGCGCCTTCTCAGGTATAGCTCTTACATTGTTCGGGGTGATTAATGAGGTGACAGTCCCCTTGTAATGAATACACCACAAGCTAATTGTCCAACTAATGAGAAAAATCTCTCTAGTTTGTCAACTTGATATTCAATTTCTAAAGGTGACTCCAGAATGGATGACCTTGCCAATAAAAGCACTATTGTTTATTACAAAATTCAAGGTTTTGAGTTGTTGTTTTTTTCAAACCGGATGGACAGATATTTCCTCAAAGATTTTTTCATTAACCTTTCAGTGCTGCAGAGAGGAAAGTGTGGTTGAGCACCATCATGTGTTTGAAGTTTTGTCAATGCCAAACAGCCCACACTAGAGTATTCCAAGATCTATATTACAGTTTTGGGGGTTTTTAGAGCATACACAATGTCAACCAGAAACCCTGTGCACATGTAATGGTATAGATTAATAGTAGTAATATGTGTAATTTAAATTTTTTTTTTAACATAAAAAGCTTTGTTCACTTGTTTTCTGTGATGTTTATGTTAGGAATCTCAGGTAAAGCAAACCCTAATATCTCATTTCTTAATATTTTGCCGTAAGAAATATTTAAATCAACTAATAAAAAAATTGTGTAACAGTTTTTATGAAATGGTATCAATTCTTCCTTTAAGTAATCTACTTCCTATAAGACTTCTTAACTCTTAAAATACAGTATTCAAAAAATCATTCAAAACAAAAAACTCCTTGCATTTATTCACTTTTATTGTTTACTGCCACACTCATAACGACCTACTTCATCCATGATATTGCTTGTTTGACCATGTAGCTGTTAATATAGTCAGTCTAGTGCAGTTAGGCGTCTTAAAGCTACAGCCTTACTTAGTCTGGTGTGACGATTAGCTTAAGGTTGCTCTTGTTAGCTAATGTTAACATTTTGAGTTGACTCTCCAACTACCATGTCTTAAATTTTGGCATTATTTATCTATAGATTATTTATCTACTGTACTTTTTCTACACGTTTATTGTTTATTTGTATAAAAGGATGTTTTATATATTTTTAAGGTGACTTTTCTCAACTAGCCAGGGACAATAGATATGTCTTTTGGATAGTTTGTTTTTGTCCTGATTTACCGCTCTTATAGTCTGTTGATCAATGAATATTGTACAAGAAAATTGTGAAAAAGTTAAAACATATTACTACTTGCATGCCTGTTTTGGTGCTACTCTTACACAAAATAAAAAAAAAATAATAGTAGTATAATATAATAGTATAATAGTAACAAAACAAACATAAAAATGGTCACATATTGTCACCGTTGCTGCTGTAAATCAAGTGTAGGTTTATGTATACACGGATTAACCAATTACTATTAGCAACACAAAAAAAACCCACTATTTGATTTGACAGTGAAAAACAGTGTGGATTTTTAGAAATTTTGAAAAAAAAGGTTGAATAATTAAGTTATGACTTCTTACTAGTGAGCATGACCTCACCTAACACATTTCCAAGGGTCCTTTACAAGCATAGAAAGTCGCTAAAGTCAAAAGCGGTTAGAATTTTTTTCATATGCAAAATTCTGATTTTGTGGGTCTTAGTTAGAGAAAAGGGAGTTTGTGTAGTTTTGTCCACCAATCAGGATAAAAAAGTATAGATATCAAAATGCCTTGATTATCATGTTGCTCTGTCGTTCTGGATGTCACTAGTACATGTAAGAAAAAAAATGCTAGACATGCCACCAAATTTTCCAGATTTTTTTTCACTATTTATACATTTAGATGAGAAGGCAATCACACAATATCTCATTATGCTGTTTATAACATGCTTGTCTGCAAACATACCCAATTATATTTTGCTCGTTAACATCTGGACAGCCCCTCATTTATTCTAAAATGCACTACTTTTCAGATTTCCATTTCATCGCACGCGTGCATCAGCACAGCAGAGCTTTTGCATGTGGACCTGTTTCATCTTGTAAAAGACCTATATTTTTATGATTTGTTGCTGTCTGCATGTTTGTTTACATTATGTGTCTGTTGTAGCCTTAATGAATGCCCCTCACCACTTTTTTTTCTCCCAGCCAAAACAATGTCTAAATGTTTCCCCTTTGGTGGCAGCTATTCAGTCAACACAAACACTGGCACGGCGACAGTCATCTGCTGGTTGGTCGCTTCGTTCTATTTAGTTTGCTTGCCAGACTAATCTCACTGGGGTTCCATCACAGGGCCAGAGCTGAGAGCGCATCAAAACTGTGAAAATGGCTACCGTGACAGGCTCCTGGCATTCTCTCCATCTGGGGATGATGAGTACATTTGATATACTGCGGCCCTGTCCAAAAATCATCATTTCACCACTCAACTCCATAGCTAGCTGTTGCAGCCCCCTGGCTATGAATATCCCGCACCACCCACCTCCTTTCCAATCTACACCTGACTTTCATCTCCTTCTCTCCTTCTCTCTCTCTCTCTCTGGCTATTCATTCATCTATCCAGCTTTCTTTCTATTCCCTCTCTCTACTGTCCATGGAGTCATCCTCTGCTTCTTCATCTGCACCCTGTGATTCTCTTCCTCTCTCTTTCTCTCCAATGCAATCAGCCCTCCTGGCTCATCTTGGCTGAATCAGGGTCTCTTCAGCTGCAGCCACAATTCTAGTATCATTTATCTACTTTTTACTCATTCTTTATTCCCTTTCTCCTCTTCTTTACCCATCTATCTGTCTTTATGTCAGCTCTTTCTCCAGTTTGTCAACTTATTCCTGCCATCTACTCCATTAAACGCTTCCGTATTCCCTCAGTGGCTGCATTTCTTCTCTGTTCGCAAAAGAGACGCAGCCGAAGCTTGCTTTCCCTCCATCCTCCTCACATTCTCTCTCAGATGTCAGACAAAGCCAGGGAGTGAATTCATCATTTATCAGGTCGCTCTGAAATTTATGGTGTTGAAAGGATGAATTAGACTGGCTGCTTCTACACAAGTCTGAGTTCTGAGAGCGACAGAGATTGTGTCTCAGATAGGGCTAATCATTTTTAGCTCCAGGGACGCGTGAGGCTTTATCTTGCTCCCGAGGAATTGTTTTGTCTGTATTTCAAGACAAAGATTGGCAGATATTTTAGAACGATATGACTCATTGTATCTGTTTCAGGTTGTATGAGTCGTTACGTTGTGTGCATAGGGGCACGGATAAAGATCTTTGTGTGTTTGAGTGCACGTGTGTCAGAAAATGAACACAAGAGCTGTTCTCATTATGACCGACCCTCTTGTACCCACCACAAATGATGGACCACACACACACACAAACACACACACACACACACACACACTTTCCCCAAGGCCCAGGCAGAGTAGTTAGGCTAATGGTCATTCATCTGAGACAACGCCTGAACCTAAGCCAGCTCCGGTAAAGTGTGATGCACAATTTCCGCCTGGCTCGGTCTTTGATGCAACGTTTCAAACTCACGCAAAAAGATCATGTATTCCAAAATCAAAGAGTACAGGGAATCTGACTGTTATATAAGGAAATTAGAACCCTCTCACTAAACAAAGACAAGCCCCTGCAGTAATGCGGGCTGTCACAAAAGTACACATGATTGTACGAGAGATGCACGGCCCTGATGAACAGCGAATGGAAAAGGAGGAGAAACGCGGATAAAAAGGAATTTGAGGACAAAAAAAGGATGGAAATCTGAGAGGGCACTGTTGGAGGAAGGGAATAATTTGAGGAAAAGAGAGACAAAGCAGTCAACATTCATACATACATTCAACGCCCACGCGCCAAACACACACGCTGAGCACATTTAAGCTGCAGAAGCCTGATGGAAATGCTGCTGTCTGTATGAGATCAATGTGGCTGTATTGTTACGTAGAAGAAAGGGACTCTGCAGTGCATAAGTCCTTCTCTGTCTTATTTCTCAATAGTTTCTGGAATCACGGTGCACCGTTTTTATTTTTTTAAATCTTTCTGTGATAATCATTCATGGTAAACTGAGTGTAGATTTTATTACTAGTTTCTAGAACAATCTTTTAAGCAGATTTGTGGAATAAGTTGGCATGATGTTTTATGTCCTCGGCCTTGGATATTTACCACTCATCATCTCATTAATAAAGGCAAAATGAATGAAAAAGTTACTGGATAACTCAAGGACACCTAAAAGTTTTAGCTGCCTTTTGTGTCAGTTATGAAAACCTGGAACTCTTTATTGTAACTATCTGGAACAAAGCAAAATTGTTACAATGGAGTCTAATGGGGCGAAAAAAGAAAGAGTCAGGCAAGACGGCAGGTCATAAATAAGCTGACAGTTACCAGTTTACATTGTCCGCTGTAAGCAAGTAGAGAAGTATAATCTGTAAGAAAAGAACATTTTGAACATCATTTTGGGGCAAAGTCACTAGAATTCTGATGTAATTTTTATCTTATTTAACTAAAGGTTCTACACCTACAGATTTTATATCCCTGTGACTATTAGAGGTGGTTAGAGTTAGAGCTTTCCTCCCATTCATTCTGATAGCCACCTGGTGCTGCTCAAAGAAACTGATGGGGGGGGGGGCCAAAATTGCTTCTGAGTGGTGGGCACTGCCTTGGGGGGGCTTTGGTGTGATTGAAGAAACATCAGATGTTAGAAATGTTGGACAGAAATACGAAGATTATGAAAAAGTTACAATACACAAAATTGTCTTTCCTAAGAAATATGTGTGTATGTGTTTACAACATATTGCTCTAGCCGTAATTAAAATCAGGTCATGGTGTAAATCACTTTCTAATACCATTTAAAGTAGATCCTAACAGCCGTCCATACTTTGGGGACAACTTTTTAAACACTGCTGTTGAGATGTCCAATATAAACACTCCAGGCTATTTTTAAAAGCAGCTTTGAATGACAAGCAATCCAGCAACACCTCTGGCTCCACCTATTCCTCACCAGGGAGAGAGGGCATGCCCAGATCCGGTAACTGTTTATTGAACGACCTGAGAGCCTTGTGGCGGCTGCTGCCTTCAAGTTAAGCATTAGGAGTGTGAGAAAGCAGTCGATGAGTCTGCACCCTAACATGTAATTACTCATGAGATGACAACGCCTTTACAAGGGAGGGAGGGAGGGAAAAAAAAAAAATCAATCATCGTTGAATTACTATCACTGAGTGCGCCGCAAATTACCTGTGCAGAGGAGAAAAAGAAATTACCACGCATTCGATCCCTCGACCTCAACTTCATTTCAAGACGATGGCAGGAGGACAGAAAAAGGAATAAACCTCAATAGGATCACTTGAAAGGAACCCAAGGCTAAAATGGCCAGTTCTTTATGGTATGCACTGCTTAAACCAAGACCCAAAGCCAAAGCTGCTTTAACAGAGGCTTCTAGACGGACAATTTTCACAGCAGAGGTCAGGGACACGAGTCACATGACTTGACCTGACTTATATAAGACCTGTAATGCAAATTTGAGGACTTAAGACTTGCTTGACCAACAATGATTTGAGACTTGATTTTGACTTGGTGTGAATGACTTTCCACTTGACTTGGACTTGAGAAAGAAGATCGAGAAAGGACTTAACTTTTAATGAAATATTTGTCTTTAAATAGATATGGAGTTGTTAGTCCTGCTTTTTTGAAACATTATTAGAGGATTTTTAGAGCAATGCAAGCAAATCTGCAGCTTACAGGACACAGTAGGGGGCTCGACTTGAAAGTCAAGAAGTCTGACTTGCAAGTAACTTGCACATTTCTGACTTACTCCCCTTTCCATTGACAGACATATTGACAGAAATTGGAGTTACAACAATTGAACTCTGATTCAGAAAGAACTTATAGACAACAATGAAGGCAGGAGGTGTTCATTTATTATCTGAAAATTACTGACAATTTCAGATGGAGCTGTCTGAATTCATGTGTAATACAGGACTGGTTTTTATAAGGAAACCGGCAAAAACCACCTCCATACAATAATCGCAGTCACTTTTCTTTTAAACTACTTCAATTCTTTCAATAAGTGTTTACATCCACGTGATGGAGATGTCACTCGTGTGCATGTTGTGTGCCACATGTTGAGGAGTTTCTCAGTATTTTCCAGTATAAGTGTGGCTGAGACGCAGTTATGAAACCCGTCTAACTTTATCTGCTCAAAGAAAAGCGAAAGACAGCCGACGGCAAAAGAAAGCCAAAGACAGAAGGGATTAGCATCACCTGCGCTGGCATTGAACCAAACCAAAACAGCGTGCCAGGTCAACCCAGGAGAGGATGCTGCCCTGTCCTCGGTAAAGGCGTGCAACAAGGAGCATGCTGTAGGGCTGCTGAGACATCGGGCTGAGAAGTGAAAGGGATCAAATCCTATTTGTTTGCTCCTTCCCATTAGAGTAACATCAGCATTTTTACAGCTTTTTTTTTTGTTGTTCTTTCACTGTTTGGAAGATAAATATATTTGAGCTACTAATGCACAATTGTATTTCTGGACCCGTTAGCTTCACATCTGGTAACGCAACACTATTTAATCTTCAACATCGACTATTTATTCAGCATCTGTTTCTGTCCAATTATGTCTTATTGCTATGGCACAATTTCACCTCAGAGATCAATGAAGTTTCATATTATCTTTTGTCATCCCAACTTCTCCTTATCTGAACTGCCACTTTGTGTGCAGGATCCCTCCCTGTGTGTCTGCTCTGTTGGACTGAGTGAAATTGAAGAGTGTGTAATAGGGAAGCGGGGTAGCAAAGGTGGTCTCTTCTAAGCTGGCTGGCACGAAGACACAGGTATCAAAGACCAGGAGAGCCAACTTAATTTAATGGATTTTTAAGTAGAAGAGGGAGAGGATTTTTTTTTTCCTCGGTCCTTTCTCCGCCTTCTCTCTCTCTCTCTCACACACCCTTTTCTCTCGCTCCCTCACCTAGCTAGCTGAGCAGCACATCTCTGTGCCAAATGAAGGGAGCGCCTGAGCCTCCAAATGGAGCAGGCTCTGTTTGATGACCCGATTTGTATTCTGTAGCTGTGCTGCTTCTGCTGACCTGGGAGTGAGAGATGCAGGCAGGCAGCAGCTTTATCTGGCCAACAGGCCACCCTTGGTTTCTGCCTCTATCCTCTCCTTGCTTGCCCGACGACCAAATGCCTTTTGGTGCCTTTTAATCCCTTTCCTGAAATGAACTGGCCAGATGTTGCACTGTTAATGCCTCTTCCAAGACAAAAGAGTGTAGCTCGGAGTGAACCTCTCCTGTGGAGTCAGGTGTGCGGCATGAAAGAAGAGTTTTTGAAGTATGGTTTCACACAAGGGCATAGTGTGTACCAGCTAATATGACTCACAGGAGAGAGTGGATCTCATTTTTTTTATGATCTGCAGTGCCCTTTCAGTTTAACAAATAGGTGATGTCCAGTGATTCTGAGACTGAAATTTTACTCTAACTCTGCAGAACTTCATCAAAGAATGGAAGAGGAGAGGCAGTACCTGTGGGAAAGTGTTCATTTACTGGCCAGTTGTCCACCTGCAAAGTGGCATTGCCTCCGTTCCTGGTGAATCGAACCAAATGGTATTTGCCGTCGTTTACTGCTGTGGTTGTCTCCTTTACACTGATGTCCACTGTCCCGATGTTGAATGTCACTCCTACTTTCCCTTGTTCCTGAAAAAGACACACACACACACACACAAAAAAAAAGAGCAGAAAGGGTAAGTGGTTTAATTCAGGCGCTGAATGAATCCAAAACCTTTGAATATGAAACTTAATTGAACTGGCAATTCCCTTTAAATGCAGAAGCTTTATTTCTCAATAAGAGCAAGTCACATCAAATCTGGACTGTCAAGCTTGACGAATTTGAATATTGGAACTGCTTCCGTGCCAAGATTCCACCTATTGTTGTGCTGTAATTAATTAATTATACAATAAACTAACTGTAAAAAGTTCAATAAAGCTACTTGGATGAATGCCCTCGGATGGAGCTAATAGTGAACTGCTCAGAGAACCTGAGGACGCTAGCGCGCTACGCTTCATTATACCACTGTAATGTGATGAAAATAGGCTGCCAGCAGAGATTGTAATGATGAGTAATGCTCCCCGCAGCCTGTCACTGAAAAACTGGCAGGACAGATGCCTTTTCTGCTGCGATCCTTACGAACTGCACGAATACCATATGTTTTGTTTAGCAGCTAATGCTCAAGCAGTTTTTACCATGTCCATAAATCGTGACTCCCTCCCCATCATCTCCTGACTCCTCTCCTCTCGACCCCACTAATTTTTAGAGCCGCCAGTGTGTTTTATTGTGACTGTTTGCATATTCATGGGCATGTAGGCATTAGAAGCCAGAGGTTTGAGAGCGACGGCAGGGCCTGAATGAGTGGCGGTGGGGAAAGGCTGTGTTTTTCTGTGTCATTTGTTTTAATCCCCCACAGGGAATCTCTCAGTGTAATTACCTACTTTAGACGCCCGAAGCAGGGGGACCGTTTCTTATAACAAAACCAAAATTAAGCTGGCTTGCATGGGGGACAGACACATATTGTTAACTGATCAGCTGAGACGCCGGCACCGGCTAACCATTACAGCACACACCTTGATAATGTCAAGCTGAAATTAACAATGCTCATCGGCACGGAAGCACTGCAAGGCCGAGACAACTCGAATGACACTTAAACCTGTGTGTCTCTTTTTAATGTTACAGACTCTTAATACCTTAGAAGAGCACTTAATAAGGCCGGCCTATACTTGCAGTCCCTCATGCTTTAAGATTCTCAAACATTCCCCAAGTTGAAGAATATTATATTACAGTACTATATCACCAGACCATTATGGTGAGCTGCAGTGTGCAGTCATAAATGAAGTCTGTCATTTTATTGGTGCCGGCAGGCCTGTAGACCTAAAGTTTTGTTCGCTGGCCCATTTTGCTGAGTTTGTTCACTCTGGTTTTTCACTCTATTTATGAAAAGAAAAAAGAAATACATATAAGATCAATAAAGAACAAATATTAACCTTTCTATCAAGTTTATTCCCACAATTCCATTTTTTTCAAGACTAACTCTGGGGTTTCTAAGCCCGGGCCCTTCTTATAGGAGGGATCCATGCAGAGATGAACCTTTTCAGACAGGCTTTTTTTATCCGGGAGCTGAAGCCCTAATGTGGTTTTGTTGAAGCCACCAGACTCCTTTGACAAAAAACGGTAATTTTACCTCGCAGAACATGAAAGTTGCTGGTCTACCGCTGCTTCCCACAATGTTGCCAGGCACTTAGAATGACATCCTGAGCCTCAAGTGGCAAAAACAGCCATTTTAGCGGACATGCTTTGACACTTTGGCACATTTGCTCCTAAGGATTAAGTTACAGCAGCTGCAGCCCTTTTTGTGCCAATTATGTATCTAGACCCATAAATATGGCCCAGGTTAAAAGAAATCTGAATAACCCTTTTAAAGACATCTCTGTTCTCATTTTTTTAAGTTGACTTTGTAGTCCTGCTTTTTTCGTAAGAGCGAGTATATTCTTGTTGTGATTTAAGGTATTGTGCATCCAGCAGAAAGGTGACCTTTCCTCAACTTTTTAAAGGAACAGAAAGTCGCTCAAAGAATGCACTAAAATGACTTTGTGTGGACACCCTGCAGTGACAAAGCACGGCGTAGTTTCTTCAACAAGTCGTTCTCCTTCTCAGGGCTGTCTGAAGACCTGCACCGCATTCAGTGCCTCCACTTGTGACAAAAGTTATAACATCCTCTGTATGTTCATGAAAAGAGAGTTACACTGTGCTTGAGACCATAATGCATCGAGCAACAGAGTGGCTGTCCTCTGTAACAATCTCCTGCTCAGTTAATAATGGAAAAAGAATGGCACCAAAGACAGGAGAAAGCCATCTCCTAAAAGCTGAGGTAAGGGCCCAGAGTGGGAGCCAGACAAATAGAATATTTGAATGTGCACTTAATGTCTTTGTCAGACAAGCTGCAAATGGGCTCTTAATTTAAGTAGTTGTCATTAAAACTTAGAGCAACAGACAAATGCAGACAATAAAAAGCATGTGTGCACAAGTGTGCGGGCACGCTCGCTCCTTATCTTGCAGCAAATACACAAAATCCATGCACATAGACAGGCTTAGGCAAGCACACATATGAATATGTCTATGATTTAATGTGACAAGGTGATGTTCAGTGTGTGTGTTGTACCGTGAAGAATACTACTAAAGCATCCTGCTTCTCCTGACTAATGACAGGACCTTTCCCTGGTAGGGAAAAAAAAAACCACTATGTCTGACGGCCTGAGCGCATACAAAACACAGACAGACACATCAGCGCTAGTACATCCACTGTGACCTTCAGAGGCTCTGGCAGCCCTGGCTCTCCTGTGTAGTCGCATCAAAGCCACATCAGCGACCCACTAATACCTACAAACAAAGACAGATCGTCACCCCCCTGGCCCTGGTACAAACAAACAACAGAACACAACAATTGCACACCTCTGTAACCGTTGCTGAGTGCCTCCGGGCAGTGTGCAGAGAGGGAACTGTGTGAGCTAGTGCCTCGCAATGGCACAACTCTCCCCCCGTCTTTCCGTCTCTCTCTCTCTCTCTTTCGTCGCACTACTCCTGTTGTCCGGCCACCCACCCACCTGCCAGCCCACCCCTGCGCTGCAGCAATGTTTGATTGACAGATCCAATTACGTTTTTTATTGGCCTGTCGCTCGCGAGGCGGGAAGGCACTTCATTGTCTCCTGAGCAAAGGGGAAAAATGGCTATTGTTCTCTTAGTGGAAAAGATGATGGCCACTATTCCAGGCGTAAACAAATGATGTGCGGAGAATCACTTCCAAACTCACACACTCTTGAATGTGAAGAGAAACACACATACACAAACACACACACACACACAAAGTCACAGACTGTGACCTTGCCGTAAAGAATCTTGGTTTCGCTAATGTCACATAGCAAAATGCAAAGCAGTGTCCAAGCATTCAAGTTATCAAAGTATCAAGGTGATCTATTTGTCCTTGTACAACACAGGGTTGCACAGCAGTATTAAATTGCAGTCCTTAATGCTACAAACATTGAACACAGAGGTCCAGAGTTAATTAAATTCACAGCTCAAACATTAATACAGGGTGATATAGTTGTTCATGTTCATACATTTTTTACCGAGAAAATAATTTTGCATCTGATGGAATTGAAACAGCAGCAAAAAGATCAAATGGTTGACATCTTCTTATTGAAAGTTCAGTCCGGGAAACATAGTCCATCAACCTTAACTTGTCTGAGCAGCCAGCAACACTGATGTAAAACACAGAATCTTCCTCCCCTCGTCCTGCTGGAGTCCTGCGCTCTGTTGCTTCTGAACACGGTACACCTGTCGAGTTCAACAACTTAATCTGGGTTGTTGTGGTGCATGCGGGTCAAATTGTGGACACAACAGTTTTTCTATCTTCCTTTGCTTGGTTTTGCCCATTTACGTGCATTTCAATTTCACGAGACCAGATGTTTGTGATGTGCAGCCTTAAGTCCAAGCTGTGCTAACGGCTCTCACTTCAGCCATGATCCCTCTGTTCCAGGTGCAGTCCGACTGGTCTGGCTTGTTGGATGGTAGGTGGCAGCCATTGTCTCAAAAAAAAAAAAAAAAAATGCTACTCTTAATCCAAACTCAGTGCTTTCTCTCCCAATGTTAAAGAGTTTACTTCTCACAGCTAGCATATGTTTTGCAATAAAGCTGAATAATTTCAAAACCCCCAAAAAATCTCCCGATCTCCCCGGCCACTGCATCTTCATGCGCCTCTGTTGCTGTCAGTTTTCAATCAGTCACCCTCACTAACATCTTAAGCCAACTTTCTGTGATATTACAGTATGAAAAGTGGTAATTTACTGGTATGCTGTGCTCAAGCTCTTTCATACTCCAACATGCTCCCACACTCTCTATTTAATGCCAATCACAAACACTAACTCTTTTTATCCACTACTGGAATAGAATGAGAATATGTTGGCGGTTTGTTTGCGCGTCACTTAAGCGTACAGTATGTGTGGGCATGTTGTGTTCGCACTCTAATAAATGCAATTCCAGCAAGTAACACCTCCCCACCCCCCGCCCCCCCCATCCTCCACTGCGAGCTGGCCAGGGCTTGGCACGAGGAGCTCCAGCGCTCCCACGTGACCCGGCACACACTGACATCAGTAATCAGGCCCGCCGCAATCCAATTCAGGGCCGATCGATGCCTCCAACACAAGCAGCGCCCCGGGCAGAGTGGAGAGAGAATCACTCAGAGCAGTGGTGGGTGATCCTGCAGACAGCCATCACAGACTATAGCAGACAGCTGCTGTAGCGGGGGGGGGGACAAAACGCTCACAATAGACCCCATCCCCAGCTTGCTGAATGGTCATCCTGCTACGCCACAGGCCTGAACAGATACATACATCTGAAGGCTGTTTTATGGAGGTGAGATGGGTAATATTAGCACATTTAACTCTGCTGGAGAGAGAGAAAAAAAACAAGCTGACAAAAGAGGTATGGAGTCAGAGAGAAACATATAAATTTATGCTGTTATGTCCCAGATATGTTCTATGAGAAGCCATGAATTGAGAGCACTTTAATGTCAGAGAATGTTATTAAAGTGGGAGTTTTTTCCCCACCACAAAAGGTATTACATTGCAGTGAAACCTTGATTGAAATCTGGTATGGGCATAGAGTGGTTGTAGTGGGACGACTCCAGCGGATCTATATTGAGTCTCAGTTGGGGGGGAGGAAGATCTGATATCAAGAATGTGAACATGTCCCAAGGTGGGAGTTTGGGTTACATATCCACCCTTTCATCTGACATCAGCGCTCAAGTTAGCTATTGTGGTCAGGGGCTATCGTAAAGTGGATCATGGAAGCAGTGGAAGCAGAATCGATAGAGTGGAGAAGCTAGGACAACGTGAGACACGGTGGATTGATGCACCTGGCCTTCACAGTGACGAAGCCATTTATCGTCAGTAATTGACAGAGATAACTCATGGAGGGCGCAGTGATTTGTAGCTGTCTGCTCTTGTACGCATCAGGCTCTAGAGTCAGAAATTTGCTAAGGAGTAGGAGGATAGAGGCTGCGGAGGAGGTTGTCTGTGTGTGTGTGTGTGTGTGTGTGTGTGTGTGTGTGTAAGTCATGTCTTCATGTGCAGAATGGACTGACAACTAGAGAGGCCCAAACCGAAAGCAATCACTTAAATTGATCAGTCTTACAAAGCAATTATAATGTGTACAATCGAATAGGTTGTGAAGTTTTGATCATACCTTCTGACAATTCAATTGTGAAGATTCATCAAGATAAACTGCAATTGTTAAATTGTCAATCTGAGGATTATTATTAGGAAATTAATTACTGGTTAAAGGCAAAGCTTAATAGGAGCAGTGAGGTTGCTGTTCAGAAACTCAGAGGGAGAGAAGAAGTCACTGAATGCATCAAAAAAACTCACAGTTCCCAGACAACAACTAGGTACTCACTGTTAAAACTAAATAAAAAGAAATAGAAATACATTTCATATATATAAACGTATCTAGAAATGTTAATCAGAGAATTTCAATATTCATTTAAAGTCTGCAGGAGGAGGTGTAAAAAACAGCTGTTAAAGGTGTGCAGACAGCTTTCTCTCTTTCTCTCTCTCTCCTGAACTCTGCCTTTACTTCCCCGTCATTTCCCTTCTGTCTGTGGACTGCTATAAATAGGGGAAAGCTGAATTAGCGCTGAAGCTTCTTTTTACAACCACAGAAAGCAAACATGTTGAGAAACTGAGAGACATCTTCTGTCAGTCTGTCTCTGATTGGTGATTTGAGTCTCTCATTCTTTCAGCACCATGGACAGAGCCACACCCACACACAGTCCTCCTAATTGATCTGTGCTCATTTCACCATTTCACAGCACAAACGCCTTCTTACTTAGCCGAGGGGCATACAGTAATTGCAACGGACATTTTGCCAATGCCTTCCTTGTTGCAGACAGTCCGTTACATATCCTTCTTCAGATCGCAGCTGCTCAAATTAGCTTACATGACGTGCACAAAAACGCACAGGCTTCAGGTGTCACCTGGCAGGTTTCTCCCTTTGGCTGTCTCTCTCTCTTTTAATATTGAATTTAAACTGCATAGAATATAGGCAAAGAACCAATTTATAATGAGGTTTAATGGGAAAATGAAAAAAATGACATAGCAGATGATAGAGTGAGGTGCTGGAACCAATCAAATAGGTGCTGGTCAAAGACACACTGCGCTGCTCATTTAAAAACTCTCTTGAGCAAAAAAAGCCAGAAAATATGTTGTAGAAAATAAACCCCAATAAATGCATTACTAAACCCTGTCTATATAAAGCTTGTTTAAATCCACAGTACTACTCCTGAAAATTGCTTAACATTTTCATACAAAAAAAAATACATGTGTCGACCATTTTTTACTAATTCACTTCCTCAGTGGATCCAACAGGCACTGGGCTGACTGCCACAGACAGGCCGATGAAGATGAAAAATTGAGATCTTTTCATAAGATTTGCTGACTGTAAAAAAGAAAAAACTATATGGAACACCAGCCTTGTCCCTTAATTTGTGGTGCTCACAACATCGAATAAGTAGATAAGAATACTCGAGCAGCAATGTGTCTTACTGAAAACAATGTCCCTGTTACTCTGGATAATCCACAGAACACACTGTCAGGAGGTTTCACGGGGGCTATTTTGTTGATAGAGAGCTGTTTCTTTGAAAACCGGGCACAGAGAGTTCTGTGTGAGTACACAGAGTAACAAGGCCAATGACTCTGAAAAGAAAATCTAAGATTTTTGGATCCAATTTTTCAATGTTTAGAGCACTGCAAAACAAATTTTATTCTCCTCCATGGTTTCGGTTTTGCAGCAGAAACCTAACCAACCAAATAAACTAATCTAAAATAAAAACTATCTGCGTGACTACAACTGTGTTTTTTTTCTTATAAACTGTAATTTCAATGAAGGGTGCCATCTAATTAAGCATGTATACTGCAACTCATGGGCAATATAACTCTGAAAGGGTTTATTTTTATGACTTAATATTTATTAATCATTAATTATACATATTTTGTTTTTGTGAGTAGCATACAGGGACTTAATCTCATTATAAAACCCTGATGTAAAATGATAAAGGAAATGAATTAGTCTTGTATATAATGTCTTAAAAAAGAAAGCGTGTGTGTCTGTATGGAGGGGGTACATATTTCAGTGTTATGAATAAAGCACAGTTTCATATACATGCAGATGTTCATGGCACTGATGCATACAAAGCGCTGCTGACAGACACGGAGCACAAAAAGGTCCTAATTTTGGAAAGACAAAGTCCGCAGTGGGCCTGAATAAAACACTGCAGACACGGTTTTTCTCTCTCTTAGATTAGAAGCAGAGGCTGTTAGTTCAGGATTCCTGGCTTTCTACGGTGACAGTCTTAATGCACTATTCAAATAAACATTCCTCTGAAAACTGTGAAATTCCATTAATCATTAATTGGCTCAAAGGTTCATTCAGACATCAGCGATTGGCTGAAGAGCTGTTGTGCGAGGCGATGTGGGAGGATACAGCGCTACAGAGGCCGAGTGCCTTTGAAATATTGATCACACCTAAAAGAACCCAGCGGTCTAACACAGGCAACATTTCACACCTGAGAGAGCCAGGGACGGCTTCATCGGACGGACAGGAACAAAATGGCATCCACCTTGCTTTACTTAGTGAGGCTATGGGTAATTGCTAGGGTAATATCAGCGAATCCATTAGCCAGTTGGTTAATGCCTGGGAGTGCCAGCTAGCGTTAGCCCAGACTGAAAAGGAAGAGTCATTGCATTTTTAATACAAACACATGCAGCAGCGTTGTGGGGAAGGTAATGGCTTTGACTCCTGCGCTCGGGCTCAATGTCAAACTCTGAGCCTCGCTCTTTGATCCTCTGCCGCAGAATATGAATCGCGCAGGGTCAGCCTTATCAATTATTTACACCCACTCTTTCTCTATTTCCTGTTTGTCCGCTCTTGTGGCTGTAACTTGCCCTGACACTAATGGCAGACGGCTTGGTGAAAACATTTATCAATGTTACCGCAGAGTCCTCTCCTGCTCTATACTATCACTTTCAGCCTTTTGGAACTTAGAGTACTGACACTGCACTGATCCTAATCATCACTACTATACTTCACTGCATGCGCCTTGGCTGCATTGTCTCAGTAAAGTCACTGTCCCTGAAAGAACCTTCAGGTGCTGCATGCTGTACTGCCAAAGAGTCTGCACCTAATATTGAAAACTATGAACCAGTATTTATGAAATTTTTCATTTTAATATACTGCTATTAAAAAACTTTTTTCCCATCAGGTCATCAGGATGCTAACATGTGTTCTTTCACGTCTTTGCCTTCTCTAGCATTTTATTCTCTGTGGATTACTGGACTAAAGTAATGTATATTTTATATTTTCATGTACTGAAAATTACAACAAACCAGGAAAATATACTCTCATAAATCTTACATATATCTTTAAACTTGCTCCAAATGTTTCTATTTTTTGATTTTGAAAATTTTAGCATTGATTTTAACATCACATGAGCCTGAAAATGTAGCCCTTACTATTTTACTGCACATGACTGCATTGTATTGTATAAAATTATGAAAAACAATCTCAATCTTTAAATATATCCATCATTGAGGATGTAGTTTGTTTATTTCTGTTTACTTGTTTTATACTAAATCAATTATCTATATTTGATTTTTTACTAAAATTAAGTGATGTGCATTTGATCAGTTCAAGAATTCAAGCTATTCGTTTATTTGTATTGTGAGTTTTTACACGAACAGCACAGCTGATGAAAATTGCTGCAGGCAGAACCCATCTATTTGCAACCTTCCATACAATTATGGACCTTCGTAAAATAGCAGATATTACTTTGTTCCAACATGTTATTATAGATAGCAAACAGTTAAAAACAGCATTTCTGGAGACCAGATCCAGTCAAAGGTGCTAAGTGTTGCTCCATTTCTGTTTATGGTCAGAATACTTCACAGCTGAGGTAATTATAATGCATACTGTATAATTACAAGCTTGCTAAACCACAGAAGCGTGGTTAAACTTCAGCTATGCATTTTTTATCCGCCTGACTTGACACGCTGCTATGCTAACATTTGAACCTTTACAAAGTCCTGTGTGCGGGCCACCACCAACATGCAATCAGGCCATATGCAAGAGCAAAGGGCCTCAGTCTCCTGCTCATAAATGTAAACACACACACGCACTCACAAAAACATACACGCACTCTCCGCTCTGCGATCGCATTGAAACTCTGCTTGGACTGATGTTGAGGCGCAGCTGTTATGATGTTGCTGTGCATAAATCTTTTCTTTGATTTCATTCACTCAGTGTGAATTCAGATTTGATTTCATTTATTTGTAGCTCTGCACCAGCATCCATTAAAGAAAAAGCAGGTTTTGCGTGACCCCACACTGCACTGTGTCAGCCCACATGCTCCCCATGCGCCGGGGGGCTCATTTAGAAAAAAAAGAAAAAAGAAAAAAAAAGAGCCAATGAATGGGATTTGTGCTAGATGGAATAATATGCTGTGAAAGTCCATTAGGGACTAGGCTAATGAAATTGAAACAGCTTGGTGATCAAATTAGAATCTGTTCTGCAGATATTTAATTTAATGTGCTGCTGAATTCGAGCACTTTCTATTTGGTAGCCCCAGAATGAAACCAGTGCACAATAAATCAAGCGCACACACATTTCCTCCAACATTCTCTCCTCCCACCATTTTTTCTGAAATGAATAACTTTCTAATAACTGTATTTGCACAAATGCATGAAACAAAACAGGCTAAAGTTTGTATGTGAAAAGAAGAAAAAATGGAGAAAAAGCAAAGACATAGGATAAGGGCGTTCCACACAAAAAGTAAGTGACTTTATCTTTGACCTTTCCCTGCATCTTCCCATAGAGAATACCCTCAGTCACAATCACATGCATCGCTGCAGCTGCTTGGTTAAAGAGTCAAAGGGTGAAATTATTTGAATAGACGCACAAAAGATTGCAGCATGTTTGAAGAGCTGCCCTCTGTACTTTGCACGCTCTCTCTACCATGTCTGGGGTAATATGCAAAGCTAAAACAACAGGGAGAGAAAGGAAGCGAAGAAGGGAGAAAAAAAAAACTCTCCACTGTAGCTATTTCAGATGCTCATCATCTCAATTAACAAAACCAATGGTAATTAACTGGAGCAAGATTAAAAAAATTCTAAACGGGGAGGAGACGTACCGCCGAGGATCTTTCTAATAAAGTGGGGCGGAAAGATTTGTTCTCCAGTGTTGTGTGTGGCGGCCACAGACCCGTCTCTAGCCGTCGAGCAAAGCTTGGACCACAGTTCATTGAGTGAGAAAGAAACAGACAGACAAGGAGACGAAGAAAGAAAGAGACACAGCTTCTCATCCATCTGTTTATATACACGTGCTATTCTGGGCACGCACTTCCAGGCACAAACAGACGGCCTGATAAATGTAAACACACAAATAAATGGGCATGTGAACCACACACACACCCACACACACACACACTCGCTCGCACGCACACACACACACTTTTTGTCACAGCCCTTGTTTGTCCAATGTTGCCTCTGCACGCTGCATTAAAATGAGAAGTGCTAACACCCACGTGCCCGGGAACAGGTGTTAAAATGTCTAATGCTAATGGCTGGCATCTACAGGAGACAGCGTTTTGATCCCTCGCTGGCTGTGTCAGGTTCAGATTGTGGAGGGCAAAGTGAAGTAAAAGAAGGTGCATGTTCCCCCAATCACAGGAGATGATGAGGCAGAAAAAAAAGAGGGTCTGTACTGGTCTCAGCCAAAGTGGTGGGGGGTAGCTGCCAGAGTTGGCGCTAAAAGCTGGCTGGACTGCCCTTAACCGCGCCGGCAGCAGAGCAGTAGGTGGTCTGTTGGCGAGGGTAACTTCTCTGGGTTCAAGAAGGGACCCTCCATCTTTGCCCACGGAGGTCTCAGGTTGAGGGAAAGAAATGAAGAGCGAGAGAAAAGACTCCCTGGATGAAAGTGGACGTGTAACAAAAAAACAGGCAGTGAGGTGAGGTGGAGAGAGCGCGCTGCAGAAAAATGATTAACTCAGAATGGAGTGCATTAGGCGCCCCAGTCCCAACCGCACTCCTTTTTTTCCCCCCCTCTCTCCATTTCTCTCCGTCTTTGATAGTCTACTGAAGAGGAGATTCATTTTATTTTGATTTGAGATTCATTTAGTTTCAAATCCACAAAGTCTATTCTGTGATAATATCAATTCCTGAGCCGCTCCCTCCCACTAAGCACCAAAGACGCTGTTTGCTGCCGTTTAAATTCGCACCATTTGCAGTGTAATTGCTTCAACTTCCAGAGATTATGATTTGATAAGAAGACACAGTTGCTAAAAACACAATAATAATGGAGATAGATTGTCAGGGCTTGTGAAATTTGTACCAAACCTGTTTGGGAAACTTTAACATATGATGTTTACATTCCAGCCATTTGTTGTCCTTCAGCTTCATTGGAAACTCACTAAGTTAAACGCTAAAATACTTACTATGGACACATAAAAGCAAATTGTATTTCCCATGATTATTTCCATTTTATAGCATTTTATACTTGTTTGTTTGTGAGAATCTCATAATAAACTTAAACAGGACTGCACTGTCAAAGATAAAAGCCTCTTTGGCTTGTGATCGTCTAGCTGGAGCCCACTGTCATGTTCCAAACTCCTCATATTTAAAAATTTTCTCAGACTACAAAGAGGTCAAATTATTTATTATTTCCAAAAACCATTAGAGAAAAGTCCGTAGCAAACTTGTATAGCAGGACATATTTAATTCTCTTCCTGCCCTATAAATAATCATATCTCAACCTCCCAGATTTATCCTTCGAGGATGTGCAACCCGTTGGCAAGGAACCCCTGTCAAACTACTGAACTCTTTGTAAAGTGCTTAAAAACTAGCTTCACCCAACCAGCTACAATGGTAAAAAGCCACTTTCTCATGAATGATTCACTGTAAACAATCTAATAATGTCAAATGTCAGAATTTTTCGCGGGAGCAGTTCATCTTCTTCAGCATGCTGATGTTATGTATAATTTATGTTTGTACGTATGGAAGAGAACCTGAACGGGCACGGTGCAGCAGCCGAGGCAAAACTCTCCTGTGGCGACGGCTCAGACGCCACACTGGGCAACATATGCCATCTCTGTGTGCGTGGCTGTCATGTCAGCTTGATACTGGTCAACAGTCCAAGTCACACTTTGCATTTATTCATTTCCAATTCATGACCACATCCGGAGCATTACAGCTGTGTTAAATCAACCGGAACGGCACCAAACTCCCCGGAATGCATAAACAGATGATGAGCTCTGATGACTGATTAAAGACGTTTTTGAAGTAAGTGTTTGACTGATTGTTCAGCTTTGCCCTACATTATGGGCCAATACTGCATTTGAGTTATCAGCGGGGGATTAATATGGGATCGAATGAATGAGATAAGGTGATTGTTTTCGGGGGGAAAAAAAGTCAAATTTTTAGGAGTGGGTTACAACAGGGTTTTTTGAGATAAGTCAAGCATCAGACCCCCTGATGATAAGCAACATGGGGCATCTCAGCAGCTGTCCATATGTGTCACTGCTAGTTAGTGTTACTTTTGTGTACTTTCATGAGGTTATATGGACAGAGGGCACAGAGGAGAAAGAAAGACAAAAAGAAAGAGCCAACAAACAAGAAAGCAAACAAAAGTAGCCATGTTCAAGGGGTAAAAAAAAACACGTAGACGGGGAAAATGGAGCACTGAAATGGAGACATGAATAGCAAGCACCTAAAATGGCTGAATAAACAGGAGGAAATCTAGGTCGGTATGTCTCTCCCACTTCAAGGAACGTTGAGGCGAGTGCCCTACTTCTTGAATGCATTGGACACTTTCAGGGCATGCTTTTGTCAAAGTGTGTCTCCCCGATACTTCTGGATATGTTAGAACCATGAGGTCTGTCTGAAACAGTTCGTAAAAGTCGAGCCGTGAACCACAAAATAATAGTAAATTTTCATTCACGTCTACTTACATCCTCTTTGCATGCTCGTCTTTCCTTGTCAATTACTCCATAATTATTTTTTTCTCGCTATTTTGAAAAAGGCATTATTTTTCTTTCAATTAATTGGCCCAAAAGTAATAAAGCACCGTTCATTTTTAAAGGCAATTTTCTTTTCCATAATATGAAACTGCTAAAAGATAAGTGCATATCAAAGGCTCAGCAGATAGCACTCATTGCCGCTCTCCTCTCTCACAATTAACAGGGCTGCCTGCAGAGACGAGGCATGAAATCTAGGTGATTGGAATGCAAGGAGATGCCAATGCAATTCTGAGAAACGCCATTAATGTTAATCAGGGGCTCCAAATGTGTGACTGTGCCTTTGCCTTTCTGCATGCATGCCCTGCATGTGTTGCATGCTGATGTGCGTTGGCCTTAGCATGCCTGTTGCAAGCATGTCAGAGTGCACGATCAAAGAAGCTGGCTCATTTATCACGGTGCTTTATCCAGCTTCTTAGGGTTCTAATTGCATTGGTGTTGAGAGTGTGGTGGTTGCCGACGAGTGGAGCAATGGCGTGTGTGTAAAACTTGAGTGATGTGATGCCAAATCCTGTGTGCACATGCCTATATTTTACCCCATATGAGGGTGTCAGAAAGAGAAATATAAACAGATATATATGTTGGCACGTATATATCTTTATCTTTTTCTATTCAGAGATAACTGCACAGAGGTTTGCAGGGGGCCGGGAACAGAGAGCCAGAGAAAGTGACATATTTTGTCTATCTTGTGAGACGGTGGGAGGTTGTTTTTAAATGTCACAGTGACTCTGAAGGTCTGTCCCAGATCGGACTGTGTTGCTGCTCCAAAACAAGACTGCAGGAGACTCATCACTGCAGCACACACACACACACGCAAGCCCTCATAATCAGCATGGGCCACCTTGCTTGCTCAAAAAGCTCCAGAAGAATCAACTTCATACTGAAGACTTACTCTGGAAAAGGTGGAGACAAACACACGCACTCTGACATGTCAATTTTGATATACATGACTGAAGCTGAGCTCAATGGAGAGTGCTGCTATAATTTGGAATATATTTTTTGTGGAATATAAAGAATTTTTTCTTGAGGCCTCCCTTCAAGGGTGCCTGAGCCGTGCGGCCAGTGTTTCCTTTTATTTTTAAAGACTAAGCTGCAGAAAAAGAGACAAAGAGCGGTGCAGCCTCACAAAAACACATAGAGGTGTAGAGGCTTTCAAAGCAATTTTCCCTTTGTTAATGTCGAGCAAGCAAGCCATACTCTGAAGGGAATTAGGGAAGACAGAGAGGGTGTTCATGAATGGACTCTGGTGTGCATAAAAATAAAGTTAAAAACAAACAAAAAAAAGGGTGACGAACTGTTTAGGTGGCTGGTCCGGCCCTTCCATAAGACCTACACAATCTTTAAGAGATTAGAAGGATGGGAAACAGAGAAAAAGAGGATGAAAACAAAAACTCCTGCTGCTTCCTTTTCTTTCAGTAGAGCAAACATAAATCCACTCACTCTGTCCTTTTCATCTCCCGGCTCAACCTGCCCCACAAGCAAAATCACCCACCCGCCGCCATCGTCTCCCTCTTTCAATAAACTTGGATAGAAACTTCTTTTACATAAGTAATGTAGAACTACCACATTATAGAAATACTTCATTGTGAAACCAAGTTAAATTCTTCCAACCAAAACTAATTGCATATTCTTTATATACTATTAGTTAAGCTTCAAATATATATATTAATACATTAAAATGCATGAGATGATCATGTTCTCTATAAAAAAATTAAATCTGCAAAGTAACTACAGCTGCTAGATGAAGGAAGTGAATCAGAAAGTACAATATTTGTCTCTGAAATGAAGAAAAATGGAATTACTCAAGTAAAGAACCTCAAAAGTTTACTCGAGTACAGAACTTAAATTTACTCAGTTCCTTTTCACGACTGGTGGGCGTTTGCCGTTCCGGGCTCGCTGTCGGGTGAGTTTATCTGTCATAGAAGGCGTCCTTACACCACCGCCCCTGAGGGGAGATTAGACACACTGCACTGACTCTCTCCACCTCTATCCAGCTCCGCTTTTCCTCTCTCTCCATATCCCCTGCACTTGTCTGTTGCTCTCTCTCTCTCCCTGTCAACATGTCCTCTCTTTCTCTCTTTCTCTCTTGCTGTCACTGTCTCTGTCTTCTATCTCATTCTCTTTACCTCTCCCTCCCTTTCCCCCCCTGCTATTTGCCAGCATGCGCTCCACTGAGCCAGGACTGTGAACAGGTTACAGTAGTCCAGAGGGGAGGTCCACCAGGATCCAGCCATGCGACGCACAAGACGGGCCTCCTCGGCCATTCAGCCGGGCTGTTGACATATGAGGTTATTGAACACAAATGCATGATGTATTTCAATCTCTGCCTTCCGCTGTAGTTGACAGCAAAGCCACTAAAATAATGTCAGATAATTCTTTGTCAAATGCCAAAAATACATGGCCGTCACTGTCAAAACAACTCATTTATCCCTCCTCAGTTGCTGGGGCAGATTTCTGCAGTACATGAAATTTAACCTGACTTTTTTTAAGCTTACCACTAATAGGATTTTTCCTTCCTACAGCTTGACTAATGAATAGCCATTCAGGAAAATTTATATCTCGTTAAAAAAACTGAGACTTTTGCAAGTTAGACAATAATGGCACAAACTAAAAAAAAAAAACCCAGTCTCCATACAATACATATTCAGTGTGTGCACAAGAAGCTCGAATAAACGAAAGCCAAAACAAGGTTTAATCTCATCCCTGCCAGCACTGCAGAAGACGTTTTTCATAGTGAATTTTATAATGAGAGCGTTATCCAACTTGTGCCATCCCCCAAGTGGCAGCATTGGCGCACAAGAGGAGAAGGCCCCTCAGAGGCTTTTTCTGAGCAAAAGGCATATGTAATGAGTCATGAGGTCCCTCTCCGCTCCAAATGACATTAATTGCTGTCCAGGCAGAAGCCGGCTGGAAAATGGCCAACACATGCGCAGGTTAGGGCAATTCAGCACTGGGTGCACTGCAAAAAAACAGCCACAGCTTGTTTTTTTTGCTTTTTTTTTATATAAAATGTGTGCAATTGCGTCATGTGTCGAGAGTGGTGGTTTATCAAAGAACACGGAGTCTTGTCAGACAGAGAAAATATGACGAATTTTAAATCTGTCCAGTGAATGAGCCGGTTCAATCATGAAAGAAAGAAATTGTGCCTTTTCTTTTTTTCCTCTTTGACCAGTCTGACATGTTCGAACAAGATGTGAATAAATTAAAGATAATGTGGGAAGAATGAATTAACCATTTGCCTTTTTGCCTTCAAACCAAACTTAATCAAAGGGGTCTCGTGAAATTTCGGCGGAGGAAGGAAGGGCACCTTCCAGTGGTCAAGAGGTGCGCTTTCACCCATGTCAATCGTCACATCTGTCACCTTTGTGCTGACTCATACTCTGATGGCAATAGGCTACTGTCATGCAGATGGCAGGACATCCAAGGTTATAGCACAGAATTTACATGCAGACCTTCCACTGACTTTATTTACTTTATGAGACCTCCCTGAACTAAATTGTACTTTTTGTTTGCACATGTTCAAGTACATATTTACATCATAACCTTAAAGGATAATTCAAAGCTTGATGATGTATGCTTTTAGCAATTCTAGGAACTTGACAGGTTTCTTGAAGGGGCGCTCGAGAGATTTAGTACTGCGCTTCCATAAAACTGGGGGAGTCGCAGTGGACAGATTAAAAACTAATGGTCAAGCTCTCAAAGCACCACATCCAACATTTCCAACACTGCAATCAATGGTATCTCTTAATTTAAGCCTACTGTCTGTTAGATTCTCAGTCCAGCTTTAACAACCCTCAGTTTGTGACAGCAAAACTTCTGCTACCAATTTAAAATAATTCGACTGATGTCATTAGGATTTCAATCCTCGGCAGAGCTCTCTTAGGGAGCTCCCAAGGGATCTATAACCCTTTATTTATATATCATAAGTTAATTATGCTCATATTTTGTATTATTTATTTGAACTTTAATGTTAAATAAATGAAGGAAGAAGTATGAAGTAATTTCTGAATTATAGCTGACTTAGAGATATAAAGTAGACCAAATTAGAAGTGCTTCAAAATTGAAAGTGCTGTCCTTGAGTGGCGTGCTGACCGTCATTCACTGCATGCACACGTATTAATACAGAAGTGAAGCATTGAAAAAGTAATTGTTAATGTTGGACTGCAGTGGAAATGCAATATTTAAAATCTAGAAATTGACATGAATCCATCAAGGCCAGGTAGTTCTTACAGTTTATGCTTCTGTATCCCAGCATTGGTTGAGTTTTATGCTCACCTGCCTTTCAAAATTGTACAGACAGACACATTTTATATTTCTACATGTTCAGCCAACCTTATGTTCCCACATTTACACTCTCAATTTATAAAACTAACAGGGTGAACCAGTGGAACACTGTGTCCATTTTCCTATTAATTAGTGTAAAATTACACTCTTCTTTTCAGTCTCTTCTTTTCTCAGAAATTGCAGGTAAATACATATATTATTTTTCTAATTAGAAAGAAACTATGGGACTATTAAACAAGCAGACCAAATTCAGATCACTAGACATTTTTGAGTTCCAGTGCTGATGTAAGGGACTGAACAGCAGAAAATTTTAGGTGAAAACTCCAGCAGAAAATAATTACCAGAATGCAGGGGAGAACATGCATTGATAATAAATATGATAATAAAGAGTATGGAAGCAGATTCGTCCTTCCATTTTCCTTTAAATCAACTCCTGATCTTTAACCATAAACCATTCCAATAACTGGCCAGAAAAACCTCCATCCGATCGCCGCATGTGGATACTCGTCTCCGAGTTACACACAGCGTGACATCACATAAAAAGGTTATGACCTTACTGGTCGACTCAGGCGCCCAATCAGACTGGATTCTATCGAGGGCCGTGGCCTCTTCGGGGCCAGCTTTGACCTGACAGGAAATGCTCCTGTGTGTGTCTACGTGTGTGTGTGTGTCGGGCACAGCGCTTTGCAGAGCTCCAGCTTACGATAAAAATAGAAAATACGTTTTGTTTTTTTTGTTTTTTTCCACAATAGAGACAGGAAATGGCTGAGGGCAACAGAGAGGAAGAACAAGAGATGAGGAGATGGAAGACTTGGCTGTCATGTCCTTGGCCATTTGCCCCGCTGCCTGCCCAGAACGTTTGAGGATCAATAAAACTCCGAGATACACTCTATAACCTTCAGTGATTCAGTGCTTATAATAATTCCATATAAGAGCCATCCAGTAGGAAATATCTTTTATCCCCACAGATTGGTTTTCTGATGATCCCAGCATCATAAAAAAGTGATATAGTCTTTTTTTGTCTCCTTGTCAATAGAGCTTTGTCATGGTGAGAGTCAATAATGGGAGGATTAAATAAATACAAACTCGCACTCAGTAAAATGCACAGGTACTCACTTTCACATTCTCACTCCATCTGTGAAGGAGCTTCGCACTCAAATTTGATCCCCCTTCTTTCTTTATCAGCGAGAGGGAGGGAAAAAAAAAACAACTTCTTGCTTAATCCTCCCTGAATACATTTGCAGTGTGTACATATGTGTACGTACGTGTGTGTTTGTGAGTAAGTCAATCTGCCACACCGTCGCTGATATTGAAGGCAGAAGATTTTTTTTTTTTGCCTTCTTTCCGCTAGATTTATTTTCTAATGTTGACGTTTATCACTTGAGCGGGCCCGCAATTCATCATCGCCACCCCCCCTTTCTTGTCGATAATCCTAAAGGGAGTCAATTTGCTAAAATGTGAATCTTGTTTTTTTTGTTGGTTTTTTTTTGTTTATTTGCGTTATGTGCGGGGGGCGCGCGGGGGGCGGGGGGGGGGGGG
>JAQNCA010000012.1:5499440-5554687 GCA_029783725.1 Acanthurus tractus
TTCATAATCGCCACCCCCCCTTTTTTGTCGATAATCATAAATGTATTCAATTTGCTAAAATGTGAATCTTTTTTTTTTTTTTTGTTTTTTTTTATTTATTTGCCTTAACTGCCCCCCCCCCACCTTCCCCTCACTCCATCTCTGTCTTCCTATCCATCTTTCTGTCCTGTGGCGGTTCAGGTGAGAGACGGCAGAAGAGCACAGAGCGGCTGTAACAGGGTAACGGTGAGCCCTGTGGGAGGATTTAGGAGAGTCTTTGGAGCTGACATGGCACCTAGCCTTGCGCGTGAGACACACCTCAATCGATTCCAGATCCCTCTGATCTTTCAATAAGGTGCTCATCACAAGCTGTCCCACTCATCACTCTAGCACTCATGGGGTGGCGTCTGGAGCTGAGTAAATAGGGGGAAATTATAAAACGCTGCTGACTGAGGAAAGCTACTTTGATCTCTCAGAACATCTGTCTCAATCTGAGATTGTTTAGCTAGTTGAAGACTGAGTAATGCTCAGTTAGGACCAGTATTGGGCAGCACCGCCTCTCTACTGACTGAATACACTCATCCTAGGTGTGTGCCACCGTGGCAGTTTGGGAGGTTCCACTTGTTTGGTTTTCTACAGGGAGTTGAATGGGAGGAAGCTGATACATAAAGTGCATTCAGTCAGGGGAAAGACTGGCACAGGACGAGTTAGTCCGTCAAAGGGGCTGCAGGTGGGGGGGGGTGGGGGGGTGGCCAGAGGAGTCCTGACGTTACTTTTGGTCAGCTAGTCACTGTTTGAGTAGCTTCTTAGAGTCCATGCAGTCTCTCACCGGAAGTTTTCCTTTCATCCGTCTCCCTGATGAAAGTGAAATGTGTTCTTGAGATTCTTAGATAAAAGAGAATGAACTAAAGCACCAGGAAGTCTTCCCAAAAAGTTTGTTGTGTTTGTTGAGCTTTAAAGGTGCTCGAACGTGTGGATTTTGTTGCTTTGGACGGAGCAGAACAGCTGCCTCCACTTTTATTCCTCACTGTTGCCAACTTGGCGACTTCCTCACAAAATGTATTGACTTTTCAAACCCCTTTCTGGGAGTTTATTTCTACAAAGTGACTAGCAACTAATTTAATAACATATTCAGACCATTATTCGAAAGGCAAGATATATATTCAAGTATATCATAGGATAATTCATTCGCACTGCAAAGACTAATGCAGTCCACGCTTCTCCTGCCAACAGCATCGGGGTCTCTCACTCTCCTCTTGTGCTGTGTGTGGGCAGTCGGTAGCTGTGGCATGCGGGGCAGGAAGGAGGACGCCATGTGCGCAGGAGTGGAGTTCAGTTGTGTGAGTTGCTGTAATTACATTGATGCTCTTGCTCTTAAACTTTCTGCGGTAAAAGAGCCAACAGACTCACGCCAAAGCCAAATGTTTTTTTAATGACGTTTCTATTGAATCCAACCCAGCTAAGTTGTAAAATGCTTTCGCTCGTGTCAGAAGATAATAAAGACTGTTACATCAGTCGGTCAGTGAAGATTTCACCCTCTTCATGTTACTCATCTCTAACCTTTGGATCTCTGGTCCAGGAGAACTTGTGGATATAAATAGTTCATTTGAGTTTGTATCTCACTCTTTTGATTAGATAATGTTTCTTATTTTTTAGAAGCTTGTAAATATTTAGTTTGTTTGATCTAATTTATTCATTTCATTTCATCTTTCTTCCTTTTTTCTTCAATCATACAGTGTCTCTCTTGTGAGTGTGTTTGGCTGAAGACTCTATTATCTTTTTACACAAGGTTTAAGCTTATCTCTCCCCTGCAGCCTGTCTTTAAGCATTTCAGTCATTTCATCGATGTTCATAGGATTAAGATACAAAGGATTCCATATGATGACTTTTAGCAACTTTTAAAGCTAATGTTAGCTACGTTTATTGGATGAGAGTTGGCAAAAATGTTAACTGTTTAAGTTCAGCCAACCTGCTGATCTCCATGGCCTCAAATTTGGTGCACAGACTGCAGGATGGTCTCCTTCTCCATATGTTACTCTCAGCAAGAATGTAATTAGTCTTATAAAAGTTCACACTATTCCTTCAAACAAAGATTAATAGATAAGTAGACGAAAACACAGCCATCATGAGAGTTTTCTAGCTTGTGTAATCAGAGCATGTTTCACTGATTTTAATCAGGTTTGACTTTGATGTCTGTTCTCTGTTTGTTTTCTAATAGTCCTAAAGGGTTGAGTGCCACAGCAACTGGCTAGCTTATGCTAAGAGTCTGAGAGCGTGTAAAACTTGCAGGTTCACTGTAAAGACTGTTTGCAATCCCCAAGAATGCGTTGTACCTTTATTTCTACACATGTTTAAAACGGACAATGCTTTTTGAGCAGCTAGTAATGTTTGATTGATGTATAACAAGGAGGAAATAGTATATTTTTTGGTGAACTTAACTCATAATCACACATTTGTGATCACATAATTAATAGTCTAGTGACTGAGTGGTGCTGTGAATTAAAAGTATTGAATGGCCACATCTGTCCACACCTCTGTGAGTATAACCTTTGCCTCCTCCAGAAGCTTCTGCAGAAATGTTCTTTTTTCGCACTGCAGCTGAATTTCAACAGGCTGACCGACCGGCTACCAGCGCCCAATCTAGCCTTTAGTATGAAAACAATAGTGCCGTGGCACTGTAGCAGAAAAAGAAAGAAGGAGAAAGGGATAAGAAGGAGTGAGAGATAAGAGGGAGAAAGCTGGTAGTGAGTGGTGAGGGGAGGGGGTGGCGTCAGAGTGAGACAGAAAGGCAACACATAATTTGGAATTCACAGCCAATGTGCTGAGACCTATCTGAGCCAAGTTTGCCTCTGATCCTGCTCTGAATTATAAAATACCCACATCTCTCCATCTCTCTCCGAAACTCCTTTCCTCCCACCTCTCCTTATTCTTTTTTTCCCCCTCTCACTCTCTATTTCATTCAGCCCCTTGTATTTGTTCTACTTTTGGATGTACACGATGCTCTCTTCTGTCTCTTTCATCTTCTCCTTCTGTCTCCTCATCACTGTGAGAATGGGATTCATGTCCTACCATGAAGCTGTGAAAACACGAGCATCCCCCCGAGGGGTGGGTTGTCAGAGAGCAGAGTAAGGAGAGCGAGACACACTGTTTGTTGTTTCTCATTGAATTTTTCATCTTAATCCATGAAATATACAGGGGCTAAAGCCACAGACCACATGGGTACACTGGAATAATGCTGCTTTGTTTGTCCAGCTTAAGCAGTTATTACTTATTCTTACTTAGGTTTTGGAGGGGGGTGACAGTGATGCACGTGTGTGTGATGTGTGTGCATGTCAGAGGATCTGCTACATAAACTGTTCCCCCTGAAGTACCTTTGGATGACATGGATGACTGACAGGCAGATGTCCCCGAAGAGCCCTTGTATCATGTTTGGAGTGTCAGTGCCAGTGTACCGTGGTGTGAGCATTTGTTGAAGGAGCCTGTGGAAGTGTATGTGTGTGTTGGTGTGTGTCTGTGTGTATACATATGCACATGGCCGAGAGAATAAGCGAGAGTGAGCGTGTGGGAGGGTGTGTACGGGCGCCTAAGAGGGAGAAATAAAGAGTGTGAGTGCTTGTGTTACATATGTTTTTGTGTACCCATGCATGCAGTGTTTGAGAAAACACAGGACGCAGAAAGGCTTTCAGTGTAATGTGTATTTAAGTGTGTGTGTGTGTGTGTGTGTGTGTGCAACATTTTCTGTGTTTTCACTTAAAGCAAAGGTGCCAGTGAGGTTGTTAAATATTAATGAGAAACAAGCACCAAACCCTAAACCTACAGTCTTCATTATTCTGTATCAAGTCACGAATGACAATAGATTACTGGAGGACACTCATTTTTTTTTTTTTGGGTATCTTTTTCTGGGGATTTTCTTGTGAATACATTATTACCAACTTTTCTAAAAAATATAAGAAAAATTATAAAAAAAAAATGTTATTATCTGTTATTGGACTTCATCCATTATCTTACAGCAGCACCATCAAGTTACTCTAGTAGATTTATTCGGGCAAAATAACAACACCCAAAAGATTTTCAACAAAGTTCTTCTTTTAAAATACATATAAAACTTAAAGGCAAGTCTGAATTACTAAACAGCTAGAGCAGACATCTGCCCCGAGGCCTCGGACTTCTAACCAGACATTAAGTACCAGGTTCATGCTTTATATTGGCCCAAGTAATAAATTAACCACAAATAAACCACAATTAACCAAAATGTAATCTGAGGCAGGTTCTGCATTATTAGCTAACTAACTGATTAGTTAGTCTGGTTTTAAAGTTGTTATTATTTTTGTTAAGTCTGTGTTTACATGCTGCACAATGTTCATTAAAACAAGGTTGCAAATTGCTACGAACTAAGTGACACTCATATTAAACTTGGAGTTAAGTAGTTTAATTTCATTGTAGAGGTTACCACGAGGATGTACCCATCTGTTATGCTGGATTGGTATCATAATATTCACTTAATGAAGCAGATCTGGTATCTGCCAGATGTGATTGATCAAGTATCTTTGTCAGTGTCATTATGAACCTCAGATTTTTACATAAATAGTTCTAATCATTCATTTACTTTGGGCCATCAACTCAGGTTTTAGTGCCACAGCATCTTAGGCCTCATTAAGTGCACATAACAAATTAATAAGCCTTTTTACAGCAAACGTTTTGACTTGTTGCAGTCGGAAAAACACAGCTGTGACTTACATAGTTAACAATTTGTCTATGTAAGAGTCCCAGTAAGGCATGAGAGCGTGACAGTGTGTCGGCAGGCTCAATACAACGACCCTGAAGCAGCTAAAAGAAATTCAGCCTTCGTTACTTGAGCTATTTATATGGTTTTTTTTTACAATAGTGAAAAGGTCCTCCATAAAAAGTTCTTTTTGTACTGCAGTAGTACATAATTTAAGTTACAGTTTTTTTTTAAATCCTTTAAAATAGTTTAAATAACTGTGCAAAGCCAGTGCGGCACTGTTTGTCAAATCCAACTTGTCTGGTTCTTAAACCATGCGTCAACACAATGACATCTTAAAATCTCCCCCAAAAACCAAACAAAACTGATCCATTATGATAGCATGTGTTCCACAGCTTCTTATGTAACTACCTACTGTAGCATGTAAAGGTTAACCTCGCACACAAATGCACCATCTGGCAGCTAGTATGCCAGTTAAGCTCAGCCTGCTGTGAAAAGGCATTATGTCAACAGTGTCACCCCCAGGGAAGATATAGTGCCAATAATCTGGTATTATATATTGACCTCAGAAGGCAACCTGCGCTAGAGCCAATAACAGTCCTGTGATGATAACATTTAGTTGTTTATTATAACAAATAACAGTCATAAGGTAAAGTAATACTGTCTGTTGTATAACACGGAATGTCTGAATAACAAAACAGAGGAGATAAAAATGACTCTGCTGTTCAGCTTCAGAGAGAGACTTATTTATCAGACTTACAACAATGCTGACTGCATGTACTGCATGCAACTAGTTGAGAAAACAGCTGCGAGGTATATTTTCCCGGCTCTTTATTTCTGTAGGGGGAATCAAATGCGGGAGGTAAGGAAATACAAATAAGAAGCAGTAATGTTATCAGAGGCCATGAGCCATAACCGCAATAATATCTATCTCTCCCTGCCGAGGTTGGGTAACTTGATAGAAGCAATACATTGCTGGCCATATACGCGCTGATGCACACAGGTACACATCAAACATCTTATATTAGTTCTGTCAAAGGGAGAGAGAGAGAGAGAGAGAGAGAGAGAGAAGGGGGGGTGAGTGGGAGGCAGATGGGGAAACAGATAGTGTCAGACATAAACACAAACGGACAGTGAAGAAGCTGATGGATGGATGGGGAGAGACAGGAGTGAGTGAGGAGCTGAATGAATTATGCATCTGCACTCCTGCATTAATTCATAGAAATATACTTGAATTTGTGTATGTATGCGTGTAACGTACGCAGGGGTGATGGGAAGATGGATACAGCATGGTCCGCGCAATATAGCATTTACCATCCACAGCCATTCATCTCATTCCACAAGTTGGGTCTGAGAGTCTGCACTGGGGTTTTCAATTATCCAGCAGCCGCAAATTAGCATGAGGGGAAAACTCAAGTGGGTAATGGAATTCCGTGTGCCGTGGCTCCGCTAGAAAACCTCTGATTGGTCGTCAATGTATGTTTTTGAGTTAGGGTGAGGATTTAAAACATCTCTGGGGATTGAGATGCTAAGTTTGTCTTACACAGGCTGGCCGGGATCAGATAAAAAACACTGAATGCTTGTAAGTTAAGACATCTGGAGCTTGTTTTATGAAAACCATAACATTATCACCAAAAAAGTGGCTTTTATTTCAGTGTTAAACTTAATTACAAACTATAAATGTGATTACTAAGTAAATTATAAAGCTGTTTTTATCTCCTTTCTGGTGGAACTTTAAATTCAAATTGAAAAAAAAAAAAACTTTTAAGCTTAGAATTTTAAATGCAAATAGACAATAAACTAAACATTACAACTGGAAGGGTTTTTAAAGTTCAAGTAAAAGCTGCCTGGTTTTAAAGAGCTTAAATGTCACATTTATCCATTAAGTGGCTATGGAAGTTGCCACTGTAATGACTTTGCATGGTACGAGGCGTATTTTTATGTCACTTGTTACACAGACAAGATAAAGACCCACAGATTCTTTATCTTGTCAGGTGTCTCGCTGTGATTTTCCCCCTTAATTGGAAGCCAAAAAAAGCTGCCGGAGATGAAACTTGATGGAGCGTTCTCAATTTCAGCCTCATCTGACTGCAGCTTGTCACCTGTAACATCCCCAGAGAGGTGATTTCATCTGGGTTCGCTGCAGCCACGATGAACCTGACTTCCTTAACTGCTTCGCCTTGTGCTACTCTACCTACTTCACTCTCTGTTTTGTTCAAATAATGTAGAAGGGAAAATAAATGGTCTTTCTGGAGGCTGAAGCACGTACAATGGTGCTGTCATTTCTCTTTGTCTCTTTTCTGTCTGCAGCTTTAACAGCTATTCTTAATGTCACTTCTTCATATATATCAGCTCTTATGTACAAGATGCATGCTAGCTACAGTAGCCTACACATCAGCTGCATCTGTAATATCTTTTAGTTTATTTCAGGTTTCTTTTGGTCTCTGGTGATTGAATTGACACTATGCTGTCAAAAGGTTTTGTCTTGTATTTTCCTTTCATATCCAGAAAACCGAAACTGCAGCCTTTAATAAAAATGTACTATCACCAACACATCTATCATTTGATTTATAAACAGTGCGTTTTCTTTAAGTTCATGTCCTTAACTGTCCCACCTTCTTGGTTTTGGCAACTGCTCTTGTAATAATCTAAAAAAAAAAAAATCTACTTAAATGATGCAGTGGGGATAAATTTTGAAGGATTTCAGTGTGTGTGTGTGTGTGTGTGTGTGTGCGTGTGTGTTTTTCTGTGTGTCTTGGGTAATCTTCACCTGCAGTCATGTGCAGTCCCTGGTGAGAGACTGTGTGAGTCACAACCGGCACATCTAGCCTGCAGCTTAGAGTCTTTCTGTCATGGACTTAAGCTTACACACACACACACACACGTACAACCACACACACATACACACACTTCAACATGTACATACCTCATACGCACACAGACACATTACTGCTTATCACTGCGTTATTGCTGCAAGCCCCCTTTTTACTCCCCTTACACTAAAAGTCACTAAGACTCCATCTTTGGTATTGGTTTTACAGAGAGTTTTAGCTTTTGTATCTCAGTGTTACGGTTTATTCAGGTGATCTTTCCTTTATGAGTCAATTACGCAAACAGTATGAATCACAGGATTTCACCTGATAACAGTCTCTAACTGTTTCACGCTCAGTATTAGAACCCCAGAATCAAATGAACTAGTAAATGAAGACGCCTGCGATGGCACAAAGTCGTGCTCACCTCGGCAAATTACCCCAAATTGCCCCTTGGATTTCAAACCAAGCATGCAGTTGTTCTTAGCAGTTAAAATGTAAACACTACAATCAGCATTTTAATTCATGATTGCCAAACAAGCCTCAAGCTAATCACGGGGAGGAGGGAGAGGGAGATAATGAAGAAAGCAAAAGTGAGAGCGAGACTAAGGAGGGAGTCAGTGATTAGGTGTTGCCTCAAAATGCCTGTTTCTCCTTTGTGCTCTGGGCTCTGCATGTTCAAGAAAATGCCATGTGCACCCATCTCTACTGCCGCAGAAAACCGCATCAATACTTAAATATGAGTCAAAGCCGGTCGAAGATATAAATGTTATCCTTCTGCGGTTTGAAAAAGGAGCGTAAGAGTATCCACGTGCAGTAAAAATCTGCATGTTATTCTCCTTTTTGTAGCACGTCATATATTCGGCTATCAAAAATGTTACAGCATGCCTAATGTATCTTGACTTTAGTGTGCTGATTCTCAAGTAGTGACCTAATAATTGCAAAGGTTAAGGTAATGGCCCAGGGCCTGAAAAGACCTTTGGTTATATCCAGAATGGACAGAGATAACACCTTTAACCTTTTGCTGCAGATTCATTACTAGACGCTGACAGCGACGTCCTGACTGCTGTCATTAGGAGTTGTTATCTAATGGCATTTCAGTGAAGTCTGACATATCTGCTAATTAAATAGAAATTTTTTCCACACATAACACTTGTAGAGACAGTAAAGTAGCTCTTGGTGCAAATTAGAGCATACTCATAACTTCGTGGAGAGCCAATATTCCGATAATAACAGAAGTGGAGAGCGAAATAGTCTAATTTGGGGAATAATCATAATAATCCACATAACAACAACAAGTTTTTAGAAGGGAGGTCAAGCAGTAGTTTATTTTCCTCGAGATATAACCAAATCCAGCTCTCTCACAGATACATATCAACTCAAGGTCTATTTAATTATTCACGCTTCACCTGTGGCCAGTGCAGCTTTCTTCATTTGGTTTCTGTTCAATAGCAGTGTAATTGTGGGAAGAGGGAGCCTTGGATTGCTCTTTGTCAGGTATTCCATAGTTTGAGGGTACAGTCACTGTTAATATTAAATGAAACCCACATTGTTTGCACACCCTTGGCTGTCAATAAATCATCTGAAATATCAGCAGTGTAATGTTACCCACGCAGCAAAACACAGAAAATAAAAACAAAAAACCTACACTGTGTTCAGAACATGCTGCTTCACTAAATGAATTGGCGAAATCTCCAGTTGCTTTTTTCTATTAATAAATTCATTAGCGCCGTGAGACTGCAGGAATGAAGACATTCGCCGCCCAGCGACTGGCAGCCAAATTATAAGAGTGCTTGGCTAGCTATGCTGCGATATCTAAAAAGCAGAATTAAAAATGCATTTCTTCTCTATCCTTCAGGGGTTCCTGCAATTACTCAGTCGGTTAGGGACGCGGGGAGGCGTTTCCCCATATCACCCTCACAAGTCTCTGTACATCTTAATCATTTGCTCTCGATCCATGCCATTCCTCTCCCTTTTTCACCTATGTACGCGCATTCACTTCATCTCTCTGTACTATAAAGGCAGCTCCAAACTGCTTGCTGTTGGCCCTCATCTTTGCAGAGCAGATGGCTGCTTTTCTGCACCACATGGCCGGCACTCAGGAGATGAGGGAAGCTCTTTAAGAAGAAAAAGACTTTCAATCTGCTCTCGCAACTGTAGCTCCTCCTCGTCATTACATCTCTTTTCGTATGGCGTCAGCAGCAACACCCCCCCCTCAACCACCACTTCCTCTACATACAGCGTCTCCCATCACACTGACTTGACTCTTTAGCTGCAGATGATGTTTATGTAAATGCTTAATGCTTATGTAAACGAGTCAAACTCAAGGTCGCGAAGTGAGATTATTGGGATGCTGCGCAGGTGCACGGTCGACCGGCTGAGAATTTCAACTCGGAGCTCCCGCAGTTTCTTGCGTGTGACTCCAACATGTGGGAACACACTGCATAAGTACGGAGAGCCTCATTCATTATTCATGCTTGGGAGTCAGTTCGAATGGTGGAGAGGTATGGTTATTCTAGAGGAGGACGGAGAGCAGCGGGAGTAAGATATCTTTTTTTTTTTTTATATGGATCTGCACTGTTTGTATAATTCAGTTTGAGTACGATGGGCAGAATGTGGCCTGAAGACTGCAATAAGTAAACCTTGACGATGGAGAGGTGGTTTGTTAATGGTCATGATCTTGAATCAAGGCTAAAAAAACATGAGAGCTCATAGAAGAAAATGAGCTTGGGTTGATGTTTTGTAAATTACTGGCACTAAAATCATTAAAAACAGTTATTAACTAGCCCCAAATCCCCCTCCTCTCAAAACACGTGTTTTCTTACTAATATGCCCCTAACATGTCAGACCTCGACTATGCTGATTTTATCTGGGAAAAGTTTGTCACCACAGGTCTTTTTTCACTTTCCTCTAATAATGAGGCTGATGTCCGTTCATTTCTCTAAACTCTTAAATTAAAACCAAATCTGGACTAGCTTGAGCTAGCACGCCTATAATTCAAAAACCAATCACAGGTAAAGAAAGCAGAAACCTCCAGCAGAGGGGTCAGTAACAGAGTGAGAGTTAACATTAGCACAATCACTAATGCTGTGTCAGCCCCCGCCAGTTACAAGCTAACAAGCTAACAGATTCATTAATAAAAGATGCTCACTGCATTTACTATTCTGATATGTCTGCTAGTCGCTGATTTCGCTGCAAAACAGACTCCTCGTCTGAGTCTTGCACATGTTTGAGCTTTAGTCTGTGTTACAAATACGCCGCCTGTAGCTGAATTCTCCAACGTCTTTCTCTAGCTGGCCATCTTGATATGCACAGCCTTCCCACTGGTCAACCTAACGCAATGGTGAAGAGTTGAGCAGAAGAACCAGAATTTCTTTCAATGAGGAAGAAAAGACTGGGTTTGCTTTTTCTTTACTTTTAGAAAGAAAAACAGTGTTATACAAAATCTTAATTATACCCGAGTATTTTCACAGCCTTTGAAAAGTGTCTTGGGAGGGACTTTTAAGTGACCCAGATGTTTAGCCACAATCTTGTTAAATAAATGACTTCAGTGGAGTGAATGTGTTTAAATGCTGGATTCGGAAAAGCACAACATTAACACTTACGATGTGGAGCATGATGTAGTCGCCCAGACGGGGGGCGCTGTCGATGCGGACCAGGATGCCGTCTTTGATGGTGGTGCTGAAGCCCACTGCCAGCCGGTCCGTCCGTGTGCTGGGCCTCTCATTATTGGGCCACGTGTATGTGATCAGACCCCCTCCTTTGCCAAAGATATATGTGGTGCCAGCTGTGGAGACACAAGTAGCAGGAAAGGGAAGCAATTAGATAAGTTCTAAGAGAAACAGAGAACAGAGGAGATAAAAAGATAATTTTGTGATGTACAAACAGACTGTAACTAGACACAAGGGAGTACAGTTTCTTCACCAACTAGACATTTTTCTGACATAACTAGACCCAAAATACCTCTATTAAAACCTACATCCACTCTAATTCCTACATGATCCTTCTTGTGACTGTTACAATATAATTGTGTCGGGTTCTATTTTAGGTTTTTGAAGGTATTCAGCCACCAGCACCTTTCGGGTAGAAGTCAGCAGCTCCCCTGGCGCCATCTCTGACCTATCCAGCTCTTAAATATAGCCCCTTTCCAGGGAATAACAGCCAGTACAACCAGAACCAGATAAGTCTCCCAGACCTCATGTATTATACAGTATATGAGACCTGCAACCAAAGAACAAAGGCTGGCAAAAGAAAGGGGAGAAGGGTGGTGGGGGGGGATCGAATCGACTGGTTTAATTTGACAAATGCACTGTAGAAAAAAGGGCTGCAGCAGCAGTGGGGGTTGAGGAGCTCACCAGAATGAAATTTTTTGTTATTACATCAGCCACTATGCAGATTTGTGTCAGATTAGAGGCTCTGATTGGATCAAGATTGGCCGTAAGCCACAGAATCTATCAAAGTTGTTTATGGATTTCCTTTCCTTTTTTTTTTTTTTTTTCCTTGTCACATGAAACAAAAAAAAAAAAAAAGGGAGAAAAGTTTCATTTTTTTTGTTTGCGGGGTCAGATTCAATTCCAACTTCTGAGTGTTCCCTAAGGTGCGTCGGAATTAAAGCGGTGAATCCTTGAGCTGCTTAGCCATTCTCGTCCACATTTAGGCAAAGATAATCAAGAGATCAAAGGCATTAGACCTACAGCAGACAGGCGAATCAATGTGAGAGACCAAACAGACTCGGGTGGCCTCGGGATAGCGGAAAGCATGTGGACCACCTCGGAGGCTGTCAGGAAGTTGGTAATGAAGCCTCTGAGTTCTTGCATCGATGTATTAATTCCTTTCTCTCTGCTGCTTCCATCATCCACTGCATCCCCCGTCTCCCACACACCCTCGCCTCCTCTCCTTATTCCTCTCTTTTCCATTCACTTCCTCTCCGAGTCACCTGAACATCTGTTTGGCCTTCTGATGGGCGCCCAGCTGTCTCACTGTTTCCCCTATGAAGCGGCCAACAATCTGCTCTGTGGTCCATATTACCCCGGGGACTGCAAGAACATATGGATGAGAGGGAGAAAGAGAGAGGAAGAGACTCAATCGACCAGATGAGTGTCTCTATTTGCCTCCAGGCACACAAACAGGTCTGCAATTTACACACCTCAGGTGCCAGCAATGCAAACCACCAACTAAGGTCGTCTTTATGTCATGAAAAATATCTAAATAAGTGAAGCATCCAGCGCCTCAAACAACTGCTTTTCTTCTTGTAACTAATAACCACGGAAGGTTTGTTCAACACAGACGCCTCCCCTTTGAGATTTCATTTTTCTCCTGAAGAGAAACAATAAAATTTTTTTACTGGTCTTAATGACATTGCAACAATAGATGCTGATGTTTGCATCATATATCACCTGCCTCAAAGAGGAGACTTATTTCCTTCATGGCATCGGCGTCTGGCTGAATACAAGGCCCCCGATGCCATGACGACAGCAGACAGCAGCCTGCAGCCAGGTTGCACCGGATCTGGCCCCGCTGTCTCATTGCCTCAAAGTTTCTTCTTGCCAAAAGAGTTCGGGCAGACTTGGGATCAGTTTTCCCAGGCAAACGAGCAAACTTCGCCTATCTCATCTAACACACACTCTTTTTTTTTTTTTTTTTCTGCAGGGGATGACGATGATGAGCAGCAAAGATACAAGCACCCCGGGGAGCCAATTATCACATTGAGGAGATTTGCTTAGTGTTTCAAGAAGACAATGTTCAGCATGAAACACACACTGGCAACCACACGCACACAGACTAACACACACACACACACACACACACACACACACACACTCATATACAGACAAGCTGATGGAGGCACAAATACACATGCTCAAGTATAAAAAGTGTGCAAACACGTGTGCGAGCACATAAACACTGGAAACATGACGCAGTCACACATACAATCACACAAGTGGGTGATTATCTGCACAAGTACAGAGAAGAGAGAGAACCCGAGATCTCTGAAATGTAGCACATTTCCCTAACAACCTGCTGGGCCCAGACTGCACGGGCTGTATTTCCACACAGAGAGAGGAAGTCCGCTGCATATCAATTCATGCATCTATTGTGCTCGAACCCATCGAGTGGAGATTCATTTCTGATACTCATCTAAAGACTTCAACAGAGAGAAAAAAAAAAGACTTTATGGATGGTTAGCAACTGTGAGAACATTTAGATTTGTTGCAGGCCGGGTGAACTCCCAAGGTGAAGGAGTTTCACTGGAGTAACTTCGCCACACATGCAAAACGGCCTTTCCAATGAAGTGCGGATGTGAGGAGCAACAGTGTTAATGAATTTAAGCGATTTTGCAGGAAGGCTAATTAGACAAGAGTGAGCATAAGCAATGGCATATTTTGAGTTTTCTAGCATTTTTAGCATGCATACTCTCAATTACTTGAGCCAACACCTCCTTGGGCATTAATCTGAACCAAAAATCTGTTAATAAAAAATTAGTCTTTTCAAGGATTTTTCACCCACTTCTAAAAAATTAGCAACACTGAAGGCTAAATGTAAAAACGAGGAAAAGAGCATGACTTCAAATAAATCAAACCAACACATGCCTATTGGTTTCACTGTTTTGCAGCAATGTGTACCCTATATTAGCAAGAAGCTCTTAAATTAGTACTTTGGGAAGAACCTTTTAAATGTTCATTTAATTAAAAGCGCCAAAAAAAAAAAAAGAATTTCATTCACCAAGTGAAAAATTACTCGGTCCATTAGTAAGACAACCTTGTATGGAAAGGGATTTCTATAGTTGAACATGCCAAAGCGATGAGCTTCCAAATCCTTTGTTGCTCTTGATTTGCATGATGATAGTGGAACAGAGACTTTGATACAACCTCTAAGATGTTGATCCAGTAAAACACATTAAAGCAGCGAGGTAGAAGCTGTCCTCTTTGTTTTGTGCTTTTTGGAAATGAGTTGCAAACGTCTGCTTTGAGCTCACTGTTTTGTAACAATTCCTGTGTCCCTTTCTTGTGTTGTCGCTGCAGACATTTCAGATGCTCTCGGCGCTCTCTCACAGATGGACGCTGACAACATACTGCCGTCATTGCTTACAAGGTTGAAAAATCCTGCCAGTAAACAGCACAACTGAAGCATCCAACGTACATGTCTTTGACAGCCATGATGCTCGAGTGAAAAAGCCGACCACAGGGAAAGTATCATCAAAGGAATCAAATCTACAAACAGATTACTGCACAAGATGTTATTTTGGTGGATCAGAAGGGACTTTCATCTCCATCTTTGAATAATGTAATCTTGCCATGGCCAGTGGGTACTGGAGGGGGCCATTTGAAATCTAATTGTAGCATATGGGTGCCCCATTGATTTGAGAGTGAGGGGATGGTAGATGGAGGAACACTCTGAAGGAACTAAAGAGCACTGCTGGTTTTCTTTGATAATTCTTTGATAGTTACCAATAAAGCAAAATGAAATAAAACACCACATCCACATGAGCCTTGAAAATCCACAGCGTTCGTTGTTTGAAATAAAGGAGCTGCGCTGATGCATTACTCTCCGGCGTTGTGATTCATTGCATCTGCAGTGTGCCTCCATTTAGAGACAAACTGCAGATGAGAGACTAGGTCAAAGCCTTGGCCTCTATTTCGCAGAGGTCCCCTGAGGCGTGGGAGTGCAGACAGAAGGTCAGGACACCTGTCTGCAGAACAGAACTACATCCTGTCCTTCAGGCTCCACATGTGACATTACCCAAGCAGAGAAGGAAAAAGAAGAGGATACGTTATTTTCACATAGGGGCCTTAAATTACAGAAGGTCACCAGTCTCGATATACTTTACTATGGGTAAAATTTAGAGCGGCAGACTGCCAATCAAAGTTGCTGCTTTAACTCATTTCATAGTAATTAAATATACATAAAAAAGCATTTAACATGAATTATTTGCAGGGCATGTATGCATGCTCTCCCGCCACTCTATCTCCCACATACACATTTGAACTGTACAAGGCAACAATGGTATCCATTATAGGGCAAAAAGAGCAGAGCAGCTGCCATGGCACGCTTCTGTGTTAACTGGGTAATTGGTTGTATTCAGACTTCACATCATGCTGTGAGGACTTACAGCAAAAAACTAGTAGTGCCTGTCCAACTGCACAGGATGCAGGGAGGCAGCGAGTCAAGGGGATTTTGTGTTTTTATATTTGGTGTATATGAGTGTGTGTGTACCTGTGTGTGTGTGTGTGTGTGTGTGTGTGTGTGTGATATGGTGCCTGTGCATGTGTGTATGGGCAGCCACAAAGACAAAAGTGCAACAGCCAGCTTTTCATGAGGCACAGAGCTGCAGCGGGTACACTCACTAAAATCTCTATGAATGCACGCACGTACACACACACACACACTCCGAGTCATCTGCATAAACATGCATGAGTTTAAACTTATGCGCACACATCCACAAGCACACACACTTCCTCTCCTTTCTCCTTGGTGTGTGTTGTTTATGTGCTTTTATGTCTTTCCCCTTGTTATCTCTTGGGCTTTCTGCAGCGCTGGCACCCTAGGGGATGGGGGAAAAAAAAGACAAACACGGTTTGATGTGGTCGAATTTTCTGCCATCGGAGAATGAGGGAAAGAAAGAGGAGCCTTAAAAGAAATCCTGAAAGTGAGATGCAAAATGTAATTGCCTCCTCAATCATGTTTAGAAGAACTCTATCATTACAATGCTTTCCCCAGCCGTGCTTCAAACAAGGGAAATTATTAGGCTTGCTGTCCTTCACACAACTACAATAAGGAATCATTGGCGGAGGAATCGAATTGTGAGATACTGAGCTGTGTAATCATCAGGATTTATCTCCATTTTACAACCTCTTATCATTTCATAATTCATATTTCCAACTGTTGCCTCTCCCCTCTGGGAAAGACTAAGAGAGAAAGATGATTGAATGCTCCCTCTCTCCATCCTCAATCAGCCGCCAGAAGAAAGTTTACAGCAAATGGCCAAAATACTCTGGATGAATGTGTGTGCAAGCCTGCCGTTGGACATTTAATGTGTTTTTATGGCATAAACACCTGCATACGTCATGTCATTGTCACCAAACGTGGCAGCCACGTGTCCCATCTCTCACCAGCGACACAGAACGAAGCGCGGACTGTGATGGATGAAGGGCAGTGTGTTGTGAAGAATGTATGTACAGCGGCTACGTAAAGAAAACAGCCAGCCTTGAATGATTTACGCTGTCTGTGTCCCTGCTATAATAAGCTGTAGCATTATCACACTATATGGATTCATGCATCAAAAAGCAGGAGTAATAGAAGTGACAGAAACACAGAGGAAAGACAGATAGAAGGGAAAGCGCATACGTGGTGAAAAGCCAAGGATTTTGGCAGGCAGTCAGAGCTGTAATGTGATGAATGTGCAGAAAACCCTCCATAAAATACAAAGCTGGGATTAAGCCACATTTGTTTATGGTTTCTCGTAAATATCTGCCCTCAACTTGCCATTTTAAATATATCATTATCAGCTTTTTAATTAAACTTTATATCTGTGTATTCATTTTGTATAAGGTTTAATGGCTGGAAGGGAACATTCATGTGTAAACATCGAGGAAACTTGTCATAAAGCTGGCAGAAAACCACGCAGTGATAACACAACACAATCTGCGATTATGGCTCGGAAAGTTATTTCCCAGTCTATGTGGGGCGTACAGAGGTTTGTATGGATTACTCTACATTTTGTCAGAGTCATATTCTGACTTTATGAGCCAGAGCCCACTAGCAAATGCAACAAAGCGAGGCAGAGGCTCAGGCAGCTTCTGCTGCTCTGGAAGCAAAGCAGCACCAGTAGCCTGGATGATAAAGTCTGAGCCGCAGGCAGCAGCTCCACTCGCTGGGATTGAGCAGTAAAATACTACAGTGGTTGTATTTGTGCTACAGTTGCCCAACAATGCCAAGAGACGCTAAGGCCTCTCTCTCTGCTGCAGTGAGATTTAGAGCTGACGGTTTTTGTTGGAGCCCGTCTCTCATGCCTGTGCAGAGGGAGTGCAGGTGACAAGAAACAAGCAAAGGCAACGCAGAGCACAAGGACATAATGTGCTTGGGGTCTGAGGCTGCAATTAACAACCGTTTCTGTTATCATTTGTTCTGCCAGTTATGCTTTCCATTTTTCTTTGATTATTTGTGAGTAAAAAGACAAAAGGAAACGAAAGTTCAATTTCCCAGAGTCCAAGGTGAAAGCTTCAAACTGCTTTCTTTTGTTCAACCAACAGTCGATATGGCAAAAAATTGTAAAAATTCTGAGGTAAAAGCATGTGAATATTTGACTTTAAACAAAAAAAAGACCAACTCAATCAGTTAATCTGCTTACTGGTTTAGCTATAAAAGTACAATTTACTAAATATTCAGTTATCTGTTTGTGAGGAACAATCAGCTTAAAGTAATACAGTCCTGCATAAATCCTCCCTTCAAAGGCTTATATTTTTATACTTTTATATTTTTTAAATTGTGTTGAAAGTACTTAGAGGTGTTGATTCAATAATATAGTGGTTTCGTAGGCTGTGAATGTGGTTGAACTGAGTTTCTAAGTGATGTCTGTACAATTTTGCCCACCACATTTATGTAGGTGTGAGTAGAGGCCTGTTGGTGAAACAGAAACATAACAGAGTTTGTCTAATCTGACTTATTTGCTTATGTTAGCCTTTTCTACTTTCTTGCAACAATCTTTTTATTTATTTATTTAAACTGATAATGATTATTAAGACCTCAGCTCAGGATGAAGGCAGGCTCTGTTAGAAAATATGTCAACAAACATATTGGGGGGGGCAGATTTGACCCATGTAGTACATTGACTAGCTTCTTTCCATGGATTACACTAAACCACCACAACTCCATAAAATAGCAGAAAACTTATCTTGCTTAAATTGTATTACTGGGGCAAACCCAGCTATCTCCCTGAATGAGCCAGCTGTTCAGAGATGAATGTACGTCTCTTCACAACAACTCATTTCTCCTGTTAGCTTCAAATTAATGTGGAATGAGTGTCATTGGATTGAGCTCAAAAACACTTAAGATGCAATAACTTACGAGGATGTAACACACGGTGAGATGGCTCAATTGAAAAAAAAAAAATCGTATCTTTTTTGTCACTCCTCATTGACAGGGAACATACTTGACATATTTCCATGATGAGCAGCTTGATTTGCCATCTGTAAGATGTCTGCAAAGATGTGGAGGGGGAGAGCAGCGGAGAGTAGTGGGAGAGTCATCTTTTTTATTTTTTTTTATTTTGCAGGCGGAAGGAGGACAGACATGGAGAATAGAGAAACACAGATGGGAAGAGTCAAGTGGCGTAGATGGGAGACTGAGATGTTCGGATCCCTCCCCTCTCGGAGCAACAGGAAAAGACACTGGTTCCCCTTCTCAGATCGCTGCAGAAGGACGGGGAGATCGACTCTCAGACACCCATTAACGAAGCAGTTATGTATCCTCACCTCAGCGTCATGTAACACTGCAAAGGCGCAAATGTGAGTACACAAAAAGTGAAATTGCCCACACATACACACACATGCACACACAGACTCTAACAGCAGAAGGTGAGCCACAACAGCTCCCTCCTCATTACAGCAAAAACTCGGATGGCAAGCCCCCCCCCTCCCCATCTCCCCTCCCGCTGCATTACTGACACTCTTCTCTGTTCTAGCGGACAGAAAGGAAGGGCTTTAAATGATTTTTTTCTCGGTTCTCTGGAGATGTCAGCTCCTATTCTCTCTGCTTGGAAAAGGGAGAGGATGAGAAAGAGGGAAGGAGGTCTGAGGAGGATTTCAGAGGCTGGAGGAGGGAGGGAGAAGGATGGTGGTAATGGTGGTGGGGCGGTGGGGGGGGAGTTTGCAGTTGAGATCCACGCAACACTCCAGGCTACAAAGACGACCTGTCTGCTGATTTTAATGCTGCATGCCGCCACCAGTAAAATTATCAGAAAGGGGATAGAGACGTTGCCGAGTGATGAAAGAAAAGAAGGTACGAGGCAGGAAGACGCGGAAGGATGTGGGGCAAAACAAGGCAGACAGACTAGGACGGACAGCGAAGGTGGAGAAAAGTCAGCCTGAGATTGCAAAATACACAAAGATTGCAAATAAATAGTTGGTACACCAAAGCAGTGGGAAATCTGACTCAATCCTGCTACTTTCTATGGCGAAAATTAGCATTCTGTCAGCTATAGTGTTGATGTTCACACTGCTCTCAGCGAAATTAGGACATGAGTGTCTCCTTCGCATCATTCATAATGCATGACACACAATGTGTGCGAGGCATATCACTTCAGAGGCAGGCCACACCAAACCCTGCTGAGGATTAGGTGAAGAAGATCTCCTAAAGAATAAGGGATTCCAAGATGGCTCCAAGTGGAAGCATCATTTATAATTGAATCTTCCCCAGAGGATAGTGCAGCCTGTCTGCCTTTGCCAAGGCTTCGCGGAGAGCCCAGAACCCCTCTCCTCCTCACTCTCTCCCAGTCTGTCTCTTGTCTCTCTCTCCCCCCTTCTCTCTGCAATAACCGGAGGGCCCGCATACACAAATACAACATAGCAACCTCAGACACTGATCTTATCCAAAGGCCCTTATGACTCAAACCCCAGTTGGTCACATTTACTCATTCTAAACTTTTTACAAACTTGCTTTTTATGGGTGCAGGGAGTGAGGAAAGTTAAGATAGTACAAACCACACGTTGCAAAATTGGTTATGCGTTGCCCCGAACAACCGGTGACGTCAGCAAATGTAGAAATTGCCTCAGCTGCCAATTCACAAGGAACATTTCACATTTTGTCAGTAAAATAGGAAGTTTATCAAAAAACAGCATAAAACACAAGAGATCCATTAAAAAAGATAAAAGACACTGCAAAAAGGACCCAGTGACCACTCATTTTTGGAGTTAAAGCATTCCATGATGACCTCTTTTAAGGGTGTTAATGGAAACAATGTGGGACTGAGGAGGAGTGATGTGTAATTTCTTAGAAAATGGGGAAAAAAAAGCCTTTTTGGATTTATGATTTTGGTAGTTATTAAACAAGACCTTTTACCATTTTGCACTTTATTAGCAGTTACCCTGTGGAGTTTTTCACCACTGGTGGTAATGCACAAAGAAACACAGCAATCTGCAACTCATAGCCAAGACAATACACTCAGTGTGTTCATAAAAACCTCAATGATATGCATAAAGCATTTAGTGACTAATACTCGGGTTTTTCTTTACAAAAAGCTTCACATTTCACCTTTAATATTCTTAAAAATCTTAGTTTCTATCCTTCTTTCTGTGACTGTGGCTGTGTAGTAGATTGTACTGTCCATGTAATATTCGAGAGTGTGGTATCCTTTAAAGGCTGACCATCTGTGTTAACTTCTGGTTGGTTAATTAAGGATTTAGCTGTTTTGTGGCGTACAAGCATACATTGGCTGTTTAATCCACACTCTATAGAAGGTCGTGTGTTGAAACACGTTGACTGAATAAAGAGCATGCTCTTTCAGCGAGGCGAATACTGTTGCAGAGTTATTTTTCACAAAATGTCAACAAACATTGACACAGCAGCAAATGGATTTTGCTAGTTCGTTTTGTTTGCCTCGGACTAGTTGTGTACAGAATGCAATAAGTACAAATGGATTGACTATCTGTCAAACTGGCAGCCACCTTTCCCAAACCAAAAAAAAAAAAAAAACAGCTCTCGCATTTGCTTGACAGTAGGTGGCTGATTTTAATTTCAAGCACTGATGATAAAGAAAGCTGCATAAAGTCTTTTTCTCTCCCCTTCTCAGCTGGCTCCAAACAAAAATTTGAAAAAAAATCAGGAAATTGAGAATTAACGTGCCACTTCTGCATGTAGTTTCCCCTCACAGCTCCTGCAGTTTTAAATGATAGATGACAGCCACAAACAAAATGTTGCAAGCTGGAGCAGAGAACGAGCCGTACATTTCAATACCAGTCCTGTCAAATCATCCATTCTTTTGACATGCCGACTGTGTATTTCAATTACAGATAGACTCTATTTATAAAACAAGTTGAGAATCTCTGTCTCAGATGCCCACCTGCCTTTGAAGAATATGGATTAGAGAGCTGGATGGACGGATGTTAAAAGGAATCAGCGTCTTGTACGAAGCAGAGCTAATCTTCCCTTTGATATCGACAACATCAAACACCAAGGTACTTGAACCTAAAATGCTATACACAGTAATGGCTGTTCCTCGCAGGAGAAAGCAAACAACACAATCAAGATGACAATATAGATCTCTTGTTTTTCAGATCAAAATAAAACTTTGAATAAAAATGCCTGGTGACCTTTTTTGTTTGCTTGGTGACTTCCTTTTGTCTGAATTTGATGACTGCCCGCTGAAACGCAGCTTCATTGTCTTCTCCACTGCGAGACCAGCTGTGCTTTCAGTTGGCATAGCAACCCCACATCCTAGTAACCAAAGTCAGTGACAAATGTGATATTGTCTCCGACCCTAAAAACATCAAATGCCCAACATCTCATTGATTAACTGACAAAGAGGCCTCCTCAATCGTGATGAACGCCTATACTTAAATGTGTATTGAAATGCGACTCCCACGCCTCCTGTACACTCCAAATGACACACAAACACAAGAACAAAAACACACACCCACAGAAAAAGCAGGTTGCATTGTGCGAGAGGAGAAAAAAAATCCAATCAAGTTTGTACTTTTCAGAAGTTTACCCAGTCGCCTCCCTCTGAGTCAAGGACTTCAATTCCACAGTAACTTTTAACGCATCGCTCAGTGTGGCCAAGTTTTCTCGCCCAACAACTCTCCAATTTGAGTTCAGGCCTGCCATCAATGGCAACCTTGATGAAGTGACTGGTTTTGACAGGTAGTTCTTATTTCAGTCTAACATGAACTAAAACCTGTAAGAAACATGGGGTCCACAGTTAAGTGCACCGGTCTGTCATTCCTTTATAAGAGCAATCAGGAAATGGTAACGGTCATTCATTAGAGGAAATAAGAATCCATTTCTCCATGGGGTTTCACCTATGTGCACTATTGAGCGCTTTGTCTCAGTATTATTTCACGCTGTGGGAGGTAAAAGTTTTCATGTAAAGGTCTCTTATAAGTTGACTTTGAGGCTTAGAGCTGTGGCAACAATACTTGAGGTTTCAATCACTAAGTTGATATTTGTGTATTACAAATTCAGCACTTTGAGCATACACACACAAGTTCTAGAAAAACTCTGAGGGAGTGAGTGGAGAAATGTGAGGTGTGCAGATTTGTCCATAAAGGGCAAGAGGTATTACTGAATGACATGATGAGTAGGGAAAGCCTGTCAATCATACCTTTCAGCTTGTGCAGTCACCAGATCTGAACCAAAGTTAACAACCAAGGACGGTTTTGGACTAGGGTGTCACCCAAGTGCCAAATGAGGAATTATCTTTTGGAATAATGATGTTCATCCATCCAGGAGAGTTCTGAAGACTTGTGACATCCCCTGCCAAGAAGTATTAAAGCTTCTCTGGCAGTTTGCGGTGGCCCAACACCTTGCTAATGCTGCATGAACAATTTCACACATTGTCGGATTAATGGAGACCAGGAGTCATTCAATTCAATGAAGGGTGAATGACGGTAATGGACAGGTGTCCCCAGTGGCTGCCCGCGATGTCTCTGGGCATCAGCCTTTGGACTGTGGTGGTAGCCCCGAAAGCCCAGGGGAGGTCGGCAAAAATGTAGCAACCAGGCTGAAGTAGTGTCTCGTCTGTCTTTTCTACAATGAACTGCAGGGTTTGTGTGTCCGTTTGACCAAAGGCTTGCACACACACACACTCACACACAGTGAAAAGGATGAGGCATGCACTTCAGCCAAATTTGACACGAAAGCCAGCATCGTCCTTCAAGTTTGTGTGGCGATGTGGGTCCGTTTTATTCCTGCTTTAGAATGTAACCACCTTGAAACAATCAGAAAATAATGTTTTTTATTCTCTGATTCACCGCTTTTCATTTCAGAAACAGTCTCTCTCGTTTTTATTCTCTAACTCACTCAACCACCCCATCTCAGTCTGCTTAAGCCAGGCAGGTGGGGGGAAGTTTAAAGCTTCTGTTTGCAAACAGTAAAAGACTATTGCTGCACATAATGCCATTAAAGCAAAGGTACCAAGATAAAGTCCAGCTTTTTTCCATGTTCTTTTCGGGGTTCAATCCAGCCCTTTCAAGCAAAAAACCTGTTTTTGGGCCGCTAGGTTTGCATCCATCAAGGCAAGGCAAGTTTATTTCTAAAGAACCATTCAGACACAAGGCAGAGTTTTTAACAAAATAGTAAAATGAGTTGTACATTTACAGTTTATTTTTTTCTTCTATCTTTACATACCTTGAATGCATCAATACCTTTCAAGCTTACATGTGCAAAAATCTTTTACACTCTTCTTGATCTAAAAAAAAAAACACAGACACACACACAGACACACTACCAGATAGCGCATTCTCTGACTGAGACAGTCTTTATCACTGCAACTGGGTTCCGATATTGGAATGGTTCTCTGTAGTTGCTGTTTTCCAATTCCCTCCGGCAGGTGGTTTGACTTCAGCCCTCTATTGAATGTGTCAACCATATAATTAATGCCCTGCCTCTCTTCAATTCACCTCCACTCTCTCCTCCCCATTCTTCTCCTCCTGTCTCCTCTTTCTTTACCATTGACCAGCTACCAAGTCTTGCCGGTAGTTCACCCCCTGTGCTCCAAGGACATTGAGCCCGAGACAAAACAAAGCAGAGACTCAAGCCATGGGAGGAAAATTTGGCAGTGGAGCCACAATTCATCTCATTTCAGTCATTTGGCCACAAAGCCATAGTGAGGTCAGTCCTGCACCACCTCCTCTGTTATCTGTTTCCAATCCGTTATCAAAAAGGGGGAGAATGGGTATAGGAGAAGGAGGGGAGAGGAGGGAGCAATGTGATGGATGCTTAAAAGGCCTACAAATAAACAAGAGGAGCTGCAATCGATGAGAGGGGGAAGGACAGGACGGATATGGGGTAAAGGGTACTTCTTGAGCGCTGTAATTAGTGGAATACTTAAAGGGGAGTTATGGATTGGCGATGGACAGGAGAGTATGTGCCAGTCTCACCGAGGACGAGACAGACACTGAGTGAGCATGTGTTCTAGGAGACTGCACACATCTGCACACGCATATGAGCCTGGAAGTATGAAATGAGCCTGTGTGAAACTGCGTGCGGATGTGCATGCTGATCAGCGGCCAAAGCTTAGCTGAATTTGCCTAGGGTGAGGTTGAGAGGGCCCGGGGGAGCGTAGAGGGCAGCGGGATGGAACATGCTGGCCTCTCACACTGTCTTAGCGTCGGTCTAATTAAAGGCTAAGCCAAAAAAGCTCTCCATGTTGTTGCCTCTGTTCTGTGTGTGGGAGCATGTGAGTGTGCTTACAATTCAAAGTGTGCATGTGTGTGGATGTTCAAGTGCTTTAAAACCTGTGCTTACATTATTATTATTACGTGTTTCTTAATACTCTATGGCAAGCTATCCTAACCTTGTAATGTTAGTGACCCTAATTTTTCCTCTTAAAACTCTCATTATCCCAGATAAAAGAGTTATTAAGTTGTCATGTAAATTCGGATATAGCCTACATTGTTTCCAAGGACAGATTCAAATTGATTAAATAGATACAAAAGCCTGGGGAGGTTGACAATTCCCTCAGAATGTGTTGATTCAACAGAATATATTAAAGTTATCAAGCTGTCTTTCTGTATTTTTTATATTTTAAGAAAAAAAAATCCTATTCCAAAAGACTAAGAACCCCTTGGCAATTTAAACAAGACAGCCTTGTATATTAAACTAAAGCTATGGCAACTATTTAAAAATCTTTTTATTTTTAATCAACTGTAAAAATGTAGCAGTTCCAGAAGTGACTTGTGATCATACACACTTATCAATGTGACTGAAATCAGGGTCCTGAGGCTTCATCACAGAAACATTTCCAATCTGCCTATCTTTTCACTTTTCTATCCTCGTTCCATATCTTAAGAAATCCCAACTAGAAATGTAAACTCGACTTTTCACTCAGCACTCATTCTATAGTGGTATCTTTGTTGAGAAAGTACAATTGACTGACTGTATCCTTGATGAAAATGTAATATCGTGAATGACTCACTTCGCTTGTCACTGACAAGCTGCTCTATAGTGGACAAGAAAAGACAGACCACTTGAGGCTTCGTTGAGAGGGGGAAGTTTATAGTGTTATATTGTGGGTGACCTATGTGAGGCTGCATGAGGTGCAACACTGTGATGTCAAAGACAGATCTGCAGTCTCAGTCTTAATGTCATCTTTGGCAAAAAAACAGAAGAAGAAGAAGAAAAAGAAGAAGAAAAGAAAAAAAGTGCATTTGTGAGTTTGTGTTCATCCGCATTATGCAGCATGTCAATCAAATAGTGTGAGTAGCCTTCCAATCATACTATTTCCCTTTTCCTGTTTTTTCCCATCTTTATTCTTATTGCCATAGAGACCTTACAATAATGGTGAAGCCATGGTGTGATTAAATGGCACTAATGGAAACCCAGTTAAATAGGGTTTCATGAAGTATCTTCTTTATAAGTATATATGTGTTGACTTGTGTTTAGGGTGCATGTCCTTATTTTACTGATGTGCAGAAAAATGGTGGCACAGTTCAGATTTCACTGTAAGTGAGTAGGTGCACATACCATGAAGCTGAGGTACCAAGTGTTTCTATCCCTTCTTTACTTCTCTATTTCTATCATCTCTTACTTTCCTCTTCTTCTCTCAGTCTTTCATTCATATAGCTAAACCCCACCCATACCAGGCAGCCCAGTTGCTGCCTTTGAAGATGTACTTAGCTGAACTGACGAGAAATTTAAAGCAAGTGACGGCGGCTTTCAACAGCTCATGAAAGGCAAAAGAAATCTGCCACTCTGTGTGAGTCAAATGGATGTGGGAATTGTTGCAGTGGCATGGGTAGCGGGGACGGGGACTATAGGCAAAACCTCTGTACAAAGCTCACTTCAATCCCTCAGCCCAGGCTCGCACACATCTTGGCTCATATGGCATGCATGAAAATGAGCAAATGCACGGGAAAGACAAAGAAAGGCTCAGCCAGAAACACCCCTGAGCTACCTTTTGACAAAACAGAAACCAAAAAATGCATCATTCAAATATATTTTGGCATGTCTTCATTCAACAGGTTTTTTTTTTTCTCCCCTCTTGCCGTGGGACAATGCATTGGCACAAAGCATGAGCTCTCTTTTTTTTCCCCCCGCTCAGTCTGAAACCAAATTGGGAAATTTATTCCAATGCCCTGGGGAGTCGCGCTCATTAAAACATATTACCACTCCTGTCAAACGGAGACCTACCTATAGGCACACAATCAATTTCTGTTGGAGTGAAAATAACTCATAGATGCTCAGGTGACCTACACATTTAAAATATGTTGCAATAGAAAGGCAAGGTGACAGGCCCCATCGTACAGTCTAGACATGAGTTCTTGTTTTATCAATGGAGATACATCAGTCTGCGAGCTGAGGCAATAGGGCAACAGGTGCCACAGTCTCACAGAACCTATCTCTATCTGACATCATTTTACTGCAGCGTCGGGTGTGAATACTGATGGGAACGTGTTGGACTGTGCGAGAGGAGGAGGCATAAATAGCAGTAAGGATCGTTCAAGAAGAGCAATAGATCTCTTGGAAATTTTATGCTGTATTATGTAGCTTTAAGCATGTTTTTATACATGCAGCATTACTTGTATTGTGTTGTATATAGGTGTCCTTTTAATAGGAAATTCGATGCAATAATTGTCTCCAGTCTGGTGTTATGGACAAATGGTATATGTCAGGTATTATATTCAGCGTTGGGGCTGTTCACCTTGAGGGGACACAGAAGGCGGCAGGAATAGAATAATAATACACCGAATGTGATCTGCAAACAAACCATTTACTTGTGGAAAACAAAAGAAAAAAGTAAGAAAACCACATAGAGGATCTTACAAGTCAATCATTTTTCCCCACTGGAACCCAGAGCACCGTGTACCAACAAAGTACAATATGAAACATGAATCCCCTCTTCTTCAAACTCTCACTCTACAGCTATACCGCCTGCATTCTTGTTCACATTTCAAAAATCACCTCTTATCAAAGCATTTTTTATCTTGTGCACAACCTGGCTAACCCCAGTCCCATTGCCGCACTTGACCCTAAGCTCTATGAAGGAAGCTGCAGATCCTCAGTGAGTGGTCTGAGACAGATTGACGGTATGATGACTAAATGGTAGAGAAAAAGCCTGAGGTAAGTGCCAGATTTTGTTAGGTAGTCCAGGTAAGATGCTGTGGTCAGGGCAGTAGTGCAGGGACAAACAATGGGTCAACAGGGTGTCTATCCTCTGAATATCTGTCCTAAAAAGTGGCTAATACTTAATGCTTTGTACAACTTTTATTTGACTGTAATTAAATCTCAATAATGATAAAGGAGAGGAAACATAAGAGGATGTTAAGTAGGCCACTGAAGAACTGAGCAGAATTGGTAATAGAATTGGTGCAACATTGACCGTTACTGTAAAACTGTTGCAATGCACTACAGCACTGAATTTCTACTCATTACTTCAAAACTTGGGATTACACATTCTGTTCGGAAAAACCAGGATGTGAAAATAATGGAATTTTAAATGAAAGAGATGTCAAGGAAGTGAGCAGGGATGAAAGATGGGACTGGAAGGCATCTTTCTGCAATAACAGAGCATGTATACATCTACTCAACGAGCAACCCTGACATCAAACATTGAAACAAACTGAAAATATCAAAGCTATCTTGGCGAGAACGTTTTTCTCTGTCAAATTTCACATTACCTTGATCAATTTAAACTTTTATTTTGTTCCATCAAGTGCACCACAAGCACGCTGCCAGCGAGCACAATAGTTCTTCAGACTGATGGCATTTCTATCACAGCACAGAGGCATTCACTGCCATGAAAAAAGGGGGAACTGTTGTTGGGATAGAGAAAGGAAAGGCTTGAGTGGGTGAGTACCAGAGACTAAGCACTGTGTGTGTGTGTGAATGGCTCTGCATGGATATACAGGTGCATTTGTGTGCATGCTTGCAGGTGCACTTTTGCATATTCAGGCTGCAAGTATAAAATTTCAGCCAGAGACTCTCGTACTTATTCAGCTGGCTGTTGGTCCTTAAAAAAATCGGACATATACTTATATTACATTATGCTGAATGTTTCACTAATGGCTAGCGAGGAGTTCTCTATTGTAGGGAGGCTGGTGAGGCAAAATACATGGCTTTAGTATTATAACTAAGAGTGGCAGGAGTGACGGGTAGTGTTGGAAAACAAACTGTTAATATGCCTGGCTGACTGGGAGAAATGGGAATTCATGAGGCCTCGCATTCCATTATTTATGCCGATATTTTCCCAAACAAATGCTCTCCACACAGTCCTCCCATGACTGACTGTCCTGTTGATTTCGGACAGCTGTGTTTGCACGTAAAAATGAGTGAGAAAACACAGTTGCTCATTGGGAGTAATTTACACCAGAAAAAAAAAAAAAGAATCATTCGCTGACTCTTAAATATCCTATCAAGATCGCAGTTGTTCTAACCTCCTTAGAATCTAATAAAAGATTTAAACAGTTATTTGAGCTTGCGAAACCGATCGGGAGTTTTTAGTTATTAACAAACAAACTCTGAAGAAAACTCTTCTTTCCCTCAATGCCAGTTTGTTTTTAAGAACCTTTGTACAGAACCTGATGATAATCAGGTTGAACTGGAAAGGAAGGAGGCCAGAGTGCTTCTAAATATTTCTCTCTTAAAGAATGCTATTTTTGCTATCAGGTTGCACAAAGATAGGTGTATGTGGATTTAAGTGTAGAAAGGAGGGTGTAGGAGTCAAGGAGCTACAACAGGAGCCATAGCTTGTGGCTGGCGTTAGCCCTGTGTAGCACTAAGGGTCATTTCTCATTATATGCTATCAGTGCTATCAGGTTTGGCTCTAAGGTATTTCACTTATCAGAGAGGGAACCCAACAAGCTCCAGAGCTCGTCTCTCACCAAACACTTTAATTGGATCTTTTAGCACTAATCTGCTGCCCCTTAAACACTGCCTGGGTTTTAATTAAACAAACGCCATATTAGATTTCACTTAGAGCTCCTTGAAATGCCGCATTTAACTGACCCTCAGCCCCGATGCCATGGGGAGGTGATACAACCTAACAATGCTCTATGTTCACAAACGACGCACACAAATCATATTTGGCACTGAAATCTATTTAAAGCTTGTGTTTAGAGGAGGTAAATAGTGTTTTTTTGTAGAGCTTGTGTTGCCATCCTTACATTTAGTAGCCTTATTCAGTCGCCACTTCTGCTACAGACCTCAAAACAGCCTGATTGCCTCATCTTGACACTTCTCAGCTAGGATTAATACCAGGTTTATTCAGCCAGAACCCGTCAACAACACTCATATTTCTCTCTGAGACGGGGATAAATGGATCATTCTCACACTGCCGATAAATCAATAAAGCATTACGCTGATGCAAAAAGAGTTCCCACAAGAAAGGTGGCTTACCAGTGCTGCTGTCTTGCTTTGCCTATTTGTCTTTTTCATCTTTCTCGCTTTCATCAGTGTCTGATAGAGGATGGGACGAAATAAAGACATGAAAGAAAAAGAGAGACGTTTGCTATTTCATAGCTTTGTCTCGTCTTTATGAAGGAAGATTTCATCTCAGCTAAAACATGAAATAATTTGTAACACTGAGATAAGCTCGGCATCGTAAGGACCAATTAAAACAGAGTAGTTAATTGAATACTAAACAATGAATGAAGACTTTCCTGGCTTGGAGGGAGAGCTCACTACACTGCACTGTTGCCATTATCCAGGCTGCATCACACTAAGGATAAGGAAAGGCGCACTAATGCACCCTTGGGTGCAGAAATGAACCTGTGCTGAGCCCTAATGTTGACAGTGTATCAACTTGTGCAGGCCTAAGAGAGCTATCTCCAAGTCTAGGCCAATGAGAGCTTGACTATTTCCTCACTTACAACCACTTACAGCAGTCACATTGAATCAATGCCTGTGGATAGTTTGATTGGGCCAAGCTCCCCTCCCTCCCCAAAGCAAAGCCTGTCTCCTAGTATATATCCTAAGAACACTTTTTTCCTTCGCGTTGCCTTCTACCCCACCACTTCTACTCTTTTCTGCCCAAGGGTGCTTTTTACTTCTATTACAAGATTTTAATTCTCTTTGATGATAGGCATCTAACACAGTGCCCTTACCCCTAATCTCTCTCTCTTTCTGCCCCTTCCTTTTCTCTTTGCTGTGGCATTGAGGCAGTCATTATTATGCATGACATGATTATGAATTTGAGGATGGGGAAGCTGTGGTTGAGCATGTGAGTATTCCTTCGTATGTGCGTGTGCTTATAGGAGAGATGCGAACGTCCCCGCAGCTACGAAAGCCATTATTTGGCAGCCCACCTGAGACACTAGTGCGCTGGCGGTGGTGGTGTTCATTGCTTTGGTCGCATAACTCCCTATCCAGCTTTTATTACAGCTCATTGTCAATGCAAATGAGCACAGTTAAAGCTATCAATGCCACCTGAGCGGTGCCAAAAGGGACAGCAGACAGCAACACATTCCTGCAAGTCCTTGATAAAACAAATGTGTAATGTATGAAATAGGATAATTCCATGAATGATGAATTACCCACCCCCCAATTATAGGGAACTTTTGATTCTATCTAAAAGTGCACACATTAGGGTTTTGCTTGGCGGTTATTGCACCAGTGGAGAGCGTTGGTATTCTGTTGGAACCGGCTCTCTGGATGTCTGAGGCCACTCCAGGGAAGAGGGGGCGTGAGACAGACAGGAAGAAGAGAGTCGACTGAATTAAAGTAGCGATGACGACAGTGAAATATTGCTGATAACCTCAAATCTTGATTTTATGAAAAGCAATTGAGAGCGGTTAGGGAGGGGATTGAAACAAGAAAGAGACCAAAAAATAAAAGACGGAGAAAGAGAGATACCAAAAGAGTAGCAGGAAGGACCTTCAGGGGTTTCAGGGGAGTAAAGAAACAGAGGAAAACAAGGGTGACGGATAAAGAACCAAACAATCTTTGTCGAGACATGCACACATTTCTCTCCAGTGGCTCCAATTCCCTCAGTAGGCTTCGATTCCCCCTTTAACCACAACAGGCCACTATCTCTTGCTTTTGTGTGTGTGAGTATGTGTGTGTTTTGGACTGGCTCTCTGCCTAGCCAATTATGTCCTTGTGCTGGAGCCATCTCCCCATCCCTGACCTTTACTGCCCAGCTCCCAACAGACCGCCCTCCACTCCACTTCTTTTTCTAAATGTCTGTCCCACTATCGCTCTTCGCTGGCCCACTAAAAAGAAGTGATGAGAAATGGGCTTTCTCTTTCTCTTCATTTCATAGAAAAGTGCAAAATCCATCTCAGGAAAAGTCTTCCTTTCTGTCAGTCGTTTCGTGCATGCCAGGGTTCAGAATTATTTGTTGCATCTACACGCACTTGTTCCCACATGCTTTGTCTGCACTGGTGTCGCTGTGATCAAAGCTATTAATAGCTGTGAATATATTCCAGTTTTGTAGGCAAATTTCTATCTCAGGTAGAGACCAATAATAATACAACTAGATCTGCCAATTACTTCCTGATGGCATACCTCAGCAGGGCTCCACAATCCAATCAAACGGCAGATAATGAAAGCAAGGAAGCAATTTAAAAACCTTGAGGGTCCTTCAAAAGCAAAAAGACAGCGAATCAAGCAGATCAGCCAATATTATGGCAGACAATCCATACACCTCGCACTTCTTTTTGCCTCACTTTTCTTGTCTTTCTTCTTCCTGTCTCTCTTGCTGTATATCTTTCTCTTTTTCTGCCTCAGCTCTATAACTTTGTCTCTCTCACTCCGGGGCAGGATAATTACAGTTCTTTGATGCTCTACCTCCCCAACTACTTCACAGGGATAGAGTTAATGGAAGTCACTGGCTTCAACCAGACCTTAGACTTTAAATTGAATGTCTCCACTCCATTTGAGGGCTTCAGAAAGATAAAAAGGCAAAGTGATAGGGTCTTTGCTTCCTGTTCATGGAGCTCTAACTAGACAACCAGAGACACTTTAATGGTCACTACTCTGCATCATATTGATAACAAATGAATTGCAATTGAATGTGAGCACCTCTAAAAAAAAAAAAAAAAGGTGATTGTCTGGTGAGTGGCTACATGTGTGTGTATTGATGTGCGGGCACTCATACAAGAGAGCAAAATGGCACCTTTGAGATTTGAGTCAGATGGTTTTGGCAGGAAAACCATCTGTCCGTTCTTGTTTCTCTTTTCCTCCCGTTCGTATCTCATTTTAACATTTTTTTAAAGAAGCCAGGTTGCCAACAGGAAAACAAGAAAACAAAGGAATGGCAATGTTCTGGTGGCTCGTGGAGTGCTACATTTTGTGAGTTCTACACTGTGTCAAAATGTTTTTGTGTGTTTTTATTTTATTTCTTATTCAGCTGTCTCCCCTCGCTATGTGCTGTATTCAAAAGCAGAGGGATGCTGGAAGGAACAAACCGCTGAAAGATTTGTTGATGTAGTCTACAGTATAAGCTCACATCTTATTAAGGCATGAATCCTGAGCAGAAATGACGCGAAAGTATCTTCACCATGCATGCTGCACATAAATAACACCCTGAAAGGTTTTTGTGCCACAATTGGAAACCAAAGAGGTTTGGATGTGGAAAAGCGTGTGGCTTTGATGTATCCTTCAGCTTTAGATAGAAAAGCCGAGACATATGGTTCCGCCCCACACAAATATACACATACTGTATATACTTGTCATTTTATTCACCCACGCGTTTCAGTTATGTGTAGCATCAAAGCGGCGCGCTGCTTAGCACGGACGCCTCATGGCTGATTACAAAGGCTTTGCTTCTATTAGAGTGCGAAGTGTCCAGTGTATAATATAATCGCTGTTTTTTTAAAAGAGTTAAATGACAGTTCTAATCAGCTGGCTCTTGTCTTTCTTTGATTCTATTTTTATTTTGCTTAAGATGTTATGGTTCCTGAAGAATCCTCTGCAGAAACAAGGTCCAATAAAAATGAGCCTTTGCGTTGTGGCTGTAAACAGTCTTGTTCACCTAGAATATACTCCACAATGGACCTTATGACCTCAAATCAATGTCCCCACATAGATGCAGGTTAAGACCTCTACTTTCCTTTAACAATTAAGGTTGTGACTTGAGAGTATTTGCTCACTGTTACTGAGTGCACAAAGGTCGCTCTCTCCTGATGCATGTGAATGTGTTTAAACAAGTTTAATATTGTGCTAGAGAGGTGCATATGGACATGTCTCTATGGGTAAGAGACCTTTTTTTATGGGTGCATCCATACTGCCCGGGTCTGTGTGCATCTGGGAGGATGTGCATGTGGAAAGGCTTTGAAGTGGATCCATGCTGGGGTGCATCCCGCATGACAGGAGAATCGCTCCTGGCGATTCCATGGTTACGCAGCACAATGAAAACACACACTTAAGGAGCACACACACGTACATAACACAGACACATACGGTACACATGTGGACACACACACAGTTGGCGGCAGTCTGAGACAGAGGAAGGACAGTATTCCTTGAGACAGCAGAGTGGGCTGCAGAGCACCGTACCTGCCAGCTCCTATCTGCTCGGCAGCCTCCTGGAAACCAGACCCAACCAGACTCGTCAAGTTCTGTCGGTTTAAAAGCATTTGGTTTTGGATGCAGCCGGCGTACACTCATCTCTCTGGTTTGCCCTCTTTTGCATTTTGAAATGTTACAGCCATCAGTGCTGACATTATTATTACTACAATTTTATACAGCTCTACAACATTAATTTATTGTTTCATCATCTGCTGTAAAAATGCAGGAGCCAATCAAGTGTAAAAAACTGTCGTAACAGCATAACAGCTAAACTATACGCATAAACTTATGTGACTGTCATGCAATTAAAACTGTGGCTGAGCAACAAAACAAACAATTTTTGGATTAAAGAGAAACTTCATTTGAATGATCTAATACTGATTCATAAAAATCCCAAGATCAAAATTTTAATACAGTATGGAAGCTTGAGAGGGTCTGAAATAAACACAAACAAGTGCCAAATGTGGGCAGATTATTAATATGGCCAATATATTTTAAGAGGCTGTCAGCCACACTTGGCAGATTAATCACTGGGACCAAAAAAGAAAAGTTTTACCTTAAAAAGTGTGCTGAGAGTTTTACAGCGTTTCTATGTGTCATTTATGAACAAACTGCTTCTGCTTTTGCAGCTTCCCACACATACACACAGAAACATGTTTCTTTTTATAAAGATTTTAACCACAGATCTGCAAAACCATTTAATTCAATTCACAATGTAAACATAAATATTTTGAATACTGCAACAGTTTAGAGGTTTCTCGTAAAATTTACAGCACAAGGTCTCTCAGAATCGCTTTTATATGTAAGAAAACAATCTGAAGTGTCCCTAAGTGAACTGATATTGAATGGAATCGGAAATCAAATGACATTTTAAAGTACAAATGTGCAAATCAGAATTTAGGTTTCAGGTAATCAGTAGCAGATACCAAAGTGATTTAGACAGGTGTTACAAGGAAAAGGCTCATACCACAACAGCTCTAACAAATTAGTCCTACAGCACATGCACACATGCTCACATCAAGTTTAAGTCAACAGTCTTAAACCCACAATAAAAACCCATCTGCTCACCGAATCATCGTCCTGCACTCATCTCTGAATTGGCACAGTGAGCCTCTTCACTTCATCAACAACCACCATAAGGATCAATACAGCACTTCAGTATTGATTCTGCATTCTGTGGTCAATGCCAACTCCAATAATCACCTCTGTCCGCTCATCAATTACGCCTGTTCCACTGCTAAAGGTTAGATAAGATGTTGTTTTTTTTTTTCACTAAGAATCACCGCCCAGGACAGAAACAATAACAAAATGGATCCTAAAGAGAAAGATAATGAGGTTAGTGCGTGTGGCGTGCTTGCTGTTGTGCTTGCAGATTCCAAACAGAACCTGATGGTGATGATGAATGTCCAACACTGATGGATGGAATATTAATGTGCACATTGGAAAAAAAAGGTTAAAAATTCTCTGTCAGAGAGAAATACTGTTTCACGGGAGTCTCACACAGGACCTTATATCACAATCGGTAATTGTGGCGGGGGCGAGAAAGTTTCCGCAGTTTGTCGTAGCATTAAAGAAGACATATTTTCTTTCTGGAAGGTCTGTAAGTTAGTGAAGCAGAGAAGCCCTGCGCACTGGGAACATTAAGGTCAGCTGAAACATTTACTCGCTCTACAGTAGAAGTTATTTGAGTTTTAAACTCACAGACACACACACACACACACACACACACACACACACACACACACACACACACACACACACCCACACACACATATACACACACATAAGCGTTTGACATTTGAAAAACTGCGACTGTGTTGCCTGGACTGGCACTGATATGTACACTATGGCATTGCAGTGGGGTGAATATCCGCTTCTCTTTCCTCTCCTCTAGTAGAGCCTGATAAGCTCTGCTCCGGCTTGGCCAGATAGACAGAACGGGGGCTGAGTTTTTTTTTTTTTTTTTTATTCTCTTTTTTTCTCTGCTGTGTGTCCTAGATGTCTGCACACAGTGGCAGCACTGCGTTAATTCGCTCAGACGCTGTCACGAATGCGGCTCAATGTAGCCCGAGCCTGCAACTTGGCATGAGGGTAAAAAGGAGAGAGAGAGAGAGAAAGAGAGAGAAAGAGAGAGAAAGAGAGAGAGAGAGAGAGAGTACTTGGACAGAGGGCTGGATAAAGGGAAAAGCAGAGATAAAACGAGCGAATCAGACAAGAGATAAAGGAGAAAACACAACACGATAGATAGACGAGGGATAGAGATAAAAATAAAACCAAACCTATTTATGAAAATGAATGGCTGCGGATGCTGGTTTTGTGGTATTAGCGTTGGTGACAAATCATGCGTGGGCATCAGTATTGAATTTCATTCAGGCGACACATGGCCGCATGCTCGTGCCTATGGATATGGGAGAGTGACACTGCATCAGGATAAGCCCGTATCTCTCTGCTGCATTCACAGATGTAATCTGCACTGTATGGGTCCAATTCTAAGGCCAGGTCCTTTCCATTGTAGTCATTCAATGCAGCAAAAGAACATGAAAAAAACAGTGTCTCCTCTCACTATGTGCCATTTGCTAACTAGGTATGGACAGGTTGTCAGAGAGATGACTTGGCAGTGTGGTAGCAAAGCCTCAGACAGCCAGGCAGCTACAGATATCTCCATATATATCTAAATAGCCAGGCAGAAGCTTGATAATGTAAATTCTTAGTGACCTTCACAGATCGCCAGTTTTGTTTTAACCTTGTATTATTAACAGCTTAAAGCAGAATACACAGCATGAATTAGCATAAGGTCTGGAAAAATTCCACCCGCAGAGACCAGGTCTTTGTTAAAACGAGTCTACATTTGAAAATCATGTATAATAAACTTAATAAACTGAGCATTATGTGCATTTCCAAGCACTAATTAGACCAATAACAGTCAACAACAGTCATGTCACAGTCACCCATCTGCTGCTGAGTTTCTTTGCTTCAACAGAAACACTGTTTCATTCATTTACTTTTCATATCTGTAGACATACGTCACATTGAAAGCAGCCCAGTCGTGTTCATTTTCTGCCTGGCTTTAAATGTGAAGCGTTTAGTTTTGAGCTGCATTGATCGTAGCTTGGCAGCATTTGAAAAAAAGCAGCAAAATAGAAGCACTAGTTCAAAGTGAAAGACAACTTTACTTCTATTCATGACAATTTTACCAAGAGCTATTAAAGTACAGCTGAAATACTATCAGTATTTTTACCTGGTCTTTATTGGCTCTATTTGTTTGTGTCAAGCCAATATCATCAGAGGCTCAACTGTTATTTAGCTGCCGGGCTTTTATTTGAGAATTCACCATTGATAGAGAGATGGCTAAAGAGCTGGATGGGAACAGGTGAATGGTTTGATTGATTTCATAATGCTGAAAGAATGGAAAAGTGGGCCTTTTGTTGGAAAACAAAATCTGCTTAGTTTACAGTCAGTGCTTATAAGGGCAGGCAGAGGTAAGAGCGGAATAAGGATCAAATGTGGTGGTTAGAGGACATCCATAGAGAGGAGGAAATCAATTAGACAGAGAGAGAGAGAGAGAGAGAGAGAGAGGGAGAGAGAGGGGGGGGGGGAAGAGGGGAGGGAGTTTTTGCATATGTGTGTGTGTGACAGTATCAAGTTCACAGCACTGTGTAGCAAGTTGAGGGATTTTATGAGAGATAGACAAGAAAGGAAGAAGGTGGGAGAGGAGTGACTCATACTATGATTTGGTACAGTTTAAGTACCAAAAGAGTGGAAATGAAAAGAAATGAAGGAAAAATAGTAGGAAGAAAAAATAAGGCAGTACTCTCTCAACTATTGTGTTCCAGTCCATCTATTTCCATGTACCATTTGCTCCAGTTTCTTTTAAATTTCTCCTCTGTTTACCAACTTATAAGTGATTTTTTTTTTTCATAAACAAACATTTTATCTTCTTTCTGCTCCCTGTCTTTAAAAAGATGGTACCTCATATAATATTGAGTAGTTGAATCAATTCTTTAAATGTAAAATGTTTGCGGCTTTCCCCTGAACTGCCCCCAAAAACATTTTCAACACTGGGCAGAAATATAAAATGCGCGCATGGCGAGCTTGATGTTCCTCACTGTCCCTCCGGCACTTGGCACTGGCTGCTTTACTGTATTTTGACTGGATTTTTTGTTGTTGTGAAAAGCCTCGTGTTAATTTCCAGGCGGATTTTTTCCAATATTTGGATTGTGTTGTCTTGAAAATTCTTTCACACGCTTCTTTCCAATCTTCTTCCAACACTGTTTTTGCCAGTTCGGTTTTCTCATTTCTCTTTGGTGTTGTCCACATTTACCTTTGTTTCCTGTAGGATTTTACACAATCCGTCTCAATCCTTCTGTCTACCATTCAATCTGCTCTTCGTAAGAAAGGTAGCACGAGAACACCAGAACAAAAGGACGGACATATGGATACTCTCACACACATTTGTGGACCGAAATAATCTTTTCTTCAATTCAAACAGCATATTTTGTGGCACATACGCACACACACACATTCAGTCAGTTCCAAGTCAGAGTCAGCATCTTTAGATAAAGCAACGTAGATAACAGCTTGGCATGGTATCATTGCAGTGATTAATCCTGCGGCCTGGTTTTGAGCACTTGATAAATCAAATCAATGGAACACCCACTCCCACCCACACATACACTCATGCAGGCACGCATGGAGTAATGAGGGTCTAATCAATCTTACTCAGGCGGGGCAGTTGCAGTTTCATCCTCCTAGCTAGGCTAAATTGCTCCTTGCACTCCTCATTCTGACAAATATGGGACATATATTGTTTACATCTACAGTGCCCTTGGGGGCTTTTGGGATCCATATGAATTATCCATATCCACTAAGTGCCCTGTAAAACAGGATGAATCACAGGCGGTTATGTAAGACTCGAGCGAGGAGGAGAATCTGCCTCCTTCCCCTCGTATCTTTTCATGCTAATTTCACCAGTTTATTTTACACTCAGGATTGAGGCAAAATAAAAATATATATGTGCATATTAAATTATGTACAAAGCACTGCTTGTAAATCTAACCTGTAAGCATAGTTGGAGAGAGGCAGTTGCTTCAAAGACGAAGTTCTCCGCAGACTAAACAAGAAGTCAACGAGTGGGTAGAAAAAGGCTGGAGCCCTCTGACCCCGCTCTTAAACTCGTGACCAACCATTGCAGAATAATTGCCCATAAGAGAGTTTAAACAAGGCGTTAGTGTTGCAGTCGGGGCTGCGCTGAGTGTGGGAGCGCCGTATGCTGGTGAGCCGTGGAAGAGATCTGTATCTTGTGTCGGTGCATGCGAGTCTCCTTCATGATGATGGTACCGATGCAAATCTTTAACACGTATTTGTCTGCAAATATGTGCGACAACTTTCTGAAAAATTTGGCAACATGAAAATGTAAATCAGCGCCTTTCCATCAAATACTTTTATGCAAAGAAAAAAAAAAAATTAAGAGGCCCTGACAAGATTACATAATTAATTGAGCATCACTAACTGGTGTTTTTAATCAGCCAGTATGGTGATTAAAGAGGGGCGACATGCAACAAGGGTCTCCATCTGGGCTGAAAACAAGAAGATTGTGGATATGAACAGGCCCCAAGACACCTTTGCTCTTTTTATTCTTTCATTTTTGAGCTTAATGGTGAAGACAAGAAAGAGTGAGAAGCAGCATGACATGAATGCGTAAGCGTAGATCTAATCTCAAGGTGTATTCAAGGAAATCTTTTGAGTTAGACTTTTTTCGCCTCAGCCGACTATAAAAACTGATATTAGGCTTTTGATTGTTTGTTTCAGATTTGCTGTACTATCGATCTATGGTTAAGTTGTAAGGACGTGTGCCTCAAAATGTGAGTAACAGTTGGCACAATCAGAGGAATCTGGTCCACAATTTTTCTTGTTCGCACAGCAATCAAATACAAGTCAAGGTAATTCACTGAGGATTTTTTTAGTGTCTGTGTGTCCATGACCAAAGTTTTAGTGCTTTTAAGTGCAGTGCAAGCTGAGTAACACTCCTAAAACAGGCAGGGAGGATGAAGAACAGCGTGTCCCTCAGGTTTTTGCATGTTTCCTGTTCCACCCTGATGTGTGGGCGCAAAAATGTGTGTTCTGCTACTCGTTTGTCATTCTCGGGACACATTAGCATCCTCCCACAAGTTATTATACTCTTTGTTCATGTGGGGGACACAACACATGCACGCTGGAGCAGCTTCATTGATCCATCAGCTTGGCCAATCAATCTCTCCCAGCAGGTGTTCCTCCATGGCCTACGTCAAATTTGGGTTCACACTGGCTCGGCCTGCCTGACTGCCTTTCCCTTTTTTCTTGCTCGCTGTGTGTCCATATTAGTGGTGCAAGCAAGATGATATCATGTTTCCAGCCGTCCAACGAGCCTCTCGGCCAACCCTGGCTGTCTGTTTGCTAAGGGACTGTAGGAAGTCCCAATGCAATATCCACTCAGTGCGTCTGGGCAAGCCCATTAGCTACTTTAGCCTGGACCATAGTGGGTTGGAGAGGCAATCCCAATCTCTCTTCCTCTGTCTGCCTCTCTGCTGTACCTCACGTGTACACTCTCTCTGCCTTTTTTCTCACTTTATCTTCCACCTCTTCACTATCTTGCTCTCTCTCTCTCTCTCTCTCTGCGCAGGTCTCTATCAATCTCTTGCTTATTCCCCTTTTACATCCCCATGTTTCGTTCTCCCGCTACAATTATTTTTCCTCCCTTCTGCCGTGATAAACCACAATAAAAGAGAAATACTGCACTGGAAACCTGGCAGAGCAGGAGATATTCATCCAGTCCTTGTAGGGCAAGATGGAAGGGATTACAAATATTATATTTCCTTGGCTGTAAACATATTTATCAGGGAGTGAATTATCTGTCGGTTGCATGCTTGTCTGAAAAAAAACATGTTTGTCTAGACACTCTGTCGCAGCTCTGGAGCATTGAGCGAAAACAAAAAAATCAACCTCTGACATGGTGCAACTGTCTGAGTAAAAAGAAAGCAAATGTGGCGAAAACACAGGTTAATTACTACTGAGATGCACCCTTACCGAGAGGAAGTCATTAATTTTGTTTTTGTCTAAAATAATTCATTGTACTACTGCAAACTATCCCAATAAACTATTAAGACAGCCCATTAACCCCGAGGTGAATAGGAAAATAGCTGACATTACGAATCACTGTCCATAAAGGTGCTTCGTCTTGCTGCCAATTGCACCTCGCTTAGAGAATCAAGAATCAATCACCGGAGAGCTAATTATTGCCATGAGACACACGCTGGAGAGACGTGCGAGCCTGAAAGAGGGTGGTCCTACATGAACCGGGTCTAAATCATTCAGACGGTCTCCTCAAGGTCACAGTCAGTGCAAATGTATCTAATGACATCCCAGTGGCTTCTACAATGGAGTGAACCGACTCCCGTAACGTGAGCGGCAGATTCGAAAGTGAGAGCGGAGCACTGGGAAGGCGCTCTCACGTCTCGCCACCTGTTGAGACGGAGACTATAATGAGCTCAGAGGGAAGTTGCAGAAAAAAGGTGGCGAGGGGTCGACCAGAGAGCCATTAGTTAACCTTATGATGTCACTGTAGGTCACATCCAACATGATTCATGACCTCTGCGGGAAGTTTTCATTCCGCCTAATCCCTGGAGGCTCAGTCACTGTCTCCATAGAGACAGACATGACATGAGAGGCATTTAAACTAATTGGCTTTTAGTGCTAACACTAGAAAGAAGGAACTATTAAGGTTCATCCATATCTGCAGAGTCAGTAATGTAAGTTAAAAGACGAAGCAGGGAACTTAAAAATGGCTGAGTACTAAAACATTAAAAAAAAAAAAGGAATGAGAGATAAAATATCTATGGACTTGTCTTAATCCCCCCCCCAACATCGGATTGTTCATTTGCATCAAGGATGGAGCTACAATCAGTGGGGGTTTGTTCAAATGAATAATCATTTGATAATTATGAGATGTGTTCAGCTACTTTCAGTTGGAGCCATAGCCATAATTACAGAGCTAGAGAGCATAAATATAATTAATAAGCGGGAGTGATCGAGAGGGGGGGGGGGTAGCACTCAGTTTCTGGAGGATGATTTAGCAAGGACTGACTTTTCTGGTTAATTTGCAGTGCAAGCAGATTTAGGGGAAGAATACAGTGAAGCAAAGAGTTCTGAGGGGGGAAAAAAGATGTTTATCTTTATGTTGTGAAAGAAAAGACATATGAGCAGAGTGAGAAAGTCAGAGAGAGAGAGAGAGAGAGAGAGCACAGGAAGGTAAAAAGTGAGGCTGTGAGCTGAGCAGGCACAAAAGAGAGATAAAGGTCAGGATGAAAGGGGAATGGATGGGAGGAGGCGTTGCAATGTCACTGTCACCTCATTAATGTTTCCAACTTTGTTTTGTTTTCACTTTTGTTTCATTTCAATCTCTCTCTTTGCTTTTCCTCCCCCTCTTGTTCTTGCTCTTCTCCTCCTGCCTCTCCACCTCTCAAGCAAGGCTGAAAAACGGCCTTGTCTTCTCCGAGATAAAATCCACCGAGCTGGTAGAGGCAAAGAAGAGGGGCGGAGAAGGCGAAGGTCTAAAATAACCACATTATTAAGCCACCAAAACAGCTCCTTCTATTGATTTGCTGTCCGGAACATAAACAGGGAGCAGTGAGAAGAGAAGAAAGAGGGTGAGAAGTTGAGTGAGAAGGAAAGGGATGAAGATGGCCGAAAAGCGAGCGGGGGAAATGTTTTCAAATGAGAATCCAGCTTGCCGGCTCTTTTTTGAGACACAGAGGGGAAAAAAAAAAAAACAAAGTCCACAGGAATCTCTTCTCTTCTATCGCTCAACACTCTCACTCTCTTGTATTTCACTCTGTTTTTTTTCTCATTTAATTCTGCACCCATCATGAATAGCCAGAGGGCAATATCATTTAAGTCTACCAGCGCTCTGTATAATGCCTGCACGCACGCACTTCATCAAGATAGACAGAGACACAAAAAAGTACAATGCTCTCGGTTCATTGGAATAATTCATATATGTGCTACAATGTGGGACAAGCTATTATGCAGCCACTGCACCTGGACCGATACATTTTACAGGAGACTGAGGGGTCAAATGCATATTTCATAACTTCAGCTGTGACAACACAAACCGTTCCAGTATGTTGGCATGCCATCTCCACAAGCTACTGAACCCACTGAGAAGGAAAACGAATATTTCGGCATTTTGAATCTGCAGTCATTTCTTTGCCCTTGTCACAGTATGAAAAAATAAGTTTCAGCAATTGCCTTTTGTATACTCTGGGGTAATAGTGACATTGTCACCATTAGCATTTTCCAATGGAAACATGCTACACTGGTAGCCAAAGAGGTTTAGTGCAGTCACTTGTAGCCAATAGTTTGGATTCCTTTCTTTCTGTTACACTGGGAATATTTTCACAGAGGTCAAAGCAGTGGGAAAAATACAAGGAGAGAAAAACACAATGTAAACACATAAATTAGATTTGTTCCATTACAGCTCCACTGATAACAAGGCAGAGGGTCGTCTTTAATCATATAAATGCAACTGCGACCTTATATCATGCACACAAAAGGGGAATACAGACTGGTGGGTATGGTGACTAACAAATTTGCTCTCAGCCACTCACACAAGTAGATTCATCACTCTGGAACAGCTGAACCAGTCGCAGTGATGCAACTCGGAACAGCATGATGTCAACAAACAGCACCACAAATCTGCAGCAAGAGGCAGATGGTGTTTTCGTTTAAACAGTTAATTAATACAAAGATGATAAAAACAAATCATTTCAAAAAAAGCCATTTATATAATGGCATCGATCTATCGCTGTTACAGTCTCAAATCTGGGGTATCTCAGGTTGTAAACGTCCACATCATGTCTTAAAATGTGACACAGCGGTGTTTGCTTCATTATGCACAGGATAAATGAGCTCCAGTAATCCGATGTCTCCCACATAACAGGCTGAATACTGAGTTATAACCGAGCCGTCTGATGTGTGTAGAGGTGTGTGTTTGGTGATTTTGCAGCAGCCCTGTGTCATTTGCAAGTAATTTTAATCCTTTAAAGGTAAACATGGTGCACGGCTATGCTTAATGGCACTGTGCTGCCTTTGGATGCTGCAGGGATTTTTGGGACTGAAAGGGAAACTTTTTACATACTAAGTTTGTGTGTGTGTGTGTGTGTGGGATCACACATCCTAATTACCATACACCAACATCAAAACTACAAAGACGTGTTGGACATGGGTTGGTTGGTTGTTTAGTTTGAGGATGCTTGATAAAAAATATTTATCCACATTTTAATTATTGCTCCACTATCTCTGCAGTTATGACAGTGTCTTTTAAGTAAGGTCACGGCAGGTCAGGATAAGAGAAGCAGGGTCCTACTGATTTCACACGAGGGGGCGGATGGGGTTACTGCTTAGTTGCAGCTAAGTGAGCTAAGTCGCCTCTAAGTTCTCCTGAAAAGAGAAAAAACAATTCTGAGTTTAAGTTTGGACCAAGACAACATACACTTTTCAAGACATGACACAAGAGAGCAATGTCTCATGAGCTCTACCGGTCTGAGTGAACCAAGACAGTGACCTGTCTGGTGCTGAGGCAACCACAAAATCCTCCAGACACCAAAAGAGATTTTGTCACATTTTCACATCTATTGCATCACCTACGGAGAAACACAAAGGGGACAGTTTTTTTTTTTTTTAGCCTTAAAGTTCAGATTAATCTCAAGCCAAGCTGCTTCCATGTTGCAGCATTACACCGTGAATTTTCTTTAAACTATTCAGTTTGCTCTTGTTAATAAAATCCCCATCATTGCAGACAACACAGTGATTATTGACAGTTATCCCATTTCAATGTTCATGTTCAACCTGTAAGATGCGACATATTACAATTATTACAGCAAACCCCTGAGGAAGACATGAACTACTGAAGAAAAAGTCATTACAATTCATCCATAATTGTCATAGAATTTCAGTCTGTGAAAAGGACCAAAGAAAAGGACAGTCTGACGGATCAACTTCGCCGGCTCTACAGACGTACTGCTAGCATGGCTCAACAGCTAAAGAAATAAATGGAACATTGAATATCACCACAACATAGACAAGTCAATATGTTTGAAGTGCACATAGCTGATGGAGAAGTTTTTATGGAAGAAACCTGAAGTAATAACATGTATTCTATCGAAATATTTTGCACGCCACAGGCTTTGGATGCACTCTTTGATCCTGTCTTTGCTTTAAAAGTTGTTCACCTTCTATCAACTGTTCTTCACGCCGTGAGAAGAAGCCATCTTTAGTCAAAGTGCCAATAATGACACTCTTTCCTCACGCTGTGTCAGTGGCCTGAAGAAGAAAAACAGCAAACTCAAATTTAAATGTCAGTCCTTTGATCATTTGTGGGAAAAAAAAGAGATATGTTCGATGAAGCTTTTCATTTAAATCACAGAGCTGAAGCTCATTTTGAAGAAAAAACACAACATCATCTTTTTCTCACCTACTTCCCTCCATTTTAACCTTCTAAAGACTTCTTCTACGGCACAGGTCCATTCAGTGTGGAAGATGGTGGTGCCAAAGCCACTCTCTTCAAGGTGATCCCGCATCAAATGACAGCCACACACGTACGCACGCAAACACACATGGGCAACCGGCACACACACACACACATACACACGCTCTCTTTTTATTCTCCTTAAGTGCTAAGGGCAACGCTTCAAAGCAGGTCAAACCACTCTCAGAGTTGTTATTCAGTTGACTCATTCCCTTTTAAACAATGTCTGCTCAATTCATAGCAAAGACATGATGCTTTTACTATCACTTGTAGCTCACCTTCTTCCCGTATACGCTCCAAGTACAGCAGTACACGGAGCACAATGCACACGACGAGGATTCGCGAAAATAATCCTTTTATGATCACTCACAAATACATGCAAAAGCATTAATACGTTACAGCAATGCTCCTCTGTGGGTGGATGTGCATTAAATGATTACATTTTATACAGTACAGCATGGTCATTACTGGCACAACACAGCAGCCGAGTTATTTTTTGCTTTACTTTAATGAATAATTGATAAGTCGGTTGTGAGCATCATAACTTGACTTCAAGCCGCTAATGTATGCGGAACATGTAATATATACTGAATATTGTTTATGTCAAGTCAGTTCAACTCGTAAACACACAGCCAAAAATACACAGCCCTAGGCATGTGCGCTGATGCTGACACTTTGGCGTGTTGGGTGTTGAATCAGAGCAAATAAAACATCTTTATGACATTTGGGGGAAGAATGGAAACAGTCTAATGAAATAAAATATGCAGTGCTTTCAGTAACTTGTCACCAGGCTCTTTCTGTTCCTGCACCTCGCTCTGAAAAAAAAAAAAACTAATGAAATAATGTCCGCTGAGAAAGTTTTCTTCTTTTTTTTTTCTAGTTTGGAGATAAATAAATAATAAAATAATCCAAAAATAATTTGTTATTGGATATTCATGCCTATGGCGGCCTGAGCCCATTCCCTTATTCATGAATACCTCCGCTCTGTTGTGCCCTAACAGAGAGGATCATTCCCAGTCACTGCCTCTAATAAAGAGTTTACATAATGCAGTGGGCGTAGGTCCCAAGTGTGTGTAAGTGTGTCGTCTGGCTATTATGGCGTCTAAACGTACGCATAAAGTACATGCATCCATGCGTTGAGCACTCACTGTGCAGTATGTGTGTTATACACAAATGAGCTTTCGCATGTTTCTGTTGTGGCTTTATGTTTTCCTTCAAGGTCTCCTCTGAATCTGGGAGCACTCAAACCAAAGCCAGGGTCAGTGTAGTGCTGCTGAATAGTAAATAGGCAATATACACGCGCACACATACACAAGCACACACGTATACACAATAATGAGCCTTCTAGTCTCCTGATTTTATCCGCGCTCTTATCTCGCTCTGTACTGAGTCGCCACATTCTGCATGCAAATTTACAAAAAAGTCAACCAGAACCAATCCGAACAAAATGCAGCCTTCAGTTAGAAAACTCCGAGAGGGAGAAGAGAAGCCTTTTTTTATGCACCAACAAGATTTAAGTATTTGTAACACAATTTTAAAAATGAATCGAATAGAATAATCATAAATGTGCAGCAAATAGTAAGAAAAAAAGAGGGATAAACATGATTTACGCCGAATTCCTGCTGTGGAACCTCATCCATAAGAAAAAAGCAAAACGAAGCATAGCTGTGTACGATTAAAATTAAGTGCAAAAAAAAAAGGAAAGAGAAACCTGTTACTGTGTGAATCAATCAGCATATTGCTTTCTGACACACAGGAGCATGCATCATGCCTACAGATTTTTATTTATTTCTTTTTTTTATAAATGGCTGCCACCCGGTCGCTGCACAGACAGACTCTTACACTTTGTATGGTTTGCACATTCCACATTAGGAATGCAGATCCTCTCTCTCCTTCCTTCTCTGCCTGTCAGGCTCATCTGCTCCAACAGCCCTCAACGTGCTAAAAATGAGCCCTCGATGTGTTAAAAGGAGTCAAGCATAGACCTGGCTCAAATTTATTTTTCAAACAGATTCGATCCCCCCGCAGGGATTGATTGATCTGGTGTGACACAAAGGCAGAGACTGGATCGCCCCAAATGCTGCAATAGCAGAATAAAAGCAAAGGCTAACAATTGGCCTTTTTTTTTTCTTCTTCTTCAGGCATCTTTTGCATTATGGTAAAATATTCTTGGGTGGTATTTCTTTTCAACATTATAACCAGGCAGTACTGCAGAAAATAACAGGCCAACTTCTGAAACTATGACTACGGTCTACTCTTGGTGGGTCATAAGAATTCAGCTTTACAATGAGTTGGTTTGCTGTCACTTTTCATTAAAATCCAAAAACATCTTCTAGAAAACCTGTTTCAGCATTGAAAAGAATTTTAAGTACTGATGACAAATTATTTTCAGTCAGTGGTTCTCAAACTTTTTCAAGTCATGGACCCCTAAACTGACCCCCATCTGATAGGAACCCATGAACATAAGAGTTACACATTCTGTCATTGTGACTGTTGTGACTAATTTAGGCGAAAACAAATATTTCCCCTCCATCCTTGGACCCCCCCCATACAGACCTCTTAACGGCCCTGACCAACACTTGGAGAACCAGTGCTGCAAGTGAATTAGTGTCATTTGCTTGGATTTAAAACAAAGACCGCTATTCATTTCAGAAGTTAATATAGTAAAAACTCATTAACTGTGTGCTTCTACACAAATAATAACTGTAAATAACTTTACAGCTCCTCATTAAAGAACAGGTACATGCAGAATGACTCCCAAAATGGCCATGATAAAACAAATCCATAAGTTGAATTGAATCTCAAAATAAAAGCCACTTAATGATGTTGTGGCAACATAAAAGCTGTACACTTCACCGACTTTGTTCTGTAAAAGAAACTAAAGGTCAGTCCCCTGATGTTTGTGTAGCAGATAATGATGTAAATAGTTTAAACGAAGCCTCTACATAACAAAAAAAATCAATAATGAAAATGCATTTGACCACCGGTGCTAATTTAAGCTCCTATTTGTATTCAGTTTCTGTATAGAAAAGCTTTTTGCTGCTTAAAACAGATAACAGATGCATGAAATCCTGTGTCTGCTTTTTAACAGGGCTGTTTAATTCCAAGTCAACTTCAAACAGCCAGTCACCATGGTGCACACAGTCTTACGGAGCCCCAACATGTGTGAGGACAAACCCCATTGTAAAAGTAAGGATTAGTATCACGCTTATTAAAGATGAGGAGAACCATCGCACGGTTCTTCACTCGCTATCAATCATCAATTACAGGAGCATTAAAGCAGGTGGGACCATGGTAATACAGAGTCACCGCTTGCTCCTCAGTCACTGTGGGTGTTTTGCTTGTCAGTTTCCTTTACTGACAATTAAATCCATAATCTCGTAAGTGATATACAGCTCCATGATGCAGAGCTGCTGTCAACTATGGTTATCTCTTCATGCTGTGGCAGAAGGAAGAGTGAGACGGGAAGACAAAGACAGAGGGACAGTGGGAGAGAGGGAGGAAGTGAGAGAGTTAGTTACAGAGGAGAAAAAAAGTGATAGTGAGGTGGCTACAGATGGCTCCTTTTAGCTCAGATCATTTATGATGATAAATGAACAGAAAGGGGGCGGGGGGGCCCAGAGATGAGGGAGAGAAGGACGCAAGAGGCAAAAAGGTGGTGATGGGACTCACCATGGCCGGCTCGTAGCGAGGCAGGAGAGCGGTATATGGACACAGGTGGCTGGTGGTGTCTGGGCCCCTGAGGGCCCTGCGGGTGTTCTGGCCGGGGCAGGGCAGGGGGCAGGGGGGCTCCGGGGGTAGGGGACAGGAGATGGAGGTCTGAAGATGAAGAAGATGAGGAGGAGGAGGAGGAGGAGGAGGAGGAGGAGGAGAAGCCCCAGGCAGAACCCAGCACCATCCATCCTACTGCCAGAAGCAACATCCAGAACAGCTGGCCCTCCTGGGGCTTTTCTTTGGGGAGCATGGTTCACGCCCCCTCCCCAGCTGGATATTTAAAAGAGAGTAAAGCAGATGTGCAAGGATCTCAGAAAAAGTGACCTTCCAGTAGCCAGGATACAGTGGCAAACTCCATAGCAGAGAGAAATCAACACAAGCTCCTGGTCAATGTAGAATCCAGCAGTTCCCTCCACACAGAATGAAGCTGGGGCTTGTCTCTCGGACTCCAGTCGTTAGAAGGCAGCAGATCTCCCGCTGTTCTTTGTTTGCTGGCTGGCTCTTTGAACCAGAATCCAATATGTCTTTACTTTTCTGTTCTCGGCAGGATCACCCTGTGGCTGCTCCTTTGATGACCAAGTAGAGTGCTTGTGTGTGTGTGTGTGTGTGTGTGTGTGTGTGTGTGCGCGCGTGTGCGTGCCAGCAACCGGCGAGCTTGTGCATGCACGCTTTCGCAGGCAACACCTGGAATGTGTCCCTGTGCGCCCTTCTTCACCTGCAGGCGCAGGGGTTGAGTGACAGGTGGAGGTAGAACCCGCGCTGCAGCCTCGTGCCCGCTCACTCCGCTTCGTTCTGCTCTGCGCAGCCCCGCTCTGTCAAGCCGCGGATAACACACAGCCTCGTCTACCAGACCCGAGGAGGAGAGAGAGACGGAGGGGAGGGAATGACAGAGAGACGAGGAGCTCCACGCACCTCGGCACGGACAAACTGCGAGCTCTCTGTCTCTCTTTCGTCTCGGCAGAAACACACTCCCTTCTCCACAACAGTTCAGCCACAGAATCTCAACGCAGAGCTGAAGATCTCCTCTCGCACTTTATCTCCGTCTTTAAGTTTGGATCCAATATTTGTCAGACTTTTTTCCTCCTCTTCTTTTTTTTTTTTTTTTTTCTTTAACGTCCCCGGAGAAGTGAAGTGGTCTGGCTTGTTAACCCAGAGGGACCCCAAACTGATAGCTCTTTGTATTACTCCACAGGAAGAAAGAGACCGATTTTCAGGGAGATAAAGAAAGAGAAAAGCCAAGGAGAAAGAAGAGGATGAGAAAATGAGAAACTGCTGGGAGCGGCGAGATGGAGTGGAGGTGGGGGAGGAGGAGGGGGGGTGCAGGATGGAGGGGGGGGAGTGAGCGAGGAGTGTAGAGCGGGAGAGAGAATGGAGGAGAGAGAGAGAGCTGGAGAGAGAGAGAGAGAGAGAGAGAGAAGAGAGAGGATGAGAGCGGGGCTCAGGTGAAACTAAGCGAAGATGATGGGACGGAGGGAAAAAAGGAGGGAGAGGAGGGGAGGGGAGGGGACGGGGGGAGGGCTGAGGCGGCAAGTGGGCCAGCCTATGCAAATCCTCCCTGAGCAGCGAGCAAATCAGGGAGGCAGGCAGCCACTGCAGAGGAGTGGGCTGCCGTTAGTCACAGGGAGAGCAGATGTGAGGGAGGGAAGAGGGGAACGAGTGAGGGAATGAACAGCGGAGAGGGAGAGAAACATGGGAGAGAAAAGGAGAGATGAGTGAGGGGGGGGAGAAAAAATTAAAAGAGAAATGTAATAGTGGTGCTTAAACAGCGTCTAGTATTCCTGGAAGCACTTTTTTAAAAAAAAAAAAAACTCCGCTCAAGGTAATGTGGTGTCTTTCCCTGCAACAGCATGTGACCTCCTCTCCATCTATCCCTCTATGTTTTGATGGTTCTGAAAGCCTATTGAAGCCCAACCACTGAACTAAAAAAAAAAAAAAAAGGAGAAAAAAAAGAGAGAAAAATCCATGCATGCAACAGATTTAGTGAATTTCAAAAGGGTGAAATCTCTCCCCACTCAAATAGAAATGACAGAGAAGAAAGGCTCCCAGTCCCTGTTCTGTCAATCTCTGAGCGTTCTGAAGGGGGGGGGACTGTCTGCAGGCCTTGGGAGAAATAAAAACACTCAAAGTCAAATTGCAGTTTAATCATGTTGCTCCTCAGAACATAATTTGATTTGACACAACCGTTGAGTATTTGGCTGCCGACCTTCTGGATCGACACTGAGATGTTCCAGCATGACAAGAGGAATTCATGTATTCCGAGTGGTACTGTAGCTACGCCGCTGATGTGCTGTAAGTGAGGCGAAACTTTTTCAAATGTGTGACTCACTGTCTGCTTAGAGGAGGTGCCGTGCACAGCCTCAACTTTACTCTGTTTCACTGCATTTGTCAAGATGTCCCTCCCTCTCTCTCTTTTTTTTTTTTTTCATTACGAAGGAGGAGTGCTTATCTGAGGCACCCGGGGGTGCAATTATTGCACTGCTTGTTGTGAGCAGACAACACAGAGATAATGTTTCATGGGCAAATGAACGACAGAGGAGAGAGGACATTCTGACATCCATTGATCCGTGTTAAGAGGAGGCAGCAGTTGGGAGTTTATTTACACCATGGAATAAATATCATCACTAAGATAAAGGAATGTGTTGCGAGTTCATACGACTTAAGGAAAGGACCGTTTTATCGACTATCAAGTTTTATGATGTGACTCATGCTACTAGCAGTAATATTCATGACTTTGATAACTTTGTTTGACCTAATGCCCTACAAATTAAAATAAGCTCCATTTCCTGCCTGCTGTGTGGACATACAGATTATATGTGCAGCTTTGATTTAATTCGTCCAGATTCTCAGCCACTGTCTCAATATAATAAAATATAATGGAGGTTAATGGGACTGTGTTTGCTACGGTCACAGCACTGAAAAGTTAAATTAAAATAAATCAACAGTAATAGTTTACTCTGTACTCTTAATAACCTGCCGATCTGTCAGTATATAGTTCCAAACGAACAGAAAGTGGTTTCATTATTGATACAATTAGTGGTTATATTGTTTTTTTTGGTGAACCCATGCTTTGAATTTGATCAGTCAGTCTTTTCAGTGGCTGCATTTATTTTTCAGAAATATAATCCTTTATTATTTATAATTTTATTATACACACACATTTATATCACCACAGAGTTGTCGGGAAAAGGGTAAGCTAGTAAAGTGTGCTCAGTGCAAATTCATGGTTAATAAGCAGCTATCTAGCTTAAAAAATAATACACTAAGCTATTATTTATTAAGAGTTTCACTTTTCGTTTATCACTTTATTTGCATTGTAAAGCATGAAAACTGATCATATTTGATTGATTGCAAATATCACTGTCATTAGAATCTGATTTAAATGTTGCTGAGTCCTGATTGGCTCTAGATACTTTATGACATCATATCTCCCGACTAAGTCCTTCCAGCTGTAATTTAATGAGGAAAACACAAGCACGGAGATCTCTGATGTCAAATAACTGAAACTAATCTAATCTCGGTCACGGTTTTAAAATAATTGTGTGCGTGTGCTGTAGGAACCGATCACTCATTAATAAGCTGATAATCAGTTTTCAGGGCCCCTTACATCATGGCACTACATGACGACAGCAGATTTACTTAGAACTCATACATTTTTTGCTCCCTAGATATAATAGTTACATTTTTATTGAGTGTATCTTTGTTATACTTCCTCTGTGAAATTATTAGTAGCTTGAAGAACAGTCTCTGAGTAAATGTGAAGCAGCGGTGCAGAGCAGATTGAGATTCAACAGGACCACAGTCTTTGTTAAATACTGTATATCAGCATGAGAGCACTGTCTGTGCTAAATATATCACACTGTAAATTGAATTAGCTCGCCATTTTTCTGAGGCATCTCATCTACTTACTACTTTTTGGTGAGCAGAGTCTTTCGTTTTACTCTGAGTTTAAAGCTCAGCAGCTCCGTTTGAATGGCTGCTCTCGGGGTAGGCTGACTGTCACTCTCGTGCTGAGAGTCTGATCTGCTATGAAGAGAACATGAAAAAAGCTGACGAGCCAACAAAGGGATGTGTCATCTCTGACATTTCATCCAAATTATGTTTGTGTCAATCTTTTTTTTGGGCGGGGGGGCTGGTAGGGTGTGATTATAAAACATGTCAGAACGTTTCATCCTTTTCTAATTTTGCCTCTAAAAATATTCTTATAAATTGTATATATCCTGCAGACCATTGAATGTTGTTTTTCCGCATTTTTATGTGTCACTTACACATGAATAAAAACTAAAACCTTTTTGATATGAGAACATGTGCAAATCATCCCCTCCTAGTTCCACTTACTGCCAAAAAATGATCCTCCTATGTTGGAGTGAAAAAGCCCCTGACAGAGAGCACACAGCTTGAGTTAAAATAAAGATATTTTCAATTGCAACTTAATCTCATTAGCATTATTGCAAGGAGTTATCGACATGTTTTTTTTTTACTTTGCATAGTACAGCCCTTATAAATTCATTCCACAAACAACCTCCCGGCTTAATGCAGGGTAATAAGCTGCACTGCTTAAGTCTAAAACAATCCTATTTCAGTTTCTCTTTAGTGGAGAATATAGTCAAGCATGGCAGAAAATAGCAAAGACGTGAGGAAGGGGAAGTTAAAAATGCGCTGTGATACTGGCTTACATGTCAGGTTTCTGAATAAAACCATCTGGCTGTTGTCAACATCATTCACAGCTTCAAATTCCCTTTTTTTTAACATTTTCTACGCACATGTGACACGTTGGCTTATAGAACAGAAGAAATCAATATGTCACCTTGATCATTACCATCCCTCCCCCACAGCCACTCTGAACCATCCACAAAGCAGGCCCCTCTTTTTATAGCTCAGCAGAAGAGAGTGAGCCGTTGATTCGCAATCTTGCTGAAATGACCCATCAGGTTGATCGGCCTTTTAACAGGGAATCAGAGGCATTTACGCTGCAGATGGACGATCTCGCTCGTGTGAACGCCAGCCACAGCCGGGCTTCTGTTTTTTTTTTTGTCCTCATTTGCATACTTCCACTCATGCATAAGCAAACAAGCCACCTGTACACTACACAGATGCATACAGTAGCCACCGCACAACCTGATCCTCTGCTGCAGAGCCACGCCCGATGCCTGGGTTGGAAATGCTGCATGTTTCACTCCAACCTAGTGAGCCAATAAGAATCTTGGGAGCGTGGCGTCTCCTGCTGACTCGGTAATGAACCCTCGTCAGGATCAGGGCTAATTAGTGTTTTACATCTGATTTCTCCGTGGTGTCTCACTGTGACAAATGAAGTCTGTTCTGCGTGCCCTACACACAGGCAAATGGAGCGCAAAACATCTTAATGTCACAGAAGAGCAGGGACACGGAGGGAGAAACTCTTAACTCTATTAACCCCAACTCCTGATTCATAACTAAAAATCATCAGTGCAAAACAAGACATTTAACCTTTTTATGTATGATGACTGGGAACCCAACCTGATGCATGCAAAACACAGCAGAGGTAGTTGGCAGGGATGCAAATTACAATTATTTTCATTATCCATCCATCCATCCGTCTATTATGTGTAACTGCTGATCCTTTGTAGGGTCGCAGGGGGTTGGAGCCGATCCCAGCTGACTCTGGGTAAGCAGTAGGGTAAAAACTGCACATTTCAATATTTTCATGATCATTCACATAGTTTTTTTTTTTTTTTTTTGGGGGGGGGGGGGGGTCCACCAAAAAAATAATTCAGAAATTGGCCAGTGCCAAATGTAATTGAATAAATTTGCCTTTTTTTTTTAT
>JAQNCA010000012.1:5575001-5588299 GCA_029783725.1 Acanthurus tractus
CAGCCTGCCGGGTGAACTCTTCAACTCCGTGCAGAGTGAGTGTGGCGCAGGGCAGGCAGGCAGGCAGGCAGGCAGGCAGGCAGGCAGGCAGGCGTAGCCCCTCCAGAGCTCGAGCTGTAGCCCTGAGATAGGCCCCCATTTCTGCACGTAAACACACACGAGGCCAATCTGCGAGAAGGGAAGCTGCACTTGGCCGATAAAGTGCTACCCTGAGTGAACCTCTACATCTTCTCACTCTTGTCTCTCTTTTTTTTTTTTTTTTTCTCCCTTGCTCATGCTCTGTTTAGCCTCTCTGGCCCGCTCTTCACCTCGTGGTTGCGTGAGGTGTTAAGAGGCGGGTGCCACGTTGGTCACAGTTCACAGTTTAATGGAGTCAAGGTTTAGAAAGCGCGGGCTGTAAGGAGACGTGTAAACAGGCGAGTGAGGCTAGTGAGGAACAGCAGGTTAAAAGGCAGCAAATCATAAACACCAATGCAGCATCCCAACCGAGGTTTGCCTGAGAAGAAAAAAGAAATCTTGTTTTTATGCTTGTTTCTAATCCAAACAGCAATTTAGTAGCTAAAATTAATTCCAGCATTCCTTTTCCAATTTTTATTTTTCTATTGTTCTCATCTTCAGGGTAACTGAGCATGGCTTCGTGGAGCTGTATGAGGCACTGATGGAATAGATACATCTGGATACAGGAGAATCATGCTGTCATGAGAGCACCCAGGTGGATTGAAATGCTGTTATATCTGCTGGATTAATTCAGAGTTCTTGTTCTGTTGCTACACTGATGCGGTGTGGGAACACAAGTGAAAAGAAAAAAAAAACTTGTACAAACACCAAACAGAGAGAAAAAAAAACAGTTTATATGTAGAAACAGATTTTCCCTGGCATATTGATAACAGTTATTTCAACACCAACACTGGCTTGCTTTGAAGACTAAATAACAGGGCTGTGGCTGAAGGCCGAGGAGATACATGTGGTTTGCAGGTGAGAAGGAACCCGCCTTGCATGTTGCCACTGCGAGCAGAAATGAGAGGCTACGCTGCCCGAGAAAATGAGGAAAAACTTTAGTATCCTGAGACATTTTTTTTCCCCATTAATATGAAAATCATACTCATCCACCTTTCGAGAGATTCTGTGATAGGGAAGCACCAGTCGTTCTGTAAAAGCGACATCAAGAGACGGCATTTCCAAGAACCTGTCCGCCAGACCTCCAGGATGAAATGAGGTTGCACAAAGTGCCAGGAGGATTGGATGCAGTGTGTTAGAAAAAAGTACCGCTAAGTGAGATGTAAAGGCTTTATGAGTTCAAAGAACGGCCCTTCAGGTGAAGCCTACAGCCTTAATACAAGCAAAGGTTTACTTGCAAAACCGGACGAATGGTTGTTACTGATCAGCCCGAAACATCTGGATCAAATCAAATCTGGCAGGATTGTGCAGGAAAAATGGAGGTAATAAAAACTTCTAGATGGTATTATTTTGACCAGCGACGAAAAAAAAAAAAGAACAAAGGAAAAAAAGAGTCAAATATGTCAAGTCACTGGTTTCATTTTAAGGCTGCATCTTTCAGGCTTCTTGTCAGTATGTGTCCCCAGAAAAAAACACGTCACTTGGCTTCCCTTTTTCACTCACGCACACACACACACAAAAAAAGGAAGGAGTTGTGTTTGTCTCTCCAGGGAGTCGACTTTGACTGCATCTCCTCCAACTGCAACTCTCAAGCTCCATCTGGTGAGGATGTCACTAATGAGCAGGCCTCCAGTTGCACTGAGTGTACTGGCATTTGCTCGTTGAGCTGTATTAGCTGGTCGACAGCCATTAAGAGGACGCCAGATTCGATTGTGTTTGGAATAAACTGACAGCCCGGAGGGACTTCGACAAGGAGGTACACTGTTTTGTATCGAAGGTGAATATATGGTTCATATTTCAATGAGCTCACTGTGTCACAGCAGACATTTTTCAAAAAGTAAATTAACAAGTAAACTAGTATATATAGATCGTTACTTGGAAACAGTCACAATGTGCAATTTTATATAAATAAACTTAGGACTAAATCTCTGGATAATGTTGATTAACCTTTATTAGATCAGCTTTGACTAGCTAGCTGAGTGCAGTACCTGTAATTATTTAGCCATAATTACAAAAATGTGCTTATAAACACACACACTGCCTTTCAAGTGCGTATTGTGCCACAGGAAAGTAATTGTTTTTCTTCTGAAAATGACAGTTTTTTATTTAGCAAAGGGGAAAGGACAACAGTGTTGGGGAGAGCGGCCATAGAAAGTTGTTCAAGTTTGTCTGAGGCATGGATTGTAATTACAGGGCTCCTTTTTTCTGTGGGTGAGCAAAATCAATCCCTGCGATTTGTGTGCCCGCAGACTTCTAACAAGAGCAGCCAACTGGAAAATAGGTCCATGGTCACCCCACAACACCTGGCCAGCCCCGACACTGCATGGGTGCTTCCTCTGGAAAGCCAAACGTACACACACGCACACAAGTGCACACACGTTCACACACACACACACATATGCCAGCCTGTATAAGCCAGCAAGGGCGTCCTTTGGCTTTGTAATCTCAGTGGTGGTGATGTGGTAGGTGAAAGACATGTGATTGTCACAGAAAGCACAAAGCGAACCAAAGACAGGTTTTGCAGGGTTGTGATCTTGAGAAAAATGGAGTTGAATAAGACCCCAAGCTGAAAGTTGTTAGCGACCAGCAGTGTAGTTACATCCTGTTGAACTGCATGGAAAAGTAGGACATATAAGTCACACACATCAGCATGTTGAAACTTTCAACATCTCCTTGCTGTTTCTTTGAGCAGAATTTAGATGTATCACTGCCGCCCGAGGAGAGGGAGGGTTATTTAACAACTTAAAGAATTTTTAATTCTCATATTATATGCCGGTGATGAACGCTCTTATTCACTGCAACAGTGAAGATCTCAGCCTGCTGCAGCAGGAGGGATGAAACAGTCTTTTTCATTTTAAAATGAATACTTATACATTTCAGTCTTTGCCACAAAATTCACTTTCGCACAGTTCATGTTCCACAATTCCTCTCCTTCTTTCTCCACTTCCATATATTTTGAATGTATTTCATACGAGACAAAACACACAATTAACTTAGTTTAGATCAATTTAACTACTCACATTTAGTTAAGATTTTCCACAGACATCATGATAAGATCCCAATCATGAATTCTTTGAGTTATGATAATGTCGTTCTGGATTAGTATGATACTGTATTTTACAGCATCAGTAAGTCTACGAGTGCAGCTCTTCCCTCACTCTCGCAGCTCTTATTATCCTGCTGCCCTGCCACCACACTGGCTTGCTCTTGTCCATCAAAATCAAATTATTTGTGCCAATGAGGTCCCGCCGTCCAAACAACATGTCAGATATGGAAACAACTGCTATTGATCAACAACACTCTCCGTTTTCAAAGGCAGTCTAAGAAGCTGCTTCAGTCAAACAGCATATTCAACGACACCAGAGAACGAGCTTATAAGTGCTTGTATGTGATTTTCCAGCTGGTGGACTACTGATGTCTTCTCTTTTTATTCAATCAGAATATCTCGTGTGATGACAATAACGACGATGATTATGTTAATTATTTCTGTTATGATTTTAAACCAAATTTGCTGTAAGTTAGTTGGTCTCAGGTGTTAAATGTCAGGTAAAGCTTTTGGCTGATCACTCGATCTACAGCTCTGTCCTCTCTCTCTCTCTCCCTGGGTAGGCTGCACAGGCAGCATCCATTTGTCTGTCCCGCTGCAGCCAAGGGGAGGCAATATCTGGCTTACAATATAATGCATCGCCAGTCCCATCAGAGCCCACAATGCAGAACGCTAACTGTAACCCAAGCACCTGCCTCCCAGGACAGAATTGTGCCAGGAGGGAAAGGAGGCTGTGATGGAGGAGCAGAGGGAGAGAAGCAAACAATTATAAATCAGGAATCTTGTGTTTGTCATCCCCATATGCAGAAATAAGGTGACTTTAGTTTCAAATTGTTAAATGGAGACAGATAAATGTAAGAATTTATGAAGAAAAAATGAAATCCTGCCTCTTTCAAGCACATCAAAGAGCACATTTCTCTTGAGCAGTAGGGGGTGAAATCACAAGGCAAACTCAGCTCTCTAGTTCCCCTTCACTCCTAACATTACAGATTTAATGAAGTCAAAGTACAGCAGAGTTTCCAAGGAAAAACCGTGACTGAAGCACTGTTTATTGCTGAAACAACAGGAGTCGCTGATTTAGGGAATGTGCTTATCACGGATGGCAGATATTTTTACAAAAAACTCTAAATGCCATAACTACTGTCAGGGAGTAACTAGTTACATGTAAATAAGTTACCAATAACAAATGAATGCAACTGCAATCAGTTACAGAGAAATAAGTTAATATTAAATTACAGTTTTGTATCAAAATGATGGTGAATATAAAGGAGTGAAATCCAAATACAATTGAGTGGAAAAAATAGACAACATTCATTCTGCTTCTTTGCTTCTTTTTGCTTCACAGGAATGTCTTCTTTTGGCTTTTTTTTGGGATATGTGGGTCAGCGAAGCTGTTGGGACAAATTCGAGTGCACACTGTAATGTGTAAGATGGCTAACAAGGAGTCTAGAAAGGCTTCATTTGTTAGAGAGTATGTCTTTAAAATTTGAACACTGTTTTTTGATAAGTTGTCTTGTTAAATTTGCTCTGCCTCCCTCCTGCTTTTCAAATCGATGCACAGTATTTCCCTCTATGCAACCAAGGTCTATGGAGGCTACAACCCACAGGTTTCAAAGACGGACATGAACGCCTTTTAGTCCTTAAATATAGATATTTTCCTTGAAAATCATAAATGAGCTCCAACATGACTGCACAGCGTAAAGCTCCTCCTTTATTGATTCTTTCAACTGTATTTGTACACATCAGCTACATCAGTGCAGTCAGTTACCCTCCCTATGCTGTTTTTATTTTGTTTGGAAAAACCTGGTTGGAGATTTTTAAGGTATTAAAATGGATCTAAACAATATGTAATTCCAGCACCGTTGCAACTCTACACTACTGCAGCTAGCAAACCTTCAAGCTGCTCCTTATGGAAGCAGTTATCTACAGCAGCATATAAGTATATGTATAAGTATAGCGAGCGACACTACGAGCAACATGGATCACATCCAGGGTTTGACATTTGATACATGAGAGATCTCATTATTTAAATCCCTGTTTACATGACTATAAGAGTATCCAGGTTTCTGATCATCTTGCAGAAGGTGTGTCCTGATTCATCAAAATCTCATCTGCCTAATCGTGAGAACAGTTATAGTTTTATGTCTGGGTTATAAAAAATGTGGATAAGGTGTTTAAACAGGTCATAATATCTTGGTTAATATGGGACTACTGCAGCTAGCATATGCAGGTTTCTCAAAACAAGTCCAATAAGCAGTCGGGCTGTGTTTTGTTCTTCACATTTGGACGAGCTCCACCTGCAGAGGGAGATCAACAAAATGGAGAAGACAGAGAGAGAGGGCAGATTCAGATCAGCTACCACAGCACTGACCAGCTCTCCAGGGCCGACTGGTTCTCTCGGGACTGGCTGACTGTCTGTTCTGCTCTCTGTCTCTCTCTCTCTCTCACACACACACACACACACACACACAAAGCTTATGTCTGCTGGTGCAAAATCTGCACAGGCAATGGAGCAACATTTCAGTTTTTAAACTTTTTAAAAAGATGTGATGCAGCTTTTGATTTCTCTACCCAACATCGAGTTAGAACGAAAATGGCAAAACTGGAAAAGTTCCATGATCTTGAACATTTCTATGCTACATGAATACAACTGAAAAATGGTGGTTTTTTTTACATATTATGCTGCTACTCCCCAAATGCAGATGTCTGGTAAAAGTCCTACATTCTTAATAATATTTTTTGAACTGTATAGATTCAAGGCCGTGATGGGGAGTAAGCTTGTTCAAAAACTGTGAGTGCACCTATGCAAATTTAAGCCAACCATCAAGATATATGTTCTGACATCTTCAGGGAGCATGTGTAGCCTAATTTGCAACACGGTGAGGTGACACACGGATGTGAGCGGGGAGGGAAAGCCGTTGTGGCCCTTGGCACAGCTCCCTCCCTCTGTCTCAACCTCTCCCTCCGCTTCTGTCTCTCGTGATCTCTCTCAAGCTCCTTCCCTGTCCTCTTTTCCCCTTTAACTTTTCTCTCCCCTTCTCCCCTCTGCCGCCCCCTCGAATCCCCCCGCCGCCCCCTCTGTTTCCTGTCCTCACTCCTCCGTACGAGCGAGGCAGGAGATGCTGGGAGGTGTGCTGAAGATGATGATGATGTACTGTGTTTGGGACAACAATGCACTTGCACACAAATGGAAAGTGAGCGAGCGGCTCCACAGGACTCTACCATGCGGTTTACTCTCCAAACAACGTTTGTCAGTGTAGAGAAGTAAAACGCTTTTATTGATGCAGTTATATTCAATTCAAAAGAATAGCAGCCTTAAAAATCTTTAAGAATGAAATCACTGGTAATTTGTTGCTATGGCCTCTGTCTTAGTTTAGTGATCGCATAAAAATATCCTTAAAACAGAGAACTAACAAAAAAAAATCATGTTTGTGGAAGTCGATTGTCTGATTTTCTCTCAGCTATTTGATGTCATTTGCTACATTAGATAAACTTTAAGCTTGAGCTTTTTCTCTTCCTTATTTGGCCTAAACACAGTCTTAAAATGAAACAAAGCCGCCCTATGAACAACCGACATAGCATCTCCTCTATTCTAGTTTTTATCTCGTTCCAAATATGGCTTGAAGAGGGCAGCATTCATCACTTGCCAGTGGCACGTCCTAATGAAGCCGTCGTTTGTCTGCCTAATGGCACCTGGGCTCCATCTGTCATTGGCAAGCCAATGCAGAGACACGAGGCATTCACCTTGCCAGCTCTCGCTCGCTGACGGAGAGGAAATCACGTCCGACCTTACCCCCTCGCATGTGTGTCTTTTTACATGCTGTGAAATTCCTGTAGCAACACCACCGTGCGACATGGCCTCTTGCACTCCGCCGGCTGAGCGTTTCTGGCCAAGAGAAAACGTGCCACCGCCTCCGTGCCACAGCTCCCCGATGCGGCTCGGACAGGAAGTGTGACATATGTCCGTGTTGTCAGGAATGCGGGGTGGGTGTGCGTCTTTGCAGCTCGACAGCTGGAGCCGGGCGCAGCAGCCTCTCCAAGGGGAGCACTTCATGGCTCTTGTGTCTACTACACTGCCGTGGCCTGAAGGCTGGTTTGACAACAGTTAACCTTGGATTTATCTAGCCCACTGCCTGGCTCACGAGCACAGAAACGCACGTGCATACACACACGTACAAACAGGCCTTGTGCGCACACACTGGAATGGAACACTTCAAAGTTCCACGGCACAGTTTTCACACCCTTACATCACATTACATTGCTTTAGCTGACGCTTTTATCCAAAAGAAATCATAATAAATGCATGTTGCCGTATGGATACAACCCAAACGCATGCAAATATATCGACTCCATCAAATAGGCTGAATTGCTCAAAGCACTAGATTTCGAAACACAAAGATACAGAGAATTTTTTTTTTCTCTCGACTGGTATTTCAAGGAGCAACGTGCAACTTGTTATGGAAAAACATGCATGCAAACACACCTCAAAAGGAACACACTCTTCTCTATGATACGCGTGGATGCGTCAACCGTACAATGCGGCATGAACACTTTTACACACTAACGCATACAGTACATACACAATGAAAACTGCCAAACATCACTGTCTAAGCTTTCAGTATGAGTCATCCCAAAAAAAAAAAAAAAAAAAAAAAAAGAAGCTCCTACTTAAGTATTTTCAGTGTAAAAATCCTGTTTCCCATTCATTCTCCCAGTTTGCCATCACTTAGTCAGGCTTATTCGTGTGCCTTCATGCCAGGAGGTGGAGGGGGAAATCCATTACATTACTTTATGATCCTACATCTGTTTAGCCATCCCTGCAAATTAAACCACCTCCAAGCAGGCTCATCGCTCAGCACACTCAATTAAAATGACTCTGCCTCGTGCACAGATATGCTTCCTAGACCACTATTTTTTTTTTTTATTTTTTTTTTTGTGCTCTGAGTTTGCTGCTGGGATGCTGCAGAGGACTGAGATGAAGTAAAATAGATAAGCTTAGTGAAGAGGGTGTTTTTCATGTGAGTGTGTAAATTACTGTTATATTACCATTATGTTACACTCTGTATGCTGCAAACCACAGAGTGTGGATGTGTAGCAGTGGCCACGCATGTTAATGTTCTTACACGTACACCTATATAAAGTATACTCCTAAAAGTATTACATATACACTATATGCATTGATATATGCTTGCAGGTGTATCAGAGTGTGCACTCCTGTGTATGACCACCCTGGAAAAGTCAACATTAAAGAAGTGGTCTGCTGCTGCGATGCTGGCACCGTGGACATCCTGATGCATCAGTATGCATGAAGCTGTATGCAAATAATTCCCACAGCAAAAGTCAATTGATGGTATTTGGTTTTCCTGTAGAATTTTGCTATAAAAGCAAAAATCACGTGAAAACTCAGGTGGGTTATTTTACAGTGTGCTTCTCGGAGCAACCTGTTCTCGATATTTTGACTGTACTCACTTAATTAGTTCAGTAAATTTGAACTGCTTTAATTGGTTCCACAAATCTCTCAGCAGATCAAGCCTCGGTTATAACCAGTGGACAGTATATCACCAGGTCCCAACGTGGTGCAAGGATTTGCAGAGGAGAGAAACAGGATAAAAAAAAAAATTGTGTGATATTTTTAAGGAAGAGGATTGTGTTTGGCTCTAATGTTTAGGGACTCAGGCTGAAAAAAAAGGCCATGCTCCACAGGCTCCATCTCAGCCGCTCTGTCTCGCTTTCTCTCTTTCACAGACCTCCACCTCATTGAGGCTGACAATGGACAAGAGCGGCATGGTGAAAAGTAATTATGAGGAAAAACTGCATAGCTGCCCACGCAATCATCTGTGTCAGAGGCCACACAACGAAACACAGGGCTTGCTTAAATGAGCCTGACAAGCCCAGAGAATATTAATTTTCTCTCCCCTGATTTTATCTCCTCGCACATGTATTATTAAACCCTTTCTCATCAAGGCCACAATATGGAAATGATGAATGGTTGTCCAGATTGGCAGTGTGGTTTCTGAAGGCTTGCGTGTGTGTGTGTGACACTGAGGAGTTGAGAGGGTTGAGCGAGGGGTTGAGAAACAAACGTGCGAACACAGCCACGGCACAAAGTCACACACAAACACACACACACACACATTCGTGGACGTACCTCCTGGGTGTCTAACCCTGCAGGAGATGGCCTGAGCGTTCTGATTGGGGTGCTGACCAAAATGAGACGGTAGACGCCCCTCTGCCTTAACAGTGAACGGCGGGGACACAGCCCCGTAATAACAGCCACTTACTTGCCCTCACACAAACACACAAACCCACACAGAATTGGCTGCCCATACCGAAGTCCAAAGAAGTCAGAAGTTAGAATTACAGGTTTGCCCTCCTGATTGCAGACCCCTCGCGGCGTGCACGCTCCGTCAGCTTCATGCAGGTACACACAGACTCATTACACACTGTTCAGGTCCAATCAGCAGAACTCTGAGTTTGTACGAGGGTCTTAGCAGGTGTACTGTTTCAATAGAGGAAAAGAAATATGTGTTTTGAAAAAAAAACAGTCCTCTAGCTTTCTTCCTTAAATAAAAACCAGGAATAAGATCTTCTACTTCAACCAAATCATGAGTTCCACATTTATACTCATGTTCTGCTATGTTCTGCAAAGCGTCCTTGCAATATGGCTGCATATCTGCACTGCATAATCTGGCATTGTTACTCAAGCTACTGAGTGCCGATGGTTAAGAAGTTAAGTGTGCATAAATTCAGCATATGTGTGATGTATTTTCAGAAGTGGAAGGTTGTTTACACATTAGAGGAGTTATCTCAGAGTCGTTCCCGGGAAGGATGGTGTGTCACTCAGCGCACAGCAGATGAGAATGATATGATCTGCTACGATATGAAAGCTAAATTTCTCACAGCGTTTTTTCTGTGAGAATTTCATAGCACACAGTGTCTTGGTTTACATTAAGCCGCTGTGGGACAAATGTATTGTGACTAATAGGATGGTACACTGTGTTAATGTCAGGACAATCCATTTAAATTACTGAGAGCAAACTGTAGCTATATGATGTGAGATCATAACGTATTCTGCCAGTATCATTACGCTGGGAAATAGAGATGACAAACAACGCGTCTCCATGCTTTGAATCTGTCAAATCTCCATGTATTAAACATATCATTTCCCTCCTTATGGCTCCAGTCTGACTTGCATCCCCGTACGATTATCTATCTCAGCTGTCAATCTTCACCACTGGAGTTTACAAGAGCACGTAGCAATGCTGGGATGCTGCACACGTACATGTACAAGGGCTCACATACACACAGACAAATGAAGCAGATACGGTTTTACCAGAAAATTACATGATGACAAGAGGCTTCCAGAGAAGCAGCGGACATGAAAGCAAAAAAAAAAAGAAAAAAAAGAGCGAACCGTTTCTTTCATCTGATATCACAACAGATCCCAGCGAGGGGGAATGTGCTGTAGTAGATGTGGGATGGCTGAAAAGATAGGGAAGGAACATGGTGTAGCTGAAATTAATCGCAAGGCTGCTGTCTGAAAGGCGTCAATGAGTTTCTCTCCACTAAACCTTACTGACATCGAAAAACTAACTTCAGAGTTGAGTTGGGGAATAAAAAAAAAAATCAGGGCAGAATTTAACATCTTTGACTTCTCATCAGTTTGAAAGGAAGATTTATGAGGAATTAAATAATGCATTCACCATCTGAAAATGTCTCAACCTTGGAATTAGTTCAGATCAGTTTGTTATAAAATAACAAAATGAGGAGTCTACAGCCATGTCAGCAACCCAGTGTGGCTGTATGTGCTCGGGGAAAGCGTTACTTAAAGCTTAAAGCTCATTTGGGTGTGAGGTTTAGCATATTAGCATGCTACTTTTTATTTTAATGATACTGTCATTAATTTAAGACGATACTGACTGATGGTGTCAGGATACCGACAATATTTGAGTTCTACTTGTCTGGATATTTTACAGAACCAAAAAAGTCCACGACTAGCAGCACCAGATCAAAACTCCTTACATAGATCATCACATAGATTCATCATCTAAGAACTGTGAGTATCTATATCAATTTCTTTGTTTAAAATTTTTAAAATTTTTGTTATTTTTGCCTTTTATTTATATGTCATGCAGCAAAGGCGCCTGGCAGGGAACTGAATTGCGGATGTTGCCATCGTGGCATTTGAGTTAACAACAGACTACTGGTCTGTGGAGCTTCACAGAATAGTTGAAAGCTTCAAAACATTGGTCATGATTTACTCAATCAATTTGTAAATCAACATGCGACTTTCTAGGCTATCACACACACACCTACGCAAGAGTTGGGGTAGGCGGATGTCAAGGGATGACATTTGTTGGAGCCCTGCTGTGGTGGCCCACCTGCACTACATTTCATCGCAATTTACACTAAATATACATGCAGTATACTCCTTTGCGCTCAACTAAAATTCATTTTCAAATTAAATGGCATGTTCATGGTGCATTTAGTGCATAGGGGAAATTGAGCTAAAATATAATGATGTTTTCGGTCTCTCCTGTTATTAAATAAACTACCTGGTGTCTCACTAACAGCCCACTTAATATGACATGTCAGTCTCTATCACAGAAGAATCTTTGTTTCAGCTTCACCTTTCCTGTGACCCGTGAATGAGGCGCAGCATTCTAAAGAAACTCCTTTTCTTTTTACACAATATTTCCATTTCAGCGAGTTACAAGTGAAGCTCATTATTGTTTAAATATGGTTTCAGCCGGCCCAAATTAGAGTGGTTTTATTGTTCCAGTGCCTGTACAGACTAAGAGGAAACAGACATAAAAATTTAATTCCACTGAACATGTTACCTGCAGGAAAAATATCATAAAAATTCCCATTTAGCCTCATCTCCGGAAAAACAAGAACTTTGACACCTCAATAGTTTCAGCGGATCCATTTATGTCCCCATGAAATTCCAATGAGTTGTAGCGCCTTTTCACTTTTTTTCAATTATTTTTCACAAAGCATATCAGTATTTATTTCTAGGTAAAGAGGTCAGGAGTATTCACTAAAATAAATTGAACTATCCTGAGGCAAGTAGATGGACTTAACCTTTGGGAGCTGAAATGTAACAGTAATTCACAGCAGGCACCTCAACCATTTAATCCTTACACAGAGAGATTTACATACCCCACTTGGATATTTGTGCAGACACACATCAAACATGTCTCTCTAGAATACCCCGTGGAAGCGCGAACATGCACACACACACACACACACACTCGCCACGTGCTGGCCTAATGTGTCCTGGGGATGCAGAACATCCGAAGGATAGAAACACTGCTGAGCCCAAACAAAATCAGCCAGCCCATTAAATGAGGCGTGACTCAGGAATCGTGCGTAATTTCTCTTGATGGTGTCTCAACGTGTTTTAAAGTCATTTATATAACGACGCCGATGATTCACAGAGGAGGCGAGCAGAAATGGAGCAGAAAAAGAGCATATTGACTCTGCTGAGCGGCCCACGAATTATGTGCCCAAATGTACAGTGGGGCAGTTAGCAGAAGGTCAGCATCATGATGTAAGCTCTGGAGGTCTGCACTGTGACACTGTGGCACCAACAAAGTAAAAGAACGCAAGTGTTTTCTCCTCTATTCAATCGCTGCTACATTTTGCATTACACAGCTGCAAAATTATCATTAGAATATTTACTCCCATGCTCCCAACCTTAACCGCCAACACTTACAAGCTTTTAGCCTTCTAAAAATACAGACTGTTAAATGTAGACAAAATGTGAAGGCCACACCGCATGCCCTTTGTGTATTTGCGTACATGTATTTTGGTGTATTAATGGGAGATGAGACACTGTATGACGCTTAAGGTGACAGTGGGAGGACAAATATGTCTCTGGCTTCCGCCCCCCCTGTGAAGTGAAAATGAACAGGGAAAATCAACAGTGGAAAAAAATGAGAAAATGTGGAGAAAAAGCAAAGAGGTGAGAAGAGAAAGTTCCCGCAAAAAAAAAAAAAAAAAAAAAAAGGGGGTTTATTTTTTTTTAAAGGGGGCAGGCTTTTAAAACCAATTTGTAAAATTTTTTTTGTGCCGGTTTTGACCGAAGAGGGCACATTTAAGGGGGGTTAAATTGGTGGGGGGTGTTTTTGGG
>JAQNCA010000012.1:5604882-5620405 GCA_029783725.1 Acanthurus tractus
TTGCATGTGTTAAAGTTGCACAACATCTGCTGCCATCAGGTATTACACTTCCATACAGTTGAAAAGGGGCCAAATGGACTTGCAAGAGACCAAATTGGTGCACAGCAGCTGAGATACTCTGACTTGAAAGCTTTTTGGCTTAACTCCCATCATGCAAATGTCTTTCATAAGAACCATCTTGACTCTTGAAGGCCCACAGTTTGTAATATAGATTCTCTATTAAGAAACATGCTGGCGCCAAGTTGAAGCCAACAATACACAGGATATATTTCACAGCTACTTCACCTGCTGTGTGGTACTCCCTTTGATTATTACATTGGCTTCGACCAGAAAAATCAGTGGAGTGCTCCTTTAACGCACATACAAGGCAAGCACAGGTAAATCTCAGGCCCAGCAGTACTCACGGTCGTTGCAGTGAGTCCCCGTGTAAGACGTCATCGAGCAGTCACAGGTGAAGTTCTCCCACTGCTGGATGCACACGCCCATGTTGGCACAAGAGTCCTCCTGGCAGGTCGTGCTCGGGCCTGGGGAAAAGTCCGGGAGGGAGAGAGGGAGAAAGAGGGAGACACCACAGGAAAACACAGTCAAGCAACAATCAGAGCTGCTGCCGAGCTCGAACAATGCAGGACTCATGCAGAAGAAATGCACTCTAGAGAGAGATACAGCATGTGGGCCACGAAGATAGAACAAGGAGCAAACAGTGCCACCACAGGAAGCCTGACCCGGAGTACAACACGCTTAAAAACAAGCTGGGGAATCCTGATTCATGCTGGGTTAAGCAGCTATCGCAGTGGTAAGTCAAAGGAGAGGCAGCAGGATTTTTTCACAGCATCAACAGCATGCTTCTTAAGCAGTCGGAGCATCATGTCGACTTTTTTATTCATTACTTAAAACTGTGAAGGCTGTCACACGTGATGCTAGTTAAGTTCTAATCTGCATGTGAACTATGACAAACGAATGGAACCCCAGCTGGGCTAATGTGATGACACTGTCAGCTTCCTTTTATCTCCCTCTATTGTTGAGTGCGTGTCGGTGGACATGCATGCAGTTTTTTTTTTCAATCATTCCAACAAGTACTTTTTTTTGAAAAAAAGTTTTAGCCGAGTAAAACTTAGAACGCTGCATTCCCTCTGTGAACAAGCAAGACAAGACATGAAAAAATTACCTTTTTTTTAAACAAATGATAACAACCTTATTGAAAAATACAGATTTTTTCTTTTTAAGAAAAAAAATGGCCATAACACAGTCCAGGCAATTGTCTTTTAAAACAACACTTTCGCTGTTCGAATACACGGTGAACACTAGACACACTAGACGGACAGAATTCATGAAGATCAGAGGAGAGAAGAAACATAAAGAGCACTTTTGAACTTGTGCATATCCTCGCGTATGCACTTCAGTCAGACAGGAGTTGAGGAGGGTATTCAAAGTCAAACTGGATGTGTGTTTGCTATTCTTCTACACCACACATGGCTCTTACCTTTGAATACATATACTGAGAGGGAATGCAGATAAGGACAAGCGCACAGCATTGATAACTAGATAAACAATTCCCTTGTCGGAGTCTAGACAGGCACTGGTGGAAACCTTGACTGAGACCCTTCTGATAACCACATAGGAAACAGACCAAATTAAATAAAGTCAAATTAAATAAAAAGTCTAAAGAAATGGCAGACAAATGCAAGTAAACAGAGTTTAAGAGCAGTTGTCTTGTGCAAGACAAAGTGAAGAGAAGGACATTTGAAGTGGAAAACAGGTTTGCCAGCTGAAAGTGCATTTACTGTGTAATGTACAGTGGTGGTAGTCAACCAGGCGTCCTGTGTGCATAAATGTAATTCTGTATTGTGTCGGGGTTGAGCCTCATGTCTGCAGACGTACATGGGAGCTTGTTTGCGAGCTGATGGAGGATTTCGCCGTGTTTGAGTGTTGCAGCAGGAGGTCGCCTGCTCTCTGAAAAACCCTCATCTAGGCAAAATAGCAGACATGATAGTTTTTTTTTTTGGAAAAAAAAATTGAGAGAGAAACAGAGTAAAAACCTGAAATATCAATGGCACCCTGACAGCGTGTGGATGTGCAGTAAAAGCCTCTTTCTGCTGTCTATGCCCATATTGTGTCTCAACTGCCATTTTCACAAAAGAACACAGTGCTCCTACAAATTGCCGCTGCTTTTAGACCATCTTCATGACTGTCATACATCGCCGCCTAGTAAGCAGCACTTACCGGACCTGATCTTTTTTGCTTTATTTTATAATACTGTGTGCTCAAATTGTTTGGAACTACATTACATATGGTCCAACACCTTGTCTGGTGTTAATGAGGGATGAAAACATGCTCTACGAGTATATTTATAACTGTCATGTACAGACATATGTGCTAGAATCTAACAGGGCTACTTTCACACTGCAGCAGTGCTTTGTTATTGGAACGCAGTAATTATTTTATTTTCGTGTTAACCGACCAAATGTTTATTTATTCTGGTGGTTAATGGGTTGTTTTGTCTGGCAAGTCTCTCTCTCTTTTTCTCCTCTTCTTCTGTGTGTACTAAATTTCAGAGAGCAAGTGACCTCTGCTGCACTAAGGGGATGCTATTGCCATGGTGACACCCACGATGCATTGCACACAGCAGACTTTCAGGCAAGCAGGCCTCTGGGAGGCTGAGTTTAACCCTCTACCTTGCAGGTCGGCTTTGGTGAAACCAACTTTGTTAGCGCAGAAAGAAAATAACAAACAGAACAGAGCAGAGCGGAAAACAAGAGTAAAGGTTAGTGAGGGACCAGCATTGTTAGTGTTCGTAAAAACTTGCACAAGTTTGTCACTTTGGCAGAGTTCAGTATGGGGGAACCTTGTTGATATGTTAGTGAGGGTTTGGCTCCTGAATAAAAGTCCTACAAAGTAGTCAGTGTTTTGTATGAAAGAAGATTTTCAAACATGTTTTGGCCAAAAGTTTTGCTGATAACAGGCTATAATGCAGTATTTTGAATTAAATCTTTTGCTGCCCTCTACAGGGCATATGGAGGCCTGCATGTTATATTTTTGTTAAAAAATAGTCATTTACACAGGTAAAAGCAATGATTTTCTCAACCATAAGGCAGGTTTAAATACTTTTTGAAAGCAGACTATCCAATACAGATGTCAGCAACCTGAAGTCTAATTAGACAGTTAATTATATATGAATGGATGAATTGCTTTATAAATACCACAACAGCAGCATTTGTTCACTTTGTTTTTTGTAACAGTAAAGGCTTATTTCTTTAAGATGTAAAGTTTTTAAGACTGGAGAAGGCAAAAGGGCAGGAGGATGCATGTTCTGGTACAAGTAGAAAGTTCTGAGCATCTCACCTTGAAGAATAATCTACAGTTTAAAAAAACTAAAATTTTATCTTGTCATTGTTTCCTTTAAAAATATCTGTAAACAGGATGTATCTGCAGCTATTTCAAATGTAGGGATGCAACACAAAAAGTAAACAAGCCATTATTCGAGAAACTGAGAGACAAATAATTTTCCTATGTGACAAACACCTGGCAAAGAAGAAGAAAATAAGTTGTATTAACAATGCCAGCCAGTGGCTTTGATGGCTACAGAGGAGCCCTCTAATTAGACTAATAAATCTCACAGGGCAGGTCATGATTCTTATGCTCTGCGGGCCATGTGTACCTTCACAGCCACGCTCAATCTGCCCGCTGCGGAAAAGGGCGTCGTTGATGAGGTCTGGCAAGCGGCCGTTGAGGTCAACAGAGGCCAAGCAGCCCTGGAAGCCCTCCCGAGACACCACCAGCTTGGGGAGGTTCTGGTACATGTTGGGTCCCAAACCTCCGATAAACAAGTCACCTGAAGGCAGAGCGAGAGGAAGAGGAAGATCAGGAAATGGCAGTGAGTTTAATTGCACTGAACTTTCTAAATAAAAATATAAACAAAATGAAAACACAAGAATTTTTATGAAAGATTTCTACTTCTTCTTGAGTAATCTTCAGTTCAGTTATAAATTCTTTCCTTTGATGCAAATAACCAAAGAATTTACTGAAGTGAAAAAGAGCCTTTAATATGATCAACATTTTTATTGATTGAGATGAAATGTGTTCCCAAGGACAGATCCTGTATTTGTAGAATGAATCTTGAATCTCTTCACATCCTTTTTCAATCAGTAAACACATAGAACTGTAGCAGTGTGTTTTACAAGGTCAGAGACATTCAGCAGTGAAACAAAGTCCCTGTTTTCTAACTCACCCAGCACCATAAAGTGCATAATTGTAAAGTCTGAGCTATAAAATCGCAACTGCAGCATCACAAGTTCAAGTCCTGATCCCCTGTGTTTTTAGTCCTAAACATGTCATCTTTCTTTCTCCAACTTTAATGTTGTTTTAAATGTTTAAATAGTCAGATTTAGCACAGTATAGTGTAAGGACAATGCAATACAACGGGAATGAAATTGAGATCCATGCCAGTGTTGTCTCTGTATGATGATTTTAAAGCTGTACCAGCAGCTTGTTAGCTTAGCTTAGCACAAACACTGGAAAGACAGGAAAGATCAAACCTAGCTCTATCCAGACGTGACAAAATATACCTTCCTGCACTTTTGAACTTCCCTATATAACAAATTATGTTTCTTTACCCAAAAGTTACATGTAAAAATGATCAAATATTTTTATGGGCGTCTCTATGCCATACTTATTCCAGCATGGAATAGTCAACAATCTCCTGTCAAAAAAAAAAAGCTCATGTAATTCCTGTGACTTGATTACAATCCTTTGTCATCTTTAAGCTGATTGTTGATCCAGTCGTACATGTGAATGTGATGATCGGAGGTCAAACCTGTCTGTCTCTGCCAAATGCACCTGCTCCTGCTGTTTGCACATGACTGGCTGCTGTCACATCGATTTAAAGCAGATCTAATACACTGAGTCTGGGCAATGTGGAAATGTTTGAGAATCTAGAATTTATATTAAACCACCTGTCAGGAACATGAAGAGTTGATTCAACATAACACTTTGATATAGTTTTCAATTTTTGAGTTTAGGAAGGATATGAAGTCAAGTAAAAGAGCCAAAGTCAAGCTTCATGTTTGTTTGACTGAGGTATCAGATTTATGACTCAAATCTGACTCAAGCAAAAGTCACATGCTGCCGGCGTGATGTTCTTTGACCTTTGACATTCAAATAATGATCTTCATGCCTCTGGAAGCGAGGTTATGGTACCTTTGAGGTCGAGGTTCTTGGCTCCATTGACATTCTGGGTGACTGACTTTGTGTCCACCTTGAGCGTGTGTGTGTTGGAGGCGTCTCGTGTGATGACCACGTTATGCCACTGGTTATCGTTCAGTGGGTTGTCACTGTTGCCCTTCAACAGACTGGGCCCGTTCCCCAGGTCGAACACGTAGTGGATAAACCTGGCAGAGAGCGAGCACAGCAGATAAACACATCAGGGTTTGTGGGGGTGTATTTGCGTGTGTGTGTGTGTGTGTGGGTACAGTACGTATCTCTCCATCAGTGCAGACTGATTAACTCTAATTGAAAAACTCATACAATCAGCTCACGTCGCTCTGACATTATTGCAGTTAAACTGATAACAGCAACAATCTTTGCTGCAAGACAATGATGTTCGTGCTTTAACAAGCTTGCAAAAAGTTCATCAGAGATTATGGATCAATAGTTTGGTCAGCATATTTGAATTTATAATGCCTTTAAAAACAACTACAACCACAAACAGCTTCTATTTTTAAAGTAATAAAGTTCTCCTGACAACATGCTGGCATCATCATCATCATCTCACTCACCCTTTGACCAGTTCTACAGCAATAAAGTCGTTCCCGTCTCCGCTGTTGAAGATGATGAATCCATCAGGCGAGGTGGTTTTGAACTGAAAGAAGAGGTGCATTGTGGTATAGGCCTGCAGAGTGGCCAAGCCCAGGTAGCTGCCCTTAGTCTTGAAGGTCACAGGATCGGCGATGATGAAGCGCATGCCAAAGCGGGCGTTGAGCTCGCAGAAGTCGATATCCCCGTTCTTGCACATGTCGATGTACTGCATACCGTTGAACTTCAGGCTCTGTGGGCAGAGTTTTAGAGAGATGCTGCTGATTTAAAGGCAGAATAAGCAGGATTTGTTAGGTGCAGATTGTAAACACAACATTTAAAGTTGGCCCCTGCTCCCTGGCTTATGGCTCTTTCTTGCATGCAATCTGGCTCTTTGTCAATGCCTTTTTATAGTCCCGTTCTCGCTGACTGGAGATTACACACCCTAACACCCTAAAATCAATGCCCAGCAACATCTGAAATATAGCAAAGCATGGTAACAGAAGCAGACAGTAGGGTCTCTGCAGATACACACACAGCCACACGCTTCCGGTGGGACATAAATCATGATTTTGAGATTATTCTTTTTTTTAAATCCAACTCATCCCACGTTCAACTGAACCCACATTGCCATGATGCCATAGTAAGAAAAGCTGTCCGCCTACAATGTTGCACATAGATTAGTTGAGCTCAATTATAAGAAAATAAAGGTGATAAACATATTTTAAGCCTGAGCTGATAATCTTGATAATGATCTACATACACACTGCCATTCAGATACAAAGACAACTGTGGTAAAATATTCTGACCTGTTCTTTGGCTAAAATCACATGCTAATCATTAAAAACCTGCCACTTCAGGACATGAGTTTCATCAGTGACTGCCACTTGTTGAAAACAATTCAACTCAGTGTTTTGCACTTCATACCTGAAGATGCCCGATGAAGGAGGAGGGAGCAGACGAGACAAAGCGTCTCTCGGTCAAGATGCCCGTCTCCACGTTGTTGAACTCCAGACGGGTGTGGTCACCCGCCATCTGACCTGAGGTGGAGGAAGGTAGAGAAAGGAGAAGAGGCCGAGGGATGAAGGGGTGGAAGAGGAGGAAGGATACTGCAAACTAAACCTAAACACAGCAACAGCTCACTCTCACTTTGTGGCATGCTGATGTAAAAACCCAACCAGTAAGAAAAGTCAATATAAAAACTGACAGAAAGAAATGTGTTCTGATTTCAAACAAACAGTGAAATCACAAAACAAAAACTTGCTGGATCAGACAGTATCTGTAATTATCAGACATCAGGCAGTCAGCGTCATTGAAGGCCAATATTGTATTCATTTATTCTAGAAATAATCACCACCGTGCACCTGCTTCATTTAATAAGTTTTAAAATTGTAACCTACTCAACGCAAATAATCCTAATTTGACTTCTTTCATTTCTACGAAAAAAGACTTCAGTGCTTGTTTCACCATTATGAAATCTGACGTGGCTTAATCCTAAACTGGCTTCAGTACAACAGAAAGTAAACATCACAATCCCAAAAAAGAGGAAAAAACAACAAAAAAAAGATGTCGACTTCATGCATGTAATGGAGATAGCAATAAAGTGAGCGGTTGACAGGACTAATACCTTCAGCCATGTCGTCATCCACAGTGAGTTTGAAGTTTTTACCGCGGCGGATCACTCGTACTGAGTGCCACTCATTGTCGTTGAGCTTTTGTCCGGCATAAAGAACCTCAGGGCCTTTGCCTGAAGAGGAGGGTTAGTTAGTCAAGGGGAGGGAAGAGGGAGGCACAAGCACAAACTACATCTCTGCTTTTCATCACACATGCAGACAGACGGGGACAAATTTGCCAAGACTCTCCATTTTGAAAAAAGGCTGAACTATTACTATTATTTTCCATTTGTTTGTTCAAACATTACGGGTCTTTCAAAGTATTTTCTCAAATTAAAGTAGGATATTTATCATTTGAAGACAGTAGTCTGTCTCTTAAAATAGGAAAAAATGGCTTAGTTTGACAATAGACAAAAATGATACAACTAATCACAACAGACAGTAAATAAAAAAAAAACATTTGCTTTTACTCATGAAAGGACTGAAAACTAGGACTATAACTGAGTCTCTTGCCCTTGTTTTTTATTCCTTTGTTGTAGCTTTTTAATGATCCTTTAAAAGCTGTTTTAAGAGGAATTCTGTGTAGTTACAGAAAGGTAGATGATCACAAATTGAGTTGCAGTTTTATTATGTCTTTTGTTTAACAGGCCAACAGAGACCATGTCAACATTCCTATAACCAACCACAAGAGGGCAACACAGCTCCACTGAGTTTATCTGAAGGCCGGAGCTGCTTATTCAGAATCCTGAAACTGCTGAATAATGTTGAACGCAGGTTTTAAATCCTGACGAGCGAAGTCGTGTTTCTCAGTCTGTGACTTTCAGAGCAGATTTAGGATTTTCATTTGGTGACTCAACTTCTGTTGTCCACTGATGGTGTGGCTCTGAATACAAATGCTGGAGTACGTTTGGACCTCGGATGAGACGGATTAGTCTGACCAAGTTTCAAATATAACAAAATCTAAACTTTCCATTAAGAATCTGAAATGACCAGAGCCTCTTTTATAAACGCTCAGTAGCATATCACATCACTGTCTGTCTGTCACGTTTGGTAAAGAGCAGACTGGCTCTAACTTAATTAAGTGTAGCATGTCCTCAAGAACAGAATTTAAAAATACTATGAGGAACTTTCAGCTGCTTATGAAACTATCTTGATTTAATACTGATGCCTCTATATTTGTATGACCTACAAATGCAAATGAGACCACAAGTGAGAAGATTGACTATTTTTATAGAGTTATTCTTGGCTTGACAAATGCCTGCCACCAGTTTTGAATAAACTTAAAATGACAACGTTTTTTTCATGGCAGAGTGCTGAGGATGGATTGAGGCATCTCACAGTTTTGAGGACACTAGCTGCTCTGTAATCTTGTTGAACAACAGCGGACACTTCTGGACTACCACGCGGCAGCAGAGCACCTGGCCTATGGTGTGCCGTTGTATAATGGCTTTGTATCTGAGCTTCATTTGAATGTTGATAACTTCATTTTTTCTTTTAGCAGACAACAAATAACAAACAAATCTGTCTGGATTACATGTAATCTCATACAGCCACAAACAGATAATAACCTGATCTCTATGCATCCTGGAAGCAGCTGTGTTCAAAAAATACAAATAGCACGTAACAATAATAACAGCAGATATGTTGCGTCTCTATGTAACTTGCTTTCAAACAAATCGGCACCCAACGCCGATCGAAATCTACTGAAATATTAAAGTTCCTCGCAGCTGCACTGAATAACTGATAATTAGCCTCCTCGGAATCTGAATGCAGCACATGTATGTGTGCATGCATGAAAACTGGATTATTGTCACTCAATTACGAGTAATCGAGCTAATCAATAATGGATGGAGCTCGACATGTTGTCTTCGGTGAAGAGACTCGCACACCTGAACCCCCTTTCACAGGGAGTCTTTGTTCTCTGTTTCTCTCTCTCTCTCTCAATCTCTCGCTCTCTACAAGCCTGCAAGCACTTTTAAAAATAATGAAAAAGAATAGTCCTTTTCATGAGTAAGAGCATGTGTGTTTACACAATCTATATATCACATTATATGCCTTTATATTGCAGTAAGTGTTAACATAAGGAAGGCAAGAAAACAAAGTAAGTGAGACAGCAATATATTACAGTATAATTGGGAAAACAATGCGGCCCATGGAGACTTAAACTGCAAATGTTGGGTGAGTAGCTATAGGCATACAGGGAAAGATTAAGAACAAGTTGCCTGACTTAATTTGAAAAATGGGCCATTTATAATATATAGAGTACATTAAGTCTGATTTGCATAACTTTGTTCCCTGGCTATTACTTATTTCTCTCTTATCTGAGAAATCCTCTTATCAGTCCCCTGCATTCACACATCTGTGCCCTTACATCTAGCACACAGGCTATAATCAAACATTGACTGAAGGAAGAAGGCTGCAGAAGAAGAATGTTGACTTACTGGTGTTACAGTTTATCCTGACACAGTCTAGATGGGGAGGGGAGAATAAGTGACAGATGAAATCGCATCCTTCAAGGTTACAGCTGCAGACATCCAAGAGCAAGAAAAGCCACCTTCCGGGGACGGTCACATGACCCCAGCGGCCATTTTAGCCGGTTTAGCTACTGATGGTTAACAGAACTACGCTTATTGATACTGGAGATCCAATTTGATCCCAGTCTAATTAATGTGAATACAGTTAATGTTGCAGCCAATAATATTGTACCAATAGTGGTCAATATTACTGTGCTGATTTGGTTTAAGTCTTTGGTTTAATTTGAAATTTTCACATCATTACAAGAATGCTAATAACATCATATGAGAGTTATTTTTTTAAAAAAAACATCAATGGAATTCGACTGCTTAATGAGTGATTAATTTTTAAAATGGTCGCTTGAGATTCATTGGCCACATCGATTTTGCAACCCAGCAACTGGAGCCAAAATATTTTCCTAATAGCCCTGACTAGTAGTAAAATCAATCAATTTCATATATAATTTATTGTTTAAACTGAGGCTTCACATTCCTCTTAGTAAAATCTCCATCTGAGGAAAAATATTGAGCCTGTTGGCAGGTGCAGGTTGAAATCCATGTGACCAGGCCGGTCATGTGCCGTCAACCGCAACAGAAAAGTGGGAACAAACAGCCTCGAGCCACACAGCACCAGCACCGTACAGAGGCCTGAAGACCCCCTCTCAGAAGTTAGTGCTGTGCATTAAATGGATTTAGTCAGAATCTGAAATTCATTTAGATTTTAACAGTAAACTTCCCTCTTTAAATGCCTGAAGGGAGACCACATTGCACATTCAAAACATGAAATAAGGACTTCAGATGTTCCATGTTTTCAGCAACTGTGGTGAACGAACGTTGCAATCTTAACAAATGAGCTGAATTGAGAAATTTTTTTTTATGTGCACATGTGCTTTATGTTGAGAGTATCTACTCTCAGCTCACTGGCGTAAAGGCCTGCACTCTACTTAAATGTGGCACTCGTGCCACCATCTGCAGGCACGCTGGGTGCTGTGGCATCGGGCTGTTTGCCAGACGGGCCGCAGGCTCGGGGGCCTTTGAAGGGGTGAGTGCCATCTTTGAACAAGGCATGGGAGATGCCAGCTAGACCAAGGGTTACTAATGGACAGAGAGAAACATGAACCTGCTATCATGAGGGAAAAAAAAAATTTAAAAACGAGACTACAGAGACAGAACCACATGAGAAGAATGCATACTATCAGTACGGCACTAAAATGTACAAACACTTACCTGCAGTTCTGAATGGATGGCAGAATATAATTTTAAAAATGTTGCTGTCTGAACTGATGCATGTCTGAGGAGAGTGAGTGCCATCTCTTTTGTACACAACAATGAGCATGACTAAAATGATCTATGATCTGTTCAAAAGATGTACTGCGGAGCATGATCACTGTGTTAAGTGTTAGATTGATGGATATAAAAGTCTACAGAGACATCTAAGCATCAAGGCAGAAAAACTAACAGTTCAGGCAAGTCAAAAACATACATGCAACTACAAAGACCATCTACAAAAACTGGTTTAGTATGTGTTAGGTCTTGTATCAAGTCTTGACCATAAAGAAAAAGTAATTAAAAAGAAAGAGAAATCACAAAAACAGTAAGGCTTCCTCGTTAAGTCAAGGGGAGAGGAGCCAGTAGGGACGGTTTATACGATACCTAGGTTGACCGTCAGTTTGACTCTCCCGCTGTCCAGTTCAAGCCTCAGCGTATCCGCCGACTCGCGGGATGTGGCGGCCATGAGCAGGCCGAACGCCCGCTGGGACATGAAGCGGAGTGACACGTCCTCGGCCTCAGTGTGCATGACGTTTGGGATCACCACTTTCATGTACATGCTGCCGTCGTACGACAGGATTGACGCCTCTGCAAGGAAAAGAAGAGGTGAAAAACGTTCAATTTCTGAGTCTCATTTTATTCAACAAACGCACTTTCAAGTGTGAGGAAGGAGAGGCTGTGTCTTTTTATGTGTGTATATGATTTTAAAAAAAAACCCCACGGGAACCAACATAACAGGACAGCGTTGCTTTATATTGCATATGCTTCGCCCTGTTCTGACAGCTTTGTCTGCGCGACAGAAGCTACAGATAAGATAAAAGAGAGCATGTGCCGTGAAAGCAAATACAAACATATTCATTTGCTCAGTGAAGAAAAGTGAACCCAATTTATAGTTGGAACAATCGTGCTCCTTATATTTTATCAATGGGAAACACGCACATGCATGTCCCACATGCCTGGTTGCAGCTGTATTCATCATTTGTCGAGTGACAGGCGAGTGTCTGGAGCTCAGGCTGAGGCGCGCACATGCTGCTCAGTGTGCAGAAAATTAAATCATCGTGTTACGCTCTCCTATCTCTGGCAACTCCCTTCCAAAGATGTTGGTTGGTGTCTACACTTTAATCATGGAATGAAAAAAAAAGAGATGGAATGTATATCCACACACTGAGTCAATAAGGACAATGAGAAAAAATAGATCATCATAGTTCGAAGGCTTCTGGGCCAAACTATTCTGCTCCGTTCTTGTTATTTTCAAAGAAAAAAAGGTGGAGAAAGCCAGAGCAAGTTGGGTAAAGAAGGTGGGAGACTGTCAGCAGTCTGGAAGCCTCTTGGGGGGGAGAGAGAGACAGATTAAAAAGGGTATTCAACCATGACATACCTGTTTTGACACCTCAGCTTTTTAAAGAAAAAATAGCCCTGTGGCATCAGAAATGCACCACTATTTGGTTGCGTCTGGGGAAATGCTGAGGCTGTAGGTGAGAGGTTTGGAGCGTAAACCGAGAGAGGCGCCTGCTCTGTAAACGATGCAATGTTTCATGTCACTCCCTTGTGCTGCTGATTTTTATTGTTTCCTTCTTTCACATGTTAGAATAAACTGTCAATTCGAGTTGATTTGTGTAAAAATTGCTTACCCATGCAAGCAGTATGGCATTATAAGTAATACTGGATAGTGGCTTAAGTTAAATGTCAGGAATCATGCAGTGAGCTGCAAAAATGCATATACATATGAGCAATGTGAGATCACTGAGACATCTGCCTTGCCAAGCAGTGAACTGCTGTAAAAATACCACATTCGCCTGTGTTGCTTTTAGGGCTGTTGTAAAATCCATTCGATGAACAAGCTGTCGACTGTGTGGGTACAGTAGCCTGGAGGATAATGAAACCTTGGCTCTCCATTGTTCTACTCAATTTTAAATTGCACAGGCTTTCACCCTCTTTGTGTCTCCTTCGCGCTCACGCACACATACATTAAAAATGCTGTCGCACATCCACACATGCATGCACAACAGACGGATCCCCCAACTGGCAAAGGCGTGTATTGATTCGTGAGCCAGGTCATGTCCCAGGCTCACATTAGAAGAAAAAAACACAAAAACATGGTGAGAGTCCATCAGTAGCTCAGACACCCGAAGAGACAAGAAAGGACGTTAAAAGTGCCCTCCAAAACAAACAGTGTTGTCCATCCTGGAGTGTAAGTAGACTTGGCAAGGCAGGCCTCGCCAAAACTGTTTCTGAAAATTGGCTCAAAAGCTGTGAGAGTTTGACATTGAAATGGTAGCTCTGCTAAAAGTCACCTCCACTAGCTTGCATTAAAAAATTGTTTGCAGGCTGTCAACTGCATACAACTTATTTTTGTCATTTTTAGGGTCTAAATCAAAACTTTGTTGGAATTTAAGAAAATGTATGGTAATTTCTCACCATCTATATTGCCCTAAGCCAAAAATTAGAAGTATAAAAAGTGAGAAATAATGTGAGTCATCGGGTGGCAGAAATATAAAGTACAACAATAGCGACTTGGAGTGAAGTACTGTAGAAGTTATGCACGTCAAATTAAAAATAAGATTAAATAAGAATAAGGGTCTGAATCCACGCCAGAAGCCCTGGGAGCAACTTGTTAGCCCTGAGCTAAATGCTAACATTAGCATTGAGACATGCTAACATTAAAAGCCTAAACATTTTTATATTTTGCATTTATAATATTAACATCTCAGTTTAGCTTGTTAGCATACTAACATATGCACAAAGCAAAACTAAGGCTGAACATTTACAAAAAAAAAAAATGGAGGGGAACTGATGGAAACATGCTGATCACCAAAGTACATGCATTTATTCTAACAATTCTCATCAATCTATCCCACTGTCGGTGAACTGCTACCACTGCCATCCACTGAGTCGCTAGCAGGGATTAAAAAAAAACACTTTATTAACAAAGTATGTAAGTTTTAAGGAAATCAGTTGGCAGATCATGGCATTTTTTTTGCTTTTATGGGCTTAAAATCATCTGAAAATATGAATCTTTGTGTTTCCACTACCTTGGACTGTCGTATCTAGAGGTGTGAGTCATCGTCATCATCTGTTATAATGTCTGTCATGTTATGCCTGCAAGTTTCTACAGCCCTGAATCTACAGAACAAACACTGGTTTTCAGAGAGAGCCTTTCACAATTTTACCATTTTTAGCCTCCTGGATAGGCTCACCTACACGTTTAGAAGAGGGAAGGCTCAGGAAAGAGTTAAAAAGTTGGTTGCAGTCTGCAAACTTAACACCAAATGGTACTAAATTATAAACACTCTGGACCATGAGGCTTCACTTCTACATTTTTTGATTTTTTTCACAGCAAAAAGTTATAAGTTTTGTTTTCTGTTTGTGAAAGAAATTCCGACATTGAGCTCTTGCAACAATATTTATACAATGGCTCTCTTTTCATTTATTCACACATAATTTTTAATGTGCTGTCTGAGATCATGTACGGTATCTTTTTAAAACAGTTTTAACAGTCCGAACCTAAGTTTGCCAGTTTGCTTCACACTTTACCACTATGCTGTGCCTTTTCAAGAGATCAATGACACAGCTTAAGCCAATTTAAACTATTTTGGTAAACAAAACCTTTTTGTGGCAAAGTGGTCTCCATCTTGTCTGAATGTCATTGATCAATCTCAGTTAAGATTGGCTGTGTTGTAGTCAAATGGCTTTTTATTGTGCAATAGAGGAGAGTGAAGTCTTTAGATAATTGCAGTTCAGTGTATTTTATTCTCACTACATGTAGTGTTTTCTCTGTGTTGAGTGGCAGATGACGAAGAAAGAGAAAAGGCAGAATTTATATTGGGGACATCCTCCTTTCAGAACCACTGAGGGAAGAGTCAAGAAGAAACAAAAGGGTAATTTCTTAAAACTCAGACCCTAGAGAAAACAGACGGACTGACTCACAAAAAAAAACTAGAGTGATTGACAGGATTGAACCGAGGAATCTGCCTCACATTGTTCCTTATTCAGAGGCAGGCAGCCCTGTAAACACACCAGTAAATTGCGTAAGGTCCTTCAAATTAAGCAAAGTGCCCCGCCTCAGACTTACATCAAAGTGGATGTCAATAATTTTTATTGCTATGATGAGAAGATGAAGCTAATTATCCTTCTGGTCACAAAAGAGAACAATGATAGTTAACCCCTTGACGCCCGAATATATATACAATTATATAAAAAAATATTTAAGTGTTTTTGCTTTCAAGCAGATTCTAAATTAAGTGGAGATTGTTAATTTGACTCGAGCACACAGAATTGATAAAAATTTAAATGATGCAAATTCGTGACACACGGCATGAACAGACAGTAACGTTAAACAGT
>JAQNCA010000012.1:5620505-5632327 GCA_029783725.1 Acanthurus tractus
TGGATGATTGAGATGGATGCATTTTCAATGGAAGCGGTTTGAAGCGAAAACGCACCTCTGGGCGTCAAGGGGTTAATAGCGGAAATAGCAATCAGGCACTAGTGTTCTCTCCTGTCTGGGTTTGATGTCAGCTCATAACAGTAACGTTTAGTTGATTTGTGAGCTCGCAGTGCCTCTCTCTCCCTCGCTAACCAAGCTGGACTGTGCATCTTAAGGTCTTTCTGTGTCTTGCTTGCTAGCTAACCACTTCCAAGGCTGAAATGTGAACCTTGTGAGTCAAACTGGTGAGAGTAAAATTCATTTATTTATTATGTTAGATTAATGCCAACGGGTGACAGTTTTTATAAACTGCAGCCAGGGGAAGAATAACTGCGTTGGCGTGAACATGCATTTGTATGCGAGTGCTTGTGAAGAAATGAAAATGAAAAAATGAAACTTGGGCTTTCAGCAGCAACCTCTGAGGAGACCAGTCTAGGCAATATATATGCATGAGGACACTTCTCATGGGTGCACATAATTTTAAACACAGACAATGACTGTGCAATCTGTCAGCCAAGGTTTAATGACAAATGTGGACTAGATTAAGATCAAAATTAATTGTTGACTGGCTGATCAACATGGATGCAAAGATCTCAGCAGATAATAATCATCAAGCATTCGGCCAAGTTATAGTATTTTATATATCGAAATGTATAAAAAGAAATCTTGAGAAGCCACACAGCTTTATAATTTTAAGGCTACTGTTTTAAGATATAAAGCTGCATCTGCAGAAAATACACTATCGATTAAATTGTACAATCAAAGCTAATTGTATAATATAGTTTTTATATTTTCATTTTTATCACCTGACTCTGCAGGATCCTCAGCTTTATAGAGCACTTTAGCATCTTTAAGTTCACAGTTGTCACACATTTAGTTATTCTTTTATCCAATCTTACCACTCTTAGTTTTGTTTCCAGCAACACCAGGTAGTTGTTTTCAACTTAAAAAGCTCCGATAAACTATGATAATTGCCCAGCACAAAGCAGCAGAAGAACATAGCGACTTGCTGGTAGACAAATTGGAGCATTTGGCAGCCAAAGAGACATATTGTGAACATTGGAATTGTGATTCTTCAAGGAAAATGACTCCAAAGGAATGATATTACTGCTCTGTGTCTATTCTCTAATGAGGCATATATCACTCTTTCTCTTTCTTCTATATTAACTTTAAGGTGATCAGTTTGGTGTTTACAGCTTGGGCTTCCAAGTAAGTGGCAGGTAATGCACATTTATAAGTAAATTTTGTTTTGTGTCTGTTATGAGTTGGATGTATTTAGTAGTGCAGGCCATCACTAAAATCAATTCTAAAAACATAACACATGCTAAATTAATTTGTGAGGTCTGGAGATAAATTAGCATCGCTGCAATGAAGTCCATGAGCAAAAAAAAAAGACGATTAGAGGGTTGTAAACAAGCCAACAGGTTGACTGATTATATAAGCCACGTTATTCAGAGATTAAACTGAAAGTAAGTTCCATCAAAATGTCTGTAATTATCTTGTTGCTCAGGAAAACTGCTTGCATACACAACTACACAGTGAGTAAATCAGATCAAAGTTGAACCTCGATGTTAATTAACATGAAACACAGTTATAGGTAATATTTCATGGCTTGCCTGGTGGTATATTGAAAACCATTGTAATATCAGCAGCGACTGTAGTGAGTGCAATCTCATTATATCAAAAGGAATGATGGACAACGCTAGCAAACTAAAACCCAGGATGTACAACACAAGAGTTTCTCTGTTATCGAGCTTCAGTTCTTTTAAGATTCCAGGTGGTTGTATGTCTGCAGCTGTTATTGCGTTAACTCACAGAAAGTTACAGCATCGCATCAAGGAGACGCAGCTGCTAAAGCAAATGTCAGAGCTGTAAAGAGGTGAGAGCAGACAGCTGGACCCAACATCACTTTACATGCGCTGAGAATTAAACATCAGCCTCAGCATGAGTGGAGTCTGCCACAGTGATTATAGTTATTCATGCTCAATATAAAGCTAATAACAGGTCTCCCAAAAATACAGCAGGTGACTACACTCCATGAAGCCACACTCTGTGTATGTATGTGTATGTGTGTGCGTAGGTTTAGACTTGTTTGCATGCAGAACGCATTATCTTTGCACCTACAGTATGTGCAGCTCTGGAAGTTTAGATATCAGCGCAATTACAATGTCATTTCAGACAGTAATTAAGCCGCCAGTTGTCAGTCTGTGTGTATGTGTCTCTGTCCGTTTGTGTGTGTGTTGTGTGCGCTGGTGTGTGTTCTCCAGCGAGCCCTGCACTTTACATAATTAGCAGTCCAATTGAAGCAGAAGATGGAGGAGGAGGAAAGCTATTAAGTGAGAGACTTCACAAATATTCAGGGTGTGGGGGGGGTGTTGTGCGCAAGTCAAATCTCTTTCCACACTCACAAGCACAAACACACACTTTAGTCCTGTTCAAACTCTGAAATCTGTTTTCTTTCTCTCTCAGCGTTCCCATTATTTACTTGCCTTGGCTGTAACTGTGTAGGATTATCTAATCTTTTTTTTCTCCCTAACAGAGTGACAAGTCTTTGTTTTGATAAACAAACCAGCGAGGGCCTTGACTGTCATTGTGGTGTTTCATGTGAATGCCTGTCAACCCTTCTCCCACACACACGCGCGCACATACACACACACAACGCACGCACACACACAAACACACACACACACACAGTGTCTGCTGTCAACAATCTTTAAAGTTCAAAAATCATATCCTCATCCTGACAGGGAGGATAAGGACATCGATAGAGAATCTTACAGGCACTAAGTGTGTCTAAGTCTCCTTTTTGTGTGTATATACACAGTGTGTTTGTGTGTGTAGTGTTTGTGTACTATGTGAATACATAGTGAGGCAGTAGGAAATGCCTGCACTCGACAGAAGAGGCTCTTGGCTGTGGACGTTATCCACAGTAATCCTCACCACGTGATTCACTCTGGAGACACACAGGCAAGTGCACGCACACACACACGCACACATTTACACACACACACACACACACACACACACACACACAAATTAAGTGCTGCTACAACACAGAAACATCAGAACAACCAAAAATATCCCAACAGACAACAGTGTACTTATGAAGGCACACTCCAGTCAAATAACCCAAACCCCTTGTGAAAGAGAACCACTTAAATGAGACATGCAGCAGTACATTTAAATAAAGGGAGAGCGAAATCTAATTTATTGTTGATTTTATTAAGAAGTGCAAGCATTAGACAGGAAATAATATTAGTCATACCTCCATACAGCTTCGTTCTTTCATCACGATGGTTGAAATCTGTCGGAGTTGTGTTGTGCAACTCTTAGTTTGTTGTTACTGTGTGAAGTAAAAATTATCTAAAGCAGATGGACTTCAGTTCCCCTTTTTACTGTTTAAATGCACTCTTCAAGTATGCCTGACAGTGTGGTAGCCAATATTTGTAAGTCCCTGAGGCAGAAGTTGATCTTAAAATATCACTTTAAGTTTTAAAGGGCTGTTGATTGCACTGCTGAGTCACTCATTGCTCAGGCTAACCCAGTGCAAACATCTCCTTCAAATGCTGTTGTTTAGGGTTTCCAGTGTTTAAAAGTACATTTGCATGGTTATTACGTTGTTGTAGTTTTATTACGTAGGAAATCCAATCCAAGCTGTAATTATAAGATGTATGGCACAACAAGCTAGGACCAAAGCATTTACGAGGCATTTTGTGGCTAAGCATTTTAACATGCCCAGAGTACACCAAGCAACTGCAGCAGTTCATTTGGAACAAATCTATAATTTTATCATTTTCATCGGGTCTGTTCTGGTCTCCATTAACTCTTGAGAAAATATATGGCTCAGGCTAATTAGATGTTTGACATCGGCAAATCTCTAGCTGCTAGCTTTCTCTTCTTTTTGAGTCTTACAATAGCAGCCCTCACTAACGCTGAATCTTGGTGAAAATGGCATGGCACACAGAGACAATAATCATTTAAAGCGCTTGCCATAAAACCAAGGATTTAAAGTGTTACATGACTTCACTACAGCTCAGCAGGATTCACTACAGCTTTTGAAGAAATGAGTTGATAGCTACAGTTAATGCAAGTAAACTATTTGTGTTATATGGTGCAATAATTTCATCGCAGTATCTTTAGAGAAGGGGTTTAGTAGCATGGTCACGAAAAGCAATCTGTATTCATCATGAGATAGAAAGGTTTGTTTTTCATTCCTTCTTAATCTACTTGTCTGCCATGTTTCTCATATTCTCACTTTTTTTCTACTTGTAATGGCCACATGATGAGTTATGCAGAAACCCTAAAATGTTTAACACAATACACTGTCTGAACCCAGATTTAGGGAATAGTACATACTAAGCACTTTGAGGAATGACATCCCTTCCAGACAGTAAAAACTCTCGGGGTCAGCGCCCTTGCAGGGATTATCAAATATTCTGCTGCGCTCAACCTAAGCAGGCCCAGATGAATTTATCAGGATATCAAAAATCATAAAGGGTGATGTGGCGTCAATATGACACAGTAAGCGGTTTTGTGCATCAGACATATTGAATAGGCTTTACTCAAGGATGAGGTAAATCCGTAGAGCTTTATCAACATGTGACAGATATAATCAGTATCTGAAACAAGCCATAAAAATTCAAGTATGATTCTGTAATGGACATCCTGCAGTGCTTTTTATTCTTCCAATATTCTAGGCCAGGAACAACAAAGTGATTGAATCATTTTTTCAATGTTGTCGGCTTTACCACACAGACGGTAAAAGTCATAAAATGACATTTCTCAACAGTCTTTCTACGAAGGATTATTCAAAGCCAAGCAGCTGTATTTTCACCTGCAGGATGCTGAAATTCTGATAAATGACAGCTTGTGCTGATTCACGGGTGTAAAACTCCTACTTAGTAGGTAGTTAACCACATGTGTACACAAGGGTCACCCTGTGAAAGACAAATCTACATACATATACAAACATTGCAAAAAGCCTAAAAGACTGCACATTAACATTAACCTCAATCAGTGGTGTCTGCAGACTCTCTTAGAGGCAGAAGTGGGAAAATAAAAAGGGTGTCACCTCTAATATACACAGGTTAAGCATTAGAGCCAGAGTTATGTCGAGGTTAAGGGGAATGTTTTGCCATTCAGTCACACTGAGCCCAAACAAATGGAAACTTTGGAGGCACTTGGATGAAACAAAGGTTCATTTAGGCCATTCTGCAGATGCACCAAGGCTGTGACCTTATGAGAAGAACAGCAATGCCTTGTTAATAAAAACAGACATATCCTTTTTTCTAAAATAATAAGTTGCAAAAGAAGAACTCTTAAGCGATCAGAGCAGAAAGGACAAGGTGGCCATTTTTCTCAACTTTTATGATTAGAGTCTGCAGTCTGACTGGTGCATAGTGGAAATAGGCGAACATTTTCTGTATCTTCTACAGTATGAGCTGCTGTGAGCCTCTGCAGAATTTTGATGACTTGACCATGCACTGAATCGCTGTTGCAAGCATGCAAGCAGAGGTAGATGAAATGTAGGGTTGGGAATGACAGAGTAACTTCTGATACTACATGATCTGGTTACAGTGTCTTCAATAAAGATGGAATCAAAATGCAGCAAACTGCATTGTGGCAAACTGCGTGTTATGTACATAGCTGGAGGTTTGCTCACTTCCTCTAAAGCCACCACACTTAACTGGATAACTGAAATGCTTTATTGTTCTTCAGCTCATAAACGTCTGCACCTGCTGCAATTTTCTCACCATCTCTACAGAAATGCTTAGAAAGTGAGATGCCTCATTTCTTAACTACATCCACTGTCAGCTTTTCTTAGTTCACTTCCTCAAGACATTGACACACTTTAAGTGGTATTTTATCTAAATTGGGCAATCAGGCAATCTTAAGCTCTAGCCATATACGAAGTAATTATAGGAAGGCAAATAAAACAGGAATTGTGTACTCACTGCATTCTGGTGTCAGTTTCGAATATCTAACAACTGTGATCAAAACATTGACAAAAAGTGCATAAAATCTTCATTTTTGGCCCTTTTTAAAAACATACACACACTGACAGCAACTAGTCTATGTCCATGTGTGTCATCTTTCCAATGTAAAGTGACAATAAACTGACAAAAGCAGAGCTGCCAGAAAACAAAAATGTATTTATGAAAAGAATGAAAAAAGAATTTGTGTGTAAACATGTAAAGACTGTCGTGAGACTGGTAGGGCAATCCTCTCATTTAATAAATATTGATATTTGGCAGTAGAGTATTGCTAACATATTGCAAGAGGGAGTAATACACTTCATATTACCAAATCAATATTTTCTCCACTCTTATTGAGATTCATCCTGAAATGTAATGAATACCAGTGTCTTTAAGAGGTAGTTTTGTGGTATTTTAAACCTTTTTAGAGCAAAATAGTAAAGAGATGACAAAAAAAGAGGGAAGAGAGAGAGAGAGGTAAGAAATAATAGAAACAAATGTCACTGGTTAGACGCAAACTGTGGACCCTGTGGTTAACATTTATCCCACTGACCCCTGGATCAGCAGGGCACCGCATGTTTGTCAGCTTCTGTTATTTGAGTGGGAATTAGAAAGAATCCTGGTATTCTTTGTACATGCTCAAGATTAAGGAGACAGACAAGCAGACTCGAGTGAGCGTGTGCGGCCAGTCCACTAACTATTTGCAATACCTTCAAAAGAATCTTTAAAACTTTAAAGTTTTAAAAAGTATTATCCAGCTGTGTGGGGGAAGAGTTGTTTTCCTGTTGGCTTTCTCTGCCAGGTTTTCAGGGTCCATGTAACTTTGATCTGCTTCATTCCCTGTAAGTCTAGCAATATGTTCAATGAATGTAACAGCCTTGTACTGCTGAAAAACTCCTCCACATCTGGTACACTGAGCCATACCTCCTGTTCAGTGTCTCAACAACCTGAGAATGCAAATTTTTCTTACAAACTTTAGCGATCATTACTGAGGAATAAGAGGAAAAGCCTCTGCTGTAGATTTCCAATACACAGTAGGTGTTTGTGGTTAGAGGGCATAAAAAGCAGCGGCGTGTCTTTGTTTAGCCGTAACGAGCTTTACCATATAATTCTAAACAAACCAGGCACTATCTTTGACCCTCATCATTGCTACAAAGAAAAACTCTCAAACAGATATCGAAACAAATAAAAGCATGCACACCGGTGTGTACAATCAACTGGTGAACCACAGCACCATCAGGGGGCAGCAAAGTCAAACACAGCCAGCTGCTGTTGACACCAGCTTCTCGTTAGAGTTGCTGGAGAGATGAACGGGGTGGAGATGAGAAGGGTGGTAACATGAGCGAAGGATAGAAAGAGAGAAGAGAAGGAAATTCCTCAAGGTGACCAACATGAGGAACGACGAAATGAGAAAAGAAAAATGAATAAAGAACGATAGAAGCAGGAAAAACACGAGACCAAAAGAGGAGGAATTTAATAAGTGGCAGTCTGAGGTGAACCTATGGGAATAGCAAACTAAATAACTTTGACAGTCAACCTGAATGACATCATATAAACACGGGGTGGATTTATTTCTTTAAATATCGTGCTGCAAAAACATACGAGTCAGATCACCAGGGTGTCTCTTGTTGCCTGAAAATACTATTAGAAAATGCAAATTCATGCTATTTCATAAAACAGTCTCAGGTACTGCAGGAAACCCCAGAGAGGGTGAAGCTCTACCTCCAGCAACAGAGTATTCTGTTTTTTTTTTCACTTTTTTTTTATCCTAAAAATCAGTTAGTTTCTCTGGGAACCTTTCTCCCTGCTGCCGTGAGAGGCTTGGGGACTTGTCAATTTCTCAGATGGCCGAACACTGAAGGCTTGATTTCCTCTAAGTGTTCTCTCCCTCTTGCTCTGTGTATGTGTGTGTATGTATGTGTGTGTGTGTGTGAGATAGAGAGTGAGTGGGGGGGAAAAAAACCACACAGAGAGAGAAAACGGAGAGTTTGCGTGTGACTTGCAGAGAAAAAGAAAAAAAAAGGAAAAAAAAAGAATGCAATGAGACGCAGAAAGCAAGGGGGAAGATGGATGCAGCACTTTTCCCATCCTCCATATTCTGCATAGCATGCCACAATGAGAGGGTTTACATAACCCAGCACAGCTCCTAAGCACACATTTAATTACAAATGGGGATTAGGGAGCAACAGCATAATGTTCTAAGCAGCGAAAAAACGGAAAAAGAACAGATCGTTTTAAAGTGCAGGAGGATCTGTTCTTCTTCCGGGTAAACATTGTCAAACAAATCTCTGTCTCTCTTTCACTGCCTTTCTGGCTTTTTTAACAACTCAGTCAACAGTTTGAACACCTCTCTCTCCTGCTCCATCTATCAAATACTACATCAGCCTTTTCTGGCTCCTTCCATTTCCATGCACTGTATGAATTCATGGAGTTGCGTCAGGCACTACGGGCACACTGTTCCATCACAGGCGGACGACTGTCAGCTCGCCATGAGTCTGTCTTCTGGCACCGAAGGGAAGGAAACACCATTTTTAATGGCATGCATCTTAAATCTCCTCGAAAGGAGAGGGAGAGCGAGAGGAGAGGACGTTTCACTCTGTATTTTCTTCCTCTGCATGTGTTCAGGGAAATTACCACAGCTGGCATCCACGAGAATTAAAATTCAATCTACATGACCTCCAATCACTCAGGACCTTCTCTCTGCAAAACCATCATCTCAGCAAATAGAGAGAGAAAGAAGGAGAGGATGGCAAAATTAGAATGAATCCATTTCAGGGTGGGGGGAAGAAAAAAAAAAAAAGAAAAAACCTCCCCCAAGTCTACGGGCATTGTGCCCGTAGCCGAAAACCACAGAACTCGGCTCGAAAAACATGTGACACGCTTGATAATGCGGAAGATACCAAACTCATTATTCTGCTCAATTCAACGATTATTCAACAACAGCGGGAAGCATATAAGTGTTTAAAGACGAAGGGAACAAAGCTGAGATGAGGAGTGAATAGAGGGGCCTGTGTTTTGCCTCGTTGAGACTGATAAACATTTAAAAAACAAAAATGCAGGCCCAGCACAATACAAGCACGTTTCGGCTTCAGATGAAATCGGATTAATTTAGCATGGTTCCCTCAGCTGCAGAACTGCGAAAAAACTGATCGCACGAAGGCAGTCACATGAAATCTTAGCAGTCAGGCTCAGGTATGTATCTGCAGCTATGTATCATCTGGAGACAAATAAAAAGAATACTATAATATTGTTCGGCCAAGAAACTAGACTACAGTATTTTACGAACATGAATTCCTATTTAATATTAGAAGCATTTATTCAACACCTATGGTGCATTTGACAGCTTTAGTTTGACACTTGCTATTGTGAAAAAACCTTTGAAAATGAGTCATTTCTTAACAAACATTAGACATGAAACAGATCAGGCGTGTTGTTTTAAGTTTTATGTTTTAATATGCGCCTGTTTTTTGGGGGGGGGTTTTTAGAGGCTCAGCATGCACTAAAAATGCTCATGCTGTGTGTCAGCACACCTTGACACATCCATTCTAAACTTTGTCAAACAGTTTCTGGTGTCACAGCGACTGCTGACACCTTTCAAGACGCGAGGACCTAAAAATATATCAGTGTTTTCTGAAAGACAGAAGAAATATATTATATTCATCATTCAGCTTGATATACAGTATGGGTGACATGTTCTTTTTTCTTTTTTATTTCTAGAGCTATAGGCCTGTCAATCAAATGATATGCTTGTTAGCTACACCCCCAAAAGAACAGGCGAGCATTTCCTCTCTTGAGAAAAGGCAGGTGATTTATCTCAAAATATACTAACACCATGAAAAGAAAAATGTCATATATAATATTAATTCTCACCATTTGCTAACGGTCCTACATGTATAACTATCATTGTAGAATGAACGGGGTGTGGGGACATTAGTCGTAATAGTGAACTGCAGGTGCAGCTGCCACTGATGCTTCAAATCCACCACCTGCAGTGCCGCACAGATGCATCACAGAGGCATCACGTGTTAAATGATGCGAATCAGTTAGCACATCCAGAGCCAGCGAGCCTCTGCTGTCAAAACCTCACGCTCCACATTTTAAAGCCTGAAAAACCAAGAAAATAAACTTCATCTATCGCATGTGTAGTATATCATCATCTATTTATGCAGATGCACATTTGCAGGTTATTATGGCAAAGATTTTTTGAATGACGCAGAGAATAAAGAGAGAGGTGATAGTTCTGCTTTCAAATACTGAGTTGAAAATCTATTTATCACAGGCTTTACAGTTTACCGTTCTGTTCTACAAGGCTGATAAGGCTGCTCTTCATCCTCATGTGTATCTGTTCTTTATTTGCAGTCTCCGTCTATAATACCACCCCTCCTTCTTATTATTCTTCTCTTTTCTCCATTTTCCTGGTCTTTTCCATCCTCCATTTTACTCTGTCCTGTGTATGTATGTGAGCTCTGGCCTGTTAGTAAGGGCAGACCTTGAAGTGTCATTTTCTCTGTCTGCGGAGATAAATGCCCCGGCAAAGGTGCTTATCGCCCGTTTGCGGTAAGAAGAGGGGCTGGGGGGGAAAAAAGGGCGAGAGCGGGACGAAGGTTAAAAGGAGTGAGAGTGCAGAAGGCAGGGACAAGTAAGGGAAGGGTCACTGATGTGCCGTGGATTTTTGAAAGTATTATCCCTCCTCAAAATAGAAAGAGAGCCAAAGACAGAAACACAAACACAGAAGTCTCTCTACAAATTCAACTGTCTGGTAGTGAGGGAGGAGGGAGATAAAACCATTTTCATCGCTGGTGACAGGGCTAAAGGAAGAGCCCAACGCTTAATCGTGATTCCTCAGCTTCTAAAGGCTTGCTCAGCCCTCCTTCTCTGGGTGGGTATCTACGATAACACAGGGAAAAGTATCACGAAGACTCCATTTGTACATCTCATTCCGTCTCACTCAGCAACAATTGCTTTCTCCAAATGCCAACAGCTAAAATGGAAAAAAAAAAAAAAAAGAGATAAACTTCCAAAAGGTGAGTGGCTGAGCAGCCTGTACAGAAAGCTGCATGGTTCTCAACCTTTAAGTGATGTTCTTTTATTCAAACTAAGTTGTCCAACCTTCAGACGAGAGCTCTACACTGTATGCATCGACTCATCCTGCCAAACAGAAATATGACCTTGAAAAGAGCTAGAGACACGAATCCTTTTTTCCTTTTTTAACACTCATAAAAGCAGAACTGGCTCTCATCTTACAATGATTCACACACTTTGTCAGGTCAAAACCAAACAGATGATTATGATTTGATGCCAGCCGTTTTGCTTCAGGTTAATAAAAGTTCATTCAGTGGAGACACAACAAATACCAAGCAAAAACAAAACAAAACTGAGACTTTTAGGGATCAAATATCGAGAGCACAATCTTTTGACTGGTTCAGGCAAAAAACGTCTTGTAAGAATGTTTTACCATGTTAGAAAAAGCTATAATAGCAGATATCCTTTACAGTTTTATTAAATGTTATAGGGGCAATCCTTCTTTTTTACACGAACAGTTTTGTGTACTTGGCTTTTAGAAGCTTTTAAAAAGTAGAAAGAAGTTTAAAAAATAAACGTGACAGTTCTATGGTATGACTTCATTACAAAAGGGCCTGTTAAATCTAACAGAAGTGAAATATTATTGAAGCCATAAAAACATTGTTAAATCTTGAATGCAGGTAACATGTTCTGTAAATGGGTCTTTCGCTGCTAACAAAGATTATTAAATGATCGCATAAAAGGTTCATGCCATTTTCAGCAGACTGTCAAATAGTTGTGAAGATG
>JAQNCA010000012.1:5632427-5682182 GCA_029783725.1 Acanthurus tractus
TGCTAACAAAGATTATTAAATGATCGCATAAAAGGTTCATGCCATTTTCAGCAGACTGTCAAATAGTTGTGAAGATGAACTAATTCAAATGTGACTATGATCCCCTTGATCAGCTAAATTACTTAAGTTTAAGTTTAAAGGATTTTTATGTGAACTTTATGGTGCGAACACTGGAACAGGTAAGGTTGCTCATATGTCATAATACAGCTATTTATCTGCCATAATTTCATGTTGTGGCCCCGTGCAGAGGTTCAAAGATGAGGTTAGTACTACTCATATGAGTTAGATTTGGTTGGATCAGAGCTTTAAAATATTAAATTTATTTTTTGATCACTACTTCTAAGCCTCTCTTACCCCCCAGTGCCCAGGATAATGACCTTCAAATTCCTAACAATCTATAAACTTATAAATATGGGGTACATGTAGGATACCTGTATGATATCAGGTATCACACATGTGCAGGAGGCAAATTGCAGCCATACACAATCAAAATCAGACATGGCAGTAATTGGTACCTGACCTTGAGACATAATTCGCACATATGCAGCCTCTAAGCTATGCAGGGGCTTTTGTAGAGGTTATTATAGACGACCCCTGCCAGCCACTGTAGGTGGAGAAAGCATTAGACAAGTATTTAAATCATGCCACTCTTAACACTGTTGAAACCGACTTGAACCCACTGACTTCAAACATACATGTAAATGCCCTCATCCCTTCTAATCATGCTAGGAACAGAATAATCATTGTTAAGGACAAATTCACAATGCTATCTAAGCCAAATTGAGAGTTAATCACTGACTTTGTATGTCATTTAGAGATTGTATCACATATGGGCTTATTGGTCCCAGTTTGTTGAAATGGTGGTGGGGTGGGCAACAACATGTACATACCTCTACATTATGACGATTCCCCCTTGAAATGTATGACTTTTTTTCTCTTGCTTTTTGCAAATAGGACATTAAATCTGCCACAGCAGAAAATTAGTGAATCATCTGCAAAATGCAGCATTTTCTTGACAAAATGCTGCTTTCTGTGCTTTTCAAGTGTCTCTCATTGACCCAGGTTAAAAGTTTCCATGCGGGATGGTGGCAGGCATCAATGTCAACCAATCTCTGTTCTGCCATCACTACCTGTGATTAAACTGTAAAGGCCATGTGGCAACCTCTTATTTCACTGCCTCTGCGGATGAACATTGAGTGAAATGAGCAGGTAATTGCATGGTGTGTGTGTTCTGCCGTTTCTATCTTTGTGAGAACCAGTGTGATTGATGTGATTAAGGCGTGTAAGAGTTTAGGCAGAAATGTAATGTTATGCGAAAAAACATGTCTAAATGCTAACATGAGGCGGATGGGTGATATCATCCAAAAAACTTATGAGCAATCAATTAAGAAATGCGATTTATAAATGTAACATATTCTTAAAATGAGGAAATTTAATAGATAGCACAATGAATCAGTGAATGGATGGTAGTTTAAGCATACTTTGATTTCATTTAAAACATTATGAAAGAGGAGAGCCAGGACTATAATGAGTTTGACCACTGATTTGCGGTGGACACACTTCCAGCCATCAGCTCAGGCCCAGAGCCATCACGACTCCTCTCCGGTGACAGTGGGGAAAACACAAGCACTTACTGTATTTGGGCGGTGGCATCTTGTCAGAGAAAATGCAATATGCATTAGACACAATCCAATCTGTCTCCAGTGGACCGCTGTGTGTCTCCCTGTGTGTGTGTGTGTGTGTGTGTGTGTGTGTTCCTGTCTGTGTATCTGTGTCTGATTGTGTGTAGATGCAGCACAAAGACAGAAAGAGGAGAGTCTCAGTGGGATCGCTTGGCGCTGGGCTGGCACACCATCAGACAAACACACTTCATTACAGGCCTATTTACCTGATTAACTGGGCTACTTTATCAGCTGCACAGCACTCTGCAACACACCACTGTCAGCAACACCCCGGCTCCCAAGAAGCTCCCCTCCCACACCCACACAAACAGTCCCACACACAATCTCGAAACACAAAGTCCGACTGACTGACTGACTGACTGTCTGAATGAGTGACTAGCCTGCTGAATCCCCAGCAGTGTGCATTTATTCCCATCTTTTGGCAGAGTCAGTGGATGACTTCAAATATACCTCCCTGTAGATTTGAATTAATGTCACCTCTTATGAGCTCGACTCAACAATGTCCTGAATAATCTGTTGTACTAGAGATTTCCTTATGGGGAATAACATTTGGGTAACCTTTTCATGTAATGGAATGTAACAATCAAAAAGGAATAAAGCCTGGAGCTGCCTTCCAAAGACGAGAGAGGACAGAGCCCATCTCGAAACATTATCATTACAGGAGGGTAATGATTTCTTTTCTCTTTGCTTTATGTGGATCTGACTGCAGGCTCTTTGAGGCAAAAAAAAAATCATTCTGCAGCATCACCTTTTAAAGAACAACCAACAAAACCAGCACGCCTGATTCAACCCAATTAGGCATATCCCATGGAGATGTTGTGCTGATGCAAACAACCTTTCCGCACTTAAGCACATGATTAAAGCTGGCACAGCAGAAGACGATGAAAACAGGTTACATAAATAAAGAAATTAAATATGAAATCCAAAAGCCTTATCATTCTAGTGGCAACAGTTTGTAAGGGCAACAATTTTCCCTCAAACCATGTTAATACACGAGCATGGTGTTGTATTTTAAGCAAGCAGCTTCTCCTCTCTTGGCCATGTGTGCCTGTCGGGGCTGCACACAGCCAAGCTGCCCTATTTGAATTCAGATCACAGGCGGACAGGGCTTTGGCAGGGCTACGCTCCCGGTCACAACCCAGACGAGAGGGGTCTATCAGGGCCAGGGCCTCGGTATCATACACCTGCATGGGGCATTGGCACTGCCTGGCTGGTATGAACACACACACAAGCACACACACAAACACAGGCACACATACACAAACAGTGGCTGGCTCCCATGCTGACATTACATCTGCTTGTGTGATACCATGGCAGACTTCTGATCACAGGTGCTGTCGTGTCTCATGGGCTGGGTTAAAGAGGACATGCAAACAGAGGGAGCGGGTGTGTGTGTGTGTGTGTGTGGGGACATGTGTTAGTTATGTTGTGGGAACAAAAATTTGCTTAAAAAGTCACATTGTGAGGACAAAATACAGGTAAATTATTATATTTTAGTGACAACTTGGTTTAAAGTTTGGGTTGGTCTCCAGGAAATACATTTTAATCAGCACGATGTCCCTTTAAGTACTGGAAACATGGCATTGTGAGAGTAAATATGTGTTTCTGTGAGAGAGAAGGAAGGAGAGAGGAGGAGGAAGAAGAAGAGGGGTAAACTGGGGAGAAATAAAGAGTCAAAGAAAGGGAGGGATTTCAAGACAAGCGAGTGAAAAAGAGTCAGAGGCAAAGAAAAAACAGAGACACACAAGAGATAAGAGACAGAAATCATCTGTGTACTAAACCTGGCACAGACGCCAGGTAGAAAACAGAGCAGACAGGAGCGCTGTTGTCTGTTAGTTGTCGCCTGGTACGATCTTTGATCTCCTCAAACAGTCTAAAATATCTGTCAGGTTGTATTTTCGTTCCGGTAAACAGACGAGAAAAACTGCAAGCTTTTTAGCCCCCAGTGGAAAAAAGGAAATTACACAGAGCAATGTCTCTTCAATGCAAATATGATGAAATCATTTTGAGGCTTTCATTGCTGATAATTCCATTATTTGAGTTACAGAAGCAGCATGAGTGCAAAAATGTGATGAAACTACTTCCATAAGGCCTGAGCTTTCTCAGGCTTTGAAAATCAATAACGGTATATGAGAAAAAGTTCATGAACTTCTTGCACAAACGTGCTCCTTGTGTACCAGTGAGGGCTAAAACTGGCCTGGGGAGGATTTGGGCTGTTAGATCGTAGAATATATTTACCAATATTAATGAGGGACTTAATATGCTGTAAAACAAGTATATTGTCTACAGAATGTTCTTTTCTGTAAAACATTAGAAAGTTTTCTAACATATTTCTCATAAATAAATGGCATTAATATTGATTTATATGCATAATGTGCAAAATTATTGGATAATGTATAAAGTACATTTAGTTTATGTGGTAGTTGTGGTATTTCAAATTAAAGGACAATTAAGGACAAACAATGTTCAAAGCAACTAGATACTTGGGTCTAGTTTTTTATTTATTTGTTGTTCTGTTACACATTTTTCTTTCCTTTTCTTTTGATTTATCATATTTAAATTGTCATTTGTTCATCTGTGTTTCCTGGTATTTGTGCTCCACAACATGGAGGTCCAAATTATTTTCAAAACCTTGGCTACAAGGCCACAAATAAAATTGTAATAGAGAAACGGAGAAACCTTTATTTATTAGCAGGGTGGCATTTATATTTAATACAATGAATCTAATTGGAATAAGCCAATTAAATACCCGCTGTGTTGAGAATGTTAATAACAGCCTTGTGGAAATGCAGATGCCATGTAACATATACTAACAGTCTCTACCAGTTTCAATTAAATAACATCAGGCAAAAAGTGAAGGCTAATCTCAGCAAACTGTTTTGAACAAAACAGACAAAAGAGCTTATTTACATTCCAGCAGAAAGTCACCGACAAAGGCCAATCATTGTAATGGAAATGTGTAACCTTTGTAACGCTCCCTGGGAGAGGGCTGATCTCTATCATTTCACCTCTTGTCTCATCATACAAGCACAAGTCTCTGTTGTACCATATAGCATATTTGAGATCAATAGCAAGCGCCATGTGTGAATACATCTCAGTGGTTGTTTGATATTGTCACTGGGGAGCTCCAGGGGCTGCTTAAAAGCATGAAGGAGAGGGAAAAGAAACTATTCTACCAGCGTGACTAATACTATTCCATTCGTTCCAAAGTGTTGCACATTCATTTTGAAAAAGAAAAAAAAAAAAAAGAAAAACACCACACGTCGTTTCAAGCCCAACATCTCAAATCAAAGCGATTTCTTCATCTCCAGGGCAACTGTTCTCAATGCACACAAGAATTAGCATCAGAAATATTCCACTCTGAACTGTAATATGAGTAATCATTAGGGAATACAGAAGCTAATGAAATCAGACTAATTTGTAAATTTAGTTTGCCAACATCCAGACCTTGTGCTATTTGTAGATGATGTTGTCATCTTGGTTTTATCAGACTGTGACCTCCCATGAGCAGACTGCAGCCCTGCAGAATGAGGGCAGGGGAGAAAGGTGGACTGCTCCGATAAGGTGAGTGATTGTGGAGACAGCGAAAGTGACCGCTGGAATAAAGCAAGGTTTTTTATAGTGGCAGAAGGGGAATGGTGAGACTAAGAGCTTTTTCTTTAACTGCAGTAGAGAAAAGGGAGCTCCAAGTCAAAACTCTCAATTTACAGCTCAGTCTTCTCCGCGACCCTTTACCTGTGGTCACATGCTTTGGGTAGTGACCAAAAAAAAAAAAAATGAGATGAGGTTTGGTCATCTAGGTGGCTGGCCTCACTCTACCTGAGAAAGTGAGCAGTTCGGTAAACTGAGGGGCTCTGTTATGAAGCCAGTGTGTCTTTGTGCTGCAGCTGAGGTGTTCAGACCTGACCACAGAGCAAACCCTGACCACAGTGAAGGAATTACTGAACCTGATCTGGAGGAAGACGAAGGGGGAAAGAATATTCGACATGTTCTGTCTGTATAGTAACCGTTAAGACTATTGACTATTGACATTGGTGACTCATTGCTGACTTTCTGGTTTAAAACAGCCATCAAAGTCAAGCGGTTGTACCCAAAATGCTTATTTAAAAAACCCCAAGAGAGAACAGCTGTTTGAAATGTACATATTCAATTTCAAACACAACTTTAATCATAGCAACAAACTGTCACACAACTTAGCTGTCTGGGCGAAGGATACCCAAAATGCTGGAACAGCTATCAGCAAACACATGAGTCTATTTACCAATCCTATACCACATCATTTATTCATTCAAAATTGAACCCTGCTACTTCTCAGCAGCATCCCTTAAAACCGCATACAACTTAACAGATTTTATTTTACTGCAGCAAATAAGATAAATTCAAGCTCCTCAATAACGTAACATCAATACAGGGTTAGTAGTATTTAGCTGGTGCGAAGATTATAACATAAATATGGATGTTTTTAAACACACTGGTATATGATCAGTAACTCGTAACGACTGAGACACAAAGTTCACGTTATGGAATCAGTATCAAGCAGTGATAAAATAATGATGCATAACATCTGTGCCAGGAAGGATTTAACTCGTATTTAATTTTTAGAAAAATCCAACGGCATGTATTCAGTCAGCATTACCACTACTTTTTATACCTTCATTTTTACTGTATACAGCAGAAATCAGCTGCTGAACAGACTGAAGTTTTGTTCTGGAGCTCCAGAACTGGAGGGCAGACTCACAGTCCTTTGGGTTATCAACCTGCAGCAATGACTGACTGACTGACTGAGCGCAGAGGAAAGACCATTCAGAGATCAATGTGTGGGAGGAAGCAAAACTGAGGAGAAGAAGAAAAAAGAAAAAAGAAAGCAAGAAAAGAAAGAAGAAGCAGCAGGAGAGATGTTTGGTGTTTGGAACATCAGGGACGTATGACTTTGTGTTTTTTTGTGTTTTATTCAGGTGGGCAAAAGGTCAGCGAGACCCATTGGTTCTGTCTAGGTGTTAGCCGGCACATTGCTGCTGCCATAACATCTGATTTTTTTCTTCTTTTGTTCTGATACAACATTATGGGAGTGCCACTAAAATAGATGAAAGCAGTCTGACTGAGACAAGGTTAACTCGATCAGACAGCCTTAGCCTCATAACTTGGCAACCGCTGAAAGTGAAGCTCTTTGGCAACAGAGCGGGACATTTGCTCTACATTGTTGCAAAGTCAAAACAACTGCTTCTGTGTTATTTGTGATATGAACATTTGGACATAAATGTTCTATTTCCTCTAAATTTATTATTTTTCCAAGAGGGAAAAAGATGTTCTTTGGAGGTAAATTCTTAAAGATACATTAATAACACAGGAGGGACGTGTTTCAGTCCTGACAATGCATACTAAAGTCTCTGGAAGAGACTTTTCTCAACCTGAGGTACATGTTGATCCCTATTCTCCGTTGGCTTTAATCATTAACAACACATTATCATCCTGCAGGCCTCCCACAGTCTCACCTACTGCCAGTTGTGACAACCTACTCTCAAGACTCTCATTATTCTTCCTCAAAGAACATTTCTTTACACACTTCAAGTTCTTAAGAAAGTAGTTGAGGCCCTCTACCGAACCCTTAAAATCTCTGTAAAATAGTGGAAAAGTGAGGGACAATCTGAACAATAGTTCGATAACACACTCTCCCACAGCTTGGAGTATCCCTATCTCCACCGTCTCATAAAAACTTAATGCGTCCAAGCTCTTAAAACCCAGACAAGGAGAGCCCATTTCACCAGCAGAGAAAAGTTCAATTTCACTGCCGAAACCTTCTCCTGCAAAAAAAAAGGGCTTCGGTTTTCCAAAGCCACTTGGCAGAAAAGTGAAATCCTATTAAATCTTTCAGCAAAGCTTCCATAAATATTGTGAGGGAACTTTCCCAAGTCACACTTCTTGTCTGTCTGCTAAAACACAACACTGTCCACTTTTTCTGGAGAAGCTATTGTTAGCAGAGAGTAGCCATGTCACTACATTTACAACCATCTTCAGGATATGAGGAGAGATATTTTAGCTTTGTCAAACTACCTCACGACTCCTGTCAACATTTTGCATCTTGCAGCCCACACAAACACAGTGGTGGAAAGCAGCACAACACTATTCCATTAGCACACGGACCAAATAGATTTCTGAGCAGGTAGAAGGAGCTGCTGATGTGCCTTCTTTAAAAAGTCCTTTACTACTGAATCAATAAGCCGTCTGTACAAAATGTTCAGTACAAGAGTAAAAACACACTCAACACACAGAGGAATGATGGGAGAGAAATCTCACCTCTTTCACAGGTACTATCCCAGAAACCAGTTCCAGTGCAGTCACAGATGAAGCGGTTCCAGCCCTCCTTACACACTCCGTTGTTCTTGCAGGGGTTGCTGTCGCACTGTTTCCCCGTCAGCTTGCTGCACGAAGACTTGATGCCGGTCATATTCTGGGACTGAGCTATCTGACGGATGTCCTTGCTGCGTCCGTCGATGAACAGATCCCTCACGCAGCCCACATAGCCGTAGTTGAGCATAGCAGTCCAGAGCTCGGTGGGCAGCGCCAGGCCCACCCGGTTGTCGGGCAGACCACCCAGATAAAGGTCCCCTTCAAGGTCCAAGATCTCATTTTCGCCGCTGGCTGTGAAAGGGGTCCGCCGGCTGTTTACTGAGATGATGCCTGGAGAAAAGAAAAGAAAATCCATTATTAACTGCTGGCCAGATAATACACTGCAAAAATGTGTCGAGTTACCCCATATGCTTTAAAACCATATTAAAGAAAAACAATATCATGGGCCCTGTTCATTTTTTTAACAGAAGTGTTCTAAATTACCCAAATAACAGACACTCCACTTAAAACAAGTGACATTTATAGTGTTTGACATTAATATATTAATGATATTTTCAAGCTGAATGTGAGACATAAAGGCCTATTTTTGTTAATTAAAGTGAGGATAGAAGTAATAATGGCAGACAGATTTATGGTGATCGTGCTGTATTAAATTGGATGTGCTTTCAAACATGAGTAGCAAAGTTGTAAAAGAGTCCATCTTAAACATCTGGTCGGAGTAGGTGGAGGTGCACATCTATGTTTGGCACAGCCGCACTGATTCACTACCTTTGTCAGAATCTTGTTAAGGGGACTCTGTGTGGATTATAAAATGACAGAATGGGAGGAAGGAAAAAAACAGTCAGAGAAAAAATATGTTTCCTCATAATATACACTCCACTAGGAACAGGTCGCTGTGTGATTTACACAGGCACAAAGAATGCCAACGCCACACTTTAAATATTTTATGTTCCATGAAGCAAATTTATATTTTATGTCTCTTTATACATCTACAAGACTCCAAATCAACCTCAACATCTACAGGTATCGAGATCTGTTATGATATGTAGTTATTATCTGATCACATTTCATATGGACATGACCACAATTATTTGTGCTGACCTACATGGTGCCTGTTGTGGTAAAACGCTAAAACTTTATTTGTTGAGATAAGGATGTGAGCAACATTGCAGACATCATTGGCTAATGATGGTTAAGTCCATCATTTTATTTTCCACTGAGAGCAAAAAAGATCAAAAAATCTTTACAGATCTTAAAAAAAATGAAAATTGCAACCCAGACAGATAAGAAACAGACACAAATATGAAAAATTGGAAATGAAATTTGCTGTGATTCCCAAAAGAATTGAGAGGATTTTCAGCAAACACGTAGCTGAAGATTCCTGATGCTGTTAATAATTAAAAATGACAATCACTTAATAGACCCAATAAAATTTTTGACTGAGTCACACCTTTTAATCACATATGCTTACACACTTGTAATTAATGTAGCCTAATAAGTACAGATTCAATTAAGATAGACATAGTTTATCACAGATAGAAGAAACAGGGATTTAACTCCAGATTGTCTCTAAATGAACAGGATTACTCCTATCTACACCTCCATATCAGACCTTACTGAGCTCAAGCAAATGTAAGAAATGAAGAGATCACTCATCACCAAGAGCCTCAATTTAACTTGGTAATATGAGTTCTCATGATTTTCTTGTGTTTTTTATTCAAATTGCAGTCAGACAGAGACATTCTGGCAAGAGTTCCTTGTAAACAAGAAATTTAATTCACTTGCGACGTCTATTAACATTTCACTCGAGCCGCAAGTGTGAGTATGCCTGTTCTTAACCATTCCTCAGTCCGGTATCCATATATCTGTCTCATTCCTCTTTTTCCCTGTGAAAATCCTACTTTCCACTCTGCTATCGCACTGGGGGCTGCCGGTGATTAATCAAAGCAGCGAGCTCTGACACACGGCTAAATTGGCTGCTCTAACCTGATATATAACACTGGCTGTAGCTCCGACTAACACACCCGGGTTCTCTGGAGGATCCCACCTAATGCAGAGATTGTGTTGGGTTTGGAGCTCTAGGCAACAGAAGTTTCTAACCCTTTTCTCTAATATAATCTTTTTCTAATACGCTCTGTGTATTTGGCCATGTTTTGAGGTCAGAGGACATACAGATGGGAGGAAGCGAGGGAAAATACAGTTGGTAACTATCAAGAGAGAGGTATAACTTTATCCTTACAATAAATCATCCCTGAAATTAATATATGAGGAAGTTTACACCATCTTGTAGTTGTGATGCAGGAAGAAGCTACAGTGCACCTGGAGCACCATTATTATTGAAATAATAATGTTCATTTAATTCCAATTAGACATAACAAGGGTACATTAAAACCAGTTAAACCAGCATTACCAACATTTTAGAGCAGTAGTTTTTTTCTTGAGGTAAATGGTCCTGGAAGTAAACAGAAGGAGCAAAGTAAGAGTGAAATGATATTGAAAATCAATTCTATATTTTCAACTTATATTTGTAATGATAATAACTAGTTGTACAATTGGACAATTACTAAGTATATTTGTCATTTAAGCCAGTCATCAACAACAAGCTCAAATCAAATATTTTGCTGGGATTTAGCCTTGCGTATAGAAAATTAAACACCTTTGAGTCTGATGCCTCTTCATTAGAATTACCACTACCAGCTATTTGAACATCGCACTTTGGCCTCAATGACACAACAGTTAATAAGCATTTTTTCATTTATTCCCTAAAAATGGGGTTTTAAGTTTGAAATAATAAACAACGACATCTTGACTATAAACTATTTCACGACGAAGCTGATGTGGCCATACAGCGTAAAAATCTAGTCATTCTTTATCCAGAATTTTATTTAAAATACACTGTACATGAGCTTACCCTTATTTCTCCTGGTGTGATCACACTGTACTCTGGCAGTTTTTATTTAGCTTCACCAATAAATTCATATATTGCACAGCGGAAGGCAATGTGATTGTTATTGAGCTGGGGGTTCAGTTTCCTGCTTAAAGTCATTGTTGATGATGCGTTTATTCTTTTAAAGAGAGAAATAAAACACAGTGGTGTACTGACAACCTAGGGCCATTCAGAGACACCGAGCTGATCACAAGTTACTTTAACAACTTCAACAGCCTGTGACAGTGATGTTATATAAACAGGATTTTCCTAATACTACCTGAGTAGTCAGTTATGATGCATATAAATTGAAAAAAAAAACAAACTTTTTTTCCTTATTTAGAAGCTAATGCTCTCTCCCTTCTCTCCGTCTCTTTTTCCTTACCTGAGCGACCGTCTCTCTGGATGTCCACATGGTGCCAGGCACCGTCATTGACTTTTGCCTGTGTGGCCTTGACCTTTATGGTGCCGGAGCCCATGTCCAGCAGCAGATACAACCCTCCATCCAGCAGCTCCACCGCAAAGAAGTCCACCTTGTTGTTCTTTTGGCCCTTTGAGTCCCGTCGGTCTTGGGGTTTACCGTGAGTAAAGAGTATCAACCCGTTTGGTTCAGAGGTACGGAAGTCAAAAGAGATGGAGCCAACTCGTTTGGTGTTCCATTTTGGCAAGGCCAGGTAGGACTCTGGGGTCTCGAAGTTGATAGGGTCGAGGGTGGGAACATTTTCACACTTGAAGACAACATCACCCTGGAGTTTCATTTTGGGGTCTACGATACGGGCCAGGCGAGAAAGTTCCAGTCGAATATCGTTGTTCTTGTACACCACCTGGGAGAAAAAATACAAGGGTTAAAGACTTTTCTTTAATTCCTTTTTAGTTTTTCACATCTATAGAGTGTAATTTTCCAGTACAGTAATTGTAGAAAAATATTTACTCTCATGTGAATTAATTGTCCTCCACATCAAACTGTAATATTAGAGCAGCGAACTGCTGTAATATTGCATATTGCGGATTCAAGGACAGCTGGATCGATAAAACTAATATCATCTGAGGAGTGTGTTTCTCAGTGGTTTTCTTTTTCAACTTCAATTTATCCAAGATGAAATGGAAATGGTACACAAATCCAGGACTGTATTTTCTATCTGATTGAACACCTGCTAGCTGGGTAAAGTGTGAGAAAGGATGCCTAAATCACCAGTGTGTCATTTCCTGTAATGTTGGAAAAGAGCAGTCTTCATGCACGTGGGGAGAAACCCCTACGGAGTATCTGTGACCCTGTGTGAATATATCCAATATTATACCTATTTACCCACAAAAATATGCTCCTACCCCCTAATCCACATCGTAGAAAGCAGCCTGACATTATAGTCAAATACAACCACAGAAATAGAGAGTAGAATATTGTCAATTGGAATCCACTGAGGCGGAAAATTAATGTTTTTTCCTTTTTTTTTTCTTTTCTGGGGAGGAAGGCAGGCTTTTTCTGGTATATAGGGCAGTGTGTGCGCAGGAAACAGCAACACTGTTAGAGGGAGCACAGCTGTCAGCAAACAGATTTTACTGCTGTGGGATTACCGATAATCCTGGAAGATTTGACAGTAAATCAACACAGGTGACCCGAACGCCGGGGAGGACTGACGAGGGGGGGGAAGAGAGAGAAAAAAAAAAAAAAAAAAGGAGGAGACGAAGACGAGCTGGTGGGAATAAGGACAGCAGAAAAAGAAGGAAACTGCACATGAAAGAAAATATGTCAGGAGGCAAATAGAGAAAGAGAGATCTGGAAGATTAAACGCTGTATGGCTTTCAAAATATGCATGTGTTTATGTTTGTCTGTGCATGAGCGTCTTTGTACAGAACAAACGCTGTGATGTAGCTGTCAACATGGCTAATGACCACGCTTAATCTCCTGAACGTGACACACAACAAAATGCTTACCACACACTTTGTCAAACGCTTGATCTACTGGTAAAGCAGCGCACAACATTAATTGAGTTAATTTAATTTTAAATATAATAAGTTTAGAGTACCTGCAAACAAGCTTATGGCCGTAAGAAAAAAGGTGCAGTAGAGATGTATGAGATTAGGGCTACAACTAAATATGATTTTGATTACGGATAATTATGTTAATTATTTTCTTGATTTATTAATTAATCATGTGATCTGTGGATAAAACTGGCAGCTAATTTTGGTATTGCATCCGCCAGGCCCAGTAATAATTTGAGATAAAACCCAGCAGGAATTAGTTTGTAATTAAAATCTTGTATTGTAATCAGAAGCAAAGCGCCAGTTGTTAAAAATTTCAAACATGTTATTGTTGTGGTAGATTTTTAGCCAGAAATCCTAAGAGTATCCAGGAAAAAAAGATGCAAGCAGGATGGCAGCTCACATCAGTTCTGTATGAACTAATCGCTCAGCCTTTATTGGTCCACCATCCGTCCTCTGTCAGCATACCATTTTGAATGCCATCAAATTATGAGGAATTGACAGATTTATGGAATAAAATGTCTTTTTAATAGAGCAGAGGCTTGCGGCTATTATTTTTCAAATATTTTTTTTCCAGAGGTGAAGGTTGCTGCTGGAAGAGCTGAACACAAGAGATCTCAAATCCAGTTTTGAAAAAAGGATTAAATTTAATTGAAAGTTTCATTAGACTATCAACTTCATAAAAATGGCGTGTGATTATTACATTTTAATATAGTTGAAGGTTGTACAGGACTTATAAGTGTTTGACAAGTTTCTTGGCAAAAGTGCTCAGGAAGAAGGGGTGTACAAAATGCCTTTTTTATATTCAATTATATTTTATTGAGGTTTTTTGAATTAAGGTCTATCATCATATTTTATGACATCATTGCCTTAGCGAAGGAAATTTTTCACCTCATGTTGCACTCATGAGTTTGACTGTGGGATCATTTGTGTATCTTCGTCTCAAACAGACTGTGCTGTGCACTCATTACAAGCTAGCTGTCAATGTCAATGTGGATTTCAGAAGTCAGTGTTTGTGTGCATGTGTGAGTGCGTGTGTTTGTTTTCAGTTCAGCCTCTAACTGAACTCAGACACTCACCAGACAACAATTCTTTTTAGTTATTTTTTGACAGCCTTTTCTTTTTCCCCTCTCCTCTCAGTATGTTAATGAAGTAAAGTACATTTTCCTTCCAGTTAGTAGTCAAAAAATAAAACTAATAAAGTACGGGCTGGCACCGCAGCTCTCTGCTGTGACAGGTTCAAAGGAATACAAATCCACTTTTAAATAAATTCCAAAAGTTCAAAAAATCCAGCGGGACTCTGAGTGTTTATTCCTCCAAAAGCTCTTTCTGCCCCGACTTTCAGCAGCTGTCTTTCTGCATCTGTCTGTCATATAACACCCTGCAAAGCTCACTATATGACTGATGCATTTGAACGTTGATTTAGAACTCAACTTAATGACTTCAGCTTTTAAACGATGAGCTATTTGGTACACACCTATTAAGAAGTTGTTTTTTTCACATATATCAAGCATTAGGGTTCCCAATAAGGTGCCAAAAAATTAAAGCTTTTTTTTTTTTTTTACTTTAGCAAGCCAGATTCATGTATAAACTTCTGGATATGGTGAAAAATGAACAGTGCTTAATACATTTATTAGACCACCCACCAAAGTAAGTTTTATGCCACAGCTGCCCTAAATTAACAGCATTGGTTTCTGTAGTGGTTAATACACCAAAATGTAGAAGCTCTTTAACAGAAATTGTATTTTTAATACTAAAATATAATTATTATTGTAATCCATGAATTTTCAAATTCACTGATTTACAAAAAAAAAGAAAAAAACAGTAAAGCACATTACATATTGATTAATACGTCATATTATAGCTATTTACTTGCATTCCTGAACAGAAAATTAGTTTTAGTGGTTTAGCGTTATGCTTGATTAATTTCTGACTTCTCAGAGAAGCCCAGTGAGCCAGCTCAAATTTGGGTAAAAAAAGCTTTAGTTTGAAATTCCTCATTCCTGTTCAAAATGGAAAAACGTTGAGAGCTCACTGAAATTGAAAGAGTCCGCATTAAAGCACTTCAAGATGTTGGATGGTCTCTGAGATAAATAGGGACAGGTGGTCTAATAAATTTGCTAAGCACTGTGTATCTTAACATCCTTAAGCCAGAGATGACTTCTTCAAATTGCTTGTTTTGTAATTCAGGGTTCAAACTCCTCCAAAAATCCTTCTCATTCCAAATCAGACTGATTCAGGCAGAAAAGGCTTACAAATGAGAAGCTGGAACTAGAATAATTTAATTGTATATAAGATAGTAAATGATTAATTTTCTTTAGACTAACTGGCTGGTCAATGACTAAGTTCTATGAGGAATATTCAAGCAAAAAATCCAGTTAGAGAAGGCCAAACAAAATTCTGCTGCACTCTTTGAGTATGCTAAACATGCTAATATGACTCATGCCTCGAGGGATCATCTGTTTGTTCTTTTTTTCTGCATCTGATTATCAACTAACTTCTAGATTTGAGAGGAAATTAAGCATAATCTGACTCTGTGATTACTAACACCCAGCAGCAGCGACATTTAGAGTCGACAGTCTCCAAACAACTGTCAAGTTTAATATACTTTCTCAGTTGTGATAAACATTAAATGTAAATCAGGGTTGATCAAGAAAAAGAAATTTCACTGAAATGTTGCAAATGTCCTGTAGCTAAAACTCTTGTAGCTTTTATCATCATTGCTGATGTCTCGGAAAAACTGATGTTTTTATATGTGATCTTCTGAAGCCAAATACCTTGCAATCCACTTTTCAGCAGGATTTTAGACTACTCTCGGGCAGAAGACCAAACTGAATTTTACATGAAAAGAGAGAAGAAAAAGATGCTTTAATGCTGCTGATTTGCAAAGCAGAACTTTTTTGACAGTACTATGATGGTCACTGTGAAGGCCTTAAGTGCAAATCCCTCAAACTTGCCAAAGTTCCAAGGCACTGTGCTTCTGTGTCTGAGACAAATTAAGTAGAATTTTTTGTAGACATTGAAAGAATAATTAATCTCCCTGATTCCCTTACAACACAAAGATCTCCATCAGAGCCACAACAGGCTGTTAGAGTTATACTCTTGTCTACTCGACTCATGAAAACTTGCTCTTTATCTTAGTTTTCCTGACAGGCAAAAGTCTTTACAAACTCTCCCAGGCACTGCAGTTTTTTTTCTGGGACGAACTAATCTTACAACCAGACAGCTCCGATCTGTTTTGGGATTATGATTTTGTCTGCTCTGCTGCAGGCTGATCAATAAGGTAATCGAAATGATGTTATAAAAGAGGAACTGACTACTGTGGCTATGTGTACCTCATCTTCCCCTTTGTTATGGCGGAGCTTTATACGCTATCCTTCAGCCTATCAACAGCCTTATGGGGCCCATTCATAATGTAGGCACAGGGGACTGTAACGACTTCATAAAGCCAAGATCCTCTGTCTCTGCTCCAGGATGGTGTATTGATTGGGCCCTGGTAAGGGTGAGGGAAGGGCAGGTGGGTGGGAGCGCAAAGTGTGCATGCACAGACACACAGACACCCACACACAAACACACACACCCACACACGCGCACACACACACACAGACACGATCTCCTCCCTAATCTACTTCAGATCAGTGCTCATGTCCTCTTGGCCTCGGCCACAGCTGCTGTCAGCTGATGATTTAGCCCCAGTGTTAATGAAGAAGCAGGGTAATTCCACTGAAGTGGAGATACACACACAAACACACACACAGTTTGTTTATCACTGAGACTTCTCCTTCCAATATAAATGGGCTGATGGAATTTTGTTTGTTTATCTTGGTCAAGTGTCAACTAAACTTAAAAAAATATTTTTATATAAGTTCTTCCTCTCAAAGACCTTTTTAGTTTTTCATTTATGTAATTTTATAATATTACTAGCACTAAAAAAATATTTGCCGTTTACCCCCCATTATATCGATTTGGCAGCAGTTTACAACTCTGTCTCATGTTTTTAGATTTTCTACAATTTGGGTGAAAATACCCTTTAAAGGTTGCAAAATAGAAGGAATGCTGCTAAAATTTGTTCAGGCAGGCAGCTTCAGCTGTGCAACATGACACACTATTCATTGTGACACATACAGTACAGTCCACACACACACTCAGCGAGGTGTTCCATTCAGTCTGTCACATGAACTTGCTCATACCCTCCATGCAAAAGCTGCTGCTGCCGCGCTGCTCAAAATACCAACTGCTGCTTCTATAGTCATGTTATAACATGAACCATGGCTAAATAAGAAAAGCCTGACTAGATATTAGATTCAGTACTAATCAGCATAGGCTTTAATTCTCAGAGCTCTGTTTTTTAATCCTGAAAACAGATTTCTAATTTTCCTCTCAAATCTTTCATCTCTGTAATACAAATAAATATACATGTATGTATTAATGCCACCATCTCCTGACTGCTTTTCACTACAGCACACCACCCCTCCTCCTCCAGCCTCCAGGACCTTGACTGGATCAGCACTCGAGAGATAATCTTTAAGTTCATAAGCTCACTCACTTCACTCACCCTGTGACATTCTTCAAATATTAAACCTGAAAAAAGTTGAGTCGGTAGTGAGGTTAACAACATGATTTGGAATTCATTTATATCTCATGTTGGTCCTGGTTGAAAAACAGTGGGCCCTTAGCAAATCTTAGACTGCTTCGCTCTACTGACAGAAATGGCAGCGAGGTTTTCGCTGGTGCACGACACTGTATTGATTTCTTACCACCGCTTCAAGTGCATTTATAACAAACACCAATTGTTGGCACGATACAAAACTATACTCTTCAACTAGGGTGCTGGTAGCATCTGTCCACTTAGCTGTGTTTTCAACCTATCTAGAATAACTAACTCAGTCCATCAAGCACTTGCATGTCAGTGCTAAAGCACTACATTGTCAAACTCGTTGAGGCACTGCAAGACTAAAATTTTTGGCCTGTATCACTAGATATTCCTGTTGGAGTATGAAAAGGATGTAAATTTAAGTCTTACACGTAAAAAAATGAAAATACACCTGTAAACCAGTCATACATTCCAGTTTATGTCGGGATTAAAAAAAAACATGATTAAACACGTTCACGGTTGACTTGAAAGGTTGTGTAGGTCAGGATTTCCTTACGCTGAACGGATCCAGGCTAGCTCCTTCTGTCATTAATGCTACGCTAAGCTAGTTGTCTCTTCACTGTTCATATAACATTCATGTAAAAGCAGAGTTTGACAAGATGCACCCTGTGGTGGCCCACTGACATATTACATGTGGCCCCCAAAACTTGACATGAAATGCATACATCACATTAAATTCATCTTTGTTTCATTTAAATTCTCTCACTTTAAGTTGGCCACATTAAATGCACTACTAGGTTACTGAATTTGATGCCCAAGAAATTAAACGCTGAACGACAACACTACACCAATCATTCATTCCAAGACAAGTTTCGGTGTTTTTCACCCTTAATCATATGCTTGCTCCTAATATTGGCTTGAAGTCATCAAAACTTTGACACGTCCTGATTTAAAGAGAACAAATTAAGCCAATTAAGTAAGCTTTAAGTTTTGGACTGATGTTTTTTTTTTTTTTACTTTTTACTTTTGACATATAAGGAAAACCAAAAGGTTACTCAAAGAGGCAAGCCAGCCTTGTAACATGGATAACTCAGATTTTGGTAAGAATGCGGTAAATTAATTGATAAGGTCACTGTTGTCTAATTAAGAAATTAGCTTTAGAAGAGAATGTGTTAACCCTAACCCTAACCCCCTGTAGAGGGTTTGGGTGATACCATCACATAAGAGGTGCAGAGCATAATTCTGCATAGAGTTACTGTAGTGATGCTGCAGTACAGTAAGAAGCAAGGAGATGTGTATGTGTTTTCTGAAAATCATCCATTTTATCTCTTGAAAGTAAAAGTTACTTGGATCCAAAATAGACCTTTAAAAAAGGGAAGATTATAAATTACCGTCTCTGTTTTCAGCTCACTATTTAGGAATATGGCTTGCCAAAAAAATTATCTAAATTTGTCAGCTGAAAAAGCATCATTTCTCCAATAGGTTGTCAGTTATAACAGGTGTAATTGTGCTCGCTACTCTGGTAACTCCAGAATTTGAAAAATATATTTCAGCATATTTGATTTTTTTTGTAATAATTTATTCCAGGATTCGAGTTGCCCTAGATTTAAGACATAAATTTGTGCATTAGGTGTGACCTCGAGCGAAATCCTGTAAACAAATGATGTTTACCAGCTTAGCCTGTCGGGGGGGGGGGTGAGGAAGAAAGGTGAAGGCATTCCATTTAAGTCTAAGGTTGTACACATCCATCACTGTTTAGCCCTCTAAGGGGGCATTAAAAAAAGTAAAATAATTAAAAGGACAGGGTGACATTTGCATTTGTATTGGAGGGGAAAACAAGCGCTGCCTGAACACACTGTGGTGACTAACACAGAAGCGATGACGACAATGTTCATCTCAAATGCCAAATACTGGTCTCTTGCCCTCTCTCCTCATCTTCTCACTTACTCATCAGTCTCTTGATCTCCGTCTATATCAGTTGTTTTGTCGACTACCACCGGGTGACATTTACCTCACCTGCACCTGTCTTCTCTTTTGTTGTGTTACTCCTCCCTGTTTTTGAATGCTCACACCTTCTGTCCTCACACGTATTTTTTCTACCTCCTGCATGCAGCACCTCCTCTCTTAGCAGGGATGACAGCACATGCCTCGGACGCCCCCACAGTCTGACACAAGTTGCCACTACACGGCTCCGGTGCCGCCACGGGTGCCCTGTGACACCGGAAGGAGGGGCTGGATGGTGTGAGAGCTGAATGGGGGAAGGGCTGCAGAAGGAATCCACTGCATGGCACAGCAAACATCAGAGTGACCAGAGAGTGAGCCGGGCGGCTGCCCACTGGCCCGCCATCACGTGACAAGCTGCAGCCCACATGTCAAAACACGAGCGTAGGCGGGACGTGTATGTTAGTGTGTGTGTGTGTGTCTCAGTGTGTGTTTTGCTGACATCCAATGTAGCCTGCAGGGACAGATGAGTGTAGTGGAGAGTGAACCAGAGAGAGGGGTTGTGATGAAAGCATGCAGCATCTCTTTTGTTTTCATACACAAGAGAAAGTGAGGTATTCACTCGCCGCAGTAACACATGCCTCCATCTTCCTATTCATCAACTCGAAGTAATGCACTTCTTTATCTCAAAGTGAACACAGAGCAATATGCAGCGGCATTCCTGCTTCAGAGGCATCTGAAGCAGCTCCTGCCAGACGTTAAACACACACAGACAGACAGAAATACTGACGCACTCTGATCTGAGCAAAGGGCCAAACTCAACTGAATCATTCCCTTTTTATCTGGGGATATTGAATCGAAAGTAAGAGGAGAAAGGGGCAGGAAGAAATAAATATGGTGTAGGAGAGCCACAGAGAGGCGAAGAAAGAGATGATGCATAGGGAGGTAAATGTCGCTGAAAAAATGCAAGTAATATAGCACATAAAAAAAACACTTGAAGTTGGGCTTCCTGCAACAAAGGAGATATTTTGAATGGATATATGCTCAAAGGAGAGATCGCAAAGTCGGTCTTAAGAAGTTTGCGTGGTCCTGGGTAATGACTGGCATCTTGCCTGCTTAATGGAGCAATATATGATGAATAGCTGAGGATGGCACAATACAACCACTCCCCAACCACATGGTGAATCACTTCCATTATTCTGTCCACCAAAGGCTCTCTCTCTCAAGGGCCAACTCAAGCTGAGTCACACTCGGACAATACTGGAAACACATGGGAGATACAGCTGCCTCTGGATCACGGTCCATCATGACATGCACACAATGCATTGATGCATTTGTGTCCTGAAAGCTAAGCTATCCAGTACTTTTGTATTAATAGTGGGTCAATGATTGCATGCAATGTTGAAAGGTTGTCTGCAGCCATTAACTAATAGAGAATAATGACTAAACTCTTTACTTTGAGTGGAGCTTCAAGCTTTTGTTTTTTGGTTTTGACTTGGTTTTATGTGTGCAACAGTTGTCATTATTCAGAGACAAAGGTTTGTGTTTCGCAGATGAACACAGAGGAACATCACGTTGCTGAAGAGATGGGTATTTTTTATTTTAAATTTGCCAAAGACAAACTGAAGCATACAGCTGCTTTCAGTGAAAAAGTTCAGGTAAACCAGATGCACAATATTTGAGCAGCACCAAACAGCAGACAAACAAAGTTTGCAACTACTCCATGAACAAATTGGTGCTAAATATAGCAGCTGAAAAGCCAAACACAGTTGCAAATGCTAATTTCACTTCATGTCTCCTTGATTTGTAAACAGGCAACTGTTCGCTAACCTGTTAACCACCGTCAACAACATGAGCATAAGTAACATTATTTTAAGCTCATTTGACACCATGAAAAAAAGGTTTATGACTACTCTAACATAACTGCAAATTTTCAAGATTCATTTTATTTTTGCACAAACAGAGGTTGATGCTGGCAACACAAGCCAGCTTCTCAATCCTGACGGCTATACAATAGCCTAATGAAGGTATTCGGCCGACACTAACATTAACATTACAAAAGGTAGGCTTACCTTCCACAGTGGACAAAAGCTAAGATTTACTCTCCTAATGATCACATTAGGTGGTCAGTGTTTGCCATACCGGATAATGATTGAGGAGGCAGCAGCCACATAACTTGTTCAAACAACTTTCTTCACTTGAAAAAACCAGCAGGGGAGTCAGACACAAACACTCAGGCCCACCATATATAGAATTTTTACAGACTGTACAATCCAACTTCACTAATTAATTATTTATTACTCAGATTCTGATTAAACTAGCTGGATTAAAAGTGTTCAATAATTAAAAGTTTCTCCCCTTCACTTAAATAGCAGCAGGATCTTTTTTCTTGACATCTGGATTTTCAGTTAACACAGGTAATGCCATCAAATTACTTTGACGCTGCAAATGTCTTAGCTGTGTTTAGAGTACAGTACCTACAAAACCACATAAAGCTGGCAAGCCTGCATGCACTACTGACCTGAGTGCTCATTTATGTTTTATGTTTTGCGCTGGACTTACTTCCTTTGGCTGTATGAAGACATGCGGGTGAACAAACCCTTGCATGCTGCAAAAGCACAAACTTAAATACAAACTGTACTGTATGTCCTTTATCATGAGAGGTAGGATGTTAATCACAGGGTGCTAGCTGTGGCTCTTTTGATCATACCTGCTTGCAGAAGATCACTGGTGTATTTGTTCATCAAAAAGGTTGAATATACAAAAAGTAGGGTGAAACAGTCCTTATCCTTGTTTTAAAGAGGCCTCTTTTTCCCTCTATTGTGTCTCAATTTGAAACATTCCGTGCTGAAATGTACACAGAGCCACAAACTGAAAGCAAACACTCACTGACACAGTTTTAAAGTTTGCCAGGTTATGATAGTGTTGAACTTTCAATTAGATTCTGTTTTATTTTAGTTCCAACTTCAAATATGGAACTAGCTTAAATTTACTTTTTTAGAAGGGTTTAGTTTCACTTTATTTACTTTCAATTTTAAAGTAGTTTACTGTGTTTTTAATAGGGCCTAGTATAATTCTGTGAATGTTGCTGTTGCTGTCTGTCTTGTTTTCTGATCAGGGATGATTTTAGAAACAAGCTAAAAACAAAAAACCTTTTCAATCACCCTAGGATCCAAACCTACAAATATATTATGAAGTGTCATGAAACCTACCTTTGTAATTGAAATGTATTTCTTTCATCTTAGAAGTAAACCAAAGCAATTTTAGTTTAATACACTGAGTGGAAAGTTAAGTTTTTTCCACCTCATAAAATATGTAAATAAAATTTTGCAGGACTGTGCTGTCAGAAACTGTCTCTTAAAAGTCTCTTTGCAGTGGAAAAATTATTTTGACTTGCCTTGACGCGGAGAATGTTTAAATGAGAGAGGTCTGTCCAATTTGTTCATTTTAAAGCAATCATTACTCAGCACCTCCCTGCATTAGGCACATTGAAGCTTCTCATCTGCATTTCAAATGACTTTGATAAAGGCTTCATTTAGAAATTCTTCAAACAGGATGTCTGCAATCAAGACTGAGGAAATGACAGAAGTCACACTCAACGTTATCACAAGCAGACAGTGTGACACATGTTCAGGTCCAGGTTCATGAGAAAGGAGACGAGAGAGGATGTAAACACTATCTGAGCTGAACAGACCAGTGTATAAAAAAAACCCTATCTTTTTCCATTTTAATTAAGATAATAAATTCACATTTTATAGCTTTGTTATGGATTCTGTTCTGTCAACTGGCGAGCCAGTAAAAATGAGTCTGGGACCCATTCTGTGGCATGATCATAAGTTTGGAAAACACCTAAATGAACCACACCTTATACCTTAAAAAACTAAAACTCAAATGAATTTATGTTAATTTTATTCCAGTTTTAATTAACATTCCAACCAGACAATATCATTTCAGTACAGACTGAGTTTTGTTAAAAGATAGTATTTAATTTTCTTTCACTTTCTAACTTTTTTAAAAATGTATTTTCAATTTTGTTTGAGTTTTAGTTTTAGCTAAAGCCTGTCACAGGCACATATGTGAGAAGGTAACACTCAAGATATGATAATTATTTATTTATGGGGCTGTGGGTAGCAGTGGAGGCACGGCTGGGTCACTGCTAGCAATGTACTAGCCAGTGTGGTAATGACTGGAGGAACAGCAGGCTGAGTGTCTCAGTGGAAACATAAAACAATGCAGACAAGGTGACTTTCTCTAAGCCGTCATCCGAACGTGGTTGCAGATGTGTTGCGGATGTGTGTATGCATGTGTGCGCATGTGTTTGTGTGTGTGCACCGTCAAAGAGGAGAATGTAGAGTGGTCTGTTGGAATGTTTGAAATGCACGTTTGAAGGTGCTCGACTGAGCTTGGCAGCAAATCACTGCATTTACTGGATCTCCTCAAAACTGAAATCCAGCCAGGATGAGTGGCAGCCTGAGACACGGCTGCATACTAATGTCCCCGTAGTCAATTTAAAAATATTATAAAGGGTGTTAAGATGCCACATAAATAAATTTGAATTTTCCTTGGTGAGTATAACTGCTGGTAAAAGTACACTCTCTGAATCTATGAAAATACATCCACAAGGATTATATCTATCTCCAAAAGGTTATGACTTCAAAGCAGGCGTTTGTTAGTGAACTTCAGTGTGAATATCTGTCAACAGTATGCAAAATTGTTTAATTTAAGAAAAATAAAATTCAAGCAGTATAAAAATATACTTGAGAAGAGTGACTTCACAAAGCGTGGTGGTGGCAATTAGTTACAAATGCATCATCAAGATGTCCCTCCTTTCAAATTCTAAATCTTTTAAAGAATTTTAAAGGGATTTTTTAAATTTTCAACAATTAAAACTTTTGGTCAACACAAACTGGAATATAAATGTGGTTGAAAATATAAAACAGTTTAGTGTTAAAGGTGGAATATACAAGTTATTTTGAAATTCAAGTGTTTGAGTTAATGCCAGTAATAATATTCTGTCACTGACTGTTTTTTTCATCTTTTGCTGTGGTAAGCAATAAAATCACTTTCAATCCACTACCAGAGAACTGTAAGTGAATGCATCACTGATTAAAATGCTGGTTAATTTAGTGCTGATTCTGGCCCTGGTTTAGTTGTATGTTTTGCCAGTTGAATTTGACATATAAAGTTATCAGCTAATCAAGCTTTGTTTATAAGGTTAATATTATCATTATTATTAGCTACAACATCATGGCAGGTATTGTTTAACCTTGTGAGTCTGTGTGCATGTGTGTGAGTGAGATCATGGCAATTTTGCTCCTATAGTGACCTACTGTGGCAGGAACAACCTTAGAGGCAGTTTTGAGTACTTTACCAAGTGATCATTTGTGGATGGATTTAGTACAGGTGATAATGTGACAACTGTAAAAGATGCCATCAAAAAACTTTAAAGGTTGTGCGATCACCTGTGTAATCAGTTCACAATGACTCCTGAGTCTTTGTGCATTTGAACATCAGAAGGTTGACCGTCATCATATTTGTGACAGAGTTATCACTTCATGACCTTTTTCTGTGGCTTTTTAAATGAGATTTTTACTGATAAAGTAGAACAATGTTTGCCAAAAGGTTGTGAACTACAATACAAGCAGTCAAAGTTGGTACAACATTTTGTGGATATCAAAAAATCAATTGGCAAAAACAAGGTGTTGAAAGTACAGCTGATGTTATTTTCTTTCTACAAGGTGTCAAGCCAAAGCTGCTGATAATTAAAGTAGAAGGGAATCTTTTATTTGACATCTGATCCATACTCGATACTTTCACCGGTTTCTTCACATGGAGAATCTATTAATGTTCATAGTGTCATGTTTCCTCATATCATATGATCTGTTTCTTGTTGAGCACACGGGAGCTGCATGTCATGGCTGCAGCAGTAGCAGAACATTAGTCTTTACCTGTGATTTGGATCACATCTATGTGATCATCTTTGCTGCCACTGTAGGTTTTTTAGGTTTGCAGTACTCTAGCAGTCAGAGCTTTTCATTCCGGCCCAATAAGAGGTGACTGTCTGGTAGAGCAAAAAAAAAAGCCAATCCACCAAACACGACCGTACTGTATTGGCCATAAAAGAAAACTATGGCAACCATTTTTCCAGCGGCATTACATTCATCTGAGGCACATTAGACCAGTGATTTCATCAGAGCTCACCTCACTTTCACCACTGTAACAGAGCTGTCAGGGATCACATGTCTGCACAAAAAATACACTAATGGAAAACTACTTATTACCAGCATGATAAAATCCCTGATAATGAGAATATGATGTACATTTTTCTTTAATGTTCCACATTGCAGCCCCTCAAGATGGACACATAAAAACATAATGCTATATCTGAGACTGCAGAAATCGATGTAGACTTTTTTTTACAGCTCCGAGGTGCCACCGGTCCTCCCTTTATTATCATTACTGGCAACAGAATAAGTAATGGTGAGCAAAATGTAAATAACAAGGCACTTAAGTTTTTCTTTTTTTTCTTCTGGTTCTATTTACAAGCTCAAAAAGCCAGCAAATACATTATAAATGTCCCGAAACAACTACGTCTTTTCTTATTTCATCATAGGAAAATATTTCTTTCAGAATTGTTGCCCGTTAGGAGGCCTTTTAGAGGCACACTCAAGCTGATGCAGCAAATTACATGTGACAGAAGCAATTTTGTGATATTTTCTCACATACAGACTGCGGTAAGTGTTATGAATTAGATTAAGCAAGGTAATATTGAAAGTCTGAAACTTCCCCTGCCAACTCAGCAGCTTTAATTGATAATGCATTTTCATTTTCTTCCTCTTTCCCTTCCTTTCAGGGGAAGAATGCTGATTTTTTATTTTTGTCTGTATCTTCAACACCTTAACTGCCCGTGTGGGTAATAGGAAACATCTGTATGTGGCTGCAGATACATTCAACAATAGTCCTGGAACACTGAAAAATGCAACATAAAGGCAAACATAGCATCAGGAATGAAAAAACCTGCATACTACACCGCTCACACCCATGTTCTCTATCTATATTCATGGTAGTCCCCCCTACCTCTCTGAGGCAGCCCATGAAATTGTTGCTAACTGGAGATCCGGGCAGGTCCGCAGTGCTGGGGCTCCCACCCACGTAGAAAAAATCATCAGAGCCCAGCATGGTGTAGTCTTCCTGTGTGTAGCCAGTAGTGGTGAGGATCCCATCAACGGATATGGTCACCTGTTGAGGGGTAACACATAGCCAAAGCCAAGCCATTACACTCTGGGATTTGATCACATGCAGTGCATAGAACACACGTCCTTCCTTGGTCTGCATTCGAAATGAGCTATTTGACCTTTTTCTTTAGGTTCCACACTGTAGGTCGCTTTTTCATTTAACCTTTTGTCACAAGATGTTTGGTACCTTGAGGCGTTTGTTTTGAATCAGACAGCGTTTGAATTTGGTTAATGGAATTTTTGCCATAGGATTCACAGGACAGGTAAAGAAAATATGGCAGAGGCATATTTTCTTTATCTTTGATGGGGGTAAGAGAATGGATCCTAGGTTTGGTTCAGAAACTTCAGGTTGGGGGGAGGGTTAGTACAATGTTCAAACCAAGGACAAATTGATTTCACTTGTCTTAGGTTTCGGGATTTATTCGGTAACTGCAGACATACACATATACAGTACACATCTATGTGAGCGCACACGCACGCGCACACAAACAGACTTTCTCGCACACGCTCACACTCGAACTTACATTCACTCTCACACCATCAGTCCCACGTTCTTCACCTTTTCTTGCAGACATCCACATTTATTTATCCACACACATGCAAAACAAAGGGAGGCTTTTTACACAACATCAATGTGCAAACCAAGGTCATCACTGTTAGAAGGCAAATTAAACACACTTAATTGGACATGTAAGGGAGTAGGTGGATCAATGGTGCCATACAAAGCCGGAGCAGGCCACACAGAGTGCGTAGGCTCATGCACGATCAAGACCAGAGCCCATATTCAAAGACAATCTCAGAATAGCCGATGCTGATCTGTGATCAGGTTTAGCTCAGGTGTCATGGTTAAATTTTTAATGTCACTGGACCAGACCGATAATCCTTGATCAGTATGCTTATTCTTAGAAATGTTATGCATATGGGCCCAGAGGTAAGGGTGATCAAGGTTAGCCAAAACACACCAACACCACGTTCACGAGCATGCCACAAAAAACACACACAGGGAGGGCAGAGTGAGTGATACGGTGAAAGGTGGAAGGTGGGTGAGTGAATTAGAGTGTTAGTGGTTATTTTGGGTGACAGGGTTGAGATTTTATGAGTTTGGATGGTGGGAGGTCAATGAGGTGTGGGCATGCCATGCGCCATAGTGAGTTGGAAACAACTGTCAGAGCTCCCGCAATAAAGGTTAAGGGTTGCCACTTTTTTTTTGGTAGCTTCTCTTTTAGGGCTCGGTGTCGAGGTCACCATCTTTGGGATTGTGGTAAGCTTCTGTCAGTTCTGGACGACAGTCCTCACAAAAAATGGGGACTTTTTGTGTGAAAAAAAATAAAAAAATAAAAAAAGTAAGTTGCCCTGACAAAGGCAAAGAAGTCAATTTTTTTTATTACTTGTTGGAAATCTGCAGTAATGTGGAAGAAACAAAGAGAAAAAAAATAAAAGCCAAAGTGAAAAAAAACAGGATGGGGGATTGTGGGGTAAAGAAGGAGGTTGTTGGCAGGTCAGGGAGGAAATTGAGAAGAAGCGAAGAAAGAATTGCCTGGTAATACAAACCCATCTCCTCATTTTTTGATAAGAGTGTCTAGGATGGAACTCAAAGAGAACGAATAAAAGAAGAGAGGGGGAGGGGACACACGGCAAACCCAAAAAAAAGACAATAAGAATGATATCTACCAGACAATGTAGTTTGTTTACCATAGCGTGTCCAATGCCTGATTGCTTTCCAGAAAAAGGGGAAGAAAGGAAATCAAAAGAATAGTGAACAAAAAAGGTTGTTAATAAGGATGGACAGAAAACAAAAAAACAAAAGCAACGATGAAGAATTAGGATGTTAGTTAGTACATTAGTTACTGGTTAGTAAAAAAATGACTTTAATCATGGATGAGTTAGTGTTGTTGTTCAAAAACACCACATGATTTGTCAGAGACTGACTGCAGTAATTAAGTGCCGTCTTGCCATCCTAGCCAAATTTTCTACATCAAAGTCCTGTGAGATAGAAACAGAGAAAAGAAGTACTGTAAGAAGAGGGACTTTCTGATAAAAATTTGTGTAGGATGGCTTAAACCCCAACAAAATTTGTAGTGTTTTTTCACACCTAGTCTAACAAAGTGTGCCTTCCAAAGAGGAAAGGAAATGGTCGAGAAAGACTGATCTGTAAAAGGAAAGAAAGAAAGAAGGCAAGCAGCCCTTGGCACTTAGTGTCTAACCTCCTAAACTGTTTGTTATCCTGTTGGGATTTTCAGCTACAACTATTTACTAACCTGTGGGGTGAGAGCTCACTGTCAGAGAGGGTCAGGGAAATCCGCACTTACTTGTTGTGCTGCTCTGGGAGCAACGCTAAATGCTGTCTCACCTTGCAGACAAACTAAAGGTCGACCAAGACAATGAACAACTCCTCACTTTACAGCTAGCACTACCTTCACACAGCCCAGAGTCTCGTTATTTTGTTACTCTCCTTCTACATCTTCCTGCAGAAGTCGCTGATTCATACTGGCTCCACCCAAACAGCAATACAAGCCTATTTTAACTCACATTAAGAAAATGGCAAGCAATCTCTGTCAAGTAACAAATTCTGCTTTGGCACAACAGATGCTCGTCTTTGATGGAAATGTTTTTCTATCTTTAAAAAGCATCACAATCATATAAGCTATAAATACTGCATTAATGGATGGCTCAAAGGCAAACACACTCTCTGCTTGGCTTTAAAGAGAAAGTCTATATTCTACACAAGCATGAAAACAGTTTCTGAAAGGGAGGAGATAGTGACAGCACCTGACAGAAGTGTCAGCTTGGGAGAGTGTGAGGCAAAATAGAATTATCAGATAACTTTAATTTGAGCACAGGAGGAGCGGAAGTTCAGAAGATAAAGAGGAGAGAAGAAAATACCTAGTATAATGCTACCTTGACTAAGCTTTCAATCACATGCAAAAGAACTGCTTTGACCTATGTCCTATGTCCTGACCTATGTATCATTTATCAAGCAGAAAAAGCAATTAAACAATGAAAAAAATAATTAGAAGTAATTCATGTAGCTGTAAAGAAAACAAAAGTTTAATGACATCTGTCTTAATAATGTTTCTGAACTGTGGCGATGGAATGACAACCAATCAGAACAAGGTGACAGTCTAAACGCTCTCCCAAAAGCTCTTGGAGGCAGCTAATCTAAAGCCAAAAAAAAAAAAATAAATAAAATCCACTTGTCTCCAAACTCTGTCCATCACTGCTACCCCCGATTACCTGTCTCAGGTTGCGTGTCACTTTGATGTCATGCCAGGAGTTGTCATTGAATTTTCCATTGACTGGCTCGACGATGGCCTCAAAGGCCCCGGAACCCAGATTGATGACGAGGGAGACGGCCCCATCTTTAAGCGCCAGGTTGACATAGTCTGCAGACTTTCCTGTGTGGAGGAGGAGGCCGTTGCGTTGCCAGGTCTTGAAGGACAGCGTGATCTCATCGCTGCTGCTCTGGATGGGGTTCTGTGACAGGTCGTAGCAGAAGTACTCCGAGCCGCGGAAGGTGGCCACGTTCTCCTCCCTCGCTGCAAAAACAAGGGAGAAGAAAAGAAACGTTACTATTAGGGGAAGGCGGATAAAACATTTTCGGTACAGGCGTTGCTTGCTATGATTCACCATGTTTTCCCTCATAGGTTTTATGCGCCAATTACGACCACAGCCAAACAGTCATTATCACATTCATCCTCGCTTTTATTGTAGAATGCTTAATACATAAAAAAAGCCTCGCACCCATGTTGGGCCCCTGCATCAATCATGGAGCAGCACAGTAAATATGAGAAGTACTGTATACTGCAGAGAAGGGTACATCAAGCAAAACACACACACACACAAACACACACGGTGAACTGCACACCATAATTACAGCTATGATAATCCCATCATTCAGTTCAGATCATAAAATCCTATCTGTACGACCGTGGGTTTAGGTTTCATATACAGCCTCCAGACAGACAGACTACTTATGATGGAACACTATTCCCCGCTAATGGTGCGCATAAATCAAACTTATCCTGATTTTACAGTTTTATATCACTCCGCTGTTGCAAAGTGACTTCCTGAGCCCATTTTTTAGATCGACACGTTGAGTAAGGTGAGACAGCACCAGACAGAAAGAGGGTGGGTGGTGAGGGAGGTTGTTTGGGGATGGATGGAACAAGTAAAACTACAAAAAAAATGTTGCCGGACAGAGAAGACTCCAAAAGAAAGAAAGAAAGAACGAGTGCATCACACTATTGTTTCTTTATTTTCTGTCATGAAATAACTGACACTTTCGCTTCCACTTTCGCCGCCTCTTAAAAGGTGGTTTGACACATTGTGGTCAGCTCTGGGTAAATGTGTTAAAAACAAGGTCAGATACACAGTCAATTATTTACACAGTGTGTTACGTTGGATATAGCACAACTGACTCAAGGCCACAGGGTTCCTCCTCCTTCTAGAACACAGTGTTCAAGGCAGCACCTCTCAGAGAATTGCAACCTTCAGAAAAAGCCTCTTCCTCCAGCCGAAACCATTTAACCGCTGTGGCACATGGTAACAGTGACTGTGTCATTACCTGCCAACAATACCATCTTCAACGTGTCATTTTATTTCCTCGCTGTCCTGCATCTCCTTTATTACACTCACAGAGGAGTCATGAGGGCCGTGAATGACAGGAGAAAAAGCATCCGTAAAAGCAGGACAACAGAAGTGAGCGATGAGAAAGAATCCGGCGGGGTGCAGGCTGTAAAGCTTCAGTTTGTTGTTTCGGATCAGGCTATATGTAAACATGAGGGAGCAGTGTTGTTGAGCTGGCAGAAATAAAAAGAGGGAGAGGAAAAAAAGTGAAAATGAGAATATTGAGAGAGAAACAAAAAGGGAAGTGTTGAGGCTGCGGGATGATGGGGTGATGATTCCGGTCATGGAGAAATTCTCCCTTTGGCGCCAAACTTGTCTCTGTGCAACACAGAGACAAGAGGAAATAGTATGAGAGGCAACAAAGGCCAGTGAAGCCCTCATCCATGTGCTAGGGGAATAAATTGAAACCCATTATTACCACAGACAGAGCAACGCAGAGAGGCAGCAGAATATATATTGAAGAATCAAAAATCCCCTTCATCTCAAGTGATTTCATGCATCTAATCTAAGAAACTGCATGGGCATCGAGTGCATGGAGAAGCCAGTAAATTGTACGGTCATGTAATATTGTTACTGCATGATTGTCTGAATTGTAGTGCTCTAGGTACTTAGGAACCAAGTAAGTAGCATGTCCGTCTCATCATTGCTGTCAATGTCATTCTTTGCAGCTTTTTCATAAATCACCCAATGGCAAACTCTGACAGATGATAAAAAAATATTGATTTATATATCTCCAGTGTGGTTACATTGCTATCACTTGCTATAATGAAACGGGTCTCTAGCGCCTTGCTCCAATTGGCTTTATTATACATCTAGGTGAGCATGAGCGAAAACCCTCTGGGGTCCCCAAGCCACACAGAGTCCTTGGAACAGTTGGCACTATAACCTTATTCTGTAGAAATTTAGCACTACACCGACACAGGTTGGCCCTCTGTCACACAGCGCCTGGAGGGCCCTTGCATATGCCTGACGGCAAATGACTGCATGCTAACGGTAGATGGCTGACTGTCTTTGCAAGACTGATGCTGGTTTATTAATGCAATAGTCTTTGACTTTTCTCATACAATTACACAAATAAAATTGTTAAAGTTATTTAAGTGTGTCTGGTGTGCACAAACACCTCTGATTGAACTCTGAATGTATCATGAGCAACTTTGATGAAGGTGTGCAAGGCTTGTGCTTTAAAACTTCCAAGGAAGCAGTACCGTGTGTCTGTACATCTAAGCTCCCCATGTAGGCATGCGACATGGTAATCCCCTTAGATTCACTCCAGACACCTGATCTTATGAGCTCTCACCCGACTCAAGGTAGAAAGGTTACTGTCATGGCAACTCCTCTCATCTACTCTAATTAAGTTGTGTGTCCCAGGACAAGACAGACTTACGGCATTAGAGGTGAGTCCTGCTAATATAATAATTAAAGATACAAATAGACGAAACACTACCAGTAGAAGCAGTTAATAACAAATATCATCATAACCAGGTGAACAATTAAATTTGTTCAATACTTAAGTTCATAATCAAAACTAATTATTTTCCCTTTATCCAAGGTTCTGCTCTGTTTTGCGCTAACTAGCAAATTTTGGCAAATGTTAAGATGATAAATTATTCCTGCTAAACATCAGTGTAATAACAATGCTATTGTAAGCATGTTAGCATGTCACTGCTGTTTCTAAGTCCTCGCATTACAGAGTGCTAGCTTAGTCTTGTTCTAATATATCTAAGTCTTTGCAGTTTTCAGTGTGAACGGTAATTATAACAAGAGGTGTCAGAGAAGGCAACCTTTTCATTAATTGGCTTCAAAGTCTTCGCAGCTTTGAATAGCAACAAAGCTACAAAGTTGTTGTACCTTAATTAATCATTATAATGCTGCATTTTATTGTAGAAAAAACAACATCCAGCATCCTACTTCCCTGCTTAGTGTGCAACTTGCAATGTTACATTTTCATCATATATTATATTTTGCCACAAAATCATTTTAGTTTATTCAATTAAATGGTTACCAGTCTCTGGTACATTTGACTCTCCATATGCTTATTAATTATAATGATGACTATCAATATAACATTGTTTCCATGAATAATAGAGGGTGCAAATTTATATAATGTATTATTTGTGCACCTCAGCAATATTAAACCCGTGGTAAGTGTATACTGATCCATAAAAACCAGGGGAAATGTATTGCCTGTTGAGACATGTTCTGCACAGATCTGTGGCTTTCAAATCGATTAAATTGCAGGGTCATTTTCCCTTATTTTCACCATAGTCATCAATATTCCATTTGCGTGCTGCCAGGCCCAGGCACAGGGGGCTGGGGTTCGATTTCAAAATCCACTGGAAGCAATTAGCTCCTTCATTACCATCTCCCATTCTCTTCCGCTCACCCTCCCAACACACACTCATGCAGCCTAAATTTGCTCTCCAGTCTGACCCTAAGGGCCTTGGAGCAGAGAGCGCTGTCGCCTTACAGAGCTCTGGCACATCACCTTCAACCTCCCTAAGAACACCACGGGATATCAAAGTGTTCCTAATCACTCTGGGAGGGCAAAAGACTTAAAACAAGTAAAGGTAAGTCAGATAAGTTTAATGATAGGATTAGAGACAGGAGGCAATGTGATTATTGTAGCAAAACACCGAGTTCATCTGGAGATGCTACAGCTGTAAGGTTGCCAAGCCCATAAGCCTCACTGCACACAGATGCTAGCTGGGCAACTAACACTAGTGCTAGACCCAAGGAGACCTTTCTCTGTTGAAGTGAACTGAATCTGTGCTGACATACAACACATCAAATGCATGTTTGTGCTACATTTTGCAGACAAACAAGCCTGAAGTTCCAGACCTAAACATAGAAAGCTAAGTTCTACCTTTAGCTACTGTTGTGCTTGCGGCGCCCTCGGGAACTGAAGTCATCGAAGGTCACAGTGTCATCTCACACAATGCATTCAACAAAAATCTGAAAATCCATGCCTCTTTTCATCCTTTCTGTCAAGTCCATTCTCTCCTTTCCTTCATCCTCAAAATGCGAGAAATAAGCATAATTTGCTAATAACAGTTAAGGCGGCATGGTTAGCCTGATGCAGCCAAACATGAACAATGCTTCCCAACATGAGGCTAACACTAACCATGCAACTGTGCGGCTTAAAGCTCAATGGTGAGGCACCACGTGTCAAATAAATTTGGAGCATCACGGGTGATGTCTCTCTTCAAAGGCAGGCGGCACTGTCAGACAGGCTTATGCTGGAGGGAGATGTGGTGGAATATATTATATGGTAATCTAACTGCCCAATTACTACCAATGTAAAGAAGCAACAATTAAATACCAACCCAGGATACAAAACTACTGACGTTGTCTGATAGAAAGTTGTATATTCAGGAATCTTAGAGATTTATTTTCCAGTCAAAAACTATCTACAAACCGCGCTGAACGTGTCCCCTTCATGACAACTTTCAGAATGTCACATAACATATCTAAGAATTTGAAGTGAATTGTCACCCTGACACTTCTTTTCTCATCTTGTGTTTCACATAACCTTGTGAAGCCGTGGCGGACAACCTGTCTGAGACTGCCATTGATGTCTGCACGCACAGACTGAGAGAATAGTGACAAAGAGAGCGACGAAGAGAGAAATAAACATAAACACAAGTGACAGGGAGGAAGCAAAAGAGTCTAGAACAAAAGGAAGAGAGAGATGGAGGCAGAGACAGCGAGGGGAAAAAGAGAGGAAGAAAGCAGAGAGAGAGTTTGTGTAAGGTGGTGGTAGCCAGGACCGGAGAATGAGAGAGACAGATGGAGGAAAGGAAGACGGAGGCACTTCCAATGGCTCTCCAGAGAAATGAGGTGACACTGTGTGTTAAGACTAGCAGTCAAGAGCTGTCCCTTGTGATCCCGGCATTGATAAACCTTATTGCTGCACTTGATAACACAGCACATCCACCAAATCTCTCTCTCTCTCTCTACTACTTCACCTCCCTCAAAGCACACAAATACCACCACAAATCTCACACATTCTCCGTGTCTATTTTACAGTCAGAGGATATCTGCAAATTCCCAAAATGAAAGGCTTTTTTAAATTAGGGTCTAAGAATTGTGATTTCAAAGATTCTTGAAAGACCTCCTGCTGAAAAAAACATTGCATTCAGAGTTCAGAAAACCATCATTACTTATAGTACATGCTCATTTTACTGCAAAATTTACAAAGTACATGAATTAAATAAACGCTCCTTGACTTCAAAATGTTCGAGCAATAGAAACCACTGCAGGGAGAACCGAGGTGAACTTAGAAGAATGCGGCATTTTTTACTTCAAGTCGGGTATAACTCATGATGGTAGACAGGCTAGTGCTGCCCATGGTGCATGGTGGCCAGCTCCTTTACGATATGAGAGCACTTTGTCTACAACACTGTAATTATCCTCATAGGAGGGGTAATTTTATTAATAGCCCTGTAGAGGCTGCAGGTCAAAGGGTTGACTTTATCTTTTGGTCTTGTCGTCTGGTGATGATTGTGGGCTAAATCAACAGAACTTGTTTTAGAGACGTGGGCAGAAAAAAAAGAGTCATGCCTGGGTTTTTAGCCAGACAAGTTGTGTGGCCCCGGGGATGGAGCACTCGTCTGTCAGGCAGAAATATTTCAATAGCCCCTGTTTCTAATGAAATCAACAAAGGATTTTCATCATCAGCTTTTGTGTGGTTATCTAAGCCCCCAGTGATAACAGCTTGCAGGATGTGATGGTGGGACAATATAAAAATGTAGCAACCAGGTGCCAGATCATAACACAAGCACAGAGGAAGAGCCAACTTTGATTATTGTGTTCATAAACACCAACAGACAAAAGCTACTCATTGTGCCTTCAGCTTTAAAACAAAGTGGTTTAGATAATCTGTCTAAAATAGCTTTTTTACAACCCGTTTTATAGTCTGACTGCAAATAGTGATTGTCTGACAATGTTGTGTGCGGAGACGGTTCTGTTTACCCCAAACTGTGAAAATAAAAGTAATAATAACAATGATGCTTTAAACTTGGACAGGGAAGTTTTAAAGACAACACAAATTTATGGTGAGTTGTCTGGTTATGTGTCAATTCCAAAAAACCCCAAAAAACTTGACTTTTCCTCTGACAGGCATGTCAACAAAAAAACTGTACCTTGGGTAAATAATCCGAAAATGTTGGAAAACTTTGGAGAGGGCAAATAGCATTTTCAAATTTATCTGCATTAGTGTGGACATGGCCCAAGGCTTCCTTGTGGGGACTGGCTCCGACAATCTAGTCACTGTCACCTTCTGTGTGTTTCCCAGCATGATTGTTTGTCTATGTGTGTCTGTCACCGCAGCAGCTCCTGATTGGCCGCTGATGGTCGAGTCTCCGTGGAGTGAGCGATGAGTTTTGGAATGACAGTGGTGGGGGGTTGGAGTTGGGGTTTGAAGGGGGTTGCAGAAGTGAACGATGGAGGAATGGTGGGTGTTTGAAGAATGGGGGCAGGCGCCTGAGGTCCAATCCCATCAACTGAGGCAATTGTGCGGAGCAAATACTGGAGTGAGGAGGTGGGGGTCGAGGATGAGTTTGCAAAGGAGAGAGAGGGAGGGAGTAAGACAGAGATGCGGTGGCTGGAGTCCCATTACTGATGCTGGACAATTAAGAGTTGATGGGATGTTTGGAAACACAGAGGAGAGGGAGGGACTGGAGGAGAACATCTCAGAATAGTCTTTTATTGATCTTCTAAATCATCTCAAAGCAATTTAGAACAGCATATGAAAATGCTGTTCTTCACAATAATGTCACCACTATAAGAACACCATACATTATTGGAAATATTTTCCATCTGTCGAGGCAGCCACTGATTCACTTTTATTTGAGTGCAGGAGGAAATATTTGTTGCAATATATTTATGCTTCATAAATTACAGTAACACTACTACAATATAAAGTGACTTTAAAGCCTGTCAAAGAGACATATTAACTAAATGATACTTTAATGCAAAGTCTTATTCAGTAACCTTTTTCTAAGTCAGACACTGTAACCCTCTTGCTCCTGATCGGGTTTTTTCCTACCATCCATTAATATTTTTTTTGTTTTTTTTCCAATAAACAAGAATCAGATAATTCAAATATTCAAATAACGTATAATTTAGTCAACAAAACAGGTGCCAAAATGAATGCTGCTTGAGATGTGATGGCATCCCTTACTGTGCACATTTAAGGCCAGATTTGTGTCCGCCAAAATGTAAACCTTTCCATTTGCTCCTCCAATCTGCATTAAATTTGCATCTGATTTACATAGGAAGCAAATTTGGCAATCAGTGATTGGAAATACTGTCTATATGTATTCTTTAAGTGAGGCAGAGTTCAGAAGGGTGCAGTTAGTTGTTTTAAAAACACTTACTGCAATCAAAAGATTTGAAAGATTCCAGATATTCATTGGTTTTTACTTGTCACATGCTCCTCGATGCTCATACATTTGTAACGCTCTTAAAGCTGTGCTGGCAGGCTAGTGTGCCAAAAGAATGTAACTTTTAAAAACATAAATAAAAAGGACTATGGCGTGTCCATGGCCAAATGTGCAAAATGCCTAAAAAATAAGATAACTGTTCAGCTTCCTAATACAGCTTTAGTTTCTGTATTTTCGTGACAACATTGACGCTGCTGTTGTCTCTTTTTTGTCTTCGTTGTCCGTTTCTTCTGTCACAAATTAATTGAATTACTGTAAACTGCAGGCACAGCAATCATGAATCTTTGAACAGTTTCCTTTTTTTTTTTAAATGACTGTAACTGCAGATTACAATATTATGGAGTCATCTGCGCTCTGTGTTATTTCCGTCAACAATCAAACGATCTTTGACAGCGTGTCTCCTGAATGCCGACTATTGCATCAGCCTGACAGCTGCCACCATGAGCCAAAATGGGAAGTGACGGCGGTGAACACTGTATCGGCTTTGTGTTCTCCACCATTCTGCAGTGGAGTGCCTTGATAGACTTGCATCACTCCACGCGTCTGAGTCGGGTTGTGAGTTGTTTTGATCCGTCTGCCTGACGCATTATACGTTTTAGCATAAAATTTGCTTTTCTCTTTGTGATTTGAATCACCTAATTACTTTAAGCTACACAGAATGGTCGTATTTGTATATTGCATTTGACGTCCTACCTAATTTGCAGCGAGCATTCACTGAATAGTAAACAACTTGACAATAATGTCAGTATGGTATGTGTGTGCGGGAACGCCTGGATAAATGTGCCCCTGCATGCGAGTTAGCACATGCATGTTATTCTATAGTGTTTGGATTGGAGCAGAGGGCTACCCGATGGAACAGGACTGCCGGCGGGCGGGGCCTTCCCTGGAGCCTGTCAGTCATCCAGAGTGGCACTCCCTTATTGGCTATTATCTTTCCTGTCAGAAGCTCGGCCGTGCCTCCACCTCACCACATCAGTCTCTGTCAGTTCACATGCTGCCTGTGGACAGAACCACGGAGCATGAAGCTGCATGCTACTGTTATCATTAGTTTCGGTGACATATGCTGTTTCAACCCAAGACACCATCAACACATGCCACCTCCTATTGGGGAACTTTAGCTGAAAAAAACTATTCACGGTTTAATAAGACAGGCACTTAACTTGTGTGGTATTTTGTATTTAAATCTGCTGTACTTTATACAGCTGATGTGTCTCTATCACCCAGTCATCTGTTGTGCTTGACAGAGCATTAGTATGCTTCATAACAGCCCTTCACCAACACATGCAGGAGCAGCAACTGCAAAAGAACGACTTAAACAACTTACAGATCCTCTGAAAACAGTTTTCACGCTGCAACAGCACCCAAAGCATATTTAAATTATTGCACAGAATAGCAGTCACTTTTTCATTTTATATGGTCACCTCTCTCATAGTTTGCTGTACATATGGTACCAAACCGTGGTTTTATTCATTTATTTAATTTTTTAAATGCACCAAAACAAAGCATCATTAAAAAATAAATAAGCAAATTTAAACAACTTAAGTACATTAATTTCGGCAGCTTTTTGACCCAAAATGACTGTGACAGGTAAGCAAAAAAAAAAACCTGAGTTAGATCTTCTTATAACGTGAAGCACCATATTAGTATTTATGGCGTTTCATTTACAGGTTTGGTTACTTCCTACTTTGAAAGAGGCTATAAAAGTGTAGTGCCACTAGAGAGATGTGAGATTCAATTTACATTTGAAATACACATGAAAGTTTTTTAGCACTTCCTACCTAAAGAACATCCAGTACTGAAGTCAACAAATCTAGTTAGGAGAAAATGACACACTAAGTGACATATAAAAAAACAAACTGGATACAACAGTACACACACACTTGGAAAATTACGTGTAGGTAGAACCTATCCATCTTGGTGGATGCTACTAAGCTCTGCACTACAGGAGTGTAAGGAACTGGTGCTGCAACAAATGTTGAAGAGCTTACGAGCTTTGTTCAAAACATTGACATTCCAATCTTGAATCTGCATTTGACTGCACAGGCACATGTATCTTGAGACTAAGTATTGTATGCTTTGGACCGGTGGGGCTAAGGGGCCAGATGCAGAAGACAGCTCAGGAGGATTTTAGCCTTTTGGAGAGTCTGAGGCAGCAGAATAAACACCTGGGATGCGACTCTGATCTGGATTTGCTTACTGGTGAAAGAGGGACCAAGAGTTTAGTTTTTAAACTGTTAAAAAGAATACTGTACTGAAAAAACTGTAAAAAAAATAATTTCAAACATAAGTCATTTTATAAATTTTGGCAATTTTTTGGATTACAATAATGCAAAATATTTATTGAGGACACTAAGATCTAAAATACAAAATGTGTTTACGACTGTGAGTTGACTGTTTGACCATGAGAGACCTGCACATTGTAAACACTATACTTAACATTGTAACCCATCACACAAGACTAGGTCAAATGATTTGAAGTGACATGATCATACTTTTTAGTCACAGTCATCGGGGATAAAGTAAAAAAAAAATGACCATAATTGGTGCTTAAGTGTTACATATATCACCTTTCATATTAAATGTTCAAAATATATATAAACCATATAAATATACATTCCAAAACTTGAGATTTTTGACTTCTGACTTCGTTTTAAAATATCGCAACACAAATCCCAGCAGAGCTAATAAACTAATAAGAGTAGGAGACGGGCAAAGTCCCTCTCCTGCAATTGAAACAGATTAGCACACATTCCTAGTCGAAGCTGAGGTCATCTAATATTTATTACCTCTATAACTTACTCTCCTGTGTACTGCCAGTACATTCAACTGCGTGCAGGGAGGCGAGGGGTTAAAAGGGGAGCAGCAGTGCCATAAAAGGACAATGAAATAAACATGACTCACAGTGAAAGAGCCCTTAAAGCCAATATAATCTAGATGGCGATGAAGAGCAGGCTGCCAAAGGCAGTGAAGACAAGCACCCCCATCAGGCATGAGCTCAGACCTCATCTCAAGAGCCAATCACATAGAGTGGCGTTTTTTTAGGTGGCGACGAACAGCTATTTGTTTACATTATTGTCTCCTAAGACTCTGTGAAAAATCAGTTTACGATGCACCGGAAGATTTGGGATAAAAGATGGCTCAGGCATAAAATGTGTTCCCTCTTTTTTAATTTTCCAACAGCATGTAGGGACTGAGTACAACAATTATTTCTCAGATAACAGATGAGTCTGGGATAAAGCTGCCGACAAACTCAGGGAAACATATTCAACAGTGAGCTTAGCTAAATGAAGAAGAAGAAGAAAAAAAAAAACCACTGCTGTTGCTTTAAATCCAGCTAGAATCATTTGTAGCCTGTAGCCAAAACAATATGTGACTCTCACTGGGTGCGTGTTTGAGTATGTGCATGTGTTTCTCTGCGTGCAGGCACTGGCAACAATGTGTTCCTTTAAGAGATAAAAGTAAAGATGGATTACTCTTACCTCTTCCCAGCTTGCTTATTTTAACCTTGAACGGCAAGCTTATAGCAAACTTCACACATTCAAATAACAAGGTATGATAATGGGATTAAAAAGGGGTATTTATACAGTATATGTCCCAGAATAGAGGAACATATGTAGAGGATACACACAGACGTGCACTTAAACATCCATCAGTGCACGGTAATCTTGGCATATGCTGCCAACAAACAGCCACACTAATCGCACAACTCAAACAAGCGCACACTCACATGCACACGCACATCCTCCATCACGTGGCAGCAACACTGATGCTAGAGGCTAGGCCACCGTGTGCCTCGATGTTTTGTTGTTTTTTCTCTCGACTTATTCACTCTGGATGCTGCTCAGTCCACCTCTCTCCCCTTGTTTTTTTCTATTTCCTTACATCTTTGCGAAAACATATTGTATGTTTTCTGGAAAACTGTGCACACAGCTTCAGGGGATGGATGGGGTTAAAAGCCTTGTCCTCGCTACCAAAGCTTGGCTTGGTTAAACCAAACTCAGCAGCATTCCCCAGCTGCCTCGCAGCTTTCTAAAATTAGCAGAGAGGATCCACAGCCTCTCCGGGGGGGGGGAAGCAGGCACCAACTGAGATGTCTGCAATTTCATGGAATCATCTGGACGAATCATGAGTCCGTCACACTGAGTCGCATTTGTAGCACATGTGTGGAAGGTTGTGGGGGAGGGGCGGGAGGGGAAGGGGGGGTCTCCTGCGTGGACTAAGTCCCAGTGCCCATGCCAACATCATGCGTGTGCACTTACAAAACGAGTGAACATGTGTGGGTGTGTTTTATGACAAACAAATGCCAGCTGCTTTCCAAATCCTGTTTGGCTGCAATCAAATCTACTGATCCTGACATGCTGAGGTAAATACAGAGTTACTGTCATTGAGAAAAGTGGTATTTACTATTTGTGGAGCGAGGTCTGCCCACAGTTGCTATAAATATGCTAATCCAAGCTTGTTAGAGTAGCACCGCTGACTGTGTGGCCGTCTGGTAAATGAAACTGCAAGGGTTTTTCCTTAGAAGAGCATGTGCATACACATGGAGACAACATGTAGGGTGGTGCCCAGGACAAACCATGGCACTGTAAGCATCCATCAAGGAAGGGTAGTTGGGGATGGGGGTGGGGGTGGGGGTGGGGGTGGGGGGCAGCAGGCGCAGACGCAGTTGGCGCGAAGCGTTAAGCATATTGGAATTACAGCAAAGGGAGCTCATTCATGACCTCTGACCTTCCAAATTGACAAAGCATGCTTAAGGTGAAAAGCCACATGTGGAAACACACACTGAGACATGATAGAGATACTTCAAAACAAACACACAAGGAGTAAGAGCGCCTGTGTATTTTGCATTTTATACACACACACACACACAGATGCAAACACACACTGCCAGTCTGCCGTCTAGCTTGGAAGTCAATAACATTATCCCCTCTCCATTTTGGCGACAGTTATTAGTCTGGAGAGCCAAACGGCTCTCTTCAATGACACTCTGGAGATGAAGGGATAAATCATCACACTGAAAGGATGAGTGTGTGTGGAGGAGTGCAAAAAGAATAGTAATGAGAATAGGAATCACAAAGAGAGAAAAAGAGAAAAATATATACTCAGGCACACACCGAGACTTAGACAATTGAGTCAGGGTGGTTTGACTTTTTATTGTTTGCGAACAGAAAACAGAAGACGAGACCCTCTGAACGCATGGACTGATGTTCAGCTTCACAAATCTGCCTCTTTCTGGGCACTGTACCCAAGTTTCTCTCTTTCTGTGCTCCCTCTCTTCCCCTCTCTCTTACTCGCTCTCCATCTCCCTCCCTTTTTTTCTGTATCACACAGAGAAAAGGTGCTTTACTTGGCCTGGTTCTCTAAAAGCATCCCCTTTGTTACACTCTGGCACTAGCTTTCTCTCCCCCCCGCCCAACACTAACTCCCCTCTCCATTTCACCCTGCTCTCACTCCATTGGGACGCTTCTAAATACAGGGAGAGAGGAACAAATGCCAGAAGGCTTACTGCTAGTTAGATAACACACAAACTAAGCACCTCATAGACCTGCGAGCCCTATTTCCATTGTGATATGATGACATCACATCAATAACTTTATGCTCTTTCAGTGGGAGATAAGTGATCTTATGCACACAAAACAACACACTATTACTACTAAAAATATGTTTTTTGTAAAGTTATTTGTCATAAGAGTTTTTGAATTTTTGTATCATTATTAGTTTAAGTAGTTTAAGTCACAGTGACCTTGTGTTTCAGATCAGTGCATTGACTAACAAGGTAATTTTTTAACGTCAAACTAAAATTAAAATGCATGTTTTGGTGAGGAGATGGTCACACTGTCAAAAGTCTGTTGTGAGTTTTAAATTCCACCTTTTAGTGGAATCTGTATTTAATGACACAGTTGGTTCCCCTAAATGCTAAATGTCAAAAAGGGAAGGATTTTACAAAGTGTGTGCAATAAAGGTTTGTATATTAGCAGAAATGATTCACATTCAAAGCCTATACGGTGATCTGATGACCTCCATTTTGTAGCTAATCAGGCTTCAGCAGCTGTTTTTACTTATACATCTAAAAAAGACTTAAGCTACTTCATTAAGAAAAAAAAACAACACTATCTTTAATGTTGTATTGATGTTTTCCAACATAAAAAGTGAAGAAAATGTATATTTAAATGGTAACTGCCCAGAAAACATCTGAGTCTTTTTGCATGTGTCAATCTTCTCACATGGAAGGAAGCAACACACATGAAAAAGAAGAAGTCATGCAACAGTCGTGTGCGTGCGTGCGTGCGTGCGTGCGTGTGTGTGTGTGCGTGCGTGTGCGTGTGCGTGTGCGTGCACGTGTGTGGACAAATCTAAGTAAATGCCAATTCCTGTGGGACAGCTGGCTGCATGGTAGAGTGGTCAGCTCCGACCTGCAGGCCATCACTCCGAATGCCTATTTCTGGAGCCTGTTTGAGTGTGTGCGTATGTGCATATGTGTTTGACCAGTTAGAGCTGGTGAAGAGTGTGACTGTTGCGCTACACCAGAGGCTGCTCCATATGGACGAGGGGCTGAAGCCCAGGTGGGGTGAGAAAACGAAGGGATGTGTGCGGAGATAAAACCATGCAGAACAAAAGACTGTAACTTTTAACTGTTTCTTGGATTTTCTAGATTACTGAATACATGAACAACCTTCTAGCAACACAAGGACCTTTGCTGCGTTACTTCTGACTGAGTCCTCCTCCTTTACTAAATTTTAATTGGCTGCCATGCCACAAAGGCCATATTGTGGGAGGGTGCTGAGTAAGTAATTGCACACATGATCATCATTTCATTATTTGAGTGAGCAGATGACAGAGGAGGCGAAGATGATGCCGTTTGTGCTGCCGCTGCTGCTGCTGCAGCAGATGATGATGATGATGATGATGATGATGATGATGATGGTGATGATGATGATGGCAATGATGACAATAATTATGACAGTTTATTTAAGTGTCTTTGTGGAATTATGCGAGGGAGCCGGTGATGAGGTGCTAATTTGCAGGAGAACACTGAGGATCCTGGCCAAGGAGGAGGACAAAAATAAATCCAACACAAGGAACAAAGAGACAAAACAATAAAGGGCTGTTGCTGAACCTCAGAGGGGCCATCAAGGCTATTACAATGAGCTCATGAAATCGCCATTAGAGGAAACACTGAGCTTAGTGATGCATGTTTATTGCACATTTGTGTATCTGTGTGTTCTTTGGTATTTAGTCGAACACTTTGTCCACAGTGTGCTACATCTAAAACATTAATGAGCACTGGCGAACTGAGAAGAGGCAAATTTGTTGAATTGCCATGATGAACAAGGCTGATTTGTAATTATTCATGGTAACACATTTAATCTGCTGTGGTTGAGGGATCGGGAGGCTGTGGCTCCACAATGAAAGCTACTGTTACCCGAGCAGTTTCTCTGTCTGTATTTCAATTTTCCCCCTGATCTGCACTGAGATGAACGATCTGCAAACTCAGTGCTGGAACACTGTGCGTCAAATCTCGTTACTTATTCCATAACACAGTCATCAAATCAGGACGGAGCCAAGCAAGAGTGTGTTTCTGCAACGTGCTTTCAACTGTCTCTGGTGATTTGGATTTAAAAGGTTAAAACATGTCATTCACCGCAGACAGACACTTTCCCAAACCACACCAAGGATGACTTCACCAGCAGGATGAGTAACTGGTAGATTGCCCATTAAGTAAGACTCCAGAGGTTAACTCCTTTATTTGCACTTCAGGGTGGAGGGCATACAGGGCAAAACACCCGAGAAATGTTCAAAAACTTATTAGACCTTAATTTTAGACCAGTGATTTATAAAAGATGATTTATCAAAGCATGCAGAGAGAGCTGGGCATAGAAAATAAGGAATTCTGAGGTCGCAAGCTTTGAATGAAATCTGCTTGTGAGTGCAATGCAAGTGTGTGTGTGTGTGTTTGCGATTGCACAAGCATATGAATGGAATTTTTTTTAAAGAACCTTCAGTTTCAATTTATGATCCATTTACTTGTAATAAGTGCCATACGTTCCCCCTACCCTGAGAATCAACAGCAAGGGGCGAGCGAAGGAGATGGGAAAAGGGCATTTAGAAGTCGACCGCACAGTAACACAATGCAGCGATTAGTGCTGTTCCACTCTGTGATGTGGCATTTAGCGGATGCACACAGATGTATGGAGCCATAAAGAGGTTCATCCAGCAGTCACAGCATGCTGGATTCATGGTCAGCTCCCCTCTCTGAATTTTGATCACTGGATTTTTTTGATCTTCCTATGTAAAATAAATAAATAAATGAAAAGCATTGCTTGCATTTGTTCCAGGAGCAAGTCCCTTTTGATCTAAGAATGGGTTCATCTCATCAGAGTGAGGCTTTTCAAACCTGGGAATCATTTTTCACAAAAGGGTTGGAGCAACAACTATTACCCAATCAATTGATTCTCCACAGAAAGAGCCATCTCTGCAGTGTGCCTGCAGTTCACCTCCCCCCTGCTTAGGCTAATAGAGAAGCTGTCCTCGAGGATGTGCTGGCATTCAGCCCCCACCCACCTCCTGGATAAGTTGCAGGATGGGGCCTTGTCAGTTGGACCACTCTCTGTCTGTTGAGGCAAAGGAGTTCAAGGAATCTAACTGATCTGCTGCTTTATAGTCTCTTTTATATGGGGAACAGGGATGGAACAGGTTGCTATCTGACAGTTTCTTTCTTTTTTACAATTTTTTGTGCGAGCAGCCTGACTGAGTGCAGCAAAGCCTCTTTGGTGCAACACAAATAATATGAAGACCGCAAAAAAATGCAGAGGGTCAGCCATTAAGACAACAAACAATGAACAGAGTTGTCCTGCTTTCATACTTCTTTGACTATAGCAGGCTTGACTTGTATATTGTCCTCCTGAGAAACTCCATAAATTTCCATGTGAGCTGAACTTTCATGTTATGGGAGTGTTTCTACTGAAGAGTAAGAGTTGTGCAGTTTCAAATTGTGAAAAAAAGGACATTAGCGACCTAAGTTAAGTCACAACAATGTATTAATCATGTGAGCAATCATTATAATTATATATTTTTGCTACAATTGGGTTTAAGGCGTCAATCTCGTAAAACAATTAAAGGTGCTCTCCCATATAGGATGCAGTTTGTTTCAGAAAAAAAAGTTTAATCCGTGTGAAATATATCTTGAGCCTAGTGCTCATAGCGTATTTTAAAAATGTATTTCTCAAGGTTCTTTATTTCGTCATTGCGTTTGATGTATTAGAGATGCTGTGAGCACATAGTAGATGTACACCAAGTTAAAATCCTTGTACTTATCAACATTATACAGAATATCTAAGTAAGTCCTTTTTTCGTCTCTTTGTTATAGTGATACATTCGAGATATGAAAGGACATGACATTGTGCAGAGGGTATTTGAGGCACATGCATGCATAAGGAGGATGAGCATACAATCTGGAAAGAAGATTATATGTTTATATGTATATGTGTGCAAAATTGCATTTGAATTAAACATATGCGTGCACGCATACTTTTATTGTTAACATGCATCACAGGTATTTTATGTAGCCAAGCAAATGATCATAGTATTGCGGTCCTTTCTGTTTAAAAACAGAAAGAAGCGAAAGTGGAGTGGATGCTACCGGGAATGTTTGTGCTGTGATTTGCACTGATTCTTGCACGGCGTGACAATGAGGGTCTTATTTGAGGCTAAAGAGGTAATCACAGCGTTTTCTTGTGCAAACTGGAACCGTATAAAAACACCAGCCATGAAAAGCAAAGCAAAGAGGAAAAATCAAATAGTGGCTAAATCAACAAACTTGAAACAAGTGGTGCCATGAATATTCCTGTTAGCCCCTGAGGGTAACACCACATTCTGCATACAGTAGTCTTTTTCTCTCGCTCCTCTCTTTTCTTCTCCACGGCTTGACTTCAAAGACGAACTCTCTTGCAGAATTCAAGTCAGGTGGTGGTGGGGCGTGGGGGGAGTTGGGGGGGGGGAGGGTGCGTAAAAAGCACACAATATGCTGAGTGCACGCCATATCACACATCTCTCACTCTTTTATGTGTTAATCACCACCATTGCAGCAGCGGATAAAAGAGGAATGAGAATGTAATGAAGATTTAGGTCGTGGGAAGTGACACAGCCCGTCTCCCCTCTCAGCCTCCGCCAAAGACTCCTTGGCATCTGCTTGCTTCATAATTTGTATTCACTTGTGCTACTATCACGGAGTGTCAGGGGCATATGCCACATAAAAGAGAAACACTCTGACCTTTCAAGCTCAATCATAAAATATGACGACGGCAAATGATCCGGGCGCCTCCCTGAAAACTCAACTGGTGATTCTTTTAAGCGTCTGAGGGGAGTAAGCTAAGTGGGCTGCGTAACTTCATTAGCCCCGGTGGATGTGGTCCCATCTAAATCGTCAAAATCAAATCAGGTACTGTGGCATGTGAGGATTGTAAAGTGTCACTTAGGAGTGGAGAGGAAGATGGGGGAAAGGGAACAAGACAAGTCCTCTCAGAAAGAGCCCAGGCTTTGATGTACAGTAGCAGGAAAGACCGCTCTCCTTAAAAAAAAAATAAAAAAATAAAAAATAAAGTAAAAAGCCAGGCTTGAGTCTGGCAGGCAGAGAGCTCTATCAGGGCCAAACCACACATCTATCAGGGAATGGCACTAAGGCTATTGGGGATAAGGCACGGAGGCATGAAGAGAGGCTATTTCCATGGGGAGTCCTTGGAGAGGCCAGGCGCAACCTGCTAGTGCAGCCCAGCAATGAGAGGTCTCTCTGAGGGACTGCAGAGGATAAGAGGCCCCGACGGAAGAACTCTCACGTCAGCACTTCAATCACGCCTAATCCCTGCTTAGTACACCCACTGCTATGGCAAAGGAGAGAGAAAGGGAGGGGGTTGCGGAGTAAAAATGTTGAGAAGGGAGGCTCGGAGAGAGAAAGATGGAGAGAAACAGAGGAAAGATAAAAAGCTATGAGAAAGGAAATAAGATTAACAGAAGGGAGGAGATGAAAGACAAAGGGAAAAAATTGCCAAAGGAACCATCAGAGGTGAGCAAGTGGAGATGGTGTGTGAAACGGAGAGTGAGGATGCAAACTCGGGCGTGTTAAAAGCAGCAGCGCAGCCTCTGCCAACACATACATATTTTTGTCATTTTAAATCCTAACCAGGTCACAAGAAATCAGAGCGAACAGAGGTGATGCATGAAACACTAAATATCGTAAACGCACATATGTCCTTGCAAGGAAGACTTACTCTTATGAAAACTTAAAAGAAAATCTGTTTACAAGATTGTACTTTCAGTTAACGGAAATGTTTTCTTGGAAAATGTAGCACAAAATTATATTCATTTCAAAGTGACACATCAAATTCTGACAAGGCGCAGTGGGTTCATTTCAAGAGAGAGAAAAGAGGAAATACTTGGTTGTTTTTTCCCAAAAGAAAGGTCCCTGCCACATCAACAGGAATATAACCAGGAAACTTAAGTGTTCCACTTGTCAGACAAATTGCAAGTTCCTGCTGTAATGGTCTTCTTCTGAGACTGCTTGTGTTGTTGAGCAGTGGATTGGATTATCCGAAAAAAAACGCAAAGTGATACGATCTCTGCGCAAATGTGGAAGAGAAAAAAAAAAATCTGTGGCACACAACTGGAGAGACACATCAAGTCTATTTTTAAATGCCAGCTCTGACAAGAGATGGGGAGGGGTAGACATCTGAAGATACAGCGGCCTTGATGGAGGGAGGGAGAGAGGGAGAGGGAGAGGGATGGAAATCTGCTCCGTTGACCTGCGCTTACTTTGCAGATAGATACAACAAGCAAACATCTAAACCTAATCTGATGAACGCTGCGCATATGTACAGTAAGTGTGTACTTGTGTTCTACTATTTTTTGTCTATGTACATTTGTGAGCGGGTGTGCTTTTATAAGTGTGTCTACATGCGTGCGTGTGTGTGTGTGTGTGTGTGTGTGT